>JAZHEH010002724.1:0-1200000 GCA_036589455.1 Ateles fusciceps | reverse complement strand
TTTCTAGTTTCAGTGTCATTGAAATTTTTTTTTTTTTGGACTTTTATTTTTGAGAGTTTGGAAAAGACAGTCGAGTGAAGATACCATTTACCACTATCTTATATCAGATTTTTTTTGTGTGTATTATTCCTTCTGTAAACAATGCTAGAATGAACTTCCTGGTATATAAAATAGATATTTCTACCCAACCTTTTTATTAATGAGATGTTGACTATCTGGGTGAAAGATTGTGTTTTTTTTTTTAAAGCTTTTGATAATTGTTGCAGATTACCTTCTGGAAAGACTGTGCCACCCTTCAGTACTTGCAAAGTTATCAGTTTACTTGAACCCTCTCTAATGCAACACTTAATAATAACCTTCTCACATATTTTGTGTCAGTTTTATACAGGAACAGTGACATCCTATTATATTATTATTTTACTTAGTGTAAGCCTCACTTTTCAATTTTTTCCTCATTTTTTCTTATATTTTTATCCCCCACATTCTTCATTTATAAGTTTGCTACTCATACCCCTGATCATTTTTCACTGGTGAGGATTTTGTTTGGCCAGGTTATAAGAATTCTTTAAATATTCCCGATAATGACCATTTGATGGTTTTACACATTGCAAAACTTTTCTTGCTTTTTATATGTTTTATATGTTTTCTTGCTTTTTATATGTTTTATATGTTTTCTTGCTTTTTCTTGCTTTGAAATGTGTTGACCAAGTTTTGGGTTTCTGTTTTATTTCTAAAAGATTTTTTAAAAGAGTTCAATTGCCTTTGGTGTCAAATTTAGAAAGAGTTCTATCATAAGTTCTATAAAACATTAATTGTGTTTTCTTTTGATATTTCTATAATGCATTTTCTTAATACTTTCAAGCCGTCTAGAATTAAATTTTTTATCATGGTGTGAGATAGGGTTATAACTTGGTTTCATGCCAAAATTGTTGCAGGCACTCTATTTTAAAAAGCTCCTCTTATAGGGTAATACCTTGTATACATCATGGTGTCTTCATTTCCAACTTTCTCTTCTATTGCATTATATTTTTATTTCTTCTGCTTTCTTACGTTTTGTTAGAATAGCTTGTAAAGAGTCCTAACCTAAGTAGAGCAAGTAACCCCGAATTGCCCTTTCTTTAAGTAACTTTTCTTTTAAACCTAATTCCATGTTTCTGTTGGTGATTTGGTCTTCTAGTTACATTTCAAACAATTTCAAAAATTTTTAATAATTGAAGAAAGTATTTACTTCAAAATAGTTTGCAATTTTCTTTGTGTGTATTTAAGAGTCACTTTATCACCCACACTGAAATTTGGTTCTTTCTCATGTAAACCTACATTTTTTAAAATTACTTTTATGGCTAAGCATTTTATATATCTTGGTTCTATTGTGGATGAACTTTTTTAATTATTACATTACAGTTTTAACTGGTTAATGCTCAAATAGCAAAACTATTAATATCAATATTAATAATAATTCATTTATTTTTATGGTTGAGTAGTATTCCCTGGTATGCAGGTCCCACAATTCGTTCACCATTCACCTATTTTTGGACATTTTGATGTTTCCAGGTTTGGGCTATTACAAATCAAGCTGCTGTGAACTATCACGTGCAGATTTCAGTGTGGATATAAGTTTTTACATACCTGGGGTGTAATGTCCAATATTTTGAGTTTTTAAAGAAACAAACTACATTCCAGAATGGCTGTACACACCTACCAGGAATGTATCTGGGTGAAAGGAATGTATTAGCGATCTGGCTCATCTGTCTTCTCTCCAGCCTTTGGTATAATGACTATTTTAAATTGTATTTCTTTTCATAGGTGGGCAGTGATAGCTCATCTTAGTCTTAATTTGCATTTCCCTCATGGCTAGTGTTATTGAACATCTCAACTATTTATATAATATAGTAGAAAACACCACACAATTTTATAAATTTTAATTCAACTGTTAAACATCATCTTAATAGCTTAGGAAAAGAAAAACCTGTGCATTTGCTTTTATATTTTTACTCTTTTGTTGCTTTTTCTGCCTTGCTTGTGTTAAAAATGTCTTCTTTGGTTATTTTGTTTGTTTAAAGAGTTTTCTTTAACCATTCTTTTAGTGTATTTGTTGGCAAAACATTATCAAAACTTCACTCCCATGAGAATGTTTTAAGTTTCCCTCATTCTAGAAAGATATCTTTGCTAGTTTTAGAGTATGAAGTTGTCAGTTCTTTGCTTTCAACACTTGAAAAATAGCGTGCCATTTTCTTCTGGCCTCTGTGGTTTCTGATGAGAACTCAGCTGCCATTCGAATTGTTTTTTCTTATAGCATTGTTCCCCTAAAGTTTCTGTCTCACAGCTTTCAAGATTTTAAGTTTCTCTTTAGTTGACAAAGGTTAGCCATGATCTGTCTTTGCATTGATTTCTTTGGCTTTATCTGTCTGGGGTTTTTCTAAGTTTCTTGTATTTGTAGGTTAATGTCTTTTGCAAGGTTTAGGACATTTTCAGACATCATTTCTTTGGATACCTTCATAGCCTCTCTTCTTTTTGGGATAATGGTGAAATGAAGATTAGATCTTTTGTTATAGTCCTACAGGGTCTTAATGTTCTTTTTATTTTTGAAGTCTATTTTCACTCTTTTGTTTAAACTGGGTTTTTTCTATTGTTCTACTTTCAGGTTTACTGATTCTTCCCTCTCCCTTCTCCTTTCTGTTGTTGAGACCCTCCATTGAGTTTCCTTTAACTGGCTTTTTCTTTATAGCTTCCATGTCTTTGCTGAGACTTTCTGTGTTTTTTACTGAGTTCTATAATTCTGTTATTGGATTTCTCACCTCTACAGTTTCCATTTATTTTTCTTTATTTTTCCTATATTTTTCCTGGGACTTTCTGTTTCTTTCCTGAGACATTTTATTTTATTTTTTTCATTTGTTTCATGTGTTCATAATTACTCATGGGAACACTTATATGCTTTAAAATCCTTGTCAGATAATTCTAACACCTGTATCATCTTAGTGTTGGCATGTCTTGATTATCTTCATTCTTGGTATGATGAGTGATTCTCTGTTGAAACTTGGACATTTTGAGTATTATTCTATAAGGCTATGGATTTTATTTAAATCTTCTGTTTGAGCTAATCTTCTGTGACACCATTCAGACAATAGAAAAAGGGAGCTCATTACTGTCAGGTGTTGGGTGAAAGTCTAGGCTCCCCACTGGGCCTCCAGGGGCACCCAGTGTGGAGAGGGGCTCCTTGCTACTGCTGGGCCATGGTGGGAATTCCAGTTCCCCACCACACCTTTGCTGATCCCACTCTGGCCAGAGGAAGCAGGAGTTCCTCCTCACTGCTCTCCAATGGTAGGGGACAGTCTTGTTACTGACAATTGTGTGTAGAGGTCCAAGTTCCCCCACACAACCTCCACTGATATTGAGGGAGAGGAAGGCACATTATTACCAAATGGGGATCAAAGTCTTGACTCCCTCCCCTGACTTCTCTTCCTCCTCCTCCTCCTCAGCATAGGGGAAAGAGGGGGCTTGGGGTACACCTTAACAGTCTGGTGAGAGGAAAAGCCTAGGCTTTCTGCTTTTGTTGATGGGAATGGGGGGTAGGACTGCTGGTTTTTTTTGTGGTGTTTGCCTCAAGTAGAACAAGCTTTTATTTCTTGCTAAGCTGCCCCTTTCTCATCATGTGGCTAGAGAAAGCAAGTTCTGGTTGGGGCTTTTAATCATCTGCACCTGTTGGCATTTCCAGCTCTCAGGTGTTTCAGTTCCAAGTTCCTTATGTGAGGCCAAAGGAAACCCAGAGAGATCATTGCCAACTCCACCTGCCAGTCCTGAGGCCCCCATACACTCTTTTTCTCTCCCCCACTCCATTCACATTTCAGTGTCTTCTTGTTTTTTAAATATATAATATTGAGAGAAATTGGAAGGAGGAAAAGGTAGAAATACTTCTCTAGTTTTTAGAAGTGGCAGTCTTTGAATATGTATCTTAATTCCCTGAATTGTTAGAATGCCTGCATTGCACTTAGGCAAATAAGTGAGAGACAAAATTAAATGATTTTGAGACTCCTAAATTTATATATATGTTAATACCATATATGTTACATAATGTATATTATATCATATATAATATGTATTATAAATTCTATTTGTGCTATATATTTTATCAAATATATATCATTATATATAAACATATTACATATATTTTATTATATATAAATGACAAAGGAAAACATATTTGTTATAAATCACCAGAATTCACAGACATGATAATTGTGGTATAATCCATATATTAAACATTTTGAAAAATAAATACAAAAGTAATTTCACAAAAGATAATTCAAATATGGCTTTTTCTGTACATGCTTCTGTTATATGTTCAATTCGCCAACTCTTTATTGCATGTCTAATATCTCATTACATTCTAGGTATTCTATAGTATAAAACAAACATAAATCTGGCAGAGGTATGGGCCTTATTGACAATAAGACTATAATCATGTTAATAAAAATAAATTAATTTGTAAAGACTTATATTGAGAAAGGGGAAATTTCGTTAACAGATGGAGTTACCAAAATAGATCTTTGGTAGAAATTAAGATGAGATTTTTTTAAAAAGCTGTGCTTGGTTGTATGTTGAGGGATTGGCATATCACTTCAGGAAATTGTGAAGGCTTGGGAAAACATTAAGTCTGGGAATTCTGAATGACCACAACAAGTACAACTTGACAACTTGATGAGTGGGAGAACCACAAGTTCGTGAGTGTCTGGAGCCAACTGCACGGGATGCAAGGCAGGACGTTATTTAAGCAAGACTGACCTTGTTGTGTCCCAAATGGACCCTGTAGGAAAGCCCTGTTCATCAATACTCACATTGCCCTAATAGGCAAGGTAGCATCATTGCAAGTTCCAGAATTTGAAAGTGGCATAATAAAAATTATGTTTTAGAGAAATTATTCATAGTGCCAATTTGGTTGGTTTTGCAATTGTTATTGCAGTAACCCAGATGTGAAGCAACAAATCTAAATGCATGCTCTCCTTCCACACCATGTTTCACCACCTTCTTCAGAATCGACAGTAGAGCAATGGAATTAAAATGTGGTGATTCACGGCATACTCTGCTAGACGACATCCATGTGTTTTCTCAGTTAGTATTCAATGCAACTATTGAGGAATTATTATTGACATTCTATGAGATTAAGCAGTTTTTCCAAAATCCCCACAGCCAATATTTAAACACAGGCTCTTGACATTGTGTGACACTGACGCCTCCATACCTAGCATGATGGCAGGTGAGGCACAGGCTCCCAGGGTCCTCCATGACTTGATCCTGTGTCGCAGCTAGGGCAGCTCTTACCTTCCTTTTTACTCAGCTACTTTATTACTCACAAGTCAGCCTGTAAAATATGATAACAATTTAATGTTGTGGTGCTGTAGAAACAAGTTTCATATTTCTTCCCCTTCCTCTCCATTCAGGCAGTGTCCCACCAGACCTTCAGTTTAGGGTACTGCAGCACAGAAGTAGCTCACATTAGTCAGCAGACAATGAAGACACTGGCCTTTGATTCATTCTCTGAGCTAACATGTAACCATGCCGCTGATTTCCCATTTTCATTGTTTATGGCAAGGCAGGTGGATGAACAGCTCTGCCTGATTTATGAAGTGCTTGCCTTCTATAAATCACAGAGTAGAAACCCAGCACGCTGCTAATCGTAATTGGTTAAGTCCTAAGTAGGGAGTGATTAGAAAGTCTTCAGGAATGAAGGTGCCTCATGCAAATGAGGGAGACATACAGCTCCTTGGGAGGAAACTCCCCCTGCTCACAATATGCGGTCAAGTTTTCGTTATTGTTCATTCCTACTGCCCTCTTCTATTTCTTGCTGGTCAACCCCTGTTGATCTTCCATTTGTAATAAACCGGAGGGAGGGGGTGAGCGGGGGAAGGACACTGCAGAAGCAGAATGCTGTTTGCCCACTTACTCTCTCATTTGTTAATTTCAACCTGGATAAATTTTCCAGTTCCTATAAACCATGCATCACAAAGAAGGAGAACTGTGAAATACGACTCATAGTGTTGTTTATTGGAGTGGGAAACATGAGGGCTTTGAATTCTGTCTACCTGCATTCCGATACCACGCTTTCCTGCGAGAAAATAGCATGGCATTCTCAGACACTCAATGATGGCCTTCTCTGATTGGTCACTTAAAGCCTAAACTACTCTGAAAAATTCTAAATATGTGAGGCTGTGCACATCTTCTGATTGGAAATAGGGTTAAGAAATGCAGACCTCTGCTGGCAGAAGAAGAAAGAAGCCTGCAAACTGTGTACAACTTTCCCCCAGCCTCAAGGTTGAGGACACAGGCGAGTGTGCATACGACACATTTAAAGGAGCAGTGACCGGAGATTAAAACTCAGAGCAGGAAGCTTCCACTCTCCTGTTCCAACGAATTGAATATGTTCCCTTTCTTAGCTAACTTCTCTTTTCATTTCTCTCTCCTCTTCCCCACCTTCCTCCTTCTACTTCCCTTCCCCTTTGTACTTTTTCCCTGTCTACCTTCCTCTTCCTTTCTTCTCCATATTTCCTGGGACCAAATGGCAGCTGCAGCAGCAGAAGTGGCAGCATCCCTTTGGAACTGGAGGATGAACCTGCCTGCATGGAGGAGGTTGATTACAGTACAGACAGCAGCTCAGAACAGGAAGGGAACTTGTCTGAGTTGGACCGGAGGATCCAGGAGTGTGCCTTCAATAAGGACGAGGGAGAGGAAGAAGAGGAGGCACCAGAGCAGGGAGGAGAAGCCATCCCATAGTCCCAAGGTTCACAGCAAGTTCTGTGTCTCCAACCATTGGATCGGACAGGCAGCTATGTTGCTGCTGCTTCATTATCAGACACACACAATGTATACATCAGTGCAAAAAGCCAGCCTATGTGAGCTCAGCAACCCGGTTTCCAGATTTTGTTCTAGTTTCCCTATGCATAGAAGCTGGCCACTTTATAACATTTTACATGCAGGTGTAGGTAGCCCCTGGGGCCTATGCAAGCTGCCATTGTGCTTAGAATGGGACTTGACGTATGTACCTAAACAACAGTCCTGCATGATCTGCACATGTACCCCAGAACCTAAAGTACAATTAAAAAAAAAAAAAGAAAGAAATGTGGCCAAACAAACATTACTGTACAATAGTTCCTCATTAATCCCAAACGAATCCCAAGACTTCTATGAGAACTCCTGGAAGTAGACACTCTGTTTTCATGGTTATTTCTATGGTAGAATATATCCAAGTTGATTGTATCCTTGCCGTATAACATAATAGCATATATCTGAATCTTTTCCAGTACTGAAAAATGGCATCTAATTGCGCCAAGTGCATTGCTCTGGTTACTGGTAAATGTGAATATCTTCATTAAAAAAAAAAAAAAGAATAGATTCAATGGGTAACCTCAAGATCACCATGGATCGTTTCAAGATTGTTCTGTTGTTCTCCATTCCTGTGCTTGAAACTGGAGCAAGTTGGAAGTAGAGGAGTTGGGTTTCTTCTTGGCTTCTCAGCGAGAATTCTAAGTGGTTATTTAAGTTGTTCCATATATGAGTGTCATCTTCTGTTATTTCCCCACCATAGCATTTGAGCTCCCCAGAGCAAACCATGAGCCCCACTGAGACTCTGGGGATCCTGGCAGTGTCTTCAGGTGCTGGGTGCTTGAACATGAAAAACTGTGCATCCAAGTACTTGCTGGTTTCATCTGTGATCTTCTCAAGTAGCATATATTTTACATATGTGGTACAAGCCAGAAGCTGTGCTAGACTCTAAGAAATAAGACATGGTCACTGGTCTTCACAGATTTTAAGATCCTATGTATTCAGACCACCAAATATCATGCTGGGAAGCAGCAAGACCTACTGGAAAATTTATTCATTTCAGAATCAGGCAGATGTGGTTCATATCCTGTATCTGGCAGTTGCTTGTTATGACAACTTAGGAAAGTAATTAAGTTTCCCTAAACTTCAGTTTTCTTATGTATAAAACGTTGATAAGCATACCTATATCATAAAGTTATTGTAGGACGAAATGAGAAAATATATAAAAGTGTACAGCTTAAGCATTTGGAAAACAACAACATTGGCTTATTTTTCTTCACAACACAAACAGAACATTCTATATAAGAATTCTGACAGTTAAAAAAAAAATTCTCACCAACCTGGCCAATGGGGTGAAACCTCATCTCTACTAAACCCCATTTCGACAAAAATTAGCCAGGTATGGTGGCACATGCCTGTGATCACAGCTGTTTGGGGAGAGTGAGATGGGAGAATTGATTGAACCTGGGAGGTGGAGGTTGCAGTGAGTGGACATCCCGCTACTGCACTCCAGCCTGGGTGACAGAGTGAGACTCAGTCTTAAAAAACAAAAATTCTCTGGGGTCACATGTAGGAAATATGCCCTCTTACTGGAAGGGAGCTGAGAAGCAGATCACACAGGAGCAGAACCTAGGAGGTTGGAATGATTTAAAACAGGTGAAAATAGAGCAAAGCCTTTCAGCATTCAGAAGAAAGTGCTTAGATATTTGAATAATGAAATGTACACAGCCTGTGAAGAAAGGATGAGAAGGGACAACAAAGGCGGTGGTCAAATGAGAGACAGAATATGGTAGGTCAAATTTAGGCTGTTTTAGATGTCCTATGTATTTAGTGAAAATTAGGTTTAGCTGCCAGAGATGGACAACTTATGGTAGCAGCTTTTATAAAGCATAAGCTTATTTCTCTTTCCTGTGGAATTCTACATGCTGGAATACCAACCCTAGTGTCATGGCTGCATGGTGTGAGAGACCTGCCTTCTGCAGGTTTCTGGCTGTACTATGTATTGCTTCTACTCTTGGTCTAGAATGGCTGCTGAAGCACCAGCCATTGCTTCTGCATCCCAGACAGCAGCAAGAAGAACACAAAAAGGAGCACCCATTTTCTGTCTTTCCAAAAGCTATACATAATATTTCTGCTTAATCTCATCAGCTGAAAAAATGGGCCTATGACCACAGGAAGCTGCAAGAGAGGTTAGAAAACACAGTCTTAATTTGAGGTGGGCCCAGCTAAAATTCAAAGTTTGAAGTAAAAGTCTGAATACCAAGGGAAAAGATAATAATGCATATTGGGGGGATTACATATCTGCCAAAGAGACTTCTCCTGATGTTCCAAACACCACCAAGAGAGTTTCGGAAACATTAGAATAATTTCAGGTGAAACTCACAGCACACACCTCATGACCAGCAGAAAGCCACAGAGCAAAACTTTGCCATAGATTAGCTGCACGGCATAGAAGAAAGGCATCTATGTTGTGATTCGGAGAGCTGATAGCATTATTGACAGTCTCTTATTTTTTTAAACTCTTTCCAAATTTCTTTGCTGTAGTTCAGAAATTGCACATCCACTCTTCATGTGAAGATATGTATCTTTCTGTAACATATACAAGAAGTTTGAAGATTAGCAAAGATACTGAAAGTGAAACCCGAACACTATATATCTCTTAGCTCCTCCCATATTTCATCCTTTCCCCCTCTTAAATAAGGTCATGCACTTTACTAAGCTCTATGAATGCAGATAAGAAAGACCCATTTTGTGCCCTCAGTAATCAATAAACATTCTAATTTAATGCAGTGTGGCCCATGACTTTATGGAACTATGCAAAGAATATTGCAAAAATACCTAATGTAAAGGGGGTGGCAGTTGTGGTAAAAGACTACCAATAATAAATAATTTAGGTAATTTTTGAAGAAGGCACAGGAGTTTTCAGGTACAAAGGGAGAAAAGACATGCGAAGAAGTGGAACGATTTTGTGCGAAGGTCCTGTGGTAGAGTTAGAGCTTGAAATAATATGTTCAGTGTGACGTCGCGTGTTCTGACTATAAGTGGGAGTTGAACAGTGAGAACACATGGACACAGGGAGGGTAACGTCACACACTGGGGTCTGTCGCAGGGTTGGGGGTTAGGGGGAGGGATGGCGTTAGGAGAAATACCTAATGTAGATTACGAGTTAATGGGTGCAGCAAACCATCATGGCACATGTATACCTGTGTAACACACCTGCACGTTCTGCACATATATCCCAGAACTTAAATTATTTTTAAAAAGATATGTTTGTATGTGAGAAAAGGAGGCGCGTGACGAGATGAAATGGAAAAACTAGACAGCAGATAAAGCAGCATTTGACATGCCTTGATGAAGAGGCTGAACTTAATTCTGATTGTGATGGGGGGAGCCTTAAAGAGCTTTCCGCAGAGGCATGCCCGTGACTGACACCAGCATGTCTGCATCAGCACCACTGCTCCCTTGTTCATGGCTGATGGTTTGGTGCTCCTGCCATGCTGGTTGTTCAGTAGTTTGAGGAGTGCCGCAGGTGTGACATAACCATATTTGAAGAGCAAGCAGAAGGTTTGTCTTCAGGTCAAAGATAAAAAGTGCAGTTTGGGGCTATGTTGAATGTCGGTGGCCTACGTGACAGCCGTTTGTAGAGGTTTCCTAGAAGTCAGAGGTCCATCAGGAGGAAGAAGGAGAACAAGAGAGGTGCACCTAACACCTGTGATGTTGGGGACTCAGGTGAATGTCCTAAGCACCTAAGCCCAGGTGCCAGTGAGCTGGGGAGGCAACTGATTGGAGGAGGGACTAGGGGACTTGGGCGCAGACCTCTCTGGTTTCCTGCCAGGACTGAAGGCTATTCTGTGTCACATCTCGCCAATCTTCCATCTAGAGTTAGAGAGTACTTACTTGAGAGTTAACTCTAGATTGGCATAAGAGCTGTTCTTCTAGTCAAGCCAGTACTGTCTCTTGCTGGCCAAACCACTTCAGTGAATTGTTCTGAAAAATGTGTTCTACCAAACTCAAAGTCAAACTAAGATGACCCAAGTATTCCAAGGAGTTGCAGGCCATAGTGGGAAGCAAGTGTCGTCCAAAACGTGCAGAGAAGAGCAGAGTCCAGAGAGGCGATGTTGGGGCCAGGCAAAGTGCATGCCGTCTTGTACCAGCTGTCATCTCGTGCTCTGCATGGCAGGACTGGAACTGGGGCTGAGGGGCTGTGGGGGCCTGCAGCTTCCTGGGACAGTCTGGTGAAACTTCTCTGATGGGCAAAGGTTGGGGAGCTGTCTGATTTCACCTTTAGGATAGTCCCATTGTTAGAGGAGAAGCACAGGACTTGCCACCCATGAGTCCCCAAGGGTGGAAACTCCTGACCATTCATAACACTTCCCTCTGGAGAGAGGCTTTGTGGCTCCACAAAAGGAAGAAGGAAGAAGGAAGCCTAAATGTCTCAACAGATCCCTTTATAGCCTGGCCCGTCTCCTTGACAGCCTCAGGTTCTGCCACTCTTTATTCTCTTTGATTTGCCACAGAACATGCCCTCATTTTCTCTCATCGCACTTATGCATGTGTGTGCCTACACCCATATGCACATGCACACATGCACACCACTTCTTAAGACACACAGCTCCCTAAACGTCCCCTTTGATTTTTCTAATGTTTTCACATTTTTCCTCTGCCTCTGATAAGAATCTCCCACTACCTTGTTTGGGAATATCAAAACTCAGTTCAGATATCATCTTTGTTCTGTGAAACTTGTCCTCATCACCCAAATCACCCAATGCCAAGTTACATAATCTGTCTTCCGTGCCCCTATTGTCATCTGTTTTATACATCTGTTTTATACTATGCTTATCATTTTTAACTTGATATATATGCCTTTTATATCCACACTCCCATTCACCATTGTATAGTGAGCTCTGAAGTACACAAACCTACAATTATCTTGGCATCTCTTCCTGTACCTAGCATGCTTCTTGACACATTGCAGGTGTTCAAAAATGTGTCTCCCCCCCCAGGTTTAAACCTGAACATCCAAATCTCAAAAAATCTCATTTATTTCCTTTAAATCCCTCCATTTTCCATCTCAAAGAAGAGTTTGTGTTCTAGAAAGGGAAACTGGTTTCACTAAAAGGACATGTAGCACAAGTGCAGTCCAGCCTCTCAAGCTGATGGTTGCCATGGAAGATTTCCCAGAGTGAGGCAGGCTTAACAAGGGGCAGGGTGGCCTTGTCCTGACCTGTGTTGTGCAGATGTTTAGACAGAGTGGTGATAATGGAGGAGTGGCATTTCCCAGGGTCTCCGGGGGCTGCCTCATTCATCCAAGGTGCTCTGGCTCCTATGCTCCCTTTGGTGAGAACTGGTTGTGCAGCTCCATGGGTATCATGCCAACTTAGCTGCCTGGACCCTCCTTTCAATCCCATCAGTGAGAATCAGCATCCAAGAATTCCCCTCCATTGGCTTCAGTTTCCTTCCAGTAAAAGGATTCAGAGTCACCAAGAACATTTGAAATTAACCTGCTCCCTACGTTACAAGCTCACTTTGAGGGTTGCCAACCCAAGGAAGGTCACATTGCACCCTTCCATTTATCAGCCTGGAAAATGGTGCTGTAGAGTCGATTTCATATTCCAAGGGGAGCCTCTGCCCTATGCCAAAGGAAGGGGCTCCCAGAAAATGCCTGACATAAGCCATCCTTGTTAGGGACTCAGAATAGGGACCCGCATGGTGGATCTGAGCGTTTGGATTTGGATTAGAATGATGGATTTGTTTTGCTGGTGCAGCTCACTCCAGCTCCCCAAACGCTCTAGTCTAGGAAAAACATGCATAGTAGCCTGGGGCTCACCAGGAGGGCTTTTCTGGGTGAAAATAATTTATCAGTTCTGGAGCCTGCTGCTGTCTTCCCAACAGATGCCCTCTTTTGTTTGCGTTGCCGTTTAGCTTCATGCTACCAATGCCTGATAAAAAGTGTTCTTTAGAAAAGAAAAAAGAGTGGTAAAAGGGAATTTTGAGATAAAAAAAATTACAACCTTTCAGTGCCCAATAATAAAAAGATACAATTGTATGTAACTCAAAATCATTTATTACACACACACAGTTCAACACAATGGAGCTGAAACTGAGGTTGAGTGAACACACAGACGCGTGCACGCGCGTGTGCTAGGCATGGGGCTTTAAGCATGAGAACAATGAATGAGTGAAGGTTGGTCATCAGACACATGACAGGTGTTCATAAGGGTGAGGGGTAGCTAGCTGATGATTTCAGGCTCCACTGTCACACAGAAGGGAAGATGAAAGCCTTTTGTGTAGAAGATGAGGCTCATCTCTCATCAGCACATGACATAAACTGGTCTGGAAGTGTGTAGATATTCTGGGCCAGTTCCAGTCACAAAGTAAAATGAGTTCAGTATTATTGGTAGGGAACACAGACTATGAGAGAATTACCCAGTGAACCACATTTAGGTCTTATGACAAGTAGCTAAACAGAGGAGACCACTGACTGTTTACAAGGATGAAGCAGGCAAGGAGCAGTGGCTCACGACTGTAATCCCAGAACTTTGGGAAGCCAAGGTGGGAGGATCCCTTGAGCCCAGGAGTTTCAGACTGGCTTGGGCAACATAGTTAGACCTTAAATCTACAAAAAAGAAATAATAATAAAGAAAAAAATTGGCCAGGCATGATGGTGCATGCCTATAGTCCCAGCTACTAGGGGAGGCTGAGGTGGGAGGATCACCTGAGCTTGGAAGGTTGAGGCTACAGTGAGCCGTGATCACGCCACTGCACTCCCACATAGGTGACAGACTGAGACCCTGTACTCATCTAAAAATAAATAAATAAAAGGCTGAAGCAAACATAATTTTACATGGGGGGATTTCAATAATCATTTATAGTCTCTAGGCTTTGATGGGGTTAAAATGATTTCTTGGTAGCAGACAAGTATTATTGTGTCCAGCCCCTGGCAAAATAAATAAAACTTAAGCACAATTATGTGGAGCTATGCAGTTGTAGTGTCTGAGTGTGGCCCTGCTCTTGAGGGGTGTGGCAAGACATGGCATTGAGTTCCGTTCTGTCTCCTGGCTGTGGGACAGAGAGAGGAAGCAGAGAGGCCGACAGTTCTCCATCCAAGCGTCCAGGGGTGAGGGTTAAACGAATGAATGTCCTGAGATACAAGACTATCAACCACGCCCCACCTACACTTCGATCTGAAGAGGAAGTGATTTTGGGAGGTATTAGAAGAGGAAAAATCTGCCTGTATTTCTGCTCTGCTCAGACGATCACATAGTGACTCATTTAATTCTTGGTACCAGCTGTGTGCGATAAATGGACATGATGACTGTCATTTTAAAAATGAAGTGCACCCATACTTAAAGAGACACGTTTAGTAAATGACAGAGCTGGAATCTGTTCCCAGGGAAATCTGACTTCCCAACTCAGGCTCCCTCCACTTCCCCAGAGGAAGTGGACATGAACTGTAACAGTGACTCCTAACCTGCTAATTAGCAACGCTTATGATCTACAGTCGTCTAAGACTGTCACAGGTGTCATCATGTTTAACCCTAAAACTTCAGCCTCATAAGGTAAAAAAAATTTTTAATGCTGCCACTTTGTAAAGTGAGGGTATTAAGAATGTAGGGACTTGCCTAAGATAATACAGGTCACAACCTTATTAAGATAATATAGATCACAACCTTAACTCAGGCAGTCAGACTCTTAAACCTCTTCTCCAAGGAAAAGCATCTTTCTTCAGACACCCCTACGAGCCTCTGAGAGGTTATGGAGGAACTCTCTCCATTTCTAGGAAAGTGTATCATTCTAGTCCATCCTTGACTCAAATATAAGTAACTCATACTGGACATTTCTGCATAACATCCTGCTTCTCTTCAAACTCAATAGGTTCAAAGTCAAAATCTCCTCCCAACAAAATCTCTACCTCCAAATTCCTAAACTTGATCATGCCGATAGAAACCTGCGTTGTTTGATTTTTTGTGTGCCAGATGCACAGCTCACTGTCTGGCCGAGCCAGGCACTCAGATCTTCATTAAGTGGATCAATCTGCAACGCTGTCGAGTTTGAGTCTTAGCTTTGGTTTGAGTCCAAAGCGAAGAATCAGACTCGACAGCGCTGTTCTTTCTTCTCTTTCTTCTTGGGCCATTTTTCACCTAGACTTCAGCAAGTTTTCTTACTACTCTTCTCGCCTTTGATTGTGCCTTTTTTCCAACCCTTTTATCCCTGTGCAGCCTGTTGATATCAACCAGGAAAACTGGCTTCTCCTTTCGCTGCTCATAACTTGTCAGTGACCTCCCATGGTCTTAAGGATAAAATGCAAACAGGACCTAGTGCTTGAGCCTTTCCAGATCCAGCCACTGTGTAACTTTCTGGTCTCTTCTCTTGATACCAGCCCCTGTTTAAAGTCATAAAAAATGACTTTCAAATCTCAGAAAGCACCCTACTCTTCTGTTCCCCTGCTTCCATCCATGTGCCTAATTCTATCCATTATGTGCTTAAATGTAGCCTCCTCCCAAGAAGTCTCCCATGATCCGATTATGAGTTCCCACAATCGTCTTGGAGAAACCCAGTCACAGCTTTTGATGTATGGCATTGCCTGTGGACTTTGCTCACCCCTCTCCCACCCCCCTGCCCCACCACACCAAGACTGTAATATCTTGGAGAACAAAGACAATTTTGTTCACGGCTACATCCCGAGGACCTAGCATCGTGCCCAAGATGTGGGGGAGACTTCCTTAAATACGTATTGAATGATTGAGATTTTAATTTCCGTTCCAAAGGTCTCCTGAGAATGACCTCCTACCCAGGAGAGGTGCCTCAGGAACCTCGTACACACTGAGAGCAGAGCTGCACGAATGCGTGTGTCCAGCCAGCTCAGATCTCCAAGAAAGCGTCCAGGAGAAACCTCCCTCAGCCCCTTGTTTGCGGTGCCTCCTGGTCGGTAATTTTCCAGAAACAGCTTCTTGTTTCCTCCAAATGGCCTGTAGAGGTCAGAAAAGGGCCTTGTTTTCCAATCACCGACTGTCCTCTCTACATTAGCATTCACCCCGGGTGTCTATAATTAAGCAAGCCTAAGCTGGGCACATAGGAACGGAAATGCATTGACTTTAATAAAACAGAGTGTAAAACAACTTTAGATTGACTCCAGCCTTGTTTATTCTTGCACACTTGTAATTCTGGTTTGGTATATTCCCAGTCAAAGAGACCATTGTCCTGGGAACTGAAGTGTGTCCCTTGCTTCATAGCTACCGCAGCCTGTCCGAGGAAGCAAGTCGCACCAGGTTGCTGCTACCTACCAGCTCACAGCAATTTCTTTTTGTTTTGTATTTTTAAAAGAAGTATAATAACAAAGAGAAGAACCTGTGGCAATGACAAGAGGAGCTCCTATTGATGTCCTAGACTGTGTGTGTGTGTGTGTGTGTGTGTGTGTGTGTGTGTGTGAATGTAAGTATATTCAGAGTCCAGAAAAACATGTAAATAATGAAAACGGATCAGGCACTCTGGTCTTCACCCATTGTGAAATTTAGGAAATGATGGTTTTGTTCTTTAAGTGATTCCCTAGCATAAGAGACAGAACATGATACCGGAAGTTGAGAGTCCAAGGCTCTGGCTCTGTTACTTCGATGTATGGCTTTGGGATGACCCTTTTCTCTGGGTCTCAGTTTCTCTGTTGGAAGGTGAAGGGCTGGACTGCATGAAATCTAAAGTCAGTTCTATTTCTAATATTCGTGAACATGAATGCTGTGCTGGCGGGGCCTGCAGAGAACGCCAGGAGGCCCAGGGCTGGCCAGGCGGGTGAAGAGGCAGCGTGAGGTTGGTCACACTAGCGTTCTGTCTCTGCAGGGACCGACGCCAGGCCTGCACAATGATCTTTTCAGAGCGGAGAGCAGAGCGGTGCCGTTGATACCCTGCCAATCCCCAGCAGAATAAAAGCTTCCAAAATCAGGGCTAAAAATAAATAATAAAACAAAGTGACAACATAAACAGGAAGACCTAACGGAGGGCGAGGAGGATGAATTGAGTCAGCAAACTTGGGGCTGGGGTGGGGCAGGGAAGAATCCAATGCGTTTTCATCTGCATGGTTTGGCCTCCTAGGTGCTGCACTGGTGTTTAAAGTGCTCTTGGAAATGGGAGTTTGATGCCACCGGGAGAAGATGCAGAAGACGGGGCAGAGGCATGGCTGCTCTCTCAGGCCCATTTCCTCCCTGTTGTGCAGTTGGCCCGCCCACTCCCCAGTGACTCTTTGTTGGTTGTTCAGAGAGTTCTTTCACAGTTCCTCTCCTGTCCCTGGCCTCTGCCTGGGCCTGGGCCAGCTGCCCTCATCGACCTTGTCTCTTAGCATTTGGGGCCCAGCTTCCTCTTGGCCTCTTTGCACACACAGGATTTCAATCAAAATGACTTTCAAATCTGGTCATTTAGGAGAAGATGTGTGCAAGAGGGTTAGGGGCAGGGAGCTCGTTATTACTGAGCACGTTTAACGTTCCAGCCGCTGTGCAGTTACATGCAACATGCGAGGAGACAGAGAGCAGTCACCTAGCAGCAGCCACAGGGCAGGTAAACACATGCAGACACCTCGACAACCACAGATCACCTCTGTGACCTTGTTCCGGGCCTCATCATTGGTCATTGTGAAGGGTAGAGATTCAAAGCAGATAAAACCTTCCCTTAGTGAGGGAGTTTCTTGAAATTGGGGAGCTGCAAATGTGAGCAACCATTGTTGGGGTGAGGGAGGAAAAGCTTCTCTGCTGTGCATTAGATGGTACCAAAGATTTGGGGAGTGGGATCAAGGGCGTGCACTGGCAGAGAAGGAGAGAGAAGAGAGAGGGCAAGGACTTCCCAGCATGCTCAAGGCAGGGGAGGAAAGAGGGCGTCTGAGAAATCCTGGCTCGTAAAAACGTGATGCCTGGGATTTAATTTTAAATGGTTTTCTGTTCTGTACGATCTCATTTCACCCCATCCCTAGCCCCTGAAATCTCTAGTAAAAGTCTTCTACTCCCAAGTAGCTGGGTTCTCATTATATTTTGGGTAAATGAAAGGTTTGATTCTTCATTTTGGATAAAATCATGGGGAGAAGCCACCAAAGAGAATTCAGCAGAAGCAGGAAATTTGCAAAATTCGTTTCTTGGAAATTACAGATTCCATTTATTTGGACACTTCATGAACACGATGGTAATGATAATAATCAACTTACCGTAAACACTAACCATGAACCAGTCCTTGGGCTAAATGTTGACTAGTCACAAAACCTCTTTGAGGTAAGTAGCTAGTATGATACCCATTTTACAGATGAGGAAACAAAGTCTGGGAGATATTTAGCAGCATGTGCAAAGTAGGTGGTTGGTGAAGAGGCTGCATTTGGGTTTGAGCTGAGCTTGTATGCTCTTCCCATTGTCCCCATAGTGTAACACCTCTGAACAGGAAATGTTCCTCAGTGGCAGTGGATATATTTTCCCTTTGTTTTTTCTTTGAAGCAAGCTGGCCTTCATACTTTCTTCTTCAAATTCAATTAGAAATGGATCTGTATCAGGCCACTGCACTCCAGCCTGGGCCACAGAGAAAAACCGTCTCAAAAAAAAAAAACCAAAAAAAAAAAAACGGAAATGGATCTGTAATTTTCAGCGTCTTATTTTCAGCCTTAGTTGAGACTCATTTTTCCCCTGCATACCTGTTAATCTTAATTTTTCTCAGCTTCCTTTTCCATATTTCTGGACGAAAACGCTGGGTGACCGTTTAAAGAAATCTTCCAGTGGGTTGATGGTGGTAGTTGGTGATGTGAATGGGAGATACGTGAAGTATACTGTATGTTTTCCCTAGCAAATGCTCAGAGCAACATTTTTAAAAATTATACTTTAAGTTCTGAGGTACACGTGCAGATCGTGCAGGATGGTTACATAGGTATAAACATGCCATGGTGGTTTGCTGCATCCATCACCCCGTCGTCTATATTAGTTATTTCTCCTAATGTTATCCCCCTCCCAATCTCCCTTTCCCCTCCTATTCCTTCCCTTGCTCCCCCACCCCCCAAGAGTCTCAGGTATGTGATGTTCCCCTCCTCATGTCCATGTGTTCTCATTGTTCAACTTCCACTTACAAGTGAGAACTTGCAGTGTTTGACTTTCTGTTCTTGTGTCAGTTTGCTGAGAATGATGGTTTCTAGATTCATTCATATCCCTGCAAAGGACATGAACTCATCCTTTTTAATGGCTGCATAGTATTCCATGGTGTATATGTGCCACATTTTCTTTATCCAGTCTATCATTGATGGGCATTTGGGTTGGTTCCAAGTCTTTGCTTTTGTGAACAGTGCCACAATGAACATACGTGTGTTACAAGAAAAAAAAAACCCCATCAAAAAGTGGGCGAAGGATATGAATAGACACTTTTCAAAAGAAGACATTCATTCAGGCAACAAACAGAGCAGCATTTTAGAGAGGGACAACATAAATTTCAAACAGAGGTTAAGTAAACATCTTAGAGAAATATGTCCCCCACAAAATCAGGTCTGGACTGGGATTAGCAGGATTTCTCTTAAGGTGTCTGCTCTGGGTTAGAAAATGATTCTCCCTGGGTCTCTGTGTATCATGCCCGTGCATGTTCCGCTGGTGACTCTATTTTTTGTCAGAGTACTGCTTTGCAGGCTGTGGCATAGGAATGCTAGGGATATCTTGCAGATTTGTGCTCGGAGATCTGTAATGCACCACATCAACGTCAGCTAGTTTCAGGCGATACTCAGTTTACTTTACTAGGAAAGGATCTACACTCTCTAAATCCTAAACTGTCACTGCTCCTCAGCTTCACTTAACTTCAACCTAAAAATTAGTGCTATAAGTGAGCCAGCCACTTCAACAAGGCCACTCAGCAAAGAGCAACAGGAGAAACAGGACTTGGTCCTCTACCTACTCCTGTGTCTGTTGAAATGGATTTTCCTGTAGTTTGACATAAGTCAATGATATTCCAGAAAGACAGCTTACCAGAGCCATGCTTCTCTTTTTTCTGAATAGTTTTGTTTTTGTTTTTTATTTTGTTTCGTTTTGCTTTTTTTCTCATCTAAAGTGGCTACAAGATGACAAGACCAGAAACACATGACATTAATTAAGGTAAGGAAAAGTAGGGCCCAGCAAGGGAGAATGAATTAACACTGAAATCTCCAGGGCTCATCAATGACTAGCTTGCTTAGCTGCCCACTCCCTGTTCACACACATACACATACACACACACACACACACGCACACACCCTACTACCTAAGGAAAAACTCTCATATGAATGAAGAAAAACCAGAGCCTTCAAGGAGACTAATTTGGGGCCTGTTGCAGAGAGCAGTTTGTGGTAAGAGGAAGATTATAAATAGAAGTGACTGCGGCAGGCGCTCTCATGATGCTTTATAATTGGTGTTGTGACACCTTGTGCCAGATGGTCTGAGAAAGGTGGTGCGGCAGGATGTGTCCAGCCTGCAAAGCACCCGCAGTGTCTGGAGTCGCAGTGGGGCTGAAATGGGACAAGGAAGACGGGGGCTGCCTGGCCCACTCTGCCGTGGGCCTCAGGAGTAAAGGGCAAGCTCATAGGGGAGGGATATCAGGACTTGTGCCTCAGTTTTCCATTGCTGGAAAACAAATTACTACCAATTTAGTGCTGTTACAAAACATCAATTTGCTATCTTAGGGTTAGTAAGTCAGAAGCACAGGGAACCTCCCTGGGTTCTCTGATCAAGATGC
This sequence comes from Ateles fusciceps, assembly GCA_036589455.1. NCBI lineage: Eukaryota > Metazoa > Chordata > Mammalia > Primates > Atelidae > Ateles > Ateles fusciceps. The sequence continues at coordinate 1,179,486 of JAZHEH010002724.1, read as the reverse complement.
CTCAAAACTGAAATCCAGGCATCAGCCAGCCTGGACTCTTACCTGGACACTCAGGGAAAGAATCTGCTTCCAAGCTCAAACTGCTGTCTGATTTCAGTTCCAGGTGGTAGTAGGCACTGAACTCCCCATTTCCTAGCCAGCTGTCTGGGGGGCTGTTCTCAGCTCCTACAGTCTGCCCCATTCCTTGGCCTATGACATCTCAAAGCCGACAAAGTGGGGTTAACCGTCACCCCTCCCCCATGCTTTGAATCTCTGACATTTACTTCTACTAGCCAGAAAAACCCTCTTCTTTTAATAGGCTGGTGTGATTAGTTTAGACTCACCCTGATCATCTCTTCTTTGCCTTAAAACCTAGTATAATCACAGCAGTGAACCCTCATCATAGTCAGGGCTTCTATTCATGATCAAACTCAGGGGAGGGGTTACATAGGGCAGATTTCATGGGGTTTATTTTTATAATTCTGCTTACCACAAATAGTAATATTAGCAAGGGTTATGTAATGCTCTCCAAATGCCAGGAACAGTTTAAGTATTTTACATACAGTATTACACGAAGCTTCATAACAATCCTGTAATGTAGGTATATTCATTCTAGTATTCTGATTTTATAAGTGAGGCCAGAGTGTCGATGTGGTATACACAGCTAACCTGGGATTGAGCTGTGATTTGAACTCGAGAAGTACGGCTGCAGGTTTATGCCAGATTGTTTAATCACAATTCTATGGAGCTATCTAAAAATGTACTCTCTTAGACATAGATTTTCCTTCGTTTTGCCTGAGCTGGGATGTGAACATGGTGTTACCAAAACAAACCAGGGGGCTGCTCACCTGGTGCATTAAGGCAAAACATCCACATTGAGGTTTTACAATTGGGGAAAGGAGGGCATTCATTTTCAGGGTGCCAAGCAAGGAGAACTGGGCAGCTCACACTTAAGACCTGACCTCCCCAGTGGCTTGTAGGTAAGGGCCTTTAAAGGAAGGGAGGCAGAGGTTATAGGAAAAGTCATCAATCAATACATGGAGGTTATATATTGGTTTGAGCTAAAAAGGTGGGACATTTCAAAGCAGGAGCCCACAGGTCATAAGTGGATTCAAAGGTTTTCTGATTTATGATTGGTTAAGGAGACAAAGCTTTGTCTAATGATTTGAGGTCAACAAAAAGGAGTGGTGAGCTCCAGCCTGTGGATGTGACTTCCTCCAGGCTCCTCAAGAAGAAATTTAGAACAAAAAACAGCAGTCAGAGTTCAGTCCTCAGTTTCTTCTTATCTGAGGTATATGTGCCAATGGATCCATTTGGCGGGGGTCTGGGTTTCTGAAAAAACAACCCAGGGTCATATGTTAAGATGTAATGTTTAGTGTCTATAGGGAACCAAACATCTCATGACTCTAACTTCCTTGGCTATTGTTTTCAGCTACTGTTACCTTCTTGCTTATCAAGTTGCTCATTTACTTCTCAAGGCTAGCTAGGTGCCTGGAATTTCTCTTAAAGGAACTCAATATTTTCTTTTATTTCCATGCTTGGGGAGGGAGAGTGAAGAGGAGGCCCCTAAGAGGAGTCCCTGCTCCCTCTGGATGAGGTTTGGAGTTGTCTAGCGGGACAGGAATGGGACGCAGTGGAAGGCGGCACGGGATACAGGGTTCAGACTGTCTGCAGCCAAGGCTGTAATGTCAAGGCACCTGTGACATGTCTGCCTCAGAAGCAGTTGATGTAGTAATGATTCAAGGTACCAAGTGCAGTATTCATAAAACACATATCGCACCTCCGTGCCCCTAGGACTCTTCTTCCTACTTGAGTTGATGGCTATGCTGTGCAGGTGCTCAGGTCTATATAAAAAAGGGAACTAACAAATCAATGCTTACTCTATATGAACTTATTAATAATTTTTCAGTCTTTCATTGACTGGGTTCCATTATTTTGGCTTAGTTAGGAGGATGGCGATATATTCTTAAAGATATAACTAGTTTATAATCAGAAATTAGCAAGAAAAAATGCTAATAAATATGAAACAAAGTTGATTTCAAAAATAATATTTTGGAATGCCTTAATATTATTAGTATTAACAGAGAAACTTCACCAATAAAGTTACATTGTTGCATACAGCAAGAGGCATAACAAAAAACAAAACCCAGAAACATTTTTTTATTCTTTTTCTTTGAGACGAAGTCTCACTCTGTCACCCAGGCTAGAGTGCAATGGCACGATCTCCACTCACTGCAACCTCTGCCTCCCGGGTTCAAGCAATTCTCCTGTCTCAGCCTCCCCAGTAGTGGGATTACAGGCATGCACCACCACGCCCATCTAATTTTTTGTAGTTTTAGTAGAAACAGGGTTTTACCCTGTTGGCCCGGCTGGTCTCAAACTCCTGACCTCAGGTGATCCACTTGCCTTGGCCTTCCAAAGTGCAGGGATTACAGGCATGAGCCACCACGCCCGTCCCAGAAACATTTTAAAAAACTAAACAGAAAGCAGAAAACTGACATTTCGTAATTGTAGCTATAAATTTAAATGCTAAAATTATACCAGTAAATGACACAAAATATCAAGTATGTTATAAAATAAACATAATACTATTTTTCATTCATTATACATAAGAAAATAAAAAGATTTATAATGAAACAATCCAGGTGGAAAGAGGCAATGAAATGATTTCTAGGGAGCAGTTACCAATGAGAAGAATTACAGGTGCAAGCTCAAGTTCTGAGGCAACAGTTTAGGTACAGGGACTGCTTTAGGTAACCAGGAGGATTATTAACCGCTTATTATCAGAACTGTGGTAGCAGACCGTGATGACCAGAAGGAGACCTTAAATCCGAATGTGAGAGCATGTGAAGAATAAGGAGACAAAAATGCACAATGATGCTGCCCAGGGTACTGCAGCATGAAGGAGCCCAGGCGTCTGGCCCGAGGAATGGTGGCGGCAGGGATGCAGTCGCTGGAGCTGGATATCACTAATGTGGCGATATGTCTATCTGCTATCTCATCCCTTGTCTCCTCTCTTACACCAGATAACTTTGAACACATGATGAATAGGTGGAAAGGGTAAACAGATCTGTTGAATTATGTGGGCTTGGGACAGATTAAAGTGAATTGAAAAGACAGTCTCCTTCAGTTGTCCATATGATGCATTAGCTTGACATTCAAAAGCTTCTACAATTTAGCCCACCTCTGCCTGCCTTGCCAGGCTTATCTTCAATACACAGGGCCCAGGACCAGCTTTTCAGCTAAAGTGGCCTATTCCCCATCTCCTAAGTCTTTCCTGCCTGTCATCACCTCCTCACCTTTTCCTGCTGTTCCTCCCTTTCTTCAAGGTCCAATTTCAATCTCAGCTCACCCCCTGATCTAAGTATCTTCTGTAACTCCTACTCTCTCTGTTCTTCCATCCATGAATGCTTAAAGCATTTATTGTGCAATTAGCCATATCCTTTCATGCTTGACTAATCAGCCATTTATCTCTTTTATTGTGGTTCAATACTTCACATGTGACTGTCATATCTCTGCAAGTACACTATCCCCTGAAAGCAATGCTGTGTCTTTTTCATATTGTTCATCATTTAGCACCTTCCAGTTTCCATTTGTTTACTGATATTATCTGACAAAATGCTCCCTATAAAGCTTCATGTTAAATATTATTTTCCTCATTATATAGACTACCTAATTGAGGCTTAAAGAAGTTTAAAGAAACCTACCCTAAGTCATACAGCTAATAAGTGACAAAATCAAGATTTAAAGCCATGTGATTAGGACAGAAATCCTCTACTTTTCCCATGGGGCCGTGATATCATTACACCTTCCTGGAGCCATTACTCTAGATAATACATCAAAATAAAATATTCATAACATATACACATACAAACGTAGTCTCCATAAGTACATGTCAATTATTTTACTTCATTTGCCCACAAGTTTCAAGTTATGTTGGAATCCTTAAATTAAATGGAAAGCCAAGATAAAATGTCTATTCATGCATATTCACAGATGCACACGTGTGCATGCACACATACATGTGCACACACACAGGGATGCATACACACATGCTCATACACACAGACGTTTGCATCATGATAGATTGGCTGGTAAGTGCCACACACAGTTCTGCCTGAAAGGACATTGCTATCCTAATGGCACAATGAATGGTCTCATTGGCAAGGACATAGAGAACTTTTAATCCCATTTAGGGTAGAAAGGTGTGTAATCTTAGCAGAATGCTTCAAGGCTCAATTTTATTGCAAGGATGCCCAGAGCTCATTGATTTGGCTTATGGTCAGCATATTACTTTGAAGTACAGCCGTGTTAGCTGTAATGTTAGCTATAGAAAATCTCTATGTCAATTTCTCTGTTAATGATGACCTGGAAAGTATAATGAATGGGGATGGTACTCAGCAGGCACGTTGTTTGTCCAGGTTCTCAGCTTTCTGTCTATCTGGGAGAAGAAGGCAAGACAACTGTGAAACCTATAATCTTTCCGAAGTGGGAAGTAGAAAGGGAACTGTGGTGGGGAAGATACCACAACCAGATTACTCGTGGGTTCCCTTGATAACTTGGACTTCACTTTTTGGCAGCAGATACTTTCCTTGTGCATGATAAGAATCATTACAGTTCCCTACTCTGTGTCTCTCAAACTTTGGACACATAAAAATTACCTGGGTGGCTTGTTAAAACAGAGAGCTAAGCCCCATTCCTGGAGACTGATTAGCCAGGTATATGGTAAAGTCTAATAATTTGCATCTCTAAGAAGTTCATAAATCATGCTGCTGCTGCTGGTCCTATGAGAACCACTGTCCTAGCAGACATGGTATGTAATCATAGAGCATAGAAGAAGCATTAGGTTCCTTCAAGAAAATATGACACTGATAGTCAGGAAACTCTATTAATAACACCAGTCCTAAGTATTTTCTTCTATTGCAATGTCAGTGCACTCCTTTGTATCTCAGAGAATGTAGAGAACTTCTCTGCATTACACAGATGCTCACACTGCTATCTCAAGCCTTGTTCTCATGTAGGCGAAGTAGCTGTCCACCAAATAGGTGCTGACAGGCTTCCTCTTGATGGGAGATTTTCTTTTCTTTAAAGGAGAGTCTTGATCAGGGTAAGCAGGAGAACACTAACCTATAGAAGGAAAACATCATCATCTGCCTCATCTCCTCTCTTTTCCTTCCATTACCTTTTCCCTGTACATTCCTTTCATGTTTCTCCCCTATTCCTTTTGCCCCTGTCATTTTCTTCTCTTTAGGTCTGTAAGCCTCCTTCTATCCTCTCCTTTCTATCCCCTGCAGATGAAAAGAAGTTATTGTGGGTGAGTTAATCACAGCCTGCATTGCCAGCTTCCATATCCATAACTTTACTTCTTCTTACCTTATCCTCACTACATAAATATTTTCTGAACAAAATGGATGCCATTAGTTCTGATCCTAGAAACTTGTTCAGACCTTGAGCCGATCAGGACAGGCAAGGTCCTAGCCAGTCAGAATGACTTGAATAGCTTAGTATACCTGCCATGTACACAACCTCCTTTTAAGAGACTCAATATAAATAGGTCACTTTATTTGTGTCTAGTGATATCATGGCCTTGAGCATGATAGATTTGACCCCCCAACCCAATATAAGCAAGTCAATTTATAGGCATTCCTCAGACCTATGAAGTGATGTGGTCTGAAAACTCTAATAGGGGTACCATAGACTTGGATGGTTACTTTACAAGCCAGTTAGATTTTTCTTTGTTGAAGAGTTTGAATTTGAGTCACGTATTGAATAATTATACAAAAACAATATTAACAATAGAAATAGAGGTAAAAAAAATGCAAAGCTATTTAAGCCATAGTCTAGAGGATTGGTTGCCACAGGGCAATCAGCAGAATTTCTGTGCATCATCAGAGCAGGAGTTGTGCTTTTAGAACTACTGCATTGACCTCAATAAAATCTCCACTCTAGGAATCCTGCTTGTGTTGAATTGTATCAAACTGTTGAAGATAAACGGAGTCTCTCTGTTCTTTATGTCTCAAAGAAGCTCAACTTACAAATAATAAGGAAAATTATTTTAGGCCAGGTGTGATGGCTTGCATCTGGAATCCCAGCACTTTGGGAAGCTGAGGTGGTAGGATCACTTGAAGCCAGGAGTTTGAGACCAGCCTGGACAATAAAGGGAGACCCCATCTTTACAAAAAATAAAAAAAATACCCAGGTGTGGTGGCACATGCATAGTCCTAACTACTTGAGAGGCTGAGGCAGGAGGATCGCTGGAGTCCAGTGAGCTCTGATCATGCTACTGCACTCCAACCTGGGAGACAGAGCAAGACCCCATCTTTGAAATAAATAAATAAATTTTTTTAAATAGTTACTTTAGGCTAAGATCTAGGCAGAAGGCTATAATGAATAGAGGAAGTATCAATAATATAATCCAATGTTGATAATCATGACCAGTAGCAGTCATTGAAAAAAATTACCATGCGCCAGTATACTAGAAATGTCAATCGTTGTGTCTATTTGCCTATAGACCTCTAGGGCAATTGTTCCTCTCAAAACCACTGATGGAAGGACAAACCTACGTTGCAATATTGTGTATTACGTGACCTCACCCTTCCATTTAAATATTTACACCAAAGGTAAGCAGCTACTTCAAAGACAGCAAATTCATAGTCTAATATACATACATATATAATGTGTGTGTGTATTATGAATGTGTGTGTATGTATGAGTCATGCACTTAAAATATATTTTATCACTGGAATGTCTGAGGAAATAGAAATGTATAGAACAAAAAAGGATACGCTAGGCCAATCAGATCCTTGTATGGGCCATTTAAAGTAAGAACATCAAGAAAATGACTGAATTAACTCAGGGAAAGGTTATGAAAAGTCATGAGGCAATTGATGGTATGAAGGACAATATGCAAACTCAAGTAAGGACGCTGACCCCCCCTGGGCTGTCAGAATCTGTGATACAGAGAAAAGAGAGGGCAGAGGAACAGAATGGGACAATCAGGGCAGAGGCACAGAGAGAAGCAAAGGCAGAGAACACATAGCTTACGGCGGAAGGGGCCTGGGAGGACCTGGCCTAAGAGAGGCCCTGTCTGCAGAAGGATTTTCAGTTCCCATCTGAGTGCAAATCAATCCTGACAGTGAACCCGATTTTCCTTGAGGCTCAGTGACGTAAAGTCTCTTGCCTGAAACTGGTGAGCCATTACAGACTGGAGCAGTTATTTGAGTCTAGGGCTGGTTTGTTCTTTCCACTGCACTATCCTGTGTTGCAAAGCTTTTACAAACGTGGAAGAACATATGAGTCTTAACAACAAGCTGCTCTACCATTCACGTCTATTTTTTTCTCCAAGTACTGTGCATGTTTTGTGCATGTGTGTGAATTATATCCTTTTGACCCTGTGAATGGACCCCTCTGCCTCTTTTATACCAATCTCTTCTAACCACAGTGTTTCTGGCAATAAAGCATTTCATTTGAATGAATGAAAGTAATAAAGTTGTCTCTCATATTTTACCTGTTCATTTTACATGTGACGTTGCTGGATGTTAATTTAAGCTGTGTCAACTTATAATTTATTTGCGATTTCTCCCAGTGTCTGCTATGTCCTCCTCCTCAGTCCACCATTCATTTATGTTCTTTCCTATTTCTGTTTCATTTACCGCTATTCAGTCTCCTCCGGTCAGGTCTTGAAAACATTCTCTAGTAAGAAAGAATCTGATGTCAATAGTAGTAGTGAAACCTGGTCTAGCTTCTTTAAATGGGGAAAGATTATAGGTTGAGATACATTTTCAAGGTCTGCCCTTTGTGGCTCTGGACAAAAAGACTATCAACATGATTACCAAGGAAACAGTTTTTTAATACCCTTTCCTAAACCTCTGGACAATACACAAAATGGGATAGCTAAGCCTCACAATCCCAGCAACTGATCGCATTCCCCTCCAATATCAATTTAGAGGCCTGAATCTACCTGTGAATTTTGACTGCCTTTGCCTACATGGCCAGGTAGAAGCGTCTTAGGGAATGGCAACCAAGTAACACTAACACTCTGGAATGAAGAGATTCTCAGTCTAAAAAGTCACAAAATTATGAAAGAGTAGTGGCCCGGGGTTCCTTTAAGATACACAATTCAACATCCGGTTTTCAAAATATCAGGACTACCTGGCACTATCAATCAGCCTGGTGATCCTCAGAGGAATCCAGGCTTTCCAGAGAGCTAGTGTGTTTTGGCTTTGACTATAACTGAAAAACTTCCAGTAATAGGTTTCTTTATGATCACTGACATTCATCCCTTGTATCCAACTGAAGCTCTATATATCATAATCACAAATAACAGGGCATGATTTCTGAACTGGATAAACTAGAAGATGCCTCTCCATGGAGATCACCTACCTGCCTTTCCTCAATTTTATTCCAATTCTCATTTATAAATGCCCTTTGGCTGGCTAATATTTTGGTAAGCAGATAGACAGGTGTGTGTAAATTGGCTATCATGCATTCAAACAATCCATGCTTGCCCAAGGAAGCATACCATAAATCATTGTATTTGTCTTGCCCCAGGTACTACTTAAAAGGACACAAATAAATGATGAATATTATTGTCAATGGCTCACTCCTCCCCATGCCACAAAATAAAGCAAATATCACTGGAATGGGAGTTAGGAGGCCTCCATCCTTGTTCCAGTTAACTGCTGATAGGGTGACTTCAGGCCAGTTACCAACTCTGAAAAACCCTCCAGAGTGAAACTAAAAATCCTATTCTACCTTCCACTTAGGGCAAGTATGAACAGGATGAAACGATGTATGTGACAGTATATTTATCACTACTATATAAATATAAGGGGTCAGTCTGAGGCAGGCAGGGACAGGGGGAGGGATAGCAGTTGCCAGTGATAAGAGGAGGACCATTCTGTTGGGGGCACTGCTTGGGAGATCTGTTTATTCTATAATTACCTAAAAGCAAGGGAGACCTCTGAGATTCTTACTTAGAGGTCATCATTTCAATTTGACCACTGTTTAATAAATATTTTCTCTTGTTGTAGATAGCGCTCTTAAAAAGTAAACAATTATTTTCAGCATATGAGTGAAAGAAAATACATTTATCTGCTATGTGCTAGCTGTTCATTATAGGATTTAGGGATCTGTGAAAAAAATGATAAAATACCCAGAATAATTCAACAATTATTTTCATAGTGAGATAGATCAGGAATCCCTCTTAGGGGCCTGCCAGTCCCTGAAGCATGGAAATAACAGAAAATCTTGAGTTTCTTCAAGGTGAATTTCAGGCACATAGAAGTAAATCAGCAACTTGATAAGCAAAAAGGTAATAGTAGATTAAAACAATAGTCAAGAAAGTTGGAGTTGCAAGATGTTTGATTTTCTGTAGAAACTAAAGATAACATCTTAACATAAGTCCTTTAGTTGTTTTTCAGAAACCCAGACCCCACCAAACAGATCTGCTGGCATGTAGACCTCAGATAAGAAAGAGCTGAGGACTGAACTCTGCCTGCCTGCTCTCCTTTATTACAAATTTCTTCCTTGGAAGCCTGGAAGGAGTCATGCTCATAGCCAAAGCTAGCATTCTTTTCTGTTGACCCCAAGTCTTTAGACAATGCTTCCTTTCCTGAACCAATTGCAAATCAGAAAATCTTTGAATCTACTTATGACTTGTTAGTCTTTGCTTCAAGATATTTCGCCTTTATAGGCCAAACCAATGTATAACCTCCATGTGTTGATTTACTATTTTGCCTGTAACTTCCGCTTCCCTGAAATTTACCCCTGCCTTTAAAACCCTTGTTTGTAAGCTATCAGAGAGGTCAGGTCTTCAGCGCGAGATACCCGATTCTCCTTGCTTGGTGCCTTGCAAATAAACACCCTCCTCTCTCCTGCTACAAAGCCTGGGAAGGAATGTTTGGCCCTGCCATGCTGGGTGAATGGTCCCCAGTTCAACTTGGTAACAATAGGAATCTACATTAAAAGTATTACATTCTTTCACTGAAAAATTATAGCAACAAAATGAATAGTGGTGTTTTTGCTGCTGCTGCTGCTGCTGCTGCTGCTGTTGTATTGATCAATTCCATGCTAACAAGTCTTTTTCATTTGATACGCTTCTGAAATTTTAAAGTGTGTGTGTGGTGCAATGTGGAGGGGGAACTTTGGGTAGAAACACTCTGAATTGTATTGGGATACATTTTGCTAGAGTTATTTGCTTCTTGAAACAAGCCAATACCGTCATTTATAACCATAACCCTGAAGGCATCATGGTTGCCTAAATATATAAGCAAAATGAAATGTAAAATTTGCAGAATCTTTATTTGAATACTTTAAAATTCTTGAGTGGTTTAGGGGAAGACATGCAAGCAGTAAAAATCAAGTGTGATGCTATCTAGCAATGTTTATTAAATGCCTACTTGTGGCTCTGTTTGGTATTCTGAAGGACAAAATAAATGTAATTGTAGAATCACAGAATTATAAAGCTGGAAGGAATTTTAAATTTATCTAGCTTGTACAGTTTACTCAAGGAGAAAGTGAGGCTAAAAAATAATTAGTTGCTGAGGTCACTAAGCTAGGAAAGGCAGGACTCAAACCCAGATTTCCCAAGACCTAACACAAGACTCCTTCCAACACTCTCCCCTTGAAGAGCCCTGTTACATCAACTGTTGTTAATGTGGAATGTAAAATTCCCTAAGTGCATATAAACAATGAAGTAATTTCTAAACATGATATGGTTTCAAGGATAGGGCTAACCATTAACTTTAGGCTCCGTCATCACATTTAAAAGTGGTGAAGGGGTGTTCAGGTACTCCTCAAGTCACTTGATTAATGCCAACAGTTCAGATCTTTCAGGTTCTAAAACGGCTTCCTGTGTGAATAAGTTGATTTGATAGTGTATAGGACCTATTTGAAAGGGTACATGGAAACTCTTTCCTTCCCTTCTTGCTTCGTATAATAGTTTTGGATGGGTGTGGAGGCCAGGGAATTGTTTGGAAGGAGAATTGCTGAGAATAAATTAAATCACCAGTCTTCAGAGAAGGACAATCAATTAAGTCACATTTAGTCAACCCTTTGGGACAAGGGCAGGACTGCTCTTGATTTTCTGTAGAAAATCAAGACTCAGGTTGCTCCTGAGTCTTGTATTTTTTTCAAAATCACTTTGCAATGACATCAACTGTGGCTCACTCCCCATTCTCCTGTTCCACTGCTTACCATATAATGACCCATTATGAATGTTTTGCTGAAAGTGGAAATTAACCTTTTAAGGAAGTTTTATCCCATTAAATCTAGTTACACGAACCTGGACTTATTTTCTTTCTGATGAGAACATTTTTAGCCAGTGTTTTAGGTGCTTGAAAAAACATTCTGGTCTTGACTGTCTATGAGAGCCTTCCGGGTGAAAACAGAATTGTTAGTCAGCTGTCGTCTCCATGGTGATTTTTTTAAGGCCAAGTTTATGTCAGTCTTCTAAATACTGAGGCATAATTTGTGAATATGCAGTTGACTAAATAATAATAGAATTATCAACAGGATAGACTGCCTTTAATTCTGGTGTTTGAGACTTTCCACAAATTAGTCTATAACTAGCCTTCAATCTGGTCTCTAAACATGGCCTTAACAGTTTCTCTGAAACCACCTTTGCAAAGCTTATGAAAGTGAGAGAAATCTAACATGGTTGACTCCATCCTGCTTCTAGCCTTACAGGCTGGCTGTCCTTGCTCATCCCTGGGCATAGGCCAAGATAACCACGGGAGGAATTTAGTTTATAGTTTAACTTTGAAGCAAGGATGATAATAGTGCCTCCCTATAACTGATCCCCCTCCTTGTTTGCGGGGTGAAACTGAAAGGCCACAGAATAAGGGATATGGGAGGGGCCTGAATTCTGCTAAAATGTAGGCATAATTTCTGTAACTCATTACAGCTCCGGAGTTGTTTGGCCAGAGGTCACAAGATTTGTGACTTCCCCAATTGCTCCCATAGATTTCATCTCTATTGTAGAACCTAAGATTGATCTTTTGAGATCAACTCCAGTTATCCTGTGTGTCTGGCCTTGCATCAGTTAAACTCATTTCTTGACTGCAATACCATAGCCTCAGTGAATTGGATCTGTCTGTGCAGCAGGCAGGAAGAACCCTCCTCAATGGTCACGTTTTATTTCACTCTACCTGCCTTCTGTGTATCCATTTCCTTCAAGGAATAGCTCTATTCTAACTGCTAAGTCCTCTTTTACACTCATCTGTCTTTATTCCCCAGTGTCTTAATGCAATGCACATCACATAGGCTCCCTTGCCAGAGGAATTGCTACTTTGGAAAAAACTCTAGTTTGGATGTCAGGAGATCTTGGTTGAGGTTCTAACACTGCCCAGTACAAGCTCTGTGGCCTTATTTAAGTTTCTCCATCTTCAATTCTTCCATCTAAAAATTGAACAAGTTGGGCAAGATCATCTCTAATGTTCTTCGTTGGTGGATTTTATGATGAATCTCAGTTATAGAAACTAAATAATAAAGTCATCAGAGAGCACTGGCTTCCTGCACTATATTTTTAATAGAGTGTTTTTTATCCATTATCTCTTCAAATTTATGCTCAAAGGTCAGAATTATGATGAACAGCTAAAAGCTGATGTGAGCTGGGGAGAGGAATAAGTGAATTCACCTAATTCACCTCTCCAAAGAGACTTCTTCTGCAACTTGTGAGTGCTGTTAACCAAATGTTTCCAGTGGCAAATTAGGGGCATCAAATGATTTATTCCTTACTTTATCTCTTTAAGTGTCCAGAAAGCTGTTAAAGGAAAAAAAAAAAAAGGTCTAACAGCTCCCTATTGGCCGGGAATAAATAAATAAGTCTTTGGGATCATCCATTTAGAACAACAGACCAGAATGTGTGACTCTTCATCTATATCCCTGCATCTGAACCAAAGAGAGGCAGAATAAACAAGCCAGTATATCTGTGCTTTCAGGCATCCTCCTTGCTATTATCTTATTTCTCCATTTCAGACCCTATGTAGGTAAAAAGTGAACAGCAAAACAAAACTGTCTCCCAAAGTTCTTGGAGTTGGCTAAAATAAATATTTATTAACTGCCTACTATGTTATATTTATAAGTTAAGGGGTCAATAGAATGTCACAATTAATATTACAGCCCCTGGAGCTGGTTAATACAGTACTTAAAACAGTGTCTGGCTCAAAGTAAGCACACAATAAATGTTGCCTTTTAATACCGTAGTTATTTATTATTGTTGTTACTTTCTAGGTACCAGATACACAGTGAGGAAAATAATAAGTTCCCTTTTTCCATGGACAGCCAAAATAAACTCTATATATATTCACAAATGTTTTTTAAACTGTGTTTGGTAGAATTGTGGGTAGGATGATCAGACATACTCCAGATATTCTGGATCATTCTCCTTTTGATGTCACACCACATTTTCCAAGCTTGTGCCATAATAAATGGGACAAATGTAGAATTCAAGTTAAAATGTAAAAAGGATAGAAATAAATTTATACTGCAGCTGGGGTCACAGTGGTCTTGCCCTATTTTGTAATCCTCTAGGCTGAACCAGATTTCTTTTCATTATGGGAGTGAAAATGAACTCAGCTGGTTTTCTCCCTGATTCCTCTCCCTTTTCACTTTTCAGACTTCTCCATCCTGTCCTTGTTCCCAGTGAGCCCCCTTGTCAAGTCTTGTGTGACCCAGAGATCAATTAGAGGGTCGTTCAGTGTTTTACCATTTACTTGGCAAAGAGGAAAATGCAGGCAGTGTGAGTCACTGCAGGGAGGTATGGTTGTACATGTGACATTAAAATTAATTGTACACTTGCATACGTTGGGTGTGCTGTAAGGCACTGGATTTGCTCAGAGAAAGGGATGGCTCAAGAGAAGGCAGAGCAGGTAAGAGCAAATTCTAGGCTAGGAGGCAAGCCAGCTAATGAGTGACCTTTCCCCATCCCACCATAGTGGGCATAGCTCCTCCAGGGGCAAGCTGGGGCATACAACCTCCTTTTATGCTCTCTCCCTCTCCAAAACCATTGGGAGCCATATCACCCTCCACAGGCCAACACGGTCTCTCGTTGGAACTTATTTCTGTTTCCCATGCTTTACTGGTGGCTCTGTGAGGAGAGAGTCTATGGAAACTTAAAGAGCCCATGTTAGTTTCAGCCAGTGTCAAGCCTGACGGAAAATGAAATCTTGTTCTTATCATGCTGTGGGATTGCAAAGAGAGCCTTACTGAGGCTTGAAAACAGGGGGAACTCAAGGTGACAATTTTATGTGGGTTTTAAAGGGCAGCTATGATTAGAAATGTGACTGTAAAAATGGCATTTCAATGTTCCAAATGTATTCCCCCTTTGGTGACTTCCATGTCAAATTCACTTAGTTTACAAACATAAACAATAGATTCCCCAACTGCAGCTCTGGGAGCTGAGGGGAAAGACTTGAATAGAGAAGCGACTTGCCCTGCCCTTTCTGGCTGAAGAGCCCTGCCCCAGTAGGCGAGGGAGGGGCGGCCACTGAGCTACAGAGCAGGTGAGGACAGGTCTCACAGGTGGGAGGCTCGGCGGGTGCAGCCCTGGTGCCCAGGCCTTAGGGTTCTGTGGTGCTACTAAGTGCACAGCATCTTAGTCACACTCGAGGGAGCCCAGCTTTGTCAATGAGTGCTTTTGAGAGAACGAAAAATGCATTGCCAAACTGTAAACAGCAGTGTGTGTGTGTGTGACAGAGAGAAGAGAGAGAACAAACAACAGATAAAACAAGAATAAAAACCAAAGTAAATTACTCACTGTGACAGGCATTGTGTCAGGAAGTGCTAGTCATCTATATTCTTGTGGAAAACTGGCCATTATCTGGTGTATATTAACACGTCCAAGAAAATCAGACTCAACATCACCCCAGGTGCTATGCTTTGTGGATACGATAGGGAAATGTTATCAGGACTAGTAAAATGTTTCTTTTCTGACAAATACAAGTAATGCGGAAAAGGCTCCCTGTTCAATAAATGGTGCTGGGATAACTGGCCAGCCATATGCGGAAGATTGAAGCTGGACCTCTTCCTTACACCTTACACAAAAATCAACTCAAGATGAGTTAAAGATCTAACTGTAAAACCCCAAACTGTAAAAAACCCTGGAAGACAACCTAGGCAATAACATGCTAGACATAAGAACAGACAAAGATTTCGTAACAGACCCTAAAAGCAATTGCAGTAAAAGCAAAAATTGGCAAGTGGGATCTAATTAAACTTAAGAGCCTCTGCACAGAAAAAGAAAGTATCAACACGTAAACCGACAACCTACAAAATGGAAGAAAATATTTGTAAACTATGTATCTGACAAAGGTCTAGTATCCAGCATCTGTAAGGAACTTAAATTTACAAAAGAAAAACATACAACCCCATTAAAAAGTGGGCAAAGGACATGAACATACACCTTTAAAAAGAAGACATACATGCGGCCAACAAGCATATGAAGAAGAGCTCAATATCACTGATCATTAGAGAAACCACAATGAGATATCATCTCACACCTGTAAGAATGGCTATTACAAAAAAGTCTAAAAGTAACACATACTGGTAAGGCTGTGGAGAAAAGGGAACTTATTCACTGTTAGTGGGAGTATAAATTAGTTCAACCATTGTGGAAAGCAGTATAGTGATTCCCCAAATCGCTAAAAGCGGAACTACCATTTGATCCAGCAATCCCATTACCTGGCATATACCCACAGGAATATAAATCATTTTACCATAAAGATGCAATCATGCAAATGTTCACTGCAGCACTAGTCACAATAGCAAAGACATGGAATCAACTTAAATGCCCATCAAGGTAGACTGGATAAATGTGATACATATACACCATGGAATACTACACAGCTATGAAAAAGAAGAAGTAATGTCTTTTACAGGAACACGGATAGAGCTGTAGGCCATTATCCTCAGCAAACTGAAGTAGGAATAGAAAACCAAATACCACATGTTCTCACTTACGAGTGGGAGCTAAATGATGAGAACTTATGAACACAAAGAAGGAAACAATAGACACTGAGGTCTACTTGAGGATGGAGGGTGGAAGGAGGGGAGAGGAGCAGTGGAGCAGGGAGAAGCAGGGTTGAAGGAAGGAGAGGAGCAGAAAAGGTAACTATTGGGTCCTGGGCTTAATACCTGGGCGATGAAATCATCTGTAAAATGAACCCCTATGATGTGAGTTTAACCTATGTGACAAACACTCACTGTACCTCTGAAAAAATAAAAGTTTTAAAAAAGTTTCTTTTGACCTGTAAAATATCACATGCTATGTGCTATCCTGTTGCACAGCCTCAGTGGGCCGAATCCTCCTACAGCCTGGCCACAAAGATAACACACGCAGGGACCGCAAAGTAAAATTGCAAGAGGTGAGACCACACAGCTAAGGAAAGCAGAGTAAGGTCTGATGTATTAAATTCAATAGAAGAAATGGCCAGTACAGTTGGTTGCCCATCGAGTGTTTAGTCTCTTATTGTTTCTTGTTTTGAGACACACTACTTTTTGGGGGTGCAGCAACACCCATTCCATTCCATTCCCTTCCAAGGCATGATTGTGCAGAAACACTTCTGATAAACTTGGTTCCTAATTTTCCAGCTTTCCCTGCTTCTATGGGATGACTTTCTGCCCGTGGAAGTCTGCTGGGAAGGGGGAGTGAACAGATGAGCTATGAAAATATTTTGCCTTCCTGATTATGGAAAATAGAATGCCCTCCAAGAACCCTTTTCCATTCCATAGTCTTCCCATCTTGTACAGGACACAGATATGATGGCTTGAGTGGCAGCAATGTCCATGTGACTAGGAGAGGAAGGCCACAAAAATGAAAGAGACTTTGGACCTAATATGGTGGAGCCACTAAGCTAATCATAGTTGCCTACCTCCCTGCTCTTGTTTTAGAGAAAAACAAAGCGTTATTCCTTAAAGGCCCTGTCATCAGATTTTCCAGTTCAGGCAGCTGAACATATTTCTAACTAATATGGCAGAAGGGCATGGGGCTGTTCCATCAGCTTGGAGGGACGCTCAGCCATTCCAAGCACCTAGTCCAGGACACATAACAAAATTGAGACTATTCCAAGCCAATATCACTCTCTAAGGATTTGGAGAAAGCAAGGTATGAGGTTTTGAAGCAGCAGCCATAGTTCTAACGAGAGGTGGATATCAGAGTTGAAGTGCCAAGAAAGCCTTTTGAGGAAACTCTAACCATCTAGTTCAGGGCATGTAAAGGCGGATTCTGGCCCCAGTAGAATTAAACTGACCCAAAGGAGAAGACTGAATTTCTTCACCACCTGGGTTTTGTTTTTACTGGAGAACTGCACTAAAACAAAACAACACAAAAAACATCTGTCTTCCTTCAGGACCTTGCAGCATAAATCAGTTTCATGCAAAAGAGGATCTCCAGCGTTGTCTTGCTACAAAGAACCTTGGGGGGTGACCCACGTTCACTGTCACATCCTTCACATCTTTTTCCATCCTGTTGTTTCTTCTTGCCACTTCTGAAATTGTTACACATTTTCTTGTTTAGATCCCTGCGTAGCCTGTGTGATGGTTAATACTGAGTGTCAACTTGATTGGATTGAAGGTGTGAAGTATTGTTCCTGGGTGTATCTGTGAGGGTGTTGCCAAAGGAGACGAACATTTGAGCCATTGGACTGGGAGAGGCAGACTTAGGTTAACTGAGAAATAATCCTTAAATTATTTTAAGTACCTGAGATTTTAGAGTTTTTGTACTGTAAGGACAACCGTTAACTATCCTGACTAATAGGAATCTCGGTTCAAAAGTGGAGTAATGACATTACAAAAACCTAATTTATGTGGCATTGAATAAGGAGTTGAGCAGCAAACAGTGAGGCTAAGAAGATGGTGATTCATTTTTTACAGTGAGAACAGGTGCAATGTGCCTGCAACGCTAGAAAAAAAGAATACAAAATTTAAAAAGCAGTTGTTACTAGCGAGGTATTAGCAACTACTGGTGGATTGAGAAGGTGTGACAAGAAAGACACGAACTCAATAATTCATTAGCCTCCTTATAAGCGGAAATGAACTGGAATGAAATAGACCAGAAAATTTGGGCCTTGCAGGGTTGGAAAAGCTGACTGTTTCTAAAGCCTAAACTGTAAGAGAAGGGATTAGAAAAGGCTTTGAATGACAAATGCTCAGTAAGATGAAGTGATTCCAGGCAAAGATCAGATTGAGTCTTAAGATGTTCTAATTAAGTTGAGAGAGAGAGGTGTGAGGGAAAAAATGAAAAGTAATAGAGTGGCTCTGAAACCTATGTCTCTTCAGATGTCTAGGTGTGGTTACTGGCACCTGGAACTGAGGGAGTGTGTGTGCATCAGAATCTGATTAACTTTTGAGACAATGAATAACCTAAGAAGCCACAAGCTCACAATTTAAAAATATCTTTTACTGAAACAAGTCTAAAACCCTCGGAAGAAGTTTCTAGGCAGTAGAGCCAGGGAATATAGAAGAAACGTCAAATGAGCCCTTCCAGGAGTAGAATCATGCCTTCCTCTAGAATCTTCCTTCACCTTAGGGAATGAACACTTCAAAGTGCTTCTGGTACAATTGCTATGACCGGTGATGTGATTGCCGTCTCCATCACGTTCCCTGTTTAAAATGGGAGTCTTCACTGCAGTTAGCCTGTTCTGGTTACACCACCGTGTACTGAATCTTTTGTGTATGTGTGTTTTTGTGTGTGTGTTTACAGGGAGGCAGTTAAGGAGAAAAGGAATATCTTAGTTCCCAACTCTGTGGATCTAAGTATTTAGAAAAAATCCTTTCTGCCGTGCTGGATGCTTCCTGCCCTAAACGTCAGACTTCAAGTTCTTCAGCTTTTGGAGTCTTGGACTTACACCAGTGATTTCCCAGGGGCCCTCAGGCCTTCGGACACAGACTGAAGGCTGCACTGCCACCTTCCCTACTTTTGAGGTTTTGAGACTTGGACTGGCTTCCTTGTTCTTCAGCTTTTAGACAGCCTATTGTGGGACTTCACCTTTTGATCATGTGGGTCAATGGCTCTTAATAAACTCCCTTTTATATATACATCTATCCTATTAGTCCTGTCCCTCTAGAGAATCCTAATCCTAAGAACTTACCTCTCTCCTCAAAGGCTAACGTGGTGTTTCCCTGCAGATATTAACTGAACTAGGACACTTTTGCAGGGAAAAGGATTTTCTGTAAATACTTACAGTAGGACAATAGCTATAAACTGGGTCTTTCCTGAGCAGACGGGAATGTATGGTCATCGTGTATATAGGTATTATAAAATTTGTCACATCGTTGTTTACATTGTCACAGTAAATAAATAATAGTAATAAATAGACAGGAATTATAATTATCATGTAAAATGGTGACATAGTAAGCAGTTGATAAAGCAATGTCATATCTGGGTGTGGTGGTACACACTGTAGTCCTGGCTACTTGAGGGACTGAGACAGAAGGATCGCTTGATCCAGGAGTTCGAGGTTGCAGTGAAGTATGGTTGCACCACTGCACCCCAGCCTGGGCAACAGAGCAAGACCCCATCACTAAAAAACATGTTATAAAGAAAATATTTAATATAATGGAAAGAGTTCATGATATGTAGAGATATAGAAAAAAAGTTTACAGATTTATTTCCATTCAGTGGGTGGTGGAAAAGATAGTGAAAAACTGGCTGGGCAAAGTGGCTCACACCTGTAATCTCAGCATTGTGGGGGGCCGGGGCAGGAGGAGGGCTCGAGCAAAGGGGTTCAAAAGCAGCCTGGGCAAATAGTGAATCCCCGTCTCTACACAAAATAAAAAAAAATTAGCCGGGCATGGTGGCATGCACCTGTGGTCCCAGCTACTTGGGAGGCTGAGGTGGGAGGATCGCTTGAGCCTGGAAGGCAGAGGTTGCAGTGAGCTGAGATTCTGCCACTGCACTTCAGCTTGGGTAACAGAGTGAGACCCCATCTCAAAAAAAAAAAAAAAAAAAAAGTAAAAAACTGCTACGACTTATTAAAATTGTTTGACTCATTGAAGAGTAGAATGATGTGTGTGTGTGTGTGTGTGTGTGTGTGTGTGTGTGTGTGTGTGTATGTTTTCTAGTTTGATTCATTATTATTAGTCAGCAGTCTGGGGAGTCTACACTTTAAAAAGATACGTTTGGACCTCACCAAGGCTTTTATAAGTAGATTCAGCTGAAGGACAGCTCAGAGTCAAAGAATAATAATTCTTCCCAAATGTATAGCACTTTCACATTAAAGTGCTTTCATGTACATTATCTGATTTGATCTACTCAACAGAAGACAGGCATTATAATTCTCATTTTACATTTTCAGAATCAGAATTTCTGAAAGATTAACTTAATTGCCCAAAGTCAAACAGATATTTTAAGGTGGGTTGAGAATTATAACTCACGTCTCCCAACTCTGAGTTCAAATTTCTTTCATAGATAGCATCCTGGGTTCATCCCTTGTCACTAATTATAATGCAGTATTTTATTATGGACCATGTTAAGGGGCTACTGTTTGGTTGGAAGAAGCCTCTGGAAAAGTTGTCGAAGAGTCGTGTGCCCAGGTGAAGTGCTGAGCAGACTGGATCTTGCCTGATGGCCAGAAAATAAAAACAACACTAAAAGTAATAAAAATTCAAACTCCATTCTGCTGTTTGAATACTTCACTGAATTTTAAGGATATAACGTTTAGGATTCTTTTGTCATAGTGGAATTTTTTCCAGTGCTTGTTTATATAGTTTATATAATCTACTCAATTTCTCCTTTTCATAAATAAACATGAGTCCATAAATGAATGAAAACACATGAGTTTCATTCATTTATTAGTATTATGATTATTCCTGTTGAAGCGTCCTGTGGGGGGATGCTAAGAAATACTACGGGGAGGTGAGATGGGAGCTGAGAATTGATTCATCCCTCTGCCCAATGCTCAGAAATCTGTGTGGCATCTTTTCACTTGGCCTTTAAGTTCTTCAAGGCACCTTTCGAGGAGGTGGCAGTACTCCCTGCAAGCACTCAGACCTATCCCAGGACTACCGACTTAATCAGCTAGAAACACGAAGATGGTCTCTGCTGCTTCTCTGAAAATTAAATGCTAAATTTGAGAAGGGTGGTGGGAATTCTGTGCTTATTCTAATGAATAATGAGTAATGAAAGCTGCCCAGCTCCTGTTGACTAAGTGTATTCTCAGATTTGATCAGCCATTTAATTTCATATTTTAGTAATTGTTTTGAATGATACCAGAATTGAGTGACAGTTGCTCACATGAGCATAATCTCTAGTCCTGAAACCTGACAATCTTGTCTTATTGACCTGAACTAAATTTATATTGTTAGTTTTTAAAATTTAGTATTCCTTCGGCTATTTCATAAATTCCTTTAGGTAGATTTTATGTCAGATATTTCATATTTTATGTTGTTCTATGACTCAGTCATTTGCAGATAAATTGTGGAACTTTGGAATGATTGCCTGACCATGCGTTCAGGGCGAAAATAGAGAAGATTGCTGAGCTAATTCTAGGGAATTTTAAAAATTAATTTATTTTGAAAATGTCTAAATTTGTTGTAACTTAATTATCAAATTGTAAGTTATATGATTACTTTACAACACTGAAGGAAGAAAATGTGCATGAAACAGTCAAAGAGATGTAAACATTGAGTGAGATCCAGGGTTCAAATCCAAGCTTCACTGTGTAGCAGCTGAATGACTTAGGGCGAGTTAGCCTTACATTTCTTATTTTATTACTCATTTAAAAAATACCAAATTTGTGAAGTTGTTGTGATGAACATATAAAATATACACATTATCTGACATTGTTGTTTTCCTTTAGATTTTGCATTAAAATATAGCATTGAATCTGCTATACTGATGATAATGGACATTTGAAGAAACATGTAATTACTGCTTTAGCTGAAGTTTTTCTCTACATCATCTAAATAATTTTCCCCCATTAACATGACGTTAATGTCATCATCTACCTCAAAAGATAAAAGAGAGCCTTTCACTTCTGCAACATGGTGGATATAGTGGTTTAACATTTTCCAGAGTGACAGGAGCAAAAAAAGAACCAGGAGCCTCACGAGTAAATACACGCAATGGTACTGGAGGGTCCCCCACTCGGAGGGATGGAGGTGGATTTAGACCAAATGCCACCAAATAGACACACAGGCAATAGGTTGCAGACTGATAAGAGATAAATTATACCAATGAGCACCTAGAAAACACCAAAGCAAATACAGAACAATCTGTATAAATGACAGATTTAAAAAACCACACACAGCATTTTAAAAAATAAAATGTAGTCATTAGAATTAAAATTTAAATGGACATTTAAAATAAAAACTAGACACATCTGTAACAAGAATTGGTAAATTAGAAGATAAATATATGAATATTAATATCAAAGGAAAAATAAATGAAAACTATACAAGAAAGGTTAAAACCCACATAAGTGGACACCAGGGCCACTCATTTAATTTGTTTTTTGACTGCCATAAGATTACACTTCCCGGTCACTTTATACACTTATAGGATTATGCATGGCCCAGCATAATCCTAGCCAGTGAGTGATGAATGTGTGTGATGTGTATCTCTTCGAAAGTAAATATTTAATTGCCAGAACATTCTTTTCTGTTTGAATGCCAGCAAGATCCCTTAGCTAGGATCCCTGAGAAACTACAATGAGCAGAGTCCCTTTGATATTGCTAACATTAATATATGGCATGAAGAAGAGATAAATAAAATAACTACTTGATATCTTGGATCAGTGAGATTTCCGAAGTGTTAAATACATGAGCATAGTGTAGCCCAGGGATTGGTAAACTAAGGCCTATAGACCCTGGATCCTACTTTTTGTAAATAAAGTATCCTGGAATACAGCCACAGATATTCATTTATGTAACATCTATGACTACTCTGGTGCTACAATAGTAGAACTGAATAGTAGTGACAGGAACTGTGTGGTTCGCATAGCCTACATAAAACGTCTCCGGTAATAAAGAAATGGAGAGGATAAAAACAGCCAAAAAACAGCCCAAAAAGTCATGTAAAAGTCCCAACAGGAGATAATGTACAAGAAAAATAAAAGAAATAATGTAGAGAATATGGCAGATCATTTTCTTAAATGAAAAGATAAAAAATGATGACCCATTAAGATTTTTGTTTCTCTTTTTGATAGAACAGATAGCAGCAGACCAATGTTCCTGTTAGGAAAAACTTACAAATTCAAGATAAAATTTAAACAAAATCTGAAGGCATCAGAAACGGGCAAGAGCTTTCCTAGAATCAAGGAACTAAGATCCCTGAGAGAAGAAATTGTAGAGCGGTATGCCCATGTTCAGTAACTGCTCCATCCTTCAAGGAATTTTCAAACTTTTGGAGCAATTCAGGCAGAAGGCCACTGTTAAGACATAAATAAACTGGACAAAATATAAAAACTCCTCAGAAGAGAGAGGATAACATAGATATTTCATGCTGTCAAATAATCAAAAGAAAGTTGACTTTAATACATTAATAATAAAGTAAGACTCTGTGACAAAAAATACTGTAAAGAAAAAGAAAGGGGTTACATAATAACAAAAGGGTCAATTCATAAAGATCATATAAAACTGCTAATGTTTTATGTGTATAATAATGTTTGATCCTTCTCCATTCTAGAATCTGGAAGAAAAGACAGAAAAAAAGTTTTGAAATATGCAAAGTAAAAATTAAAAGAATTAAAATGAGAAATAGACAAATTTGCAATTACAGTGATTTATGAGCCTTTTATATGAACACATATAGAACCCCACTACACCCAATGATAGCAAAATGCATATGTTTTCATCAGACATAGGACATTTATCATTAATAATCATATACTGGGCCTTTAAGTGAGCTCAAAAAATTTCTAAGGAATGATTGTATGTGGCGTATATTCTCTGATCACAGTGGAATCAAGATATAAATCAATAACAAAAAGTAAATTCTCAGCTCTTTGGAAACTAAGATATACGGGGGTGTTGTGGGGGGGCCTTAGAGGGGGAACACAGTTATTTTTTATTAGACAATTTTTTTGTAAATAAGACAGGGATAAAAAAAATCAACCTAGATATTAGAAAATATTTTGAACTAAATGACAATAAAAATGTGCCCTATCAAAATATATCTGTTAAGTCTGTTCAGAGGAGAAATTACCTAAAGGAAAGATAATTTTAAATAAATATGATTTAATAAATTCTTAAAAAATAATAACTTATGTAACCATCTCAAGAAGCTAGGGAAAAAATAATCAGTTAAACCCAAATAAAATTAAAACAAGGAAATAATAAAAACTAAGATAGATTGATGAAATAAAAAACAAGTGTAAAATAAATAACATAAATAAAATCAAATTTACATTTGGGAAAGACAAATTTATAGGATTCAATCAAGAGTTAAAAAATGCTAATATCAAGAATAGTAAGAGAGACATAATCATGGATTTTACAATTACAAGAAGAAAATAAGAAAGAAGATTTCATAAGTAGGACAGAAAAGCAGTAACCAAAAAGAATATACGTGTGTGTATGTATTCTATTAAAATGAAGAAATTTTATTTACCATTGGAAACAATTGGAGGATGGAATGGAAAGTCAGAATGAAATGTATTTGCAATACAAAAATCCAACAAAGGATTCATGAAAAATATGTAAAAAGAATGTCAAATAATAAGAGGAAACACAGCTAATCTAATTAAAATTAGACAAAAAATTTGACGAGGCAACTCAAAAAAGAGGACATTGAATTGGTTAATCAATATGTGAAAATGTGCTCAACATAACTAATCATCAGTAAAATGTAAGTAAAAATTACAATGCAATAACACTACACTCCCTTTAGAAAAATAATAAAATAAAATAAAAACACTATATCAAGTGAGGCTGAGAGTAGAGTGAGATTACATGAAGTGTGTCTATGGTACAGAATTTAAGAAGGCATGTACTCTCAAATTTGCGCAAATGCAGAGTTCTACACAAACGTCAAACTGGGTGCCTTCTTAAATTTTGTGTCTGAGGCATCTAATTGTTAGAGAGACACCTTCTTAGGTTCATACAAGTATGGTAGGTACAAAAGTCAATGAATGTGAGCACCTTTAAAATTTTTCTACCTTCATTGCCTCACCTGACTCACTGTACTCCTGGACCTAATGTTAAGTGTTGGTGAGGATGAGAAGCTAGTGAAGTGTTAACTGCCACAACCACCTTGATAAATGTGTTGGCATATTCTACTAAATGTGTATCCACATGCCCTAGGTTTTCAGCTATTCTACTCTTTGTTATTACAGTCAAAACAAATAAATACTATGTTCATCAAAAGTCAAATATAAGAATGCTCATGACTGCACAATTCCTATTAGCACTCAAAAGAAGACAAATATTGATCCAAAAATATGTAAAGACATTTTAGTAAAATAATTCAAAAAATTGTATATAGCAGTAAGAGTGAACAAAGTCTAACTATACATGACATCATGGTTAATCTCATAATGTTGAGTAAAAGAAGGGACATACAAAAGGTCATATTAACTGATTTATATTAATTTTAACAAAGGGACTTGCCTGTGGGATTAGAAGTCAGGAAAGTGGTTATTTGAGAAAAAGAGTTACTAAGATGAGACACAAAGGGAAACTTTTGGAATGCCAATAATATCATATTTATTGATTTGAAATTGTAAAAATTTATTGAGCTTCACACGATTTGGGCAATTTTTATTTATTGCTTTTTATAAGTCTATCAATTTTTGCTTATATATTTTGAAGCTTTGTTATTAAGTGTACACATGTTTGGGACTGCTGTGCCCTCTTCATAACCATTTTATCATTATGAAATGACTATAAATATGGTAACATTGTTTGCCATGAAATCAGCTTTGTTTGCTATTAATATCGTCACTCCTATTTTCTTTTAGTCAGTGTTAGCAGCATATAAATTATTTCATTATTTGATTCTTTCACTTTTCATCTATTTGCTTATTTATATTTAAAACATGCTTCTGGCTGGCAATATATAGTAGGGTCATGATATCTTATCCAATATAACTGTCTCTACTTTTTAATTAAGTGCTTAATTTATACTTAATGTGATTATTGATATAAGTGTAATTGAAACTAGTATCATGCTACTTGTATAAAATTTGTATCCTTTGCCCATTTTTTAATGGGGTTATTTCTTTCTTGTTGATTTGTTTAAGTTCCTTATAGATTCTGGGTATTTGAACTTTTTCAGATGCACAGTTTGCAAATATTTTCTCCAGTCCTATAGGTTGTTTGTTTACCCTGTCGATAGCTTCATCTGCTAAGAAGTTACTAATTAGATCCAACTTGTCAACTTTTTGTATTTGTTGCAATTGCTTTTGGGGACTCAGCCAAAAATTATTTGTCAATGCCAACGTTAAAAAGAATGTTTCCTAGATTTTATTCTAGAATTTTTAGAGTTTGAGGTCTCACATTTAAATCTTTAATTTATCTTAATATTTGTATATAGTGAGAGGTAAGGGTCCAGTTTCATTCTGCATACAGCTAGTCAATTATGCAAGCATAGTTCATTGAATAGGGAGTCCTCTCCCCACTGCGTGTTTTTGCTGGCCTTTTTGAAGATCAGATTGTTGTAGATGTGCAGCTTTATTTCTGATTGTTCTTTTCTGTTCCATTGGTCTATGTGCCTGTTTTTGTACTATACCATGCTGTTTTGGTTATGATGGTTTTATAGTTTGAAGTGGGTAGTGTGATGCTCCAGCTTTGTTCTTTTTGTTTACAACTGCTTTGGCTATTTCAGCTCTTTTTTTAATTGCATGCAATTTTTAGATTTTTTCTAATTCTGTGAAAAAAATGACAGTAGTTTGATTGGAATAGTGTTAAATTTATAAATTGCTTTGGGCAGTATGGCCATTTTAACTACATTGATTCTTCCTATTCCCAAGCAAGGTATATTTTTCCTTTTATTTGTGTAGTCTCTGATTTCTTTTAGAACCGTTTTGTAGTTTTTGTAGAGATCTTTCACCTCTTTGGTAAGATGTATTCAGATTCTGTTCTTTTTCTTTTTTTTTTTTTTTTTACAGTGTCTTACTCTAGGATGGAGTGCAGTGGTATAATATTGGCTCACTGCAACCTCTGCCTTCTGGGCTCAAGTGTCCTCCCACCTCAGCCTCCCAAGTAGCTGGGACTATAGGTACATGCCACTATGCCCAGCTAATTTTTCTATCTTTTGTAGAGACAGGGTTTCACCATCTTGGCCAGGCTGGTCTGAAAGTCCTGAGCTCAAGCAATCCACCCACCTCGGCCTCCCAAAAGACTGGGATTACAGGTGTGAGCCACCGTACCTGGCCAGGGATTGTGTTCTTGATTTGACTTGCAGCCTAGACATTATTGGTATATAGAAATGCTACGGATTTTTTACACTGCTTTTGTATCCTGAAACTTTACTGAAGTCATTTGTTAGTTCAATGAACATTTTGGAAAGGCTTTAGGGTTTTCTGGATATAGAATTACATAATCAGCAAAAAGAGATAGTTTGATTTCTTCTCTTTGTATTTGGATGCCTTTTATTTCTTTTCCTTGCTGGATCTCCATGACTAAAAAAAGAATGCAGACAAGCAGCCAACAAATATTTGAAAAAAAATGATCCTCATTACTAATTAACAGAATGCCAATCAAAACCACAATGAGTTATCATCTCATACCAGGCTGGCTATTACTAAAAATTCAGAATGGCTTTTATTAAAAAGTCAAAACAATAATAACCAGAATTGCTATTATTAAAAAGTCAAAACCAACAGATGCTGATGAGACTGCAGAGAAAAGGGAACACTTAGAAACTGTTGGTGAGGATGTAAATTAGTTCAACCACTGTAGAAAGCAGTTGGGAGATTTCTCAGATTGTTTAAAACAGAGCTACTGTTCAACTTGGCAGTCCCATTACTGAGTGTATAGCCAAAGGAAAATAAATTATTCTATTCTACCAAAATGAGACACACACTTGTATGTTCATCACTGTGCTATTCACAATAGCAGTGACATGGAATCAACCTAGGTGTACATCAGTGATGTGGATGAGGAAAATGTGATACATATACACCATGGAACACTATGCAGCTGTACAAACATTGAAGTCACATCCTTTGCAGCAGCATAGATGCAACTGGATGCCATAATCCTAAGTGAATTAATACCGGAACAGGAAACCAAATACCACCTGTTCTCACTTTTAAGTGGGAGCTAAACGTTGATCAGATATGGACATGAACATGGGAACATAGACACTGCGGACTACTAGAGGGGGGAAATAGCGAGGGCAGCATGGCTAGAGAAAGTACTCTTTGGGTCCTGTGCTCACTACCTGGGTGATGGGATCCACACCACAACCTCAGCGTCATGCAACATACCCATGTAACAATCATGCACATGAATCCTCTATATCTAAAGTAAATGTTGAAATTTAAAAAATACTGTTCCATCTATTATTCTCCATTTCTTTTTCTGCATTTTAACTTAATTGAATATTAGTTTATGGTTATATTATATCTTTTTTGACTTATTAGTCATGATAACTTGCGTTATTACATTAGTGGTTGCCTTGGAGTTCACATATATTTACTTACATATCTTTAACTTGTAAGAGTCTAAGCTCAAGTGGTACTACATAACTTCTCATCTAGTATAAGAATCCTACAAAAATATACTTCCATTTCTCCCCCTCCAGAACTTTGTTCTATGGCTGTCATACATTTCACTATTGCATACTTTAGAAACCCTGCCATTTCATTATCATTTTGGATTTAAGACTTGTGCAAATTTGTATACATGTTTACTCTAGTACAGATTTATTAAAAATAGAAATTTTAATATACATATCTAAAGACAAAACAAATATTATTAAATATTCATTATAATTAAATATGTTTTTAAAAATCCTAAGCACAATTAGCAAATACTTAAAACTGAATGATAGAATCACAATGAAAACCCTATAGGTTAAAATGAGTGGGTTGCTAACCAAACAGGACTTGAAGGAAATCGACGGCCCTGGCTACGCTTATCAGAAAACAAATTAGTTCTGAAACAAAGGAGCCAATAATTCAATTCAAGATGGAAGAAATAGAAATGAGTAAATTCAGAAAAAAAAGAAGCAAAAACAAATGATGAACACATAATCGAAAATGAACAGAATAGAGGAAAAAATAAAACAGATATAAAAATAAAACTACAGCTTCATTTACAAAGACAAGACAGACAAACCTCTAACAAGTATAATTAAGAAAAAAGGAAGTTTAGAGTAGCTGTTATGCTAAAATCAACAGAGGTTTTTAAAGTCATGGAAAGGTACTATGAAATATACATGATTGAATGTATAAAATTATGTGACATGAGTTAATTTCTGAAAATAAAAACAACCAGGTCATGAAGAAGAAATAAACTAACTAGACTATATTTTTAATATACTTAAATAGGATTCCCAAGACTTTCCCCTCATAGAATAAAGGTTTTAGGAGATACAACTTTATACCAAACATGTGAAAAATGGAAAGTTCAATAATATATATGTTATTGTGGCCATGGAGAAACAAGTACTGTCATACATTGCTGGTGGGAGTGAGACCTGAAGTCATGGTTTTGCAAAATAGTCTAGCATTTTGGAATGAAATTAAATATACATTTGCATGCTATATCAAATCTGGGTAGATAGAGTTATACAGTTTATAAGAAACAAGTCACAAAATTATCCCAAGCAACATTGTTTGTAGTAGCAAGAAATTATAGATTATTAGTGGGTCCATTAACTAGAAAAATAGATAAGGAAAAGGTTGTAAATGCTGTATTAGAGTTCTCTAGAGGAACATAACTGGTAGGATAGATATAGATAGATAGGTAGACAGATGATAGATAAATAGATGATAGATAGATACATGTTAAATAAAAAGAGAGTGAGAGAGGCAGAGAAAATGAAAGAGATAAATTCTAAGACATTGGCTTATACAGTTGTAGGGGCTGGCTAGTCCAAATTCCACAGGACAAGGCAGAAAGCTGGAGATTCAAGTGAGTTGATCTTGCAGTCTTGAGTCTAAAACTAGATTCAAGGAAAATTTATATTGTAGTCTGGAGGCAGAATTCCTTCTTTGGGAAACATCTGTCTTTGCTCTTCAACAGATCAGATGTGGCCCATCCATGTCACGGAGGGTAATGTGTTTTACTTAAAACCAGCCAATGTGAATGTTAGTCACACATTAGAAAATACTTTTGCAGCAACATCAAGGCTAGTATTTGACCAAACAATTGGTCACCATTGTTTAAACAAGTTGACACATAAAATTAACCATCACATATGCCAAAGATTACTATATAGCAATCAGAAGTAAAAAGCTACATTTTTATAGAGCAATGTAGCAGTATTTCAAAATGTTAGTGAAATAATTAAGAAATTGAATGGGATAACAAATAATATTTACATAAGTTAAACACATGCAACATATAACACTGAACACATATATGCACATATGTGTGTATACAGAATGAATTGAAGTGGAATAGATTGTTGAAAATAAAGTAGATGTCTAGAAGGAACAATGCAAAGGCAATCAGGCACAAAAAAAATTACATGAAATGTTAGAGGTGTTATACATGGTCTGATGATAAGGTCAGTCAATCTATTAGGAACTAAGCAGTATAACTGTCTCAATTCTGTGAATGTTGGATCTGAAATCAAGTCTAAAATCTGAATTCAACACGTTGAAAAATCTACTTTTATACATTTTATTGAATATTTTAATACCTTGAAATTAAAGGGCAGTTAGTGAATGTGGTAAATATATCTACTAAAATCCTACGGAAAATTTTACTCTTTAATGCTGAGTTTAGCCATTACCTCTATCATTACATTGTAGTGAGGGTCATAGTAACTAATGCAGAAGAAGAAATTTCAATGCAATATGTAACATTTGCAGAGAAAAAAGTTAAAAACTAATCATTTTTCTCAGATAGAGGTATGGCAACAAGGTAAAAATCTAAGGAAATCCATAAGAAAATATTTAGAATATACTATACGAATTTAGAAAAAATGTTAGATTAATATATGATATAATATAAAATGTCAATATATAAAAGTTAATTATATTACTATATAGCAGGAGCAAACAATAAGATAAATACTTTGATCGATTGCATATAAAACAGAAGAAAGAAATCAGATAATCATTCTATAATATATTTAACAAAAATTTGAATGATTGTTCAGAGTAAAAATATCAAATTTAATTAAAGAACCTTTAAAAATTTCACAATAAATGTGGATCTACCCCTTAATAAATGAGAAGAGTCAATATAATGAATTGTCAGTTCTTGTCATATTAATCTATAAGTTAAATGTTAATTCAATAAAAAGATTGAAAGATTATTTTTCTTGGAATTTAAGAGCTTAACTCTAAAATTCATATGGAGGAATAAAAAAACCTAGTGTAGTCAATACAATTCTGAACAGAAACATGTTTGAGGCCGAGCATAGTAGCTCACACCTGTAATCCCCGCACTTGTGGCCAGGAGTTCAAGATCAGTCTGGGCCACAGGGTAACATGCTTTTAACTAAAATAAATAAATAAATAAAAATAAAAATTAGCCAAATGTGTGCCAGACACCTGTAGTCCAGCTACTTGGT
The DNA here is from genome assembly GCA_036589455.1 of Ateles fusciceps. NCBI lineage: Eukaryota > Metazoa > Chordata > Mammalia > Primates > Atelidae > Ateles > Ateles fusciceps. The sequence continues at coordinate 1,147,877 of JAZHEH010002724.1, read as the reverse complement.
ATGCTGAGACAGGAAAATTGTTTGAACCCAAGAACTGGAGGCTGCAGTAAGCTATGATTGTGCCATAGCACTCCAGTCTGGACGACAGAGCAAGATCTTGTTTCTTTAAAAAAAAAAAAAAGAAAAAATTGAAAGGTGGTAGAATGGGGATCTCCTTTCAATTGTATTAGTTAATATTCGGCAGTATCCCTGGCCTCTGTCCCTACGGGTGTGATGACCAAACATCACCAGATGCCCTCTGGAGGGTAAAATCTCCTCCATTGAGAACCATTGAGTTAAAGTAATTAAAACCATTTGATTTTAGCATAGGTATAGACAAGAAAAATAATTACAAAGAAAAAGAAACATGAATCAGACCTACATTCATAGACATTTGGCATATATGCAAGTGGTAGTAAATTTAATAGGAAAAAGTTTAGTAGAAGGTTCTGCAACAATTAACTGTTTATAGAAAATGATTAATAAAATAGATCTGTGTGCCATATACATAAATAAATCAATGATTAAAAAACTAAATGTAAAGACCTAGTTGAAAAGCTAAAGCAGTATATAATTTTTTATCAGCATTTTCTATAAATCGATCTTAGGAAAAACTTCACAAATGTATTCAAAGAGATAGTTTAGAAGACACTCATTCTGGCACAGATTGTAATAGCCAAAGCATGAAAACAATTTCACTACCCATTATTAAGATAAATCAACTTTATGTTTAATTCAATGGAATACTATGTGTCTGTTAAAATGAATTAGCTAGATTTAAAAGTGTCAATATGAATTAGCCTCAAAAATATAATGCCACAGAAAGGAAGCAAATTGCAAAGTATACTTACAGTAAGATATCATATATTTAAAATGTTAAAATACTCAAAAACAATAATACATACTGTTTGTAGTTGCTCACAGATGTAGTTAAGCAAACAGAATCCTAGAGAAAATATTCCCTTTCTGGGAACTGAGGAACAGAGAAGGATGTTGTGAGATTTCAATTATGATATACCTAAGTCTGTAATAACACAAAAGAGTTCTGAAGCTAATGTGGCAATATTTTAGTATTTATTAAGCTTTGTTCATCAAACATAATAATCTTTTTGCTCTCTATTTTATATGTGAAAGTGTGTTAATAAAAAATAAAAGGTATTATGCTTATCCAATTGATTAAAGATATTTTAATATTTAGTAATAAAATTGAACCTACTTACACAAACACAATAAAACGTGTAGTTCAGTGTCCAGTCATGTACCTAAGAACCCAAATGCATGCCTTACATTTCCATGTTTCCTCTACAAAATGTCTTTGCATGGAGATGGGTGTTCTCTGGTTTGACCAGAAGGGGTTTCACATTCCTAATACGGGCTAACTTGCAAAATGCATTTTCCATATCTCTTTCCTACTTTGAAGAGTGTTTGATTATGAGATCATCATTACGACACACACACACACTCAAAGTCTTATTTTTTTTTCTTTGCTTTGTTATTTGTCAGCAAGGATGAATTAAAATTTAAGCTCCCTATTTTAGATAACTGGTAAATCAACCCTGTTTTTCTTTCCTGTTTATTAATGAGCTTCTCTCTCTTTTCTCTCCTTCTCTACTCTTTCCTTCTTTTTCTCTCCTCAACACATTCATCTCTGTGCTCATTTGCTTTCATGCCCTTTCACCAGCCTTATCTTTTCCTTCCAAAGCCAGAATAATGATGCACATTATTCTTATCTGAGTCTCTCTCCACTTCTCTATTTCCAGGTCAGATTTAGCTTAACAAGTGGATCATTGATTGGATGTTTACACAGCCACACTGGATCTTTATTGCTCTGTTCATTTGTCTTGTTCAGGGGGAAATGGAATTAGTTCTTCTTTAATTGTGTCATCTCTAAAGATGCCCACCAACTCTTTCACAGAGGATAATATTTCAAAATATTTTAAAAATTATTCAACTTTTGCTGCTTTAACCTTTCTATGTTGAAAACAAAGAAAACATAATAAAAAACACAGGGTACTATTTATCTTGCTTTCCGCACAGTCTAACTCAACACTTTCTTAGTCATCAAAAAGATGCAGACAAAGAGGATTGGAGTTTATAGTTGATGGCTCTTTGTTTTTATTCTACTAGAGAGCCACTTCCAGATTTTATACCCATTCAAGCGCTTATCACTCTATTTTATAACTTCTCTTTCCTTGTACAATATACACTACAGGTAATTCCATATTATTAAGAAATGCAAATTATCTGGTTGAAATGAGTCAAATCTACCACTCTTGTTTTATTTTCATAGGGCAAGGATCAAATTCAAGTAGGGCTTGACACAAGAGAAAGTCATGATCAAAAAGTCAAGAGATTACTGTTGTCAAAGATGTGGAGAAAACAGGACCCTTACAAATTTGGTAAGGATATAAATTAGTACAGCCGTTGTGGGTAACAGTATGGAGAGTCCACAAAAATTAAAAATAGAACTACGAAATCATCCAGCAATGCTAATACTGGCTATATATCCAAAAACTAAAACAAAGAAAATGACCATCCCCAAGAGATACCTGCACCTCCACATACATTGCAGCATTATTCAGAATAGCCAAGATAGGAGAACAATCTAAGTGTCCATCAATGGCTGAGTAATGGGATATTACTCATAATAAGGAATGAAAGGAATCCTACCATTTGTGACAACATGGATGAACCTGAATGACATTATGCTAAGTGAAATAAGTCAGACAGAAAAAAAAAAAAACACTGCATAATCTCACTTATATGTAGAACCTAAAATAGCAAAATTCATAGACACGTAGAATAGAATGGTTGTTGCCACGTGCTGGAGGTTGGGGGAGTTAGGGAATATTTGGTTAAGGGGTCCAAACTTGCAGTTATAAGATGACTAAGTGCTAGAGACTTAATGTAAAACATGATGACTATAATTAGTAATACTCTATTGTGTACTTGAAATTGCTAAAAAAAGTAGATTTCAAGTATTCTTACCCCCCTCCCCCCAACAGACAAATGGTAACTCTGTGAGGTAATTGATATGTTAATTAGCTTGATGTGGTAATCATTTCATAATATATATGTGTCATCAAATCATCATGTGGCATCTTAAATATTTACAATTTTTTGACTAATATTTAATAAAGCTTAAAAAGAGTCATTGCTACAATTTCTGTTAGGAGTACTTATAAATCTACCCAGACTTTAGAAAAGAAAATTTTAAAAAATGCCAGTGAAGGTCCACTCTACAACTCTACAGCTCCTACAGATACAGGATTTCTGAAAAATTGGTCAGTATAATGACAGTCCTATCAGTTTGGAGTCTAACTGCTATGCCAAACTCCTATCGACTTCAGTGGGGAGGGCACCAGATTCGAGGGTCTGAAGAAGACACCACAGTCAGCAAATGAGACCGAGGTTACTGAGGCTTACACACAGGAGAGAGGGTCCAGTGTCAATGGGCATGACAGGAGAACTGCCACCACTTGGAAAAGGCATGCAGTTTATACAGCATTTTTACTTAGTACCCTTTCCCTAACCACCTCCATTTGGCAACATTCATTCAACCTAAAACTCTGGACCTCAATCCTCTGTATCACCCATGTTTTATGGGTCAGGTGGGAGGCTCAGATGTTCCTCATAGGAACAAATCTCTAGTTTAGCCACTCCCAGATTCCCTAACTCAGAACACACATTCAGGTGCGTCTGCCATACAGGGTCATTCTTAGGGCATGCCTAAGTTATTGCCTCTCAGGTATATTTACCAGCAACTAAGATCATCTTGACTCAGCATTCCTGAGGAGGGCAGTGAAGGCAGTAGAACAGCCAGGGCTACTAAATAGAAGGACCTGAAACCAACTTTATAGTGTAATGTCCAGAAAGCCTGGGTGTGAGGATATATCATCATTTCTCCCCACAGAACACGAATCAAATCTCTTGTGATGTATTGGCGAGTTCTTATTTGCAGTCATACGATGTTACTATTTTCTATTAGAAATTGCAAATTCAATTCTCAAATTCAATTATCCTGGAGACAGCCAACCAGTAAGTTTAGCAGTGTTTGAAAAGAAACACAAGTTGCACCCCAGGTTTATAAATACACATGTAGACACAAACGCGTTAAATGTAAGCCTCAGCAAAATTGAAAATGGATGGTTTCTAGATCCAGACTGGGCCAAAAGTGGGAGAGAGGATTTTTAGTGGTGAGATGTAAGAGACTCCTGGATTTGTGTATTTTCTGGAATAGCATTTCCAACTCATTCCCCAGGAAGGACAAATTTTTTATGACCATTCACAGGGCGTGTCAACATGTCTAAGATTACAAAAATTCTTGAAGAAATATCTTTTAAAAAAATCATATGTCTTTAGAAAAAAACATAAATCTCATTTTACTTTGTTTACTATCATGCCACATAGTCGTTTCACCACAAAACACTTTTTTAATAGAATTCTTATTAATAATACTTCTTGAAACTTTTGCTTCATAGAACTCACGTAGGGAAGCAATGATGCAGAGTAAATAAATTTCAGGTTATGCAGGGCATACCACTGAATATAAGACTCACACCACAAGATATTTTATTTCCATGAAAAGCCAGAAGCATTTATAAAACATATTTTGAGGCAGGCCTGTTTAGGAACTTGCCATTCAACATATGGTTCTTGGAATAGCAGAGTTAACATCACTGTGGAGTTTGTTAGAAATGTGGAAACTCTGGTCCCACCACAGAGCTACTGAATCAGAATCCTGCATTATCTGCCTCATCCCCCGGTGATTCCTGTGCACAAAAAGTTTGAGAAAGTCTATTGTAGATGACTCACACTTCTAAAATATATGAATTTCACACATTTCTGCATGTAAATTAAAAAACCCAAACTAGAAACATATAATTAAGATTAATTGCACTTATCTTTTAAAACTCGAGCATTAACCAATTGCAAAGCATAAACAATTCTATTAAAATATGTAAGACTTTAATAAGTGACCAGTTTGAGTTCCTAAATATCAGCATCGGATCTGGATCCAAATATCTGGATCAGCATATATGAGGAAATAAGGAGAATGACAAAAAACATGGAAAACCTGGCATAAAGCCACAACTCTCACTTGATTAACACACAACAATTTGCTAGTGAGGAAAGACATTTAATGCCATGCATGCACCACTGCTACACTGACAAATAGTATAGAGAACCCTCAGTTTATTCACACTCTTCTAGTAGTGCCAAGTGGCAAATTTAGAAATATTCTAATAGTTTGAAAATATCTATTTGACATTTATTTATCACTGGTTAATTATATCATTTCACAAATGCTTTTTTTGGATTAGTGCTGTCCTCAGATCAATTAGACACAAACTTTCCAATCAAAGGGCACACAATCTAGTATATTGGATGGATTATAAACAGTCTACCATGTTGAAAGCACACACATTACAAAGTTATAGCAAGGAGTTTCATAAGTAGGAAACATACATGACAAATAATGGATGCCAGAGTATGATTAAGGATATGGAAAAAGCTCCATCTCATTATCTGTGTATCCTCACATCACATCACTCGTAGTTAGTGTAGTCTGTAGGTTAGAGGGTGGAGTAAGAGACTCCCCCTCTTGCAAAGTCTCTGTGTTAGTCCTTTTTGAGTTACTGCCTTTCTCACTGAACCACTGTTCAATGATTTTTCTGAACAATGGTCCTCTGAAGGCAGTAGCTGCCTAGTGGCCGAGTGTCTGATTTTTCCCAGCACTACCTAGTACAGAGCTGGGCTCAGAGTTCATACTTGTAAAGCCAGAGATAGAGATCTTGAAGAAAGAATTATGAGTGATTCAAGGGTAATACATTGGCATAATTTAAGAATGGAACGCCAGCTCTGCAAGCAATCAGACTAATGGAAGATCTGAGCCAGGAAACTGTGGGGGTGTGTGTGTGTGTGTGTGTGTGTGTGTGTGTGTGTAACTTCAAACCCTTTGGAAGATTTGGTGTTATACTAATTTTACAGTGGAGTAAAGTTATACCCAGAGAGGTTAAGTTCACAGTTATTCAGTGCTGGAGTTAGGAATCAAACCTGGCTCTGCCTGACTGTAAAACTAGGGCTCTTCAATCACTCCCTTCCAGGGTTTCTTAACCTTAGTACTATTGGCATTTAGTGCAAGATAATTCTTTGCTCCGGAGGCTCATGCTATGTATTGCAGGATAATTCTTTGTTACAGAGGGTCATGCTATGTATTGTAGGATAATTCTTTGTTGCAGAGGGTCATGCTATGTATTGTAGGATAATTCTTTGTTGTGGAGGGTTATGCTATATATTGTGTAATGTTTAGAAGCATCCCTAATTGTTACCCACTAGATGTCAGAAGCACATTACCTACCCCTACCTCTAATGTGATAACAAAAAATGTGTCCAGACATGACCAAATGTCTCCTGGGAGAAAAATCATCCCTGATTGGGAACTACTGTTCCATTCATATTAGGTCCCTAGGATTCTTAATGTGAGCATGTAAATCACCACCTGAACATGAACCACTGACAAAACCTTATTAGTGTAGATGGCTTAGTGGGTTTGCCTGTAGTCACTTCTACTCCTAAAAGAAATAGAAATCATATATATACACATACATACACATATATGTGTATATACATATACTTAAAGTATATATATACACATGTATATATACACACATGTATATACATATATACATCATATATACATGTATATATACATATATATATATACTTAAGGTATATATATATATACACACACACACATGTATATACTTTAAGTTTTGGGATACAAGTGCAGAATGTGTAGGTTTGTTGCATAGGTATATACATGCCATGGTGGTTTGTTGCACCCATCAACCCATCATCTACATTAGGTATTTCTTCTAATGCTGCCCCTCCCCTAGCCCCCCATCCCCCCCCAACAGGCCCCAGTGTGTGATGTTCCCCTCCCTGTGTCCATGTGCTCTCATTGTTCAACTCCCACTTATGAGTGAGAACATGCACTGTTCAGTTTTCTGTTCCTGTGTTAGTTTGCTGAGAATGATGGTTTCCAGCTTCATCCATGTGCCTGGAAAGGACATGAATTCATCCTTTTTTTATGGCTACATAGTATTCCATGGTGTATACGTGCCACATTTTCTTTATCGAGTCTATCATTGTTAGGCTTTTGGGTTGGTTCCAAGTCTTTGCTATTGTTAACATTGCTGCAGTAAACATACATGTGCATGTGTCTTTATAGTAGAATGATTTATATTCCTTTGGGTATATACCCAGTAATGGGATTTCTGGGTCAAATGGTATTTCTGTTTCTAGATCCCTAAGGAATCACCACACTGTCTTCCACAATGGTTGAACAAATTTACACTCTCACCAACAGTGTAAAAGCATTTCTATTTCTCCACATCCTCTCCAGCATCTGTTGTTTCCTGACTTTTTAATGACTGCTGTTCTAACTAACATGAGATGGTATCTCATTGTGATTTTGATTTGCATTTCTCTAATGACTAGTGGTGATGAGCTTTTTTTTCGTACATTTGTTGGCTGCATAAATGTCTTCTTTTGGGAAGCATCTGTTCATATTCTTTGCCCACTTTTTGATAGGGTTGTTTTTTCTTTCAAATTTGTTTAAGTTCTTTGTAGATTCTGGATATTAGCCCTTTGTCTGATGGATAGGTTACAAAAAGTTTCTCCCATTCTGTAGATTGCCTGTTCACTCTGATGATAGTTTCTTTTGCTGTGCAGAAGCTCTTTAGTTTAATTAGATCCCATTCATCTATTTTGGCTTTTGTTGCCATTGCTTTTGGTGTTTTAGTCATGAAGTCTTTGCCCATGCTTATGTACTGAATGGTATTTTCTAGGTTTTTCTTCTAGAGTTTTTATGGTTTTAGGTCTTATGCTTAAGTCTTTAATCCATTTTGAGTTGATTTTTGTATAAGGTTTAAGGAAGGGGTCCAGTTTCAGTTTTCTGCATATGGCTAGCCAGTTTTCCCAACACCATTTATTAAATAGGGAATCCTTTCCCCATTGCTTATTTTTGTCAGGTTTGTCAATGATCAGATGGTTGTAGATGTGTGGCGTTATTTCTGAGGCCTCTGTTTTGTTCCATTGGTCTATATATCTGTTTTGGTATCAGTACCATGCTGTTTTGGTTGCTGTAACCTTGTAGTATGGTTTGAAATCAGGTGGTGTGATGCCTCCAACTATTTTGTTCTAATTTTCAACCTGGTATGTGATTTTTCTGCCCTCTGCCATCTCCTAGAGGGATAGAAATATGACCTAAGTCAGGAGAATTAGGGTCTCTCCTGGGTCTTTTCCCTCTCAGATAAAGATAGTAAGGGTGTGAGCCAAGGATCAGCCTGCAAAAACAGTTTATTAAAGAATGATGTCAGGCTGGGCACAGTGGCTCATGCCTGTCATCTCAGCACTTTGGAAGACTGAGGCAGGAGAATTGCTTGAGCCCAGGAGCTTATGACCAGCCTGAGCAACATAGGAAGATCTTGTCTCTACAAAGAATTTAAAAAAATTGCTGGACATGGTGGCATACACTTGTGGTTCCATCTACTTGGGAGGATCACTTAAGCTCGGAAAGTCGAGGCTGCAGTGAGCAATGATCATGTCACTGCACTCCAGCCTGCATGACAGAATGAGATTCTCTCTCTGTCTCTCTGTCTCTGTCTCTGTCTCTCTCTCTCTCACACACACACACACACATGCACACACACACACAAGAATGATGTCAATGGACAGAAACCAGAGTTTATGGCATCCATATTTCAGGTGTTCAGAAATGTCTCCATTCCTGATATCCTGAGGCTTTATGGCTTATCACTGTTTTCATTCTGTAGGCTACTCAAGTATTTTTCTAACAAAAATTATTTTCTACCTAAACTAGTTCAAGTTTGCTTTCTGTCACATACAACCAAAGACTTCTGGGTAACAAAATTTAAGAGACATGAGCTCTAAATACCATGATCTTAAGAAAGACATCCTTTTCCAGTCTCAGATTTCATCCCAACCCCCAACCCAAACACCTACATGTGAAAATTAGCTAAGCCAGCCCTTCCCTACCTTAAAAATAATGCCATCATCACCCAAGGAAGTCTTTAAAAAGTCTCTGGGTTTTGGTGTAGAAACTTTTCCCTAATGAAGAGGTAAACAAAAATATGGAAGTAGGGTCATTTTATAAAGTTTAATTGACGATATTTATGTCAGCTACAGAGAAGGTATTCTTGCTTGTAAAAAAAAAAGAGAGTGACATGATCCTATTAATCTGGGTTTGTAAAATGCTAGGGATAAGTGTGGCAAGATTGTCCCAAAATATGCAGAAAATGGTATGTGAAACATAGAGAAGATATGGTGGAAAATGCGTGTATAAACCAAGGAACTTGCCATGAAGAGAAGGCAGCAAGGGAGATAGGAAGCACAGTATTTGATTATGCGTGGAATAGATGGCATCATGAGATACAGCAGATAACCGCTGCTGCAGCATAAGTACAGGGACGTGCTCATAAATAGAAGATGGCTATAACGGTGTTTTCAGAAATTTCTTAATTGGAGACAGAGGGTAGATTATTTCGTCACATTTATTTTAAGGGTTTGGCATGATTTCTACATGGAGATCAAAGGAATACTTTTGATTCTGGGAAACCAAGAACGTACCCTGATAGAATTCAAAGGAAAGAAGACAGGAGACCACTTGTTTTGTCTTCTTAAACTCAGCTGGGGTTCATGGGTTCATGCTAGAACCATGTGGGTTCTCCATTTTCCTTCTAGGTGTTGTAGCTTAATTTACTGAAGCAGTCAGGAAATCATGACAGTTGGTCTGGTCAGGAATAAAGACTAAACCTTTAATATGAGAAATATCAACATTATGTTTTCCTAGAATCAAATCAAGATTTAAGGATACACAGATAACCCAAAAGTCTACTCAATAACTCTAGTAGTGTATTCTGTCTTTCAATTGTGTAGAAAGCAGAGCCCAGGCCAAGGCAGCATTGGAAATACTGGCTTAATCCCTTCCTCCCAGCCCTCAGAACCACCTCTGAATGAAATCCCAAGCTACTGGGAAGCAGGAAAAAGAAAGAAAGCCCAACTTCAATATAGGAAATATTAATAATAGTAGCAAACACTTACATAGTACTTACCATGAGCAAGCACCATTTGAAGAGTTTTAGAAGTCATTATTGTTTACTGTTGTTATTTATGGACTGCCAATTGTATGTCAGGCACTTTACTATGTGCATTAAAGATATGATTCCATTTACATTTATTTTCATAACCACTTATTGAAGCCTATATTAATAAGTCAATTTTACTAAGGCAGAAACTCAGGTTCAATGACATTAAGCAACAAGCTCAAAGTCACAGTGGTAGAGCCATGATTTGGACTCAGGCCTATTACAAATTATCTTTATTTTCAGAGTTAGTTTTCTAAACTACAGTCATGGTACCTAGGTTTGATTGGATAATACAAAAGCAATATGTGATAGCTAATCCTTTTCTTGATCCTAGCAAGCGAAAACATCACAAAATAATTTACAGAAATCAGCATGTTCCTACCACATTGTTTCCCTATGCACATTGGATGGAGGTTAGCTGAAACATTCCCCTAGGTATCTGAACTTCAGAACAGTGTACAATTGGCCTCCCATAGCTATGGGTTCTCCATCTACAGATCTAACCAACTGAGGCTTGAAAATACTTGGAAAAAACACTATATAATAACATAAAACGACATCAATACATTTAACCACTATTTGCATATCATTTCCACTGCATTAGGTATTACAAGGAATCTAGAGATAATTTAAAGTATACAGGAGAATGTGTGTAGATGATGTGCAAATAGTACTCCATTTTATATAAGAAACTTGTGCATTTGTGAATTTTGGTAACTGAAGGGGTTCTGGAACAAATCCTGCAAGCATATCAAGGGAAGACTTTACCTTAGGACAGCTCCAACCAAATTCGAAGTTCAAGTACCTAAGGTGATCATGGCTCTTTCATCTATTAGCTCTTTCTATTTGCCTGAATTAAGACCACCGTACTGTCATACTTGAATGTAGATGGAACCTAGAGATGATGGGAATCTTCAAACCTGAGAGAAGTATGTTTCTTATGCCCTTCTGTGTGTTTCCTTTAAGAGCTGTATTTTGTGACATGTAGTGAGACAATAATTGCCATCGACTACGTGTTTCCTTAGCACCTTGCTCTAAACAGCATACTATAGTAAGGGGAAGCTTGTTCATACAGGTTACCAGTTGAGATTAATGCTAAATTTTGCCTCATTTATACTATTCCTACTACCCCAAGTATGTGGAAATGGGGGAGAGGGGGATGTGCTTTTTAATTGAATACTCAAAAGCAGAAAACACTGAGCTCTATGAGAAAGGTAAAAGAAAAAATAAAAGTGGCTGCTATTCTAGTATTTAGTATGTCACTAAGTCAGGAAAATATATGATTTTTCCTCTTATTTACCTAGCTTAAATCACTTAGGTAATTTGGTATCTGGAAACATTGCAGCTCCCTCTCTTCATTCTTTGGCCATTTGAATTAACGGATTAATATGGTTACACTTTGTGTCCCCACCCAAATCTTATTTTAAATTGTAATCCCCACAATCCCCCTGTGTCAAGGGAGAAATCAAGTGGAGGTAACTGAATCATGGGGACACTTTAGCTCATGCTGTTCTCATGATAGTCAGTTCTCAGGAGATCCGATGGTTTTATAAGGGGCTTGTCTCAGTTTGCTTGGCAAAAGGCAAAGCTGCCTTGTGAAGAAGGTGCCTGCTTCTCCTTCACCTTCTGCCATGAATCTAAGTTTCCTGAGCCTTCCCCAGTCATGCTGAACTATAAGTCAATTAAACCTCTTTCCTTTATAAATTACTCTCTTGGGTTCTTTGTAGAAGTATAAAAATGGGCTAATATACTGATCAATATATTTTTCCATTTACCCTGGATAAGACCTCAGAATCCATCTTAACACAGTATATCAGAAAGCCATGCCAAATAGATGATTATCACTCTGTGAGCCCTAGTTGCAATTCTGTCATAGATTATTAATCTGAGGAGAGAAGGAGAAACAAGCTTCACAGATAAAATATTTGACATTATTGAAATAGGCCTTGCAATTTGCCCAACATATAACTAAGAGGTAAAATTCTAGTAGGTCTGAAGAAATTGGGGCACTTTTGGGTGCCATTCCAGACCAAGACATATATTTCATCCAGGCTTAGATGGTAAATGGTCTATTGTAGATAAAGATATGTATTTCAAGCAAAGCATTTTTTATTTACTGAAATTATTAAATTTATAACTTCTGATTTGAGCAGAAATCTTATCCATTGCACTTTTATCATATGGTCATTACCGTCAAGGCCATCTTTGTATTATACATAGATGCACAGGGCTTTTGGCCAGATAACATTGAATGTTTGACTTCTGAAACTCACTTGCATTCTGATTTCATGATCACCAAACATTTGCATATTTGTTTGCTCCCCCTTTTCTTACAGAGATAGAATGCACATATTTCTCTATTTCATTGTATGTTAATCTATTGCAAGTCTGATAATTTTCATTCCCCTATAACTAAGTTTTTCACAATCTGACAAGTAATTTTTCTGATTTCTTTTTTTCTGACAATGGTAGATGCAGAGTCTCAATAAACTTCGCTCAGAATCAACGTTCTGGAGTAGCCAGAAGGTTGTAAGCAGTATAGCTGGGTGGTTAAGAGCAAAGAATTTGGATCAGACAAACTAGGTTTTTGCAACTTTCTGGTTGTGAGACCTTTAGTGAACCTCAAAACCTCTTTAAGTCTCAGTTTTTGCATTTGTGTAACACTAGTATTGGTATGTATTTGTGATGCTGTAAGCTTGTGAAGATGATATGAAACGATGAATGGATATGGTTAGTGGTCCTGTTTGCTAGCACTTGGCATATATTAGTTGTTGGCATTATTCCTTCTTTAAAACTCCACTAACATTAAATTGCCACATGAAGAGCATGATGATATGTGAACAGTATCATGTCCCTAATGATTTTATGCCCACGAGACCTAAACTTATTTTTGCGACTTAAAATTGCCACACCATCAACAGTTGAAGCTTCTTCATGGTGAGAAATCTATTATACGTAGAATTACTTAAAAAGACATTTTAACTATAGTAGCAATTTCAACTGACTTCCTGTCATTTCTAAGTCACTCAGTGTCAGCCTACCTCCTCTCCAGGGAACTAGCTCCTCCCAAGACTTCTCATGTCAGCTTGGCCTAGCATGATCAGAAAAAATCACAGGTTGGCTGTCAATCATCTAAAAGCATCTCTTTGGCACCTAAAAGGGCATAATGCTATGCTAACTACTGTGCAAAGTACATTACACAGACATAGCCATAGTAATCTAGTAACTTCTATTCTCTAGGCAGTAGGAGAAAGGATCTTTGTGCTTAATAAAAAGCGGTATGCTGTGGTGAAAGGAGCATTCTCTTGTGTTAAGCGATAGGGTTTTCTCAAGTTTGTCCTTCAGCAATGCATTTTACATTTCTGAATGTTTCCTCGTTGAAAAGAAGAATTGTAAAATCTGCTTACCCCCAGCATTCTTGATCCTTTAAAAATGTTTGCAATGTGCCATATATATATATATATATATATATATATATATAACTTTTCTGCAAAAAAAGGATGAGAAGAAACATCAAAAAGCATAATAGCAAGTAAAAAATTAGTGATCAGAACAGAGAGGGCATGAGCAATACTATCTAATTATGAATATCAGTTTTTGAATTTCCACTCTGGGCCAGATCAAAAACAGAATCTCAAGCAAGTTAATTGGGGATATGCTGGAATTTACTCTATGTTGGCTAGAGGTAACAACGTAGTGAATTGACAGCAGAGAAACCATACTTCTGGGTGATTATTTTGAAGCTCCTGAGTGGAGATACAAAGCAGAATAATGTTGCAGGGGGGATTACTGAAGTTTTTTCTTGGTGTTAGGCACTTTAGGCCAGGGGCTAAAGGCCTCTAAGAGTGTTTTTGGAGGACTGCTGGCATTCATTTCTCATTAGCTCTGATGTTCTGGAGACAGGACCAAGTAGTCAGCTCCCCAGCTTTCAGGAGCTTTTATGAGAGAAGCAGTAAGATAAAAAGTGCCACAATAGTTTCCCATTGCTCTAAAGATAATCTGTTAGTCTCTTCTCATGCCACTAATAAAGACATACCTGAGACTGGGTAATTTATAAAGGACCCAGGTTTAACTAACTCACAGTTCCACATGGCTGGGGAGGCCTCCCAATAATAGCAGAAGGCGAAGGATGAGCAAAGTCACATCTTACGTGGTGGTAGGCAAGAGAGCAGGTGCACAGGAACTCCCTTTTGTGAAACTATCAGATCTTATGAGACTTATTCACTGTCACAAGAAGAGCCTGAGAAAGACCCACCCGCTTGATTCAGTTACCTCCCACAAGGCCCCTTCCACAACACATGGGAATTATGGGAGCTGCAATTCAAGATAAGAATTGTGTGTGGACACAGCCAAGCCATATCAGATACAAAGTATTTCCCTTATTTTACAACTAAAGACCTCATTTCCAAAAATCCTTATTGTTTTCCATGCTCCAACCTCATCAGCAAATATTTGCAGTGTTTCTAAAGCAAAATGTTTCCAGGCTCCCCCTTGACCCAATGGACTTTTGCAAATGATGCTCCTTCTGTCTGAGAACTCTTTCCTTATTTTTGCTTAATTGTTCCACACTCAACCTGTATCTTTCAGCTTAAATGTCAATTTTGCAGGAAAGCATCCTCTGGCTCTTCAGACTAAATATGATCCCACTTAAAATTCTCAAGAACACCTGGTCAGTTCTTTTCCTTGATAGCCAAAATGTTTGAAATCATGGAATTTCTGCATGATTGTTTGGCTTGGCTATCCCATTAGGCTGCAAGTCTCCATGACAGCAGAGGCAGTTTTACTTGATACCTAATAAACTGTCTGCAGCTGCTCCATAACGATTGCTGAGTATGTGAATGGATAACTGAGTAAATAAGCAAAGACATCATATACTTAAAAATTTTTATATTAGTTACACATATTCATTGCAGAAAGATTTAAAATTATAAAAGTATACATAAAATAAAAAATTTTAGATCTGTCATATAGGAAAATTCTTCCTTATATTTTATTTTACTTATTTATATATTAATAAATTATATTTAAGATATTATAATTTATTCTATAATTGATATGCTTACATATCTGCAGTATATATGTATATTTATGTGAATATGTATCCATGTGTAATTTTGAATGGTAGGGCATATATGGTTCATAAGTGTGTTATTACAACTTAGAAATATATAAAATTTTTAGAGTTATTAGCTGTTCTTCACCAAAATCACTTCTAATTGCTAAATAGCATTGCATTTTTTTTCCTCAAGTATCCCAGTTTATTTAAGGCTTATTGTTGGCATTTGGATGATTTAAAATATTTTATAATAAACATGCTAGAATAAACAACTGTTTTGCTAAATTTGCATGCCTTTTTCTTAGGATATATTTCTAAATGTGGCATTACTGGGTCTAATATTTTGATTCATACTGCCAAATTGTCTTTAAAAGGAAAGTAATTCCAAAGCTCTCTTACACTAGTGAGATGTAATACTCATCTCAACAATATTATTTCTGTATACCTTTTAAACTCTTCAAAGTTGATAGACAAGATTTGTAGTTTTTTAAAAAAGAATTATATCTTTTATTATGAACATGGTTGAATTTATACATAAACACAGATATGCTCATATGTTTATTTGTATATATACATATTCAACATTTTACAAACAGCTTTTTTGTTCATATCATGTATGGATCTGTTGCTGTCCTCACTCAAGATGTTTGTCTTCCTTCTTTGTAATTTATAAATGTCTTCATACATACTACAAAGATACACTACATTTGCCGCATGTTTTATTTTCTGAATTTGTTGATGCCTTTTGAGTCATTGTTTTGCTGTAAAGTGACACATTTTAATATAGTGAAACATCTTCTTTCATTGTTCTCTTCAGGTATTTTATGCTCTGGGTGAGTGTGTTTTACAGCTTATATAAAGATTTCATATTTCTGTTGCTATAAATTATTAGGCTACATTTTCCATTTTTTTCTCCAAATTTTCAGTTCCATCGAATATCACTTATATAAAAATTCATTTTTTTGATATGCCACTCATAACACATAGCAGTTCTTATACATATTTGACTTTGGCATTGGATGTATGCACTTTTAATGGCCTACTAAGCTAATCACAAACTACTTTATTAATTTTTAAATACATTGTAATGTATGGTAAGTTCCTTATTATTCCTTTTTCTTTATTAAAGCTTTTTTCTTTTGCTATTGTGATAAATTTATTTTTATAGATAAAAACTCAACAAATATCATTGGGATTGTCATTGCACATTAAAATTAGATATTATATTTGTGCCTTTATTCAAATCTTTTTATATGTTCCAAAAAAGCTGTTTATTTTCCTTAACTCCAATATAAGATTTTTCAAGTTTATTCCTAAGCATTAAATTTCTCTTATTGCAATTAGAGATGAGATTTATCTCTTGTCATTACATTTCTCTGACTTGTTATTACAATGATAGGAAAATTATTGGGTTTTATGAATTTAGTATATAATTAATTACTTAAGTCTACTAGATTTTGTTTTTCAAATAGATTATGAATTTGCTTCCTACTTTTGAATGATTATTTCTGATGTTATTTTCTCTTCTTATTGCTTAAAAACTTTTAGATCAATATTGACTAATGAATATCTTAAATTTATGTCTTAATTTTCAAATTTAATGAAATGTCTCTTTAGCTTGTTTATTAAGTTGGTTTTGGAGCTCCAGATATATATTCTTTATCATGATTTAGAAGAATCATTCTACTACTAAATTACTAAGGATATTTAAAATAAGAAATGTTAAATTTTATCAAAATTATCTTCTAAGCCATCATGTTTCTAAGACTATCATGTAGTCTTTTACAAATTGTTTTTGATAAAAGCAGTATTATTTTAAACTAATGCTAACTTTTCTAATTCAGTTAAAACTGTCTATAAATAATTTCATCAGCCAAATTCATAGCCTATTACCAAACCACTATTGGCTGTTTAGCTTACATGTAAGTCAACATACACTTAGGTTGAAATTTTCATATCTGAAATGCCATATGCAGACTTGCAAAAAGACTAAAAAAAAATACACTGAGGTTCAGAGAATGAAAGTAGATCTTCTTCCTAGGTTTAGGGGAATTGGGTCAATGAAATTGACCAGATAGAGAGCACAAAGGAATTGTAAGTTTCAGTTACGGCACACATATTAGTGATGGTCGTAAATATTCACAAGTTCTGTAAGTTGGAGGCAGACCGAATTTATCAGTGAAGATTTAGACAAACAGCTTCTGGGAAAGATCTATGAGCTGCAGAGCCGGACTTACAAGGCTGGTGGTTGAGGATTCACAGCAAGGTAGAATAAATAGTACTCCTTAATGGAAAATGAATGACTCAGAAAATTTATTGATGTAGGACCAAAATATAAACCAGCTCAGAAACCTAGCCCCAAGAAAAGATCCCAGGTGAAGGAGTGAACATGTGGTTATGGAAGCCCTCAGAATCAGATCACATTAGCACCTGTGGGGTCAAGCTGTGAGCCGGGCAGTAGGGAAGAACTTTTAGAGATGAGCTCTAGGTCTCTGCAGTTCACCTAAAGGAACAAATAATAAGGCCTCTCAGACTGGCAAGATATGGAGCCTCTTACTACGTCTTGTCATCAGCCTATTTTCTCCTTGGAAATAAATCTGAATTTACGTAGCCCAATGGACTCGGTCAGGGGGAACCCATAAGAGGTGGAGAATTGAGGCAGAAAGCTGACAGAAATCATTTAATGAGTTCTTGCTTTTCAAATTCACACTCAAACTGAAGGAGATATTAACATGTCTGTATTGAGCTTTCTGGAACTGGTGCAGGCACAGGCTTCAGAAAACCTTTATCCTATTTATTGGCATGACACAGTGAGGAAAATTCTACTTGTAATGCTTGGTGTTGCTTTCATCTAACCTGTCATTAAAACTGAATTATTTCTATGTATTTTGGTGACTTGTCCTTAAATTATTAAAATGCTAAAAATGTGTCTATCTGAGCAATTAAAATATTAATCATGAAGAATAAGTCTTTCTTTAAGCAAAATCCGTTATGACAATTTGGGAAATGCAGAGCAATATTCAAAATGCAAACATAAATACGGGTGTACGTGATTTCTAATACAGTAACTATCCACAATTAAAATGCACATTTGTTTCTGCCTATGTCCTAGAATCACAATTATCTTACTATATTTAATATATGATACAATTTAAGAGTATTTATATACTCATGATTATTTGAAAGCACAAAGGTAAGGGAGCCAATAATTAAAAGCAACCTAGAGGCACTTTCTTGAAAAACTTGAGACAATATTAGAGTGAAGGGTCCCTCTTGTCCCCATCCCATATACATCTCGCTTTTCCCCTCTCCCTTCCCATACCAACAGGGGAAAAATCCACTAAGTGATTTTTACAGGGATCCATTAAGAGACTTTTTAACGGTTGAGAGCAATTTCTCACTTTCTTTTCCCTTCCTCTCCCCTAATGCCATGTCTTCAAATATGGCCTGAGAAATTGTTGGGATTGAAATCTAGGAAGGGGCTTCTTAAAGAAAAAAAACCTTTGTCATCTTAGTTGATTTTAACCTCAGTCCTGAATTCTTCACTCTCCTAGAGCAACTCAACTCAGTAATCAGATCCTAGTTTTAAATCAGAAGTGTAGTTTAAGCCGTTGATTTTATCCAGTATTCTCTGAATGATTTGTTGGTACAAGAATTTCACCGCCTGTTTATAGACGGTGGCCAGAAGTTAGAGCTGCCTGCTGATTGCTTTTTTCTGTGTTATTGTGATTTTAAACTATATTTAATGTTCTAGTTGAATGGGAGATTTTGCCACCTGGGGGGAGCATTCCAAAACATAACATTGGCTGCTGTGTATATGAATGTCAGAGTCAGATTCATACCCGCAAAGGGGCTGCAAAATTTGTGAGTGGAAAATGACCCACAGAATTCTGTTAAAGCATCTTCCCTGTGAAGTCTAATCCTCTGTCAATTTAATAAGCAACTTCCATTTGTCCTCTAAGGAAGTCATAAACTTCTCTCCTAGTCTGTGGGATGAAGCAGAGATGTTAGAGAAATATTTTGAGAAAATGTGCCTCCTTCAGTTTTCTCATAAGTGGACAAAAACATAGATTCCACCAGTCACACATGATACAATACTGACATCAGACTAAACAGAGTCTTGCATCATGTTTTTTTCATTAAATATTGAGTTCTCATTCGTTCCTCTTGCTGTTACTGTAAAAACTCAAATTATTTATTAAAACCACAATGATTATATGAATACAATTTATTTCATGAGCATTGAAGCTGTATCTACTAAATATTATAAATAGTGCTTCAAAAACCTTCTTTTTGTTTGTTTGTGTTTTGAAACAGTGTTTTGCTCTGTTGCCCAGGCTGGAGTGCAGTGGCGTGATCTCAGCTCACAACAGCCTATACCTCCTGGGTTCGAGCAGTTCGCCTGTCTCAGACTCCTGAGTAGCTGGGACTATGGGCGCACGCCACCATGCCCAGCTAACTTTTATATTTTTAGTAGAGACAGGGTTTCACCATATTGGTCAGGCTGGTCTCGAACTCTTGACCTCAGGTGATCCCCCCACCTTGGCCTCCCAAAGTGCTGGGATTACAAAAACATTCTTATAAGTGTACTTTTATTTGCATCGCTTACTATTTCCTTAGTGACTATTCCACAATATTAATTATTCAACCAGGATGTATGAATATTTTAAATTGATTAGTATATTTTAGTAATGTGCTTTCCAGAAAGAATTTATCAGTTTTCATCCTCATGAGTTGCACTGTAGAGTCTCATTCTCACTGCAGTGTGTGTAACACCATGGTCATTGTTTCCAACCTTGCCTGTCTGATGGACAGAAAAGCTAATTTTTATTTAATTTGAATTTCATTAATTACTTATAAAAATGTCTGTATATGTTTCTCAGCTCTTCATCACTATTTTATGGGTATTTTGTTCATGATCTTTGTCCGTGTATCTCCTTGGTTTCTCTCTTTGACTTGTAAGTGTTCTTTGCACAGTTCTAGTGTAAACCTTTGACACAGATTTTGATTCTTTGTAATTTGTCACAGAAATTCAGAATACTTACAAAACTTAATATCGTTGCACCTTTTTTTGAGTTTGGAATGATAGTTCTTGCTTGGTTTAAACCGTTTTTTCTTTGAATGCCTACAACCAAAATCTCTTGCTGTTAAGGCAGCTTCTAGGGCCAGAAAACTGAAAGTTTCTTGGGACCAAACAGGATACATCACCATTCTAAACCATGAGCCTTGTAAAGCCATCTGAGATGATTATGTCACGAGAGGCACAGAGAGTAAGTAGATACTCATCCAGCAGAATCTTGCCTCCCGGGACCAGAAAATTTCCTCTCATTCTTCATTTTCTTTGTTTTGCTTCCTATAAGTACTTTAAAAATTATAATGTAAAATATTTTTAACAAACCAAATATATGAATAAGGATATCATGAACACTAATGTTATGAATATTCTGCTTGAGAAATAATGATCATCAAAAGGTTGAAGGCCCTGGGTACTTCATGCTGATCACATTCTTCTTAATTTCCTCACAAATTAGAAAAAGTTACTGCCCTCAGAGTTTCTAATTTCTAAAAACTTCTTTACATTTAATTATATAGTTATATCATCCTAAGCAATATGCAGAATGGTTTTAAAATTGTCAAATATGCATATTAAAATTTTATTAAGCAGAGAACATGTATTTTCACCCATAATTATGTTTTGAAATTCATTCCTGTTGATATCTATTTACTGTTTTATCTTACTACACTGTATAATGTTGATGGGCATTTAGCTTCTCGTCATATATTCTTTTCTGTTTTTTTCTTTTTTTGCTATTATAAACATAGCTGATAGGAACATTTATATACAGTTGACCCGTGAACAATATGAGTTTGATCTGGTCCACTTAATGTGTGGATTCTTTTCAATAAAGATGAAACTAAGTGTATCTGCCTCTCCTTCCTCTCCTTCTACCTCCTCCACCTCGTCTGCCTCTGTCATCCCTAAGACAGCAAGACCAAGCCCCACTCTTTTCCCTCCTCAGCCTACTCAATCTGAAGAAAATGGAGATGAAGACCTTTATGATGAGCCACTTCCACTTAGTAAATAGTAAACATATTTTCTCTTATGATTTTCTTAATAACATGTTTCTTTCTCTAGCTTACTTTATTGTAAGAATACAGTATATAAGATAAAATAAGTGTTAACTGTTTTTGCTGTTGGTAAGGCTTAAGGTCAACAGTAGGCTATTGTTTCTGAGGAGTCAAAAGTGATACATGGATTTTTGAGCACATGGGAAAAGCGGCACCTCTAATCTTCACGCTGTTCAAGGATCAACTGTATATTCTTGAGTACCTGTGAGAGAGTTTGTCTAGGTGAGAATAGGCCTATTTTTTTAGTTGATTGAAATTTGCCTTTCAGGGTGGTTCTATAAATTTAAATTCCTATTGTTCATCAGAGTTTACTATTATCAGACTTTTTTTCTTAGTTTTGTTTTCATTGTGATAATTGGTGGCTTACGGTTTTAATTCATATTTCCATGATTACTGTTGAGTTGACCTTCTTTTTGTGTGTATATTGATCTTCATATTTCCTCTTCTTCAAATTGTTTACTAATATATCTTGCCTACTATTTACTGGGGTATTTATCTTTTCTTACTGATTTGCAGGATTTTCTATTATAATCTGTATATTAATCTTTGTCACTTATATGCATGGCTACTATCATCTCCCAGACCATGGCTAATCTATTTTTTATTATGAAATATTTCATTCATACAAAGAATATATATTATAAGGTGTGAAATATAATAGAACAAAAATCCTTGCACCAGACACCTACCTTATCACCTGGTGATGAAATAGCACCAATACCTCTGTAGGTCTCTGGATGTCTTTCCTATGGTAACCCTTCTTTTGAATTTTTAAAAACTCAAGTTTATTGAGATGTAATTATATGCAATAAGTGCATACGTTTTAAGTATATGGTTTGATATCTTTTGGCAAGTATATATACCCATAATCAAGATAGATAGCACAGCCTTGTAATCTGCAAAAGGTTCCCATGTGTTCTTTTGCAAATTGTCCCTTTCCTAATCCCCAGCCATAAACAACCAGTATCAGCTGTCAATATAGGTTAGTCTTGAGTGCTCTAGAATTTTATATTAATATAATCTTACATTATACAAAAGTGCTTGGTGTCTCTGGCTTGTTTTGTGCAATACAGTGTTTTGAGATTTATCCATGTTGTTGTGTACATAGGTAGTTCTGAGTAGTATTCCACTGTGTGCAACAGTTTGCATACCCACTCTTCTGTTACTGGATAATTGAGCTGTTTCTTATTAATTTGGATCCTATAATATTTATATACAAGTATGAGCATATGCTTTATGTGGGCATATGATTTTAGTTCTCTTGCATAAGTACCCGGGGGAGAAATTGTTGGGTTGTATGGTAAGTCTACATTTAACTTTAAAACATTTCCAACATGTTAGTGCTCACATTACATTCCCACCAGAAATGTAGGCATGTTTCAGATAATACATATTTATTAGGTCGGCTTAGTTCAAAGTTTTAATTTTACCTACTGTACTTAAATGTGCATTTCTTGAGGTCTAATGATGTTGAGTATCTTTTAATATATTTATTGGTCATTCATATATCTTGGAAATTTTTCTATTGATATACTTTGTCAATTTTTCAAAATAGGTTGTATCTTCTTTTTATAATTGAGTTAAAATTGTGCTTTATATAGTTGGGATATAAGACCTCTCTCATATACATATAGGTGCAATATTTTTCCGAGTTAGTGGCTTGCTTTTTTATTTTCTTAATGGTGTCATTTAAAAAACTCCATTTACAGTTCACAATGCAATGAGTTCTTGCAGATACATACACTTGTCAAATCACCACCACAATATATACAAAATGCTTCCATCCCCGCCTCCACTCCTGGCTGGTCACAGACAACTGATGATCTGCCTTCTGTCAAAATAGGTTATTTTGCATTTTCTGGGATTTTCAGTTTATAAATTGAAACATTAAATTTTTATTTTTGACTTCTTTTACTCAGTATAATGAGTCATTCATGGAGATTCATCTATGTGGTTGCATGTTTTAGTGGTATCCTAATTTTACTGCAAAATAGTATTACATTGTGTAGATATGCTACATTGTGTTTATCCATTCTCATGTTGATGGGAATTTAGATTGTATCTGGTTTTTGTTTATTGTGAATAAAACCTCTATGGACATTCATGTACAATGCTTTGTGTAGGCATTATTTTCATTCCTCTTGGGTAAATATCTGGTAATGAAATGGCTGGTTCATATGGTAGGTTATGTTTAACTTAATCAGGAACTGCCTAATGATTTCCTCATAGTTGTATCATTTTACGCCCTTACCAGCAATGTAGGAGAATTTCAGTTGCTTTATATCTCATCAGCATTTGGCCTCATCAGCCTTTTTAATTTTAGCATGCTAATGTGTATGCAGTGACATCGTATTATGGTTTTAATTTGCTTTCCTCTGATGACTAATGCTACTAAGCAGCTTTTCATATGCTTATTTGCCATCCTTAAAACTTCTGTGGTGATGTGTCAATTCAAGATCTTACCCATTTTATATTGGGTTGTGTTCTCATTTAGGATTTGTAAAAATTTTTTGTTACAATTTTTTTTTATCAGGTATGTGTTTTGCCAATATTTTCTTCCACTCTGTGGCTTACCTTTTCATTGTCCCAGAGGTGGTATTCAAAGAAAAAATGGTTTTAATTTTAATGAAGTCCAACTTATCAACATTTTCTTTCATGGTTTATATTGCTGCTGTTGTATCTAAACTGTTAATATTTCCATATTTATTTCTAAGAATTTTATAGTTTTAGCCTTTACATTTAGTTCCACGTTCCATTTTGAGTTCACTTTTGCCTGCAATGTGAATTGTCAAAGTCTGTTTTTTTAAATATGGATATCCATTTTTTTTGTTGTTGTTTTTTGAGACGGAGTTTCACTCTTTTGCCCAGGCTGGAAGGAAGTGGCGTGATCTCAGCTCACTGTAACCTTCCCTCTACCAGGTTCAAGTAATTTTCCTGCCTCAGCCTCTCAAGTGGCTGGGATTATAGGTGCCCACCCCCACGCCCGGCTTTTTTTTTTTCTTTGTATTTTTAGTAGCGACAGGGTTTTGCTGTGTTGGCCAGGCTAGTCTCAAACTCCTGACCTCAGGTGATCCACGTGCCTCAGCCTCCCAAAGTGCCAGGATTACAGGCATAATCCTCTAATCCTCTAATCCACTGTGCCTGGCCAGAGTATCAATTGTTAGAGTACCATCTGTAAAGAATTAAATTTAAAAAATAATTTATTTCTTCTATTGTCTAGGTAAATTTTATAAAAATCAGTTGATATGTAGGTATCTATTTCTGGATTCCTAGCTTGTTATAAATATATACATATATATCTACACATACATACATGCATACACTACCATGCTTTCTTAATTACTTTATAATACATTTTGAAATCAGATAGTCTTTCAACTTATTTCTTTTTCAAACTTGTTGTAGTTGTTGTATAGGCTTTTCGTATCATATACATCTTAGAATCAGCTTATCCATTTCTACAAAAATAATAGCATAATAATAATAGCAAAAAGAAGAATGAGGGGGAGGAAAAGGAGGAGGAAGAGGTATAGGAGTAGGACATCTGCTGTGATGTCCTGGGCTTGTGTCGAATCTTTAGGTCAATTTGAGAAAACAGATATCTTAATAATATTGAATGTTTCGAAAGATGAACCTTGTACCTCTCTTCATTTATTTGTGTTTAACTTATTTTATAAATGCTTGGTAATCTGCAG
Source organism: Ateles fusciceps (assembly GCA_036589455.1). Classification (NCBI taxonomy): domain Eukaryota; kingdom Metazoa; phylum Chordata; class Mammalia; order Primates; family Atelidae; genus Ateles; species Ateles fusciceps. The sequence goes on along the minus strand of JAZHEH010002724.1, from coordinate 1,122,846 downwards.
TGTCCAAATCTTGTACCCATTTTGTTAAATTTCTATTTCAGTGTTTTCTGTTTTGTTGACATCATTGTCAGTGGTGTTATTGCATCACATTTACTATTGTTATTGCTAGTATATAAAATACAATTGATTTTTGTATATTGTTTTTGCATATATAAGTGTATCTAGTAGTTATAAAAAACTTTTTAGGTAGATGTTTTAGAATTTTCTGTATTCATCATTTTATCAACCACAAATAAGACAGTTTATTTATTTCCAAATTGTATGCCTTTTATTTCCTTGCTTGACTTACTGCACTAAGTCTTCCTTTTACATTATTAAACAAAAGTGGTAAAATGTGGCTGTGCTTTGAGTTATAGGTTGAGAAAGTTTCCCTTGAGTTATATTAATATTTTGTTAATAGTTTCTATCATTAGTAGGTGTTGAAATTTATCAAATGACTTCTCTGCATCTAATGATATAATCACGCTTCCTTTCCTTTATTTATGACTACAGTGTCATACATTCCTGCCAATGATAATCACTCTTAATTTTTTATATATTATTGGACCATCATATATTTTACCATACATTATGCATATTTTAATAAGCAATATATTATAAACATTTGTATGCTTCTGGCCTTATGTTGCTGGTATCCTACTATATATAATCTTTTTGTTTGTTTGTTTGTTTTTTTGAGATGGTGCCTCGCTCTGTCGCCCAGGCTGGAGTGCAGTGGCATGATCTTGGCTCACTGCAACCTCTGCCTCCAGGGTTCAAGCAACTCTCTGCCTCAGCCTCCTGAGTAGCTGGGATTACAGGCACCCACCACAATGCCCAGCTAATTTTTGTATTTTTAGTAAAAATGGGGTTTCACCATCTTGGCCAGTTTGGTCTTAAATTCCTGATGTTTTGATCTACCCATTTCAGCCTCCCAAAGTGCTGGGATTACAGGAGTAAGCCACCATGCTCAGCCAATATATCCTATTAAAATTTGTTTTTCCCACTCAATAATATGTATTTAAAATCCATCTATATATATATATATTTTTTTTTTTTTTTTAGAGTTAATTACTTACATTCCAAGAGTTTTGTTTTGATTCTGGTTTTAAATGCAAAGACACTTTATATGACTTAGTACACACAGCATTTCCAAGTCATATTTCCTGTGGAGTTACAGTGATAAATTTTTCAGGGGTTACCTATAGCTATTAAAAATTAAACTGGTCACTAAAGGAGGTATCTGATTTTTAACACTGTGGAGGTTATTTAGCCAAAATGCAAGAGCACATTCTTTAGGAGAAAGGCAGAAATTTTAGGCTTCTAGATACAGAATGTATGATGTCACTGAACACACAGATGTCCTGCTGATCAGGAGGACTATGTTATAACAGCTTCTTTGTTCTAGGATGTCATCTATCTTACATGCAGACCACAGGACACTAAGCCTCAGGTACCTAAGCATCTCCATTCCAGGCACAGGATTTCATTAGTGCCTGCTCCCACAGCTGGGAACACATAAATATAGAGAAATGGGTCATTACCAAAGAGTTATATTAATGGCTTCACAACAGCAACACAAATGTACTCAATGTCATATTTCCATAGGAAAGGTTATATATACACTATACACTTCAGCCTTGAAATGTGGACCCAAAAAACATTCAATTTTCAGTAATCAATGAATTTGGTGAGGATCCCACACCCTCAGATCCTAATTTAGCACAGCAAAAGCCCCTCCTTTGCTGCCAAGCGCTGGCGGTGAACTTTGTCTTGCTGCAGCTCTTCATGATTTGGATGCCAGAGTTTCGTGATGATCCTTTCAATGTTAAGGGCATAGACAGTATGTGTAGGGATGACTTCCCTGTGTACCTGCAAAGCTTCAAAAAGGTATACATGTTCACCGGAGGCAAAGATGCAGGCAGAGGTGTCTCCGGAGCACGCCAGCAGGAGTGCAGCCTGCTGCTCGGCATCATCTGGGGGCGGGTGAGAGGCTGGATTCTGACCAGCACAGGGAGCAGCAAAAGCTGGAGGGCTTTCTATTAAGTAAGTTGTTGTAAGCTACTACACTATTCTTCAGGTATGGCTGTGGGGTACATTACTGCCAAAGGCATATTTAAAATGGCCATCTCGTAACCGATAAGCTTTCCTTCTTGACACAACTGACGTCAGTATATCTTTAAGGTGATTCTCCGCAGCATAACAACAGCTAAACAGCCTCCTCGGTGACGTTGTCCAGCCCGTGCTCATAAGCAGTCACTATCATTCTTCCTTCAAGCTGGCCTCGAGTGGGAAGCATCATTGTGTGGGAACAAAGTTTCAAGTCATCATCATCTTGGGGATCCTTTGCCACAAATTGCTGGGCTCCTGAGAGAGGATTTTGAGGCTGGAATCTATGATCAAATTTCTGATGAAGAGAAGAAAGCTTTTTCTTTCCCTTGGGTTTTCCAGGTTTTGCTGCAGAACCCCCTGTCCAGGGCAAAGATCCAGCACCCTCTGGTGTAGAAACCAAAATCTGACAACGCATGAGAATGGCCAGGAGGAAATCATTGTGAGAATGGACATTATCCTGTGCGAGAAGCTATGAGCTTCAAGGTCAAACTCCTCTTTGCTGATCTTCTGCTTGAACCACAGCTTTAAGTTAGCCCAGTATTGTTTCACGTTGTCTGTCCCCCCAGGGCCTCGCTCAAGTCTTCTTGGCCGCCTCCAGCTCGCTGACAAAGTCGCCATTGCCTCCGCGTGTCTCCTAAAATCCATCTATATTATGTGACACTATGGTTTATTTATTTTCCCTGATCTGTACCATTCATTTATGTGAACATTACAGATTAAAATCCAATTTCTTGTCAAAGCACATTTCATTTGCTTACCACTTTTTGCCTTTACAGACTTTTTCAAGATGAACCTTCTTTTGCATATCTCCCAGTGAGGATGTTAGTTTTCTGACTGTACATTCCCACGACAGGGATTGTGGGATGAAATACCCTTCATATGACTACACTGGGACTAGACAAAGGGAAAGCAAATGGCAGGCCAACAACAAAAAAACAAGACACCCCTTCAGCTTTGCAAGACAATGCCAACTTCTTTACCAAAGTGGTTGCAGCAATTTACAATCACACAAATGAATAAGATTACTGGTTGTTCCGTATGCATACAACTCAGTACTTACTGTCTGCTGGTTAGATGTTGAACTCAGATTGGTGGATCCCTTTGTGGTTTTGTTGGTAAATACACACGAATATTTCATTGGCAAATGTTTTGCCTGCTGCTGATTCTTGTTTCTCTTCTTTAAAATACCTATTTATATCATTTTATCACAATTATAAAAATATACCTCTCAAATTAATCTATAAAATTTAATAACATCACTGCAATGATATGAAATTTTATAGATGAGATTTGAGAAGTATATTTTTATAATTGTGTGGAGACCTATTAAAAAACAATTTACTTTTACCTTTCTTAATGCTGTTACATAAGGATTTATCACTTTCTTTTTGTATTTCTGTTGTCAGATTCATCTCAAAGTTATTCAGTTTTTAATATTTTGGCAATGCAAATAATACATTAGAATTATACTTTGTAATTGTGTATTGCTAGTGTATAAGAACTTACTTACTTTATTTCAAATTTTGGTCTTATGTCTAGAAACCAGTTACGCATTTTGATGATTAATTTTAGTAATTTGATTATGGATTCCCATGCTTCTTTTATATGAATGTTAACATCACCCCAGAATTGACAGGGTTTTTTTGTCCCATTTATGACAACATAAATGGAGGCTGGCGGCAACAACAAACAAGGTCTACCTCTGAAGGTGGTTCAAGGCCACCAGGAGTAAGAACAGGGAGGGAGAGTCCTTGGCATATGGAAACTCAGAAGTGGGAGGTTGACAGGCTATCTGGGGCCTCACTTTAGAATGGCATGGATGTTTTACCTGGCTATGACTGCAGGGTATGTTTCCTAGGACAGAAATCTCTACCCCTGCTGTGGATACAAGAGGATTCTGTTATTGATAATAGTGAAGGAGGGGTAGGATTATGTAAGCTATTCTTTTGTTACTATTACCATTACATTTTAAAAGAGTACCTAGGCTCTCTCTGATGCTGAGAGCTGCAATGTACTTTTTTTATAACAGACAAAAGGAGAAAGAAGTAGAGGGTCTAGAATTCTTGCTATCTTCTCCCATGGTCAGTCCTTAATACTGGATCTGAATTTTCTCTGGCTAAATGGTACAAAAGTCTTTTTCTTCTTATTTTTTGTTCATTCGTTAGTTTGTTGAAATGAAGCTCTGTGCATTCTTAGCATGATGGCACAGAACACCAACTTATTTTTTCTTGCATAAGACCATCAATCATGTATCTCTAAAATGCCCTCAGCATCTGAATTGCTTACACATTTTGCCCATTTCCATAATTTCCCCAAAAGTGAAGTTCTCCAGGTCCCTTAGGTAGTTTTTGTTCATTTCAGATTTATATTTAGATTTTTTTTTTTTTTGGTTTGCAAAATGCTTAGGAAACCAAGTTTGAGAGATCAAGAGAAAGCAGAAAGCACAAAAGAAAATATTGTGTGTTTGTGCATTTACAAATATGTTATACATAGATATTTACATATATACATATTTTTATGTATGTTCTGTACCTATGACAGGTGTTTTGTAAGTGTTTGTATGTTGATTAATCTGAAGCACCAATGCCTGGATTTGTCATTATATATGACATAAAAATATGTCCATATGTCATATATAATAAATAACTGTATGTGTGCACATGTGTGTACACATGCATTTGTATTATATGATGATTACCATTTATAATGCATATAATTGCATACAATATTATATATTTTATGTGATTTTATGTATTTTAATATATGATGCAACATATAATGCATACAAAAGTTAAGAATTTTTTAAAGTTGTGGAGAGCCTATATTGGAGAGCCAAATCTCTGGACCTTGGTGTATAATTATGATTTTTGGTACCCAGAGAGACCTGGTAGGCAGGCTGAAAAATCAAGTCTAAGTATTCAGAAAGGACTAGGTGAGAATGTAAAACAGACAAATCCAGGCATTGTGCTTCAGATTACAAATACTTATAAAACACCTGTCATGGGTAGAGAACAATGTCAGGTGCTGTGCTGTGGGGGGAGTAAACAGTGTTATAACAAAGGGCCCCTGCTCTGCAGGAGTTCACATTTACAATAGCGAGGTAAGATACCTACATCTCACTACAAACCAAAGCAATGCAGGGCAAAGTCCATAAGGATGATCTAGGCAATAAGATAATTTCAGAGGAAGGGGAGAATGACTTTGACTGAGGGAACAGGGAGGGCTCTGAGGAGGAGCTAGGATTTAAGCCTGGATGTGAATAGTGTCTCTTTTTACACAGGTAGAGAGGGACAGGGATGCCTGCCTGTGAGCACTGTGTCAGTTCTCAGCCCACAGCACTGCTTATGCTTTCCTCATACATTCTGATCAATAGCAATTCCCTCAGTAATCACCAAGGACATCCAAAATCTCAATCTCAGCTTTGTCTTCCAAGGACTTGGAATCAAGCTTTTACTGAAAAAGTTTTATTAGTTGGGGAAGAGACTAAGACTGTCAACTTTGTCTTTCTCTATATCTTCCCTATACCAGGTACATATTAGATAATGTTGGTGTGTTTTTGTGCTGCTGTAAAGGAATACCTGAGGCTGAGTAGTTTATAAGGAAAAGAGGTTTAATTGGCTCCTAGTTCTACAGGCTGTACAGGAAGCATGGCACTGGCATCTGCTTGGCTTCTGGTGAGGCCTCAAGGAGCTTTTACCCATGGCACAAGGGGGAGCAGCAGCAGGCATGTCACATGGCAGGAGTGAACAAGGGGATGGAGCACATGCCACACTCTTTTAAACAACCAGATCTTATGTGAACTCAGAGAACTCACTCATTACTGCCAGGAGGGTACCAGGCCATTCCTGAGGAATCTGCCCCATGACAAAAACACCTCCCATGAGGCCTCAGCTCCAACACTGAGGATTACATTTCTTTCTTTTCTCTTTTCTTTTTTTCTTTTTTGAGACAGAGTCCTGTCTCGTTCTGTCACCAGGTGCCAGGCTGGAGTGCAGTGGCGCAATCTCGGCTCACTGCAACCTCCACCTCCCAGGTTCAAGCAATTATTCTGCCTCAGCCTCCCCAGTAGCTGGGACTAGAGGCGTGTGCCACCACGCCCAGCTAATTTTTGTATTTTTCAGTAGAGACAGTTTCACCATGTTGACCAGGATGGTCCTGATCTCTTGACCTCGTGATCTGCCCACCTCAGCCTCCCAAAGTGTTGGGATTAGAGGCGTGAGCCACCACACCCGGGGATTCCATTTCAACGTGAGGTTTGGAGAGGAGCATCCAAACCATATAAGATACTTAGCACTTGTTTAGTTAATGAAAAAATACATTCCCATTTAACTTGAAATCTTTAGAACTGTACTCTCCATCTCTAGTAAGCCACATAGTTTGATCTATTGCACTGAACACAGTGCTAGATATACTACTCAATGTATTTCTCAGTGACCAGCTACTTGCTGGAACGAGAGTCCCTTCCTAGTTGCAGTCTTATTGGCTAGGTATTGGCACTGCACTTGGCTGAGGTGTCGCCTCCCTCATCAGGGTACACTGCCATAAATGGACAGATGGCTTTGGGTTCAGGGCTGCTGTTTCCCCGGAGTCTGAGTGTTTCTTGCCAACCAGGATTGTGAGGAAGTCTGGATTTTTTTTTTTTTTGTAATGACTTTGACCTCCATGTCTAATTGTAAGCCTGCTCAATATCAACAATGCCTAAATTGCTAAATAGTGCACAATGGCTAACTGGTGCGTACTAAAAGGTAACTTCAGTTCCTAGCTTGGCTTTTCAAAGCCATTGTTATCAAGTCATAGTTTCCTTCCAGGTGACTGTTTTAAATGGCAGGAATGACTTGAGCAATGCAAAGAGACATGAGTGTCCTTAAAATGTCTCAAGCATGGTGAGTGTGTGGCAGAGAAATCTGAATAGAGCAGAGGTCCTTAATCTAACTGGAATAAACACTTCCCATTTATGACCATTATTTGTAATTTCTCCTTTATTATCATAAAACAAAAAGCAACGATTATATAATGTTTGTCATAAATAGTTTCAGAGTAGCAACATTGTGCCCTAACTGTAATATAAAAAGAAAGTATAATAAACTGGTACAAATGAAATTTGTGAATGATCAGACACAGTTCACTCAATACATACTGTCCTAAGCAGCCAGATCCTTATTTTTCCCCTTGGAACCCCAGTTTATTCCCAAGGCATTCTGTACATCAACTCTTGTTTTTCTTTTAGCCCTTTATCCAAAACTTCTACTGAATTGCAACTACATACTGGACACTGTGCTAAGCAATAAAAATTAATATCTCCCACATGGCTGATGTGGAAACCAGCAAGTTAACCCTGTTTTCCTAGGTTGTATTATGAATAGGCAGCTGAACAAAGTTTCAAAAGCAAATATACCTGTCACTTCTGCTGTCACAAACATGAGAGCAGTTATGGGTGGGATAGTCACTGGAAGGGGGTCTGGGGGAGGTTTCTGAGGGGCGGGGTTGATGTTCTCTTTCTCACGTGGGTGGTTATATGAGTATGCTCCATTTGTCGAAGTTCAGTGAGTTTCACTCTTAACGATTCGTGCTATGTGAACTTTTCTTTATGTATGTTGTTCTTCAATAAAAGCTTGCTCCAAAGGCAGGGAGAGAAGCAAATCTATCTAAATCCAACGGTTTCCTTTGCCTCAAGCCAGACTTTCAATGAATCTCCCCTTCAAATGTCAAATCCCCTTCTCAGTAGCTTTTTGTCATTTTATTAGCACTGGCTTGCTTTGCAAGGATAGCTTTTTCGACCCTTCTTTACTGAGAGCTCTTGACAGAAATCAGGACTCCTCTTGAGGGGGTAGGGGTAAGAGGAATTAGAGAGATATTGATCCAAATCTGAGTTCTACAGGAGATCCTTTCCCATCCTGCCAAACCTCAATGTGATGTCTTCATTCCAGATTCTGTAACACAGGCTCTGAAGAAGAACTCAACTTCAGTCCCGTGGAGACTACCAAAAGAGGAAGCTCCCTGCAGCAAAGAAAGTAACCAGCAAGTGAGTTTTGATGGCATATTTTTCTTTCAAATTCAATGCGGTAGATTGGAATGCCTATTGATAGTCTAGCCATAGAATTGAGATGGCCCTCAGAAATTAGAGCTCTGAATTTCACTTGAATGACTTTAAAAATACTAAACAATAAGGGAATATCTGTATGTGTGTGTGTGTGTGCACACAGATATATATATACACAGATATATATATATGAGTATGGGCACAGCAGGGCATAAACTGTCCAGAGTGTCTATACCAACTGGGCAGCTATTCAATTATGAATTGTTAGAGAAGAGAGAGAGAAAGAGAAATAACTGAAAGACTCTCTGCCCTACTCCTCTACTGCAAGCTATGGAAAGAGGCAATTCTGAAATGGTTGGTGGTCATGGAAAATAGGTTAATGATTTTACAAGTTTCCCAGACAGTGAAAAAGTAATACATTTATTTCTAGGCGAGTGATCAGTTTGCTTCTTTAACATAAAAGGGCTTGAATAATTCAATGAGGGTCAGAGTAAAAAAATTACTAAAGAAAATTTGCTTTCAAAGTTGTATTTAAAAATCACATATACCCTTCTATATTTTGTAAGCCATTGAAAGACTTTCCAAGGGTAAATTTAAACATTCCAATTAGTCATCTTACAAGCTGACTTTAGAACATAAAGTATATGTAAGATTTAATTTCATTTTATTTCTCAACCTCATAATGGTCAAAAGCAACTGACGCTGTAGGGTGAAGTAAAATCTTCGACCCATACAGTTAGATCTGAGGCTGTAATGAACTATTTTTTAAACACCTGGTGTTTACCAAGTGTAGAACTACGTTGGTGCTGAGCTGGCTTTATGTGTCTTTGGCCAGGCATGATGATGAAGCCTTTCTTACATTATTTCCTTTAATCCATACTCTAATCCTATGCAGTAGATAGTAAATTGTGCTTTAAAAATAAGGGTACTAGGCTAGGCACCATGGCTCACACCTGTAATACCAGAATTTTAGCAGGCCAAGGTGGGAAGATTGCTTGAGCCCAGGAGTTTGAGACCAGCCTGGGCGACATAGTGTGACTCCATCGCTACAAAAAATTAAGAAAATTAGCCGAGCATGGTGTTGCATGGCTGTAGTCCTAACTACTCAGGAGGCTGAGGTGGGAGGATCACCTGAGCCTGGGGGCTCAAGGCTAGAGTGAGCCAGGATGGCGCCACTGTACTCCAGGCTGGGTGACAGAGCGAGATTCTGTCTCGAAAACAAACAAATAAATAAATAAATAACATAAGGCTCTAAGGTATGTAGAAGTTAACCAACCTGTCCAAGTGACAGAGCCCTCAGCTCTCAATCAAATAGATACAATATTATGCCAGTGAAACTTCTGAGGTGAAAGCTTTGTAGGAGACATAGAAATATGTCAAAAGTTCAAAAAGCTCTGAATATTATTTCCAGAAGGAAGACACAGAGCAGAGAAAGAAAATATTTGAAAATGCAATGGTAGAAAATTTGCCTGGACTGAGGGGCAGCATTTTGCCACCGATGTCTCTGATATATTAATTATTCTTGGCGGGGAGTATGAACTAGTTCAACCATTGTGGAAGACAGTGTGGCGATTCCTCAAGGATCTAGACACAGAAATTCCATTTGATCCAGCAATCCCATTACTGGGCATATACCCAAAGGATTATAAATAATTCTATTATAAAGACACATGCAAATGTATGTTCATAGCGGCACTGTTTACAATAGCAAAGACCTGGGACCAACCCAAATGCGCATCGACAATAGACTGGACAAGGAAAATATGGCACATACACACCATGGAATACTATGCAGCCATAAAAAATGATGAGCTTGTGTCCTTTGTAGGGACATGGATGAATCTGGAAACCATAATTCTCAGCAAACTGACACAAGAACACAAAATCAAACACTGCATGTTCTCACTCATAGGTGGGTGTTGAGCAATGAGAAAACATGGACACAGGGAGGGGAGCATCATACACTGGTGTCTATCAGGGGGAAATAGGGGAGGGACAGCAGGGGGGTGGGGGAGTTGGGGAGAGATAGCATGGGGAGAAATGCCAGAGGTAGGTGACAGGGGAGATGGAGGCAGCAAACCACACTGCCATGTGTGTAGCTATGCAAGAATCCTGCATGATCTGCACATGCACCCCAGAACCTAAAGTACAATTTTAAAAAAATATTATTCTGTGCTACATTAATATTTCAGTTTTTAATTTTAACAGTTTTTTCTCCTGGATTTGAATTTGCTGTGTTTGGTTTGATGCTTTTTCTCACAAGGGCAGTTTGCCTCAAATGTTTGGGAAATTTTAGTCATCTTTTTATATTTGTAAATAAGAATCTGCATTGATCAGTCTTTGCAGCAGGAGTATATTTTCTCCTGCCTCCAGGTTCTGATTTTATGACACCACTGCCTATCATTCTGAAATTATTTGAAACATTAATGGAAAAAATCACTTTTTAGAGATACTCTTCTTCACCTGGATGAGTTTGCAATTTTCTCAGCTTCGTTGTGTTTTATCAATTTTTACCCTGTTCCCATCAGCTTTGCATTTTTTACAAACTCTGTAATGATCGTGTGGGCTGATGACACCCCCTCAGCCTCCTAGACCTGCTATAAAGTTTTTATTCACTTACTAATTTGTTCACATATCCAGCTTTTTGTTGAAGTCTATACATACAGAAAGGTGAATATATTGTGAGGATATAACTTGATTAATTTTTGAAGAGTATGCTTGTGTAACTATCTCCCAGATCAAACAGCAGATTCTTACCAGGAATTCCAGAAACACACCTCCTGCACCTTTCCAGATACTATGACCCCCTCCCAAGGAAGTCAACACCCTGACCTCTGGCACCATATTAATTTTGCCTGTTTTGTACATTATGTAAGCAGGATTCTACAGTATATACACTTTGTGTCTTGCTTCTTTAATCTGTTTTTGGAGATTCACCCATGTTCTTGCATGTAGCCATGCTTTATTTTTTCTCATGAGGTAGGAGGATCGCCTGAGCCTGGGAGGTTACCACTGTAGTGAGCCAGGAAGATGCCACTGTACTCCAGCCTGGGCAACAGAGCAAGACCCTGCCTCAAAAATAAACAAATACCTAAAAATAAATATAAGGGTACTGAGGTACACAGAAGTTAACCAATCTGTCCAATTTGCAGAGCTGACAGCTCTCAATCAAATAGATACAATTTTATGCCAGTGAAACTCCTGAGGTGATTATTATCCAATTTATCTCTACTTTCTATTGTTGCTGGGCATTTGGATAGTATGAAGTTTTGGATTATTATGAGTTGAGTTGCTATAAACATACGATTACATGTCTTTCTTTGAAAAGATGTATGTATTTCTATTAAGCATATACCTAGGAGTAGAATTGCTGGCTTTATTATTACATATTCTCTGTCATTTCAACAGGTTTTGGAATGAACAAAATATCAACACATTGGATCTGCTTACCATCTTTTATTTGAAAGCCTTAAGCATGGTTTTGACTGATAAGAATCATTTACCAATTCAATAGCGGTGCTTTTGCTCACACTTTTACAATTTTTATTTAAACCAGAATGAGAAAACTTTGAGTTCATCACCATCAAAAACAACAATGACAAAACTTGTAGATTTTGCTTTTTTCACTTTTAATACACCAATGTATATTTTGCTTTAAAAATTACTTAAGAAACCATCACAGAAAATATTCATTATAAAACTTGTTTTTCTACAGTCTTAGTCATCTCTATAAAGCTGCAGTTGAAAACAAAAAATAAGAAAAAAAAGAAACTTGAATAGCCTTTTTTTTCTTTCCTGTTGTTTTTGATCCGTACTTGTTCAATTATGCATCTCTGAATAAACCTAGTCCCTCATCCACTAACCTTCTTCTGAACTCAAATGATTTGTATGTGGTCTAATCATATTTCCTGGTCCCATGGCACTCGGGAGTCTAACTGTGCATGCGGGTCTCTTATTTCCATACATGGTATCTCAGAGATATCCAAATGCATGGCCAGCTTCCCTAATTACAGCCACCAGGTCCTGGCAGCCTCCTGCAGTGCTGTCTCTTCTCTGCATCCTTTCACTTCTGTGTTTTTATTTTTTCCATCTCTCTCCCTGAAGTATCCTCTCCTTCAAATTTCCCCTGACCCTAAGGAGACTGCTTCAACATTTGTTTATATATCAAAATAATTGAAGACTAAATTAATTCTCAGCTTCAGTCTGTCAAGCTCCTTTTCAGGTGTAGCTTTTTCCCCCTTTAGACTTTGGACTTTGGCAACTAGCATAGGCTTTGAAAATAGAAAAAAAAGCACAATAGATATTGACTGATCACTTGATAGAATGCATCCTCTAGGCCTCAAGTCTATAATTTTATGATTGATTGACTTGCTAGGTTTCTTTTTGTTTTTTTCCTCATGGGTTCCCAACATCTGATTATTAAATTACACAGAGAGAGCCATTAAGCATGTTCGTAAAGCCCGCATTCTTAATATCTCCACTCCTTTTTTAAAAGAGACATAATGGAAAAGGTAATATAAACACCTGAACTGTGCATTCTTTCATGAGAGAAAGATATATTTCACAACTCCTTATATACTAAAAACACAATACATTGGCCAAACATGTAAAAGACACACACACACACACACACACACACACACACACACACACATTTGCCTATTTTTGTATTTTATATATTTACTTTCTTATGCTTTATATGGTCTGTGTAAATGAACTAGATATGTAATACATTGAGCTATGCATATACAGTAGGTTGAACTTTTATGATGTCTTAGGAATGCGTAAGATTGGGGATTATGGCAGGCAGCTTCTGAGGTGACCCCTAAGAATTTCCACCGCCTGATATATTTGCTTTGTGTAATTCCCTCCCCCTTGAGTATGATCTAGTCTAGTGACTTGCTGTTATGTAATAAAATATAGCAAAGGTGACACAGGCTGTCACTTCAGTGATTGGATACAAAAGACTGTAACATTTGTGTTTCAAGTAGATTCTCTCAATTGACTCCTTTGATGGCTTTAGTAAAGCAAGTTGCCATCTTGAGAGACCCAAGGGGCAAGAAATTGAGGCAGCTGCTGGCCAGCAGCCATCTGGAAACTGAGGCTTTCACTCCAACAGCCCTTGAAGAACTGAATTCTGCCAGCAAACACATCAACTGGGAGTGGATACTTTCCCAGCTGAGCCTTACATGACGCTGCGGCCCTGGCTCACACCTCAATTGTAGCCTCTTAAAGATTCTAATATAGAAGACCCAGATAAGTCACGCCTAGACTCTGACCTAGAGAAACTGAAAATAACCATCACACCTTATTTTCTCACTAAGTTTGTTAATTTTTTTTCGACTTTTTTTTTTATTGCATTTTAGGTTTTGGGGTACATGTGAAGAACATTCAAGATTGTTGCATAGGTACACACATGGCAGTGTGATTTGCTGCCTTCCTCCCCCATCACCTATATTTGGCATTTCTCCCCATGCTATCGCTACCCAACTCCCCCACCCCCCCGCTGTCCCTCCCCTATTTCCCCCGACAGACCCCAGTGTGTGATGCTCTCCCTCCCTGTGTCCCTGTGTTCTCATTGTTCAACATCCACCTATGAATGAGAACATGAGGTGTTTGATTTTCTGTTCTTGTGTCAGTTTGCTGAGAATGATGGTTTCCAGGTTCATCCATGTCCCTACAAAGGACACGAACTCATCGTTTTTGATGGCTGCATAATATTCCATGGTGTATATGTGCCACATTTTCCCTGTCCAGTCTATCATCCATGGGCATTTGGGTTGGTTCCAGGTCTTTGCTATTGTAAACTGTGCTGCAATGAACATTCGTGTGCATGTGTCCTTATAGTAGAACGATTTATAATCCTTTGGATATATACCCAGTAATGGGATTGCTGGGTTAATTTGTTATATGGCAGTAGATTATACAGGAAGGCCACATTTGTGGAGTGCATGCTCCGTACTCAACAAGGGAATGAGCAGCTGATATACAGAATCTCATTTGGTAATAACAATCATTCTGCAAAGTAAAGCTTTGGTTGAGATATAGGCATGACTCTAAATTGCACGGACACAGAAAAAAACTCTTCTGACAAGCTAGCTAGCTCAACTTGCCCAAGGTGACATGGAGCCAAGATTTAAAACCTGGACTACAGCCTGGAATAATGGAATGAGAGAAAAGGAAAAGATCTGACATGAGTCCTGGTTTCATGGGTGAGGAATGAGACAGGGTTGAGCTTTAGGTGGATGGGTTTTGCTGTTCCCAGCAGCAGAAAGTAAAACAAAGCAGGGAAAAATGAACTCATGTTCTATCTAAATCATACTCCAGAGAAGGTAGAAAATTAGTTTAAATTCTCTTGTATTGAGTAAGAATCAGTTGACAAGTGAGGTTATAGAAAGGGTTCAAAAAGGAATCACAGAAATTATGCCTTTAAAAAAAAAGCCACTGAAGAAAAAGTGTTTGGTAGTCATCTGAAATGTATAGCACATTTTTTCCAGGAAAGAAATGTTTTACATCACTACCAGGTTCTTAGGCTAGTGAGAAATATATATATATCTCCATAATGCAGCTGAAATACTACATGTTTGTAATGAAACTAACAGAACACTGGACTCTTAAAATGATCCATATTAGATATAGCAGCAAAATAAACTCCACTAAGGTAGAAAAATACATTGCTTTTAGCTGAACGATTTCCTCAAAAAAATCAGGTTTAATGAAAAATTTGTGGGTACTCTGGACTTTGGTATCACCTTTACAATTGATATCACGAGTTCAATATTTATATTTCTAATTTCCTTACAAGGCAACATATTTTTTATTGATACAAGTATATTGCTAGCACAAGTCTTGTTCATAATAGACATGGATGAGAACGCAGAGAGGATGAGGTGTTTTAGAGAAAAACTAGGTAAGAAGTTGGGAGGGAGAATATAAAGGAGAAAGGAATTAAGAAAATAACTGGGCACCAAAAAGATATAAAATGTTTGCTGGTGGAAGAATCAGCTCAGTCATATATGTAAGTGAATCTATCACACACAGGAACAAATGGAAATGCTATAGATAACCTCTGTGTATGCTTAGTCAATTCCTGAGCCTCAGATTTCTCCTCTTAAAGCTTACAATGCTTGTTTTTATATTAAATGGCTTAATGCATATGGCAATTCCTTGTAACATGCCTGGCATGATAGTGGACTCTGAATGATATTTGTTGAATCTAAAACTGAATCTCTGCAGTCTTCATAAGGAGAAATAATGGAAGTCATAAAGAAGAAAATTTGGATTATTCATTGTTCAAGATAGAATCGTCTGGTGAGTGAAGGAGGGAAGGTGTGATGGTTAATTTTAGGTGTCAGCTTGTCAGGAGTAAGAGATATGCAGATAGCTGGTAAAAAGCATTAGTTCTAATTATGTCTTTGAGAATGCTTCCAGAAGAGACTGGCATTTGAATTAGTAGACTAGGTAAGGAAGATCTGCTTCCAATTGATATGGTTTGGCTATGTCCTCATCCAGCTCTCATCTAGAATTCCCATGTGTTGTAAGATGGACCTACTGGGAGATGATTTAATCATGGGGGCAGGTTTTTCCCATGCTGTTCTCATGACAGTGAATAAGTCTGATGAGACCTGATGGTTTTATAAGAAGGAGTTTCCCTACACAAGCTCTCTTTGACTGTCACCATCTATATAAGATGTGACTTGCTCCTCCTTGCCTTCTGCTATGATTATGATGCCTCCCCAGCCACGTGGAACTGTAAGTCAGTTAAACCTCTTTTTCTTCCCAGTCTCACATATGACTTTATCAGCAATATGAAAATGGACTAATGCAGTAAATTGGTACCAGTAGGGTATGGCACTGCTCTAGATAGCCAAACTGTGGAAGCAAATTTGGAACCGGGTAACAGACAGGGGTTGGAACACTTTGGAGGGCCCAGAAGAGGACAGGAAAATGTTGGAAAGTTTGAAACTTCCTGGAGACTTGTTGAATTGCTTTGACCAAAATGCTGATAATGATATGGACAGTGAAATCCAGGCTGAGGTGGTCACAGATGGAGATGAGGAACTTTTTGGGAACTGGAGCAAAGGTGACTTTTGTTATGTTTTACTTAAGAGACTGGTGACATTTTACTCCTGCCCTGGAGATTTATGGAATGTTGAACTTGAGGGAGATGATTTAGGGTATTTGGCAGAAGAAATTTCTAAGCAACAAAGTGTTCAAGAGGTGACATGGGTGCTGTTAAAGGCATTGAGTTTTAAAGGGAAAAAGAGCATAAAAGTTTGGAACATTTGTAGCCTGACAGTGTGATAGAAAAGAAAATTCTGTTTTCTGAGGAAAAATTCAAGCTGGCTATGAAAATTTGCATAATTAATGAGGAGCTGAATATTAGTCACCAAGATAGTGGGGAAAATGTCTCTAGGGCATGTCAGAGATCTTTGCAGCAGCCCCTCTCATCCCAGGCCCAGAGGTAGTTTAGGAGGAAAAAATGGTTTTGTGGACTGAGTACAAGGACCCTATGCTATGTGCAGTCTAGGGACTTGGTGCCCTGAATTCCACCTGCTCTAGCCATGACTAAAATGTGGCAATATACAGCTGAGGCTATTACTTCAGAGGGTGGAAGCCCCAAGCCTTAATAGTTTTCAAATGGTGTTGGACCTGTAGGTGCACAGACAGAAGTCAAGAATTGAGGTTTGGGAACCTCTGCCTAGATTTCAGAGGATGTGTGGAAACACCTGGATGCCCAGGCAGAAGTTTGCTGCAGAGGCAAGGCCCTCTTGGAGAACCTCTGCTAGGGCAGTATAGAAGAGAAATGTGGGACTGGAGCCCCCACATGGAATCCCCCACTGGCACTTCCTAGTGGAGCTGTGAGAAGACGGCCACTGTCCTCCAGACCCCAGAATGATAAATGCACTGACAGCTTGCACTGAAGTGAAGGGGGGCTATTCCTAGCTTTATTGTTAGGGCAATTAGTATTGTTGTAGATAAAATTGGTTTAGAGATGGATTAATTGTTCATTGTCCAGAGAATAAATTATTGAGGAGAATGGTTATTATGAAGACTATAGATGCGGTTGCCTGTATTAAAAAGTATTTAGTGGCTGCTTCCATGCAGTGGGGGCTTGAGTTTTTAACCAATATTGGTACAATAGCTAGTATATTTAGTTCTAAGCCTATTCAGATGAGGAATCAGTGTGAGCTTAGTATTGTGATTATGGTTCCGGTTAAAATTGTAAGGGAAATAATGAGGTGGGCTAAAGGATTAATTAGTACAGGAGGGGTTGAACCAACATTTTTGGAGTTTGGGCCCGATAGCTTATTTAGCTGACCTTACTTAGAATATGGTGTAATAGGTAGCATGGAGAGTTTTGAGCTCTCAGGTATGGGTTCAATTCCTATAGTTCTAGAAATAAGAGGATTTAAACCTCTATGATTTACTCTATCAAAGTAATTCTTTTGTCAGACGTATTTCTTATGATTGGGGTGGGATGCCAGATATTAGGATAGGTATTGAAATATATCAGATACATAGTGCTAGTGTAAGTGGTAAAAATTTTTTTCATAGGAGGTGTATTAGTTGGTCATAGTGAAATTGAGGGTATGCTGTTCAAATTCATCAAAATAGAGCGGTTAAGAGGAGGGTTTTGGTTATAAAATTTATTGTGCCGAGTTCTGGTATAGCTGTGGTGTAAGGTGTTGCTAAAAAGATGGTAATGGTGAGGGAATTTATTATAATATGTATATATTCTGCTATAAAGAATAGAGCGAATGAGCCTGCAGCATATTCAATGTTAAATCCTGAAACTAGCTCTGATTCGCCTTCTGTTAAATCAGAGGGAGCTCGGTTGGTTTCTGCAAATGTGGAGATAAGTCATATTATGGCTAGGGGTCATGATGGTAGTAGAAGTCAAGAGTGCTCTTGTGTTGTAATAAGTGAATGTAAGTTAAATGAGCCACTTATTAGTAGGGTCGATAGTAGAATAATAGCTAGGGTGACTTCATATGAGATTGTCTGAGCTACAGCTCATAATGCGCTGATTAGTGCAAAGTTTGAGTTGGATGCTTATCGGGATCATAAGATTGAATAGACAGCTAGGCTTGATGTTGCTAGTACAAATAAAAGGCTTAGGTTAAAGTTAATTAGGGGATATGGTATGGGGAGAGGGGTTCATAGAAGAAGAGCGATGGAAAGGGCTAAGGTTGGGGCGGTTACGTACAGGGTTGTAGTGGATGTGGTAGGTAGTAGGGGTTCTTTTGTGAAAAGTTTTATTACACTGGCAATTGGTTGAAGTGTTCCGTAGGGGCCTACAATGTTAGGGCCTTTACAAAATTGTATATAGCCTAAGATTTTTCGTTCTATGAGTGTCAAGAATGCTATAGCGATTAAGGCAGGAATAACCAGTAGGAGTAAGTTAATTATAAACACATTGTTAAGAAGAGGAATTGAACCTCTGGTTGTAAAGTTTTAAGTTTTATGCAATTGCCAGGCTCTGCCATCTTAACGAGCCCTGTTCTGGGAGAAAGTAGTAATTTATAAGATTAAGATAATAATCATCTGATTTGTGAGGGCACTTTGTGAAGTAGGCTCTATTTCTCTTGTCCTTTCGTACTGGGAGAAATATTTAATAGATAGAAACAGACCTGGATTTCTCCGGTCTGAACGCAGATCACGTAAGACTTTAATCATTGAACAAACGAACCTTTAATAGCGGCTGCACCATTAGGATGTCCTGATCCAACATCGAGGTTGTAAACCCTATTGTCGATATGGACTCTAAAATAGGATTGTGCTGTTATCCCTAGGGTAACTTAGTCCATTGATCAAGTTATTGGGTCAATAAATATAGATTTACTTAGATTAGTAAGGTCTTGGTATATGTCTTTTGGGGGCTGTGGTGTACTCCGAGGTCACCCCAACCAAAATTTATAATACATAGACAGTGGGTTAGTGCCTGTGGGTTTTTAAGATACTAGTTTGTATTATTAAATTGAAGCTCCATAGGGTCTTCTTGTCTTATTTAGGTATATCTGCCTCTTCATGGATAGGTCAATTTCACTGATTAAAAGTAAGAGACATTTAGACCCTCATGTTGCCATTCATACAAGTCCCTATTTAGAGAACAAGTGATTATGCTACCTTTGCATGGTCAGGGTTCCGCGGCCGTTAAACATGTGTCACAGGGCAGGCTGTACCTCTAATACTGGTGATGCTAGAGGTGATGTTTTTGGTAAACAGGCGGGGGTAAAGTTTGCCGAGTTCCTTTTACTTTTTTAAATCTTTCCTGGAGGCATGCCTGTGTTGGGTTAACAATTTGGGTAATAAATTAGCTAAGCTGTAGGGTATAATGATTAGGCTGTTAACTAACAGTAGTTCTTTCAGTCTGAGATAAGGTTATGTGGAGAGAATAATTTCATGTAACTTATACTAACATTATTACTTCTATTAAGTAATAGATTAGTCCAATGTGTTTTAGGAGTTCAGTAGAATGAATAGAATTGGGAGGAAGGCAGCAAATCACACTGCCATGTGTGTACCTATGCAACAATCTTGCATGTTCTTCACATGTACCCGAAAACCTGAAATGCAATAAAAAATGCAATTAAAAAAAAGAGTAATTGAGTATTGAGCTTAAACGCTTTCTTAATTGGTGGCTGCTTTTAGGCCAACTATGGTAGTGAAATATTTTACTCTCTATAAAAGGTTATTTCCTAGGGTCTAAAGAGCTGTCCCTCTTTAGACTAACGATTAAATTTATGGGAGGATTAAATAGTTCTGTAAGTAAATTTAAGGTTGAGCTAAGATTCTGTCTTGGACAACCAGCTATCACCAGGCTCGGTAGGTTTGTCGCCACTACCTGTAGATTTTCCCACTATTTTGCCACATAGACTGGTGTGCTCTTTTAGCTATCCTTGGGTAGCTCTCTTGGTTTCGGGGGGCGTTGTTGAAGTTCTCTACACAAGCTATTTCTAGTTAATTAATTATGCAGAAGGTAGAAGGGTTTGTCTTTGCTTTTTTATGCTTTATTAGGTTTTTGTCTTTACCTTACGTTACGGTATCTGTTGTGCCTAAGTATAATTTCTATCGCCTATATTTTTATAAGAGGTAAATGATTTAATTATGGTAGTTAAATAATATAGTTATATGAGGCTGGGGCTAGAGTTAGCTCAAAGCGATGAGCTGTTGGTGACATCTTCCGGGTGTAGGCCGGATGCTTTAGTTTAAGCTACACTTTGATTCGTCCAAGCGCACTTTCCAGTACGCTTACCATGTTACAACTTATCCCCTCTGTATCAGTGTGTAGTGGCTTATTGGCAAAATACTTTTATGTGATGTTTGAGGAGGGTGACGGGAGGTGTGTGCGTGCTTCATGACCTTATTTCAGTCAAGCTCTCTATTCTCGATTTACTGCTAAATCCACCTTAGGTCTTTAGATTTCATAAAGACTATCGTATAGTTTTCTAATTTAGAAAATGTAGCCCATTTCTTCCCACTTCATTGGCTGCACCTTGACCTAACATTTTTATGATAATACTTGTGCTTACTTTACAATCTTTAAGGACTTTGCTGAAGATGGCAGTATACAGGATGATGGCAAGAGGTGGTAAGGTCTATCGGAGTTATCGATTATAGAACAGGCTCCTCTAGAAGGATATAAAGCACCGCCAGTTCCTTTGAGTTTCAAGCTATTGCTTGTAGTGTTCTGGTGAATAATTTTGTTGGTTAAGTTATTGAGGTTTAGGGCTAAGCATAGTGGGGTATCTAATCTCAGTTTGTACCTTAGCTATAGTGTATTCAGGGTGTTAAAGCTACTTTTGTAAAATATTTTACTATAACTTAGTTTTCTACAACTTAGTTATAGGTTAGCTTTATCGTGAAGAGAATCTTAAACACTCTTTACGCCGGACTCTATTAACCTGAGTCAATCGTATGGCCACGGTGGCTGGCATGAAATCGACCAACTCTAATAGTCAGTGTCACTTAAACTTTCGTTTATTGCTAAAAGTTTGTCACTGCTGTTTCCTGTGGGGGCGTGGCTAAGCAAAGTGTTTTGAGCTGCATGTGCACGCTTGATACTCGCTCCTCATGTTCTGATAATCTCCTCATGTTCTGTGAAAATGAGGGCATTTTCACAGGGCTGTGGATGCTTGCATGTATAATCTCACTGAGAGCTAATAGAAAGGCTAGGACCAAACCTATGTGTTTATGGGATGATGATTACCCGTCTAGACATTTTCAGTGTCTTGCTTTAAATATTAAGCTACATTAACTTGATACACACTCATATATGTGAGCGATGGGCTCATATTGTTGGGGGCTTTAAATTTAATTTACTGAAATGTTAGTATAAGTATGTTTTCTGAAGGGTTCAATTCAAGGTATGTGAAGAGTAACCATGACCAATAGTATTTATTAGGATGTAGAGTAATTGCAGGGGGCAGGCATGTTTGCTAGTTAGTGGGACCTATATTTAATGGATTATGTTAGTAGAGGGGTATCTCTTTATGATAGCTGACCTAGAAAATACGGATTGGATTCTGATTTTGGATGTTGTTTTTGGTTATTAGGTTGTGGTTTTGGGTTTGTTGCGTATAATTAAGTGTAAATACTAGTTAATTATTTATTATGTCCTGCAAGCATTGACTGAATAACACCTTATGGTTGGGATGGGGACCAAGACATTCAATATAGGTGCGATGATAGCATAGAGCCTGGCAAATCACATTCAGGTACCACAGTAAAAGGGTTGGAAGACTTAAGCCTCCTGGCGACGCTGACTGATTACACCCCCAAAAGTTAAAATACTAAAGGCCCGTCGTGCTCCCGTGATTAAGAGGGTGATAGCGCCACACCATCATGATGTCTTATTTAAGAAGAACGTATGCACGGTCTTAATGATATGGCCGTGAGGTAGGAACCAAATGCCAGATACAGTTCCAGTGTAACCAAGCCCTGTCTATATGGGCCCAGAGTGAGAAGAGCGGCAGATGTGGGCGGGTTGCTGGTTTCACGGAGGATGGTAGATTAAGAGACCAAAATATGGTAGAGGATATCCATGCTGGGGAGGACTATCAAAGTATAATGTGCTATGTCTGATTAATCATGTGATGTATAAATGTACTATTAATGATTCTATTTACTGAATGATGTCCGTGTATTGCAATGTCCTGTATGTACTGTGTAGATCTAAATGTATTATAGTTTGATGTGCAATTACAGTTCTTGCTTGTAAGCATGTTTTATGATATTTTAATGTACATTTTAATTGAATGTACTATGTATGATTAAGCATTTATAGTACTATGTATTATTCATGGGGATAAACAATAATGCACTAAGTACATAGCAGGGAAAAAGAATAATATATTATATGTACTTGCATATTACTTAAAGAGAGAGCATTCTATAATACAGGGAATAGTTTAAAATTAGAATTTCAGCTTTGGATGTTGATGGTAGAATGAGGCATTCTTTCCCTGAGACTGTCCTGGGGAGTAAACGTTCTCCATTTCTGGTTTACAAGACCAGGGTATTAAATTATACTACAAGGACGCTTATCACTTAAGTAGTTTGTTTTCGACTAGGGCAGAGAGGTGAATGAGGATGAGAATAATAAGGAAATAAAGAATGGATGCAGTTTGGCCAATAGTAATAAAAGGGTATTTGACTGGCTGGCCTCCAATTCATGTAAGTGTAAATAGATCGGCTACTAGGGTTCAGAATAGGCTTTGACTGATTGGTTGGAATGCTATGCTTTGTTGTTTGGATAGATGTGTTACAGGGATAGTTATTAGAATTAGAATGGAAAGTATGAGAGCTAGGATGCCCCCTAGGTTGTTGGGGATTGATCATAAGATTGCATATGCAAATAGAAAGTATCACTCTGGCTTAATGTGGGGGGGGGGGGAGTATTGAGGGGATTAGCTAGAGTATAGTTGTCTGGGTCGGTTAAAAGGTCGAGTGTGAATAAGGTTAGGCTTATTAGAAATAGGAGGAGAAAAATTAACCCCAGGATATCTTTGGTTTTGTAGTAGGGGTGAAATATGATTTTGTCAGGGTTTGATGTCATTCCTGAAGGGTTATTTGATCCTGTCTCATGCAGAAACAAAAGGTGGATAGTTGCTAGTGCTGCAATAATGAAAGGTAAGATGAAGTGGAAAGTAAAGAATCGTGTAAGGGTGGCCTTGTCTACTGAGAAGCTGCCTCAGATTCATTGTACAAGGTCAGATCCAGTATAGGGAATGGCTGATAATAGATTTGTAATTACTGTAGCCCCTCAGAATGATATTGGGTCTCATGGAAGAACGTAGCCTATAAATGCTGTGGCTATAGTTGTAAGTAGAAGGGTAATACTGATGTTTCAAGTCTCCAAAAGAGAAAAGATCCATAATACCGGCCTCGGCTGATCTGAAGAAAGAGGCAGATAAAGAATATGGAGGCACCGTTGGCATGTAAGTAACGGATTATTCAGCCGTAGTTAACATCTCGGGTGATATGGGCGACAGAGGAAAAGGCGGTTGCAGTGTCTGGTGTGTAGTGTATGGCTAAGAATAAGCCTGTGGTAATTTGAATAATTAGGCAGATGCCGAGAAGTGAGCCAAAATTTCATCAAGAGGAAATGTTAGATGGTGTGGGGAGGTCGATAAATGAGCTGTTGATAATTTTTGTTAGTGGGCGTGCTTTGCGGGGGATAATCATTAGGATTCTTATAGTTGAAGTACAACAACGGCTTTTCATATCATTGGTCACGGTTATAATCCATGTGGGAATAATGACATATGCTTTATTTTCATTAAGTATTATTTTAGTGATAGGATTTGTAGGGTTTTCTTCTAAGCCTTCACCTATTTATGGGGGCTTGGGGTTGATTTTTAGTGGTGCTGTAGGTTGTGGAAGTACATTATATTTTGGTGGATATTTTATAGGGCTTATAATTTTTTAGATTTATTTGGGTGGAATAATAGTTGTTTTTGGTTATACTGCGGCGATAGCAATTGATGAGCATCCTGAGACATGAATATCAAGTACTGATATTCTAGGGGTTTTATTGTTAGGTTTAATGATGGAAGTAACTATATAGTAGGTTTATTGGGTGATCCTAGTAAGACAGTAGAGGTTACTGTTAATTATAAGACTGTAGCGAGTTGAATAATTTATGAGAATGAGGGGCTGGGGTTAATGTGTGAAGATCCCACAGGTGCTGCTGCTTTATATAATTATGGGGTTTGAGTTGTTTTAGTTACTTGTTGGGTGTTGTTTGTTTATAGGCATGCACATTGTGATTGAGCTTACTCGGGGTGGGGGTTAAATGGTTAAAAATAATGCGAGAGTGGGTGGGATAAAGAAAGGAAGTAGAGCTTAATTAGGCCTTTTTGGGTTGATGCAGTTGTGGAGATCGAAATTTGAGTGTGTTATTATTTTTGGCATGGATTTTTCTAATCAAAATAGATCTAGTAAAATGGAGGTGAAGTTCTGGCTTGCGGTAAGCCTGAGTGGGGGTTTAAGCGATGAGTAGTGGTTGAGTAAAAGCCTAGTATATTAGAAAAGTAAAAAGTTTTTATTGGGGTGCTTAATTTTGTATTGTTGGTTATGAGGTTGAGTTCTATTGCTAGAAGAAGCCCTAAAATAGTTACACCTAAAGCTGTTAGTTTAAGATAGTATGGTATAGTTATTTGAGGGAGTGAAGTAGGAGGAATACAATTAGAAATAAGAAACCCAGCGAAAATACTACCTATTGCTAGGCAATTAATTGGATTAGTAGAGGGTTATTTTCATTGATTATAAGAAGAGTTGTAAAGTGGGGTTGTCCTGTTAAAGAAAATGATGCGGATGCTGTATATAGCTGTTAGGGAAGTGGCTACGGGAGTAATTATAAGGGCTCAGGTGTTGGTATACGATGTATTGGTGGTTTTGATGATAAGGTCTTTTGAGTAGAAGCCTGTGAGAAAAGGTATACCTACGAGTGCAAAGCTGCCGATGATGAGGGAGGAAGCGGTAAAGGGTAAAGTTTTAAAGAGGTCTCCTATCTTTCGAATGTCTTGTTCATTGTTGGGCTATGGATAATAGATCCTGCAGATAGAAATAATATGGCTTTAAAAAGGCGTGGGTACAGATATGAAGAAAGGCTAGATGTGGTTGATTAATGACGACTGTTACTATCATGAGGCCTAGTTGGCTTGAGGTTGAAAAAGCTACCATCTTTTTTATATCATTTTGTGTTAGGGCACATACTGCTGTAAATAGGGTGGTGATAGCTCCTAGTGATAGCATGAGTGTTTGAATAAGCAACTTGTTTTCAATTAAGGGATGAAAGCGGATAATTAAGAAGATCCCTGCAAGGACTGCTGTGCTAGAGTGAAGCAGTGCTGAAACTGGCGCGGGTCCTTCTATAGCGGAGGGTAGTCATGGGTGGAGACCAGATTGGGCTGATTTTCCTATTGCAGCTAGGAGGAGGCTTATTAGAGGGAAGGAGTTTGGGGCAGAGTTAAGGATAAATATTTGTTGAAAATCCCATGAGTTGGAGTATAGAAAGAATCATGCTATTGCTAGAATAAAACTAATATTGCCAATACGACTGTACAGAATTGCTTGGAGGGCTGCTGTGTTGGCATCTGTCCGGCTATGCCATCAGCTAATTAGTAGAAAAGATAGATATAATGCCTATTCCTTCTCACCCAGTATAAAGTTGAAACAGGTTGCTAGCGCTGATTAGAATTAATATTGTAATAAGGAAGATTAGTAAATACTTGAGAAATTGGTTAATGTTTGGCTCTGAATTTATATATCATATTGAGGACTCTACAACTGACCAGGCGACGAATAATGCTACAGGGGTAAATATTGTGGAAAAGAAGTCTAGTTTAAAGCTTAGTGATAATTTGATAGTTTGAATTGTTGTTCAGTGTCAGTTTGAAATGATAGATTCTTGGCCTGTGAAGATAAATATTGTTATGGATAGAATGCTAATAGTGAAAGCATATATGATAGCTAATTTTACATAATGCTAATATAAAATTTTTTTGCGGGGGTTAATTATGATAGGTGTTAGTAAGGGGACCAGTGTTATTAAGGTGGTGGGAGAATGCGTTTTTTTACTTTTATTTGGAGTTGCACCAATGCTTTTGGCTCTGAAGACCAATGGATAACTGCTATCCTTTAAAAGCTGAGAAAGCCAAGCTGTTAGGCAGGGGGGCATGAATTAGCAGTTCTTGCATACTTTCTTGGTAGGTAAGAAGTTACAGACTTCTATGGTTAGACTCACAATCTAATGTTTTGATTAAACTATAGCTACATGGTGCAAGTCCTGTAACTGTCTTAGGGTTTAGGGTGAGGAGGAGGATTGGTGCCATATGCATTAGTTTTAGTGTGTTTTCTCGTGTGAAGAGGGGTTTGACATTACTAGTACTATACGTTAATGGTCCTCGCTGTGTGAAGGTAAATACGTGTAGTGAATATAGGGCTGTATGTAAAGCGATATATTTGTTGACGAACAAAACATGTGGCGAGGAATGTGGTTCCAATAATAATGCAAAGGCCATGAAAGCCTGTAGCTATAAAGAATGTAGAGCCATACATTCCGTCAGAAATAGTGAAGGAAGCTTCAGAGCATTCTGAGATTTGTAGAAGGGTAAAGAATACCTAGTGTAATAGTTATGGCTAGTGCTTGAGTTGATTCTTCTCAGCCTGTATTAGGCTGTGGTGTGCTCAAGTAATTGTTAACTCCTGATACAAGTAGAATAGATGTGTTTAGAAGTGGCACTTCTAGAGGGTTAAGGGGAAAATACCTGTGGGGGGGTCAACGTCCTCCTGTTTGTGGGGTTGGGGCTAAGCTAGAGTGATAAAATGCTCAGAAGAAACCAGCAAAAAAGAACATTTCTGAAATAATAAATAGGATCATTCCGTATTGGAGGCCTTTTTGAACGGGCACAGTGTGGTGGCCTTGATATGTGCTCTCTCAGACTATATCACGTCATCACTGAAATATTGTTACTGCGCTAATAGTTGTGTGGTAAGGAGAAGAGTGTAATAGAAATGAAATCATGTAATTAGGCCAGAGGTTACTAGAAAGGTGGACAGGGCTCCTGTTAGTGGTCAGGGACTTGGATTAACTATGTGATAAGCATGTGTTTGGTGTGTCATTATGAATTATTTTATAGATAGAGGCTAAAAGTGTGAAAACATAGGCTTGAATTAGAGCTACGCCCAATTCTAGGGTAATTAATAGGATGATAATAATAGTAATTGTGGAAGAAGAGAGGTAGCTGGATAGTAGAGTTAATGTGGTTTCTCCGAGTAGGTGCATTAGTATGTGACCTGCTGTGATGTTAGCTGTTAATCGTACGGCTAGTGCTACTGGTTGAATAAAAAGGCTGATTGTTCTGATGATTAGTATAAGAATAAGTGGGATAGGTGTTCCTTGGGGTAAGAAGTGGGCTACAGATGCTTTTGTTTTAAATTGAAATCCTTTGAGTACAGTGGCTGCTCATAGGGGAGTTGCTATGCCTAAATTATTGATAGTTGAGGCGTTTTTTCCACGCCTGAAAAACCCACAGACACTCAGCACAAGCCCATGAAAGCAGCTGGGAGGGAGGCTCTACCTTGCAAAGCCACAGGGGAAGAGCTGCTCAAGGCTGTGGGAGCCCACTGCTTGCATCACAGTGACCTAGATGTGAGACATGTTGTCAAAGGTGAATATTTTGGAACTTTAAGATTTGACTGCCCTGCTGGATTTTGAACTTGCATGGGGCCTGCAATCCCTTCATTTTAGACAATTTCATTTGAAATGGCTATATTTACCCAATGCCTACACCCCTATTGTATCTAGGAAGTAAATAACTTGCTTTTGATTTTATAGGCTCATAGGTGGAAGGGACTTGCCTTGTCTTGGATGAGACATTGGACTATGGACTATGGAGTTAATGCTGAAATGAGTTAAGCCTTTGGGGAACTATTGGGAAGGCATGATTGGTTCTGAAATGTGAGGACATGAGATTTGGAAGGACCAGGGGCAGAATGGTATGGTTTGGCTGTGTCCCCACCCAAATCTTATCTTGAATTCATATGTGTTGTGGGAGGGACCCAGTGGGAGACAATTGAGTCATGGGGGCAGGTCTTTCCTATGTTGTTCTCATGATAGTGAATAAGTTTCATGTGACATGATGGTTTTTTTTTTTTTGTACTTTGGGCTCTGGGGTACATGTGCACATCCTGCAGGATTGCTGCATAGGTACATACATGCCATGGTGGTTTACTGTCTCCATCCCCCCTGCTGCCTACATCAGGAATTTCTCCGATGTTACACCTCCCCCGTCCCCCACTGTCCCTCCCTTCCCCCCCCCCCTCCTCCCTCCCTCCACCCCCCCCACCTATCCCAGTGAGTGTTGTTCCCTTCCCTGTGCCAAAGTGCTCTCATTGTTTGTCACCCACCTATGAGTGAAAACATGCGGTGTTTGTTTGGTTTTCTGTTCTTGTGTCAGTTTGCTGAGAGTGATGGTTTCTATATTCATCCATGTCTCTGCAAAGGACACGAACTCTTTGTTTTTTGTGGCTGCATAGTATTCCATGGTGTATATGTGCCAGCAACCCAAATGCCCAAAAAATCATTGATGGGCATTTGGGTTGGTTCCAGGTCTTTGCTATTGCAAACAGCACCGCCGTGAACATATATGTGCATGTGTCTTTATAATAGAATGATTTATAATCCTTTGGGCATATACCCAGTAATGGGATTGCTGGGTCAAATGGAATTTCTATGTCTAGGTCCTTGAGGAATTGCCACACTGTCTTCCATAATGGTTGAACTAAATTACACTCCCACCAACAGTGTAAAAGTATTCCTTTTTCTCTACATCCTCTCCAGCATCTGTTGTCTCCAGATTTTTTAATGATCACCATTCTAACTGGCATGAGTTGGTATCTCAAGGTGGTTTTGATTTGCATTTCTCCAATGACCAATGATGATGAGCATTTTTTCATATGTTTGTTGGCCGCATAAATGTTTTCTTTTGAAAAGTGTTCATCTCCTTCACCCACTTTTTGTTTTTTTTCTTGTAAATCTGCTTTAATTCTTTGTAGATTCTGGATATTAGCCCTTTGTCAGATGGGTAGACTGCAGAACTTTTTTCCCATTCTGTTGGTTGCCACCTCACTCTAATGATTGTTTCTTTTGCTGTGCAGAAGCTTTTAAGTTTAATTAGATCCCATTTGTCTATTTTGTCTTTTGTTGTCATTGCTTTTGATGTTTTAGTCATGAAGTCCTTGCCTATGCCTATGTCCTGGATGGTATTTCCTAGGTTTTCTTCTTTGGTTTTTATGGTGTTAGTTCTTATGTTTAAATCTTTAATCCATCTGGAGTTAATTTTTACATAAGGTGTAAGGAAGGGGTCCAGTTTCAGCTTCCTGCATATGGCTAGCCAGTTTCCTCAACATTTATTAAACAGGGAATCCTTTCCCCATTGCTTGTTTTTGTCAAGTTTGTCAAAGATCAGATGGTTGAAGATAGATAGTGGCATGCTCTAGGCCTCTGCTTTGTTCCATTGGTCTATATATCTATTTTGGTACCAGTACCATGCTGTTTTGATTACTGTAGCCTTGTAGTATAGTTTGAAGTCAGGTAGCATGATGTCTCCAGCTTTGTTCTTTTTGCTTGGGATTGTCTTGGCTATGTGGGCTCTCTTTTGGTTCCTTATGAAGTTTAAAGTGTTTTTTTTCCAGTTCTGTGAAGAAGGCCAATGGTAGCTTGATGGGGATAGCATTGAATCTATAAATTACTTTGGGCAGTATGGCCATTTTCACAACATTGATTCCTCCTAACCATGATCATGGAATGTTTTTCCATCTGTTTGTGTCGTCTCGTACTTCCTTGAGCAGTGGTTTGTAGTTCTTCTTGAAGAGATCTTTTACATCCTTTGTTAGTTGTATTCCTATTCCTAGGTATTTTATTCTCTTCGTAGCAATTATAAATGGGAGTTTGCTCATGATTTGGCTGTCTGTTGTTGGTATATAGGAATGCTTGTGATTTCTGCACAATGATTTTGTATCCTGAGACTTTGCCAAAGTTGCTTATCAGCTTAAGGAGGTTTTGGGCTGAGATGATGGGGTCTCCTATATATACGATTATGTTGTTTGCAAATAGGGACAATGTGACTTCTTCTTTTCCTAACTAAATTCCCTTTCTTTTTCTTGCCTAATTGCTCTGGCTAGGACTTCCAATACTATATTGAATAGGAGTGGTGAGAGAGGGCATCCTTCGTGATAGTAAACCTGGCAGAGACACAACTAAAAAGAAAACTACAGGCCCATATCCATGATGAACACTGATGCAAAAATCTTCAATCAAATACTGGCAAACCAAATCCAACAGCACATCAAAAAGCTTATCCAGTAGGAGGTTTCATCCCAGGGAGGCAAGGCTGGTTCAACATACTCAAGTCTATCAACATAATCCACCACATAAACAGAACCAAAGACAAAAACCACATGATTATCTCAATAGATGCAGAGAAAGCCTTCAACAAAATTCAACAGCCCTTTATGCTAAAAACTCTCAATAAACTAGGTGTCAATGGAATGTATCTCAAAATAATAAAAGCTGTTTGTTTATGACAAACCCACACCCAGTATCATACTGAAAAGGAAAAAACTAGCATTCCCTTTAAAAACTGGCACTAGACAAGGATTCCCTCTCTTACCACTCCTATTTGACATGATGGTTTTATCAGGAGTTTCCCTGCACAAGCTCTCTTCACCTGCCACTCCCCATGTAAGATGTGACTTGCTCCTCCTTGCGTTCCACCATAATTGCCAGGCCTCTCCAGCCATGTGGAATTATAAATCCATTAAACCTCTCTCCTTTGTAAATTGCCCAGTCTCAAGTATGTCTTTATCAGCAGGGTGAAAGTGGGACTAATACACCACCCCAACGTGGGTGGGTACATCCAATCAGCTAAAGACCCATGTGGAACAGAAAGACAAAGAGTAGGTGAATTCACTCTTTCTTCTGCAACTGGGACACTCTTCTTCTCCTGCCCTTGCACCACACAACTACAGGTTATCTGGCCTTTCAACTTCACAACTTTCACCACTCCCCTATTCCCCAACCTGGGTTCTCAGGCCTTCAGCCTCAGACTGAGAATTACACCACTGGTTTCCCCTGGTTATGAGGCTTTTGGACTTGGACTAAGCTATGCTATAGCTGCTCTGGTTCTCCAGCTTGAAAATAGCCTATCATGGGACTCCTCAAACTCCATAATGACATGAGTCAATCACTTAATAATCTCCTGTCTGTCTGTCTATCTATCTATCTATGTATCATCTCTCTGTCTCCCTACCTACTTACCTACCCACCTACCTATCTATTCATCTATCTGTCCACCCATCCTATTGGTTCTGTCTCTGGAAAAGCCTAATATATCTAGCAAAAGATAAAAAGGTCAAACTGAGACAAAGCCTAGAAAATGTAGCAGACGCTGGCTAAATGCTCACCAAACCCATTTTTCTCTTCTTGTAAGTGCAGATAAACTAAGTTTCGTGAACTCTTCTCATATATATGACAGAGACCATGTCAGCAGTTCTTGCCATAGATAGTGAATAAAAGTGATTTGTCACTTGCAGTTAAGTGACAGAAGTTACATAAGAACCTGCCTTGTCCTTGCAGTCCCTTCTTCCTATCTACCAGCTGGATGATGTCAGGACAACCCTTAACTGTATATTGAAGGAGACCATCACATGGCAGGAGCCTGAGTCCCTGAACAGTTGCCTGGAGAAGAGGCCCACTCCCACACTATCTAAGTTTGGACCAGGGAGTGAATAGAAAAGAAACCTTCACTATGTTCATCCATTGAGCATTTGAAATTGTAATAGAAGCCAGTATCATTTACAAGTAGAGCCTAAATGGGGGAAAGAGGGAACATTATGTAACAACAGCTAAATTTATGTACACTTAGGAAGTGAAAGTCCAGATTTAAAGAACAGATAAATTGCTTGGTAATTCTGTATGTCACTAAATATTCCCCTTGGATTCCTGTCAGTGGTCAGCTTCTCCTGTCCATTTAAAAATATTGCATTTTCAGCATGTTTGTGGGTACAGTTATTATATGTAAAAGGGATATACCAGCATGCTACCCAAACTGACTGCACTCCAATGGATTCCCAAAGGAGGTGAGATTTCTCTCCACTGGAGAGAAGTTTATTTTGTAGTTAACGAAGTGCAAGAGTTTATTTTCTCAGATACTTGCTTAGGAGCTCAAAATTTAAACTTGCAACATTGGCTTAGCCACTTATTTAAGATAATAAAAATTGCTTCCACGGGAGATATAATATTCAGAATGCCCATTGTGTGTATTTTTCCAATTAATTGGACTTTAATTACTTTGCAGAAAATCTATAAAAAGAGTCATCAAAATTTTGAAGATGAGAACAAGCTAGTTCATATTCCATTTACTTTCCATAGAGCTATCTCACTATGAAACCGAAGAAAAAAATAGCCTATTTAATTTTCTTCTGTTGAGGTTTATAAAAGGCCCAATAGAGGCTACTATCTCTAACTTTTAAAAGAGATAATTATTTAGAAATACAAATGCCAAGAAATAAAATAGGCTCAGGTATGCTGTGCTAAATCAAGGTGACCATTCTTGTTAGTTTCTTATAGCACTTTGTGTGTGTGTGTGTATACACAAATTTACACACACACACACACTTGCATATCTACTCATTATTCAGCCCAAGCAAGGTTAAAAAAAAAATCCAACAAGAATATAGTGACATAAAGCTAATTCCTTGATTTTTCTCATTTCCGTTTTTTTTTCTGGGTACTTTCACTTTCCTACATTGGAGGGTAAAATAAAAAGGATTATATTTGTAAATGTTTAAGAAAATGTATTTAACCTCAATTACTGAATATATAGTTCAGTGGGAAAAGGGTGAAGATACAACATTTGACTAAGACATAATAGTTTAACTAGAAGGAAGTTGTTCACAGTCAGCTGGTGAGAGGAACTTATGTACCACGGATGCAAACAGGGGGACTGAGTGGTAAGGGAAAGAATACTGAGTGTGATCTGGGCTGTATCCTGCCCTTTACTCCATTATAGCATTGGTGTTAAATGGAGAGGAAGCCACTTTTAAATCCCATCCTAAATGTGTCCAGTGTGGTCAATGAAAAAAAATTATTTTTGGCATTTGGAGCAGTACAGCAGACTAGAGAGGAAGCTAGAAGCTAAATAAAAAGCGAAACCTGAAATTAAAAACCCATCAAAATCTATCAGTTCAGTATGGTTACGATATATCCTTACCTAGAGGGAGACGATTGCCCTTGAGGGCATCTCAAAAATCTCTTTCCAGGTCTGCACTTTGATGCTGTAAGATTCTGAGTTGAGAGATAATTGGCTGAGTATTTTGTCTTTGATTTGGAATTTCAAATTATCAACCAAGTCCTGGATGCAACTGCAACAATGCTTATTTTTGACCACGGCTACTGATAACTACTTCATAATACTGTTGAGTATTTTCCTGTAGCCTGAATTAGTTTAACGTTTCTGACAAGTAATTGCAATGGCTTCACTCCATGATATATCTCTCAGGGCACTCTTGGAAATTAAATTTTACTTCTCAACAGTTATTTGCTTACTTCATCCTCATTTTATTAAATAATCATAAAAAAACTTTCAAATTTAAATATCCCTGCTCTGTTATCTGAAAGTTCTGGCAAGACAGGGAGGCTGGATGAAACGAAGCCAACCCTGGTCTCTTTGTCCTTTTTCAGTGAATTTTCCATTGGCATTGAGTGCATCCCAAGTCTGGAGCTTCGTGGAGTTGTAATGGTCTGTGCTTACTGGGGTCCTGGTTTATTTTCAGAAACCACAGCTGAAACTGCTGCTGTTTAGAAGTGGCTCAAACCTTTTTAACAATATTAAAAATACTTAACCTCACAAGAGCAAAAGAATGAACTATTTTTTATTTTGTTTTTGAAAAGTTTTGGGGTTTTTTTGCAAGATTCCTGAAGATTTCTTCTGCTTGAAAAAATAAGTAGGAAGGGTTCCAAGACCCATGCAGGTGATCTTGTGATAATGATTAGACACTTTATTTGGGTCCAGTTGGTTATAAGGGCTTACCCCTCATTTTTAGGCATGGTTTCTTTTAGAAAAGTTACATGAAGTTACCTGACTACAGAATTTGGAGGAGAGAATATTGTCCTCATTTAAAGAAGTTCACTCAATGAGACATTAATGACTTGTTTAAATTTAACAAAACAGAGTTATGCTGAATTCCAAGCTTACCTGTTCCAGAGAAGCATGGGGTAGCAGAGAGGTCTTGGGCTTTGAATGTAGACACACTTGATTTGATTCTAGGAGCTACTGCTTACTAGCTGTACATCCTTTTACATCTTAGTAATCTCTGAGTGTCAGATCTCTAAAAATCAAAATAGAGTCCAACTTACAGGGCTGATATAAATTATCAAAAAATACCTTTCATGTATCCAAACTATAATCAATAATAATAAAAACCACTATTATTATATTGCTTGTATTAATCCCAACACACTGCTTGGTTTAAGGCTGACAATTGTGATATAAATCATGATATAGCCCAGGAATGTTATTTAGAAAGCCTTAAGTTCTATTCCCTTCCCTTGACCACTCAACATGGTAGTTTCTTCTTCATCGAAAGCACAATATATAGGTCTGATGTTTTCACAAAGAAGGCTGTGTGTATTAGCTAACGCAAAAGTGAAAATTTGCATTCTTATCCCAGTTTTCCCTCTCTTAATTCTATTGTGTGATCGTAGGCAAGTAAGTACAATTCCATTTCTTTGAGAGGAAGAACAGAGGACTTTATCTGCTATATCTCTGTAATTATTTCCAAGACACAAGTGAGAGTGACTGCAATATTGTCCCTCAAGTACTTGGCATTCCTTGGAAGAAAACATGATGTAATTGGGCTTTAATAACTTGGATGAAAATGTATCCTAGGGCCATAAAATGTTTCTCTACAACATTAGATCTAGGCGAGTTATTATGATTACCTCTTAAGAAGTGTTCGGATTAACAGATATATGATTATAAAGTCCATTACAAAGGCAGAATCAGAAGGAAGAGGTATAGAAGAGTACCCTGATATTTCAATGCTTTTTATTCATGAACATTTTAAACAGAGAAGTTCCTTTATCACTTCTGCTGCCAGGCTCAGTGGGGGGAATACCTGAACAAGTAGGTCTGTCCTGAATATTATTTCTATCTATCTCCCTACTTCCCCTACATTAGAAGCTTGCTTAAGAAACTCCTCTCTGTAGCCATGCTTGATGATTAATGTTAGGTGCCAACCTCATTGAATAGAGGGCTGTCTAGATGGCTAATGAAGCATTGTTTCTGGGCATATCTCTGAGGGTGTTTGAAAAAAAGATTGTTATGTGAGTTGGCAGACTGACTGGGGAAGATTTGTGTCCAATGTGGATGGACATGATTCAATCAACTTGGGGCCCCAATGGAACAAACAGATAGAAAAAGCATCAATTCTCTCCTTATCTCTTCAGGAAAGGGACACTCTTTTCCTGCCCCTGGATATTAGGAATTCCAAGTTCTTCAGGCTTTGAACTCTGAAACTTGCACCTTTACCCTCTC
The DNA here is from genome assembly GCA_036589455.1 of Ateles fusciceps. NCBI lineage: Eukaryota > Metazoa > Chordata > Mammalia > Primates > Atelidae > Ateles > Ateles fusciceps. The sequence goes on along the minus strand of JAZHEH010002724.1, from coordinate 1,087,107 downwards.
AAACCTCTCAGATCTTTGGTCTTGGGCTGAGGATTACAGCATTGACTTCTTTAGTTCTCAGGCCTTTGGACTTGTTCTAAGACCTGTTACTGGCTTCTCTGGGTCTCTAGCTTACAGCCAGCCTATGAGGAGACTTCTCAGCCTCTATAATCATGGGAGCCAATTCCCCTAATAAGTCCCTTTCATCTATCATCTATCTACATGTTTTTCTATCTATCTATCTATCTATCTATCTATCTATCTGTCTGTCTGTCTGTCTGTCCTCCTGCCTATCTATCTATCTACCAATTTTTCTATCTGTCCTATTGGCTCCTTCTCCAGAAAACCCTGACTAATATAGCATGCGTATAGGCAATGATATGGGGAGTCAAACCACGTGGGTCTATCAGTTTAGCCCCACCAAGGTTTGTTATTCATTACAGCATTCATTCAGTAAACACTGAGTGCCTTCTGTGCTAGGTGTTATAGATATGAAAATATATACAACATGATTCTTGACTTCAGCTGAAAATGGCTTAGTGGAGGGAACCAGATGTGCATAAATAAGTCTAATTCTTAAAACATTTTATGGCTGATTTCCCATAGTTGATTATTCTTAGCCAATTATAGTAATTTCATCCTTCATTCCACCCACCCACCCCGCCCCCCTGCTATTGATGAATTTAGGGATAGAGCTTTAAGGCTAAGCTAACTTCAATACTAAAACATTAGGTGTAATTTTTTTTTAGACACTGCTGGAAAAAAATGCCATCTTGCTCTGAAGAGGTTATCTAATGCTCTTAAGGTACACCACCTTAGAATGTTGTTAAATCTGCCAGTTGCAGAGTAGAGCATGGGAAGGACACTGTGTCGTAGGTGATACACATAAGCAGCTGGTTTAAGCAAGCTGAAGTTGTCATGCTCTGCCTGTGGACTTAATGCTATCTAAGCTGGTAAATGACTTCATTGTTTAACCCAGTCTGAAATACATTTTTACTTATTTGCAGCCGGGACCATCCTAGCTGAATGCTAGCTTAATTTAATGCTTTCTGTATCACATGATCATGAAAGTCTCCTCTGATTCTTGTTTAAAACTCAAACTCTCAGGTAACCCTTAAGGATAATCTGACCCACTAGGACTGACATAAGGCCCAGGAATCAGGGTTTTTAATAAGTGTCCCAGGTGATGTTCATCTTTAGCTATAGTTCAGATCATTGTTCTGACTGCTATAATAAGGACACAAATGAAGTGCAGGCTTAGCAACTGACTCAGCCTGGAGGAGTTAGGGATGGTCTTCTCAAACAAGGTGACATCTGAGCTGTGCCTTGAAGAATGAGTCGGGGCTTGCTAGGCTAAGAAGATGTGGAAAGGTGTTCCCAACAAAGGAAGTCTCAACAAAATACTACTCTCTCAGGCCTTTATTTTCTCATCTATAAAAGGAGGACATTATAAAAGAAAGCCTTGGACTTGACCAAGATGGCGAGTTAAAGCAGCTACCATATTCAACACTCCTGGGAGAGAAATGAAAATGGCGAGCGAATTCAAGACCTTCAACTGAAAGATCCAGGTTCTCACACTGGGACTGCCTAGACAAACAGCTTGACCCACAGAGAATGACAAAAAGCAGAATGGGGTGAAGGCCCACCTGGGAGTGGCATAGAGCCAAAGGAACCACTACCCCAGCCAAGGGAAGTGGTGAGTGATTGTGTGATCCCCCCTGGGAAATCACACTTCTCCCACAGTTCTTCAAAACCAGCAGATGAAAAGATCCCCCTTCTAAGCCCACACCACCAGGGCCTTTGTCCTGATACAGAGAGCTGTGTGAAATCCCTGCAGAGCAGCTGCTGGGGCACTCACAGAGACCCAGGAGTTTTGCATACTCTGGCCACAGGATTTTTGTCAAGGTAGGAGATCCATTCCTACATACCCCTAGGAGGGGGAGCTAAATCCAGGGACTGAGCAGCATCATTCTGCAAGCCCCACTTCCAAGACATCTCAGAAGTTAAGACCCATTGGCTTGGAATTCCAGCTAGCCAGTGGCAACAGGCTGGAGTCTGCCTGAGAAAGACCAAGTTCCTGGGGGAGAGGGGGTGGCTGCCATTCTGCAGTCTGGATGACTCAGCTGTTCTAGCCTGCCAGCTCTGGAGAGTCCAGACAGCCCAGATGAAGAAGGGCCCCCCCCACAACACAGCACAGCTCTGCTACCATAAAGCAGCCAGACTGCTTCCTTAGCAGGTCCCTGATTCCATTCCTCCTGACTGGGTAAGACCTCCCAACAGAGGTCTCCAGCCACCTCCTTCAGGCACAATCTGGGCTGGCAATGGGTCAGCATGTCCCTGGAACTCAGCTTCCAGAGGAAGAAGCAGGCTGAAATCTTTGCTGTTTTGCAGTCTTCGATGATAATACTTCAAGGTACATGAAAAAGCAAAGCAGCTAGGATCTGGAGTGGACCCCTAGCAAACTGCAGCAGTCTTACAGAAGAGTAGCTTGACTGTTAAAAGAAAAAACAGAAAACAACAAAAACAACATCAACAAAAAGACCCCACAAAAACCCCATTCCAGGGTCAGCAGCCTCAAAGATGGAAGGTAGTTAAGCCCACAAAGATGAGAAAGACTCAACACAAAAACCCTGAAAACTCAAAAAGCCAGAATGCCTTATCTCCTCTAAATTACTGCAACACCTTTCCAGGAAGAGCACAAAACTAGGCCAAAGCTGACATGGCTAAATTGACAGAAGTAGGTTTCAGAAGGTGGGTAATAATAGAACTTCTTTGATGAGCTAAAGGAGCATGTTGTAACCCAATGCAAAGAAGCTAAGAATCATGATAAAACAATACAGAAGCTAATAGCCAGAATAGCAAGTTTTGTGATGAAAATAACCATCCTAATGGAGCTCAAAAATATAACACAAAAAATTTATAATGCAATCACAAGTATCAATAACAGAATTTTGGACCTTGAAGAATATCTGTCTAAAATAAGACTGGCAGACAAGAATAGAGAAAAAATAAAGAATAAAAAGGAATGAACAAAACCTCTGAGCAATATGGGATTATGTAAAGAGACTGAACCTATGATGTATTAGGGTACCTGAAAGAGATGAGGAGAATGGAACCAAGCTGGAAAACATACTTCAGGATATCATTCAGGAGAACTTCTACCTAGCAACATAGGACAACATTCAAATTCTAGACCTGCAGTGAACCCCAGTAAAATACTACCCAAGAGGATCAACCCCAAGACACATAATCCTCAGATTCTCTAAGGTCAAAATGAAAAAAAAAAAAAAAGGTAGGGGCAGTCAGAGAGAAAGGCCAGGTCACCTACAAAGGGAAGCCCATTAGACTAACAGTGGATCTCTCAGAAGAAATCATACAAGCCAGAAGATACAGGGGGGGCCAATATTCAACATTCTTAAAAAAAAAGAAGTATTTCCAACCTAAAATTTTATATCTGACCAAACTAAGCTTCATAAGAAAAGGAGAAATAAGATATTATTTGTACAAGTAAATACTGGGAAATTTGTCACCACCAGGACTGCCTTGCAAGAGCTCCTGAAGGAAGCACTAAATATGGAAAGGAAAAACTTACTATTCACTAAAAAACCACACTGAAGTACACAGACCAGTGACACTATGAAGCAACCACATAGACAAATCTGCAAAATAACTAGCTAGCATCATGATGATAGGATCAAATTCACATATTAACAATCCTAAGCTTAAATGTAAATAGACAAAATGCCCCAGTGAAAAGACACAGAATCACAAGCTGGATAATGAGCCAAGACCCACTGGTATGCTGTCATCAAGAGAGCCACCTCACATTCAAAGAAACGCATAGGCTCAAAATCAAGGGATGGAGGAAAATTTACCAAATGGAAAGCAGTGAAAAGCAGGGATTGCAATCCTTGTTTCTGACAGAGTTTAAACCCAACAAAGATCAAAAAAGACAAAGAGGGACATTACACAATGGTAAAGGATTCAATTCAACAATAACTAGCTATCCTAAATATATATACTCCCAATACATGAGCACCCAAAATCATAAAGCAAATCCTTAGAGACCTGCAAAGAGACTTAGACTCCCATACAAAAATAGTGGGTGACTTTAACACCTCACTGACATTATTAGACAGATCATCAAGGAAGAAAATTACAAAGATATTCAGAACCTGAACTCAGCTCTGGATCCAGTGGACCTGATAGATATCTGCAGAACTATCCACCCAAAACAACAGAATTTACAGTCTTCTCAAAAAGACATACAAGTGGCTAACAAACATATGAAAAATAGCTCAACATCAGTGACCATTAGAGAAATAAAAATCAAAACCACAATGAGATATTGTCTCACACCAATTAGAATGGCTATTATTAAAAGTTAAAAAACAATAGAGGCTGGAAAGATTGCAGAGAAAAAGAAATGCTTTTACACTGTTGGTGGAGTATAAATTAATTAAACCATTGTGGAAGACAGTATGGTGATTCCTCAAAGACAGAGGCAGAAATATCATTTGACTGAGCAATTCCATTATTGGGTATATATCCAGAGGGATATAAATCATTCTATTATAAAGATATGCATGTTTATTTTCATGGCAGCACTATTAGCAGTAGCAAAGACATGGAATCAACCTAAATGCCTATCACTGATAGACTGGAGAAAGAAAATGTGGTGCATATACACCATGGAATACTATGCAACCATAAAAAAGGAAGGAAATTATGTCATTTGCAGGGACATGAATGGAGTTGGAAGCCATTATCCCCAGCAAACTAATGCAGGAACAGAAAACCAAACACCACATGTTCTCACTTAGAAGTGGGAGCTGAACTGTGAGAACACATGGATACATCACGGGGAACAACACATACTAGGGCCTCTAGGGAGGTGTGGGTGAGGGGAGAACAAGCCCCAGGAAATAACTAATGGATGCTGTGCTTAATACCTAGGTGATGGGATGATCCGTGCAGCAAACCACCATGGCACACGTTTACCTATGTAACAAACCACTTCCTGCACATATAGCCCTGAACTTAAGAGTTGAAGAAAAAAAATAAAGAATTAAAAAATGTATATATGGATGTATTTATTCCTGGTGGTTTAAGGATGCAGATTATGCTTCCTTGAGCACTTTTTTCTCCCCTCTTTCTAAATAAATTTATTTGTGATATGGCCTTGCTAACTATATTGGGCAAATTTACCAATTTACTACTTCCTTATGAATCAAATCCATTTTTTTCTCCACTGGAAAGCTATCCCAGTTCCCAATTATCAGTTTATTTGAACTCTATTACTCTACTGGCACCAAGCCACAGCCTCTCACCCAGTCCATACCAGTCTGCACTCTGGTGGGATGCTGCTGCTGAGCTGAGGAATGACAGAGGTGGCATCATAGGTCCTCATATTTCTGATACAGCCAACAGTACTTCAGAGAAGAGTGACATCGATTTGCTCTCAACTGAAGCCAAATATTTGCTGTTATTAAAAAATTTTTTTCATTTTTAGGCAAACACATTTGCCTACTTCTTCAATTCCTACTACAATACCTTGGGCTTTCTGTAAGCCAGAACAAATTCAACCTTCCCTTATCTTTTCATGTGTCAGCTTTGTGTATGCAAGAAGGCAACTTTTGAAACATATCCTGAAATCACTAATATTTTGTCTCATTTTTCTGTTTTTTTTTTTAACCAACATCTGTGATACCCTGATGTAACCATAATTACAAAGTAGAAGATTAGTCAATGACAAAATTGGAAAAAGGAGACATATGAATAGAAATAGAGACGCGCTCCTTATGGAAAATATACATTTACAGCAAATAGGAATAAATATGTGGCTCCCTTACTGTATTAAGATAACACAGATCAGTCTTAAGTGCAAATAAAAAATGTAATCTTCATGTTAAACGACTTTTTCCTTAACATGAGAAAAGAAATGGACTTTTAATATTTGTTGTATTTTTTTTCCCCTTCAGGCTCTTTACTAAGGCTTTATTCTTTTTCAGTGCTTTCCATTTTTATTGTACTTAGTTTAGCATGGTTTATCACATTGTTTTGCCTTCATTTGTTGTTGTTATTGTTGTTTTGCTTTGTTTTATTTTTGCCAGAGTTGAAGTTGGGCATTGTTCCATATTTGATCTGACAGATAGTCCTGGCAAGTCCTAGTGCACTTAGCTAATTGCTCAAAGAGGTACCACTGCACAGCACTCATGCCTTGCACATGTCACATGACTTTTAAGGGACAATCCAAACATACTCTCCTCTGAGCCAAAGGAGATTCTTCAGATCAATTTGGTCTTCTTTGGAATAAAATTACTTTTATCAGTAACTAAAGAAAAGAATTTTCGCAAGCAGACACTATCCTTCAGTGCCATATCCATTTATTACTTTTCCTTTGTTTGAAAACAGAGATATTGATTAACACTCTGCAGTTTTAGATTTCTGTGGACTCTGTGCCTCTAAGGAAATACTCTCTGCAGCATGGGAGAGAATGTGGCTCATCAGGAATCATAGCCTTATTACAAAAGTCTGTCCAAGCTGCTACTTAAAGAAAATTACCATGTGCCTTTTTCAGTTCTCTAGAAGCAAAGCCTGAAATGAAGATTCATGTGCAAGTATTAAGTTGTTGCAAAAGTAATTGCAGTTTTGCCTTCACTTTTAATAGCAAAGACTGCAATTATTTCTGTACCAACCTGAATAGTTTCAGGTAGCCTCCCAGAATAAAATGGTAAAAGAATGGAGAAAGTAAGACAGGGGAAGGGGAGGAAGTTAACAAGGGTGTGATTTCAGGCAGTCTAATCTCTAGCTGATCCTGTGCGGAACTCCAGAGTATAGTTTTCACCTCACAGTTTGTCAACACTCAAAGCACAGGAGCTGGGCATTCTTGATCTATGAGTCAGTCACTGGCCACAAGCTGCCCTGGAGGAGCGTGAGCTCTAAGGCATGCAGGGAAATGTGACTCTCCTAGCCAAGAGACAGTTTTGTGAAGAGCATTGTAGATATGGGTCATTAGAAGCAAACTTCACAGAAGCTGGGACAAATCATAATATGATTAAGGGAATCCAAGGGGGAACTTAAAAGAGCATTGAATTCTACACCATGTATCCATCTCAACATATCTGCACATATTTTGTATGCTGTTCATTCACTGTCAAAATGTGCTATGAATCTAATTCAGGGTTGTCCAATAGAAATATAATGTGAATCAAATATGTAATTTTAAATGTTCTAGTACACACATTAAAAAAAGTAAAAAATATACGTATATATTTCAATAACATATTTTATGCAGTATATTCAGACATGTAGTTAATAAAAACAATCGAGACATTTTATATTCTGTTTTTGTACTTGGTCTTCATAATCAAACGTGTATTTTGTACTTACTGTACATCTTGATTTGGACTACTCTCAAGTGTGTTCAATAGCTACATGTGGCTAGGGGCTACTGCATTGGACAGCGCAGATCAGGCTGGTTTCTTGAGCTGTTATTTTGGCCATTTACCATGTGGTACAGTCAGAAAAATTAATGTTTTGTACTGAAAATAAGTTTTTTCTATACTCTACTGCATATGATATAATCTATAGTATAAACTGCACAGTTCTTGGACCATCTTAAGTTTTCTGAAAATATTTCACCGCCTTCCACAAGGGGGGCTCCTTATGGCTACCCTTGGACAAAGTGACTGTCCAGTTGGACGCAACTGATTAATCAAGATAGAGGTGACCCACGCTGGGCCAATCATACTCACTTTCTTAAGGATTAGGTGTATTCCCAGTGGCTTTACAGATTCTGATTCCAGCCCTCTCTGAAGCTTGGCTTCATTTCTGCCCTTGGCTTTGGTGAAATACGGCTGTAAATATAAAAAAATTCTTTATTAAGTTGCTTGAAAGTGAAAGAATCATAACTAACAATGGAAATAGGTGCTGGGAGTGCAGAGCCACTGTGATTCTGACTGTGTCAAGGAAAAGGACAATGAATCCTGCCCATGCTGGACTGGGAAGACAATAGGCCATAAAATGACATTGATGTTCAGGCTTGAAACCTAGACCAGTAGAACTTGATCAGAATTTAGGAGACTTAGATACAAAATTTAAAGATGTCATATCACAGCATGAAATTCCTCTTTGGAAACTCCAGAAAGGTGCAGGAGGACAAGGAAACAGGATAATCTAGTAGGAAGGACATACAGAAAATTCGTGTTTATTTTCTTTTCACCCTAGAGTTTATTCTTGACACAGTAGTCATGATTCTTTTAAAATCTAAGTCAAATCATATCACTCCCCTTTCCAAAATATTCTAATGATTCCTGAGTGAGAGATCACTCAGCCAAAGTGTGAGATAGCCAGGGTCCTTAAAATGACTCATAGTGGCTGACAGCATCTGGCTTCTAAAAATCCCTCTGATATTTCCTATTATGCCTCTCCTTGCTCACTCCACGCAGTAACTTTCTTGTGGTTCATACATGACAAGGCCCACTTTGAAGCCTTTGCATTGACTGAAACTTTACCTGAACCACTCTTTTCTTACTTCCTTCACCATATTTGATATATTTCTTAAATGTCACCTCTCCACAAATACTACTCTTATCATCCTGTTAAAATTATAACCCTTTCTCATTGGCATCACTACCAAGATCTTCTAACCTTACTACATTGTTTAAAAACTAGTATTTCATATAGCATATATTTGCATATCATATAATATGTATTTGTAATGTGCATTTATTAATTTTATTTATGTACTTTAAAAATTTTTCCACCACCAAAATATAAGCTCCATGAGGTCAGGGATTTTTTTTCATAAAATGATATATACTTAAACCACAATATAGATATATATAGTTTATGTATTGAGTGAAAGAATGAATGACGAACACATGCTGCCAAAATGAATTATTTGAGGATCCAAACAAATACATTTATTGGGCACACTGCTACACTGCAGGGACAAAATTATTTTTAATCTTCTTTCTGCTGCTAAGATTGGCACACTAATTGTGCAAATGTAGGGTCTTTTCATTAGAATGGAGATGTGTAAAAAGAAACAAAAGTATTCAAGTCTAGCAACAGCATGCCCACAAATCCCTTCAGGACACCTTTACCCGCATTTCACCATTGAATTTGGAAAAGTTCATGTTGTTGCCCATTGCAAAGTGCATTCCAGGAGCAGGAAAGAATTGCAGGGGCTTTGTTCTGTGTTTCATCTCTATTTCTCTTTTGTTGTCTACTACTAATGTCCAGAAAACAAGTAAAAATGGAGATTCTGTCAGCAAAAGTGGGGGTGTAAGGAGCTCTAAAATTCATTCTTCAAACAGAAACAGAAAAATCAAGCGAAATTGTCAGAATCAACTATCAGAACCCTGAACAACAATAAAGAATGACAACAACCAAGCAAATGCTGAATCAAGAAAAAGGTCATTTAAAAATAAGAAGAGTTAGGAAGCATTTTTACATGCCCTTCCTCTACCCCTTCTCCAGTTTGGCAGTGATTCTGAAGACAGCAGCCTATTTTCCCAGAACCTCATTTCTTGATTCTGGAGGGAGTATAATACATCTGATTTGCAAATAATTGTGCTTATTCTAATTTGTCCGGGGGCTGCTGGAAGAATTGACACAAGTTGTTTGTCATTGTTTTTTGTCATCTGGAACTCACATAGGGTGGAAAAACAACATGCAATCCTTGAGAACATTGCAAAGCAACTGAACAAGCCAGTCACCTGGGGCAAAAGATAATGGCTGAAGCATACAGAATACCCAAAGCATGGGTGAAAAACCTCAGAAGAGAGATTCTTTAGGCAAGTGAAAATTGGTCACTCAAAGAGACCTGTGTATACTGAAGGATTTAGAAAAGTACACATATGCCCAGGACATGATACTTGCTCAGAAAAGACCTGGGAAAACCCTAACCTTTCCCTTAGGGCTAATTTCTAGGCTTGCAACAAGCAGGAAGTGAAAGCTAAGGCTAAACATTGAAGGAGTGACCCAGCACATTGCCAAGATGCAAATAACACATTGGCTATTCCTTTTGAAGGGGTAATATAACACCACTTGTTTCCTTATTTGCCATAAAAGACATTTGCGCTCTATTTTGTTTGTAAGATTGTGAACTAAGAATCATTAATGCAATGTAATAGCTTCAAACATAAGCTTCAAAACATGGAAGACAGAGGTGAGATAATAGTAAATTCTTTTTGCAGAATAAAGTGAAGTTAATCTGATGCCGGCAGCCTGAGCTATTACTCAGCCTATCTTGCAAAGACCAGGATAAATGTATTATTATTATTATTATCAAAATTTATGTTTTCTCCTCTTTTTTGGTCAATTATTTTCTTTTGGAGATTGACGTTCCTGGCATGTAAGGAAGTATCTGCTAAAACACTTGCTTAATACAAACTAAATGAACAGAGACTTTAGAGATCACACATGAAGAAGAATACACAGCACAAAATTAGTTCAGCAAAATCACTGAACAAATGGCTACAGCCTACAACAAGCAACTCATACAAACGCAGAGGATGGGGAAAAGTCTGATTTCCAGAGTTATCACACTCTAATATTAAAAATACCTGTTTCCAACAAAAATTATGAAGCACAAAACAAAACAAGAAGATGTGGTCTATTCACAGAAGAAATTTATAGGAACAATTCCTGAGAAAGCAGACATTAATTTACTAGACAAAGACTATAATTCAACTACCTTAAAGAGCTACAGGAAACCAGAAGAATTACATATGAATTACATAGAAAATATCAATAAAAATGTAGAAATTATAAAAATAGAAATTTTAAAGTTGAAGATATAATAACTGAAGTAAAAAAACTCACTAAAGGATATCAACAGCAGATTTGAGCAAACAGAAAAGATAATCAGAGAAAATAAGGGTAGAACAATTTAAAATATTCAGTCTGAGGAACAGAAGAAAAATAGAAATGAAGAAAAATGAACAGAGTCTAAGGGCTTTGTGGGACACCACTAGGCATAAAAACATACAGATAATCCCAGAAGGAGAATCCCAGAAGGAGATGAAAGAGAGATAGGAGAGAAGAGAATACTTGTAGAAACTCTAAACTTTGATAAAAGACATGTCTACGCATTTAACAATCTCGTTCACAGATAAATAAAAGCTGAAGGAGTTTACTGCTGGTAGATCTGCCCTATAAGAAATCCTTATTAGAGTGCTTTGGCTCAAATTAAAGAATATTTGACAGATAATCAAAGCTATATGCATAAGTGATACATCCTGGTAAAGAAAACTACATAAGGATAAAAGCTGATTTTATTGTATTTTTAGTTTATGATAACTTTATACTTTTATATTATTTAAATGCATAAAACAATATAAATCTATGTTAATGGACACATCCTATATACAGATGCAACTTGCCACAAAAATAACATAACCTGGGGGGAGGAAGGAGCTGTATAAAAACATAGTTTTTACTGAAACTTTGAGTCTATGTTTGTATCAGTCAGACTAATTTGTTACACATTTAGGATGTTAATTTGTAATTCCTATTGGAACTACTCAGAAAATATCTTTAAAAATACACACAGACTGCAATGAGAAAAAAATTAAAATGGTACACTGCATACATATACATACATACATACATATATAATACATATATTTTTCAGACATTGGACAACAGATAGGATAAGACTGTGATCCCTAAGAAAATGGAGATAAAGGAGCTAGTCTAAATTATTATCCTATTTTTCTGCCTAGAGTCCATTTCTTGACCGTAGCAAAGGAAGAAGAAATTTAATCAGAGCCTGAAAGTTTTGCTGATAAGAAAAGACAGAGAAAAAATCTTGGAAGCAGGGTATAACTAGAATATATGAAAGCAGAGCACCGTAGAGCAAGGAATTACTCACAGAAAGAGCCACAGAAATCTGCAGGGGCCCTTTTGAGTCTCTGGCTGAATATTGTTCTCTACAGGGAAAGAGTAATATTCTATGAAACCAAAAAAGAACAATTGCCGGGAAACTATATGCTAACAATTTCCAGATTTCTCACAAGGCTGGGAGACATTCAAGTTCCTAATAGCCACAGTAAGTGATATGGGTTGGCTCTGTGTCCCCACCCAACTCTCTTCTTAAACTGTGTTAAGGAAGGACCTGATGGGGGAGGGGTGATTGGGTCATGGGGTTGGTTTCCTCTATGTTGTTCTCCTGATAGCCAGTGAGTTCCCAGGAGATCTGATGGGTGAATGAGTGTTTGGCAGTTCCTCCTTTGCTTTGCACTCTCTTTTCCTGCTGCCTTGTAAAGAAGGTGCCTGCTTCCCCTTCACCTTCTGCCATAATTGTAAGTTTCCTGAGACCTCCCCAGCCGTATGAAATGGTGAGTTAATTAAAACTGCTTTCCTTTATAAATTACCAAGTCTTGGGTATTTCTTTATAGCAGTTTGAAAATGGATGAATACAGTAACAGACATTGTTGAATTCTGAGCACATTCAATAGAGATCCAAACAGGCTGCTGAATGCAGTGAGGCTAAACTAGCCCTGGAACAAAGGCTAACCTAAATCCACATTAACAAAAGTTAAACATAAGCCTTGGAAATGACAAGCTGACCCACAAGTAATTTAACTGTCAAAACAAACTGCAGTGCTCTTCAAAGGTAGACAACAAAATCCAAATACTCAACAATGTAACGCTCATAATACTACACATCAATAAAAAATACTGGATGAGTGAAGAGGCAAGAAGACGTGAATTGTTATTACCAGAAGGAAAATCAGTCAACAGAAACAGATTTAAATACAACTGATGATTGGAATAGCATGTAAGCACTTTTAAAATGTCATTAGTTCTGGGGGGGATGGAGGCAGCAAGCCACATTGCCACGTATGTACCTATACAACAATCCTGCATGATCTGCACATGTACCCCAGAACCTAAAGTACATTAAAAAAAAATTTTAAATAAAATGTCATTATTTGTTCAAAAGTTAAGAAGAGAATAAGAAGGAAACTATGAGTAAACAAGTGAACAACATTTTTGTTAAAACTCCAGAGTGTAAAAATACCTGAAATTAAAAGTTCAGCAAGAGATGGAATTAGCAAAAAATAAACACTGCAGAGAAAAATGCCAGTCAACTTGAAAACAGAGCAGAGGAAACTAACCTGAAGCTCACAGAAGGAAGAAACACCGAAAAACTGAACACAGCAGCAGTGAACTGCAGACACTACGGAGATCTAACATGCTTAATTGGGTTCTTAGGAAAGAAGAATGGCCAGGACAATATTAGAGAAATTATTTAAAAATTACACAGTTGTGGAAAGTAGGTATTTCTTTATTCAAAAAGCCTGACAAATACTGAGGAAGAAAAATCAAAGAATGTGACACCAAAGCAAATCATTACCAAATTTCCTAAATCAGTAATAAAAAGAAAATCTTAACAACAGCCAGAGGGGGAAAGCCATGCTTTTACAGAAAAACAAAAATGAAAATTAACGTAGGCATCTTGTCAAAAACAAAGCAAGCCTGATGATAAAGGACCAGCAACCTTTATGTATTGGAAGGAAAAATAATTGTGAAGACAAAATCTGTAGATAATGAAAATATTCTTCAAAAATGAACATGAAATGATGACTTTTCCTAGCAAAAGCATTGCCAGCAGGCCTATAGTCAAGAAATGTTTACAGAAGTTCTTTACACCAAAGAAAAATTATGCCACATGAAAATTTGGACATATAGAAAATAATAGAGTGCTAGAAATGATAAGTATGTGGGTCAATATAAAAGTCTATTTCATTGTTTTAAAATTTTATTGAAATAATATTTTAACACATAAAGTAAAAATAATAACTATGTATCATGAGGTTCCTAACATATAGAAATGAAAGGTGTGCTTACCATAGCACAGGGGCAGTGGGAAATACAGAAGCATACTATTGTATGTTTCTTACATGCTATAGGATGTTGTGTATTTTTACAGATAGCATGTAATGAGTTAAAAATGGATATTTTAAATCACAGAGCAACCACTGTAAAATTAAATTAAAAATCAGATAAATCCAATAAGCCAAGAGTGGACATAAGTTGGAATAGAAAAATATATCCAGGTAACCCAAAATTATTCAGTAAAAGAGGAGAAAAGAACTATATTATAAATGATGAGACAATAAAAAAGAAATAGTATAATCAATTGAAATTTAGTCATATTAATATTTACATTAAATATAAAGAGTTTAAATACTTTAATCAAAATACTAAGATTATCTGACTGGATATGAAAAAGTCACTACTATAATGCTCTCTGTAAGAAACCAACTTTAACAGTGCAGTAGTGGTAAAAATTAATTGGTTAGATTAATAAAACAATATAGTTTATTGAGTATGACAAAGGTGCCAATGCAATTTGATAGAGAATAGAATCAAACATGGTGCTAAAAACATTAGCTATCCAAATGCCTTCTTGTGTCTTCACACTAGCCCAGACACTAGCTGAATGTATTCAGTTGAATGACCCAAGCCAAAACCTTATGAAATAATAGAATTGCCAAACTGAACTCTCTGCAAATTTCTGATGCACAGGGTATGAGAAAATAAAAGAGTGTTGTTTTAAGTCATTATGTTTTGGAGTTCTCTGTTATGCAGTAAAAGATGTCTAAAACTTAAATTGATAGCTACACATGAGGTGCTGCCATAACAGATATCTTATATACGTGACATTGCCATTGGGATTTCGTGGAGAATAGGCACCTAATGGGTAACAAGAAGGCTGCCACTGGGTGCTAGAAAGGCCTGAGTAAATTTGCTATGGTTTGAATATATCCCCCCAGATTTCATGTGATGGAAGCTTAATCCCCAGTGTGGCTGCATTAAAAGGTAGAATCTTTAAAGAGGTGATTGTATCATGAGGGTCCTGACCTCATGAATGGATTAATCTACTTATGGATCAATGGGTTATCATGGGAGACAAACTGGTGGCTTGATAAGAAAAGAGAGACCTGAGATAGTACACTCAGCCCCCACATCATGAGACACCCTGTGCTGCCTTTGGATTCTTCAGAAAGTTCCCATCAGCAAGAAGACTCTCACGAGATGCAGTCCCTTAGTCTGAGAATTCTCAGCCTCCATAACTATAAGAAATATATTTATTTTCTTTACATATTACCCAGTTTCAGGTATTCTTTTTAAGCAACAGAAAATGAACTAGTACAAAATTGTAAATAAAGGTTGGAGGAAAGATCATTCATGTTATGTAACAGCAGAATATTTGGAAACACAATCACCTTGGGTAACTTGGAACAGGGATCCCTGACCCCCAGGCCATGGACTGGTACTGGTCTGTGGCCTGTTAGGAACTGGGACATACAGCAGGAGGTGAGCAGAGGGCAAGCAAGCATTCCTGCCTGAGCGCTGCCTCCTGTCAAATCAGCCAGAGCATTAGATTCTCATAGGAGCACCAAGCCTATTGTGAACTGCACATGCGAGGGATCTAGGCTGCAAGCTCCTTATGATAATCTAATACCTAAGAATCTGAGATGGAACAGTTTCACCTCAAAACTACCTCCCTGCCACCATCCCCTCCACGGAAAAAAATGTCTTTCATGAAATCAGTACCTAGTGCCAAAAAGGTTGGGGACCATGGACTTAGAAGACAGAAAATTTACTCAGTGAGTTTGTACATCTAGCTGAGATGTCTAGGCTGAATGGTATAAATGCCAGTTGTGTTTGTCTGTTTCATAATATACAGATAGAGATGAACTAAAAGATAAGCTGTTCAGTATTCGAGTATTAATAGAATCTAGAGAAAAGGAAATCCAAATTTGAACTTGATAGTATGGAAAATTAAATGCTTTCTCATACCCAGCTTTCCCAGTAAATAAAGATTCTCAAAGTAAGAATTGGCCTCAGGGGCAAGGACCAAAACTAGGGTTCTGTCAGTAAAAGAAGATCTCAGGGTCAGGTCAAAATCAAATGAGAAATTCAACTGTAAATCCTTTGACAGGACCTCAGAAGGGCTTAATGGGGTACCTTATGAACTCAGTTAGGCCAAAAGACTTCTAATAATCTAAAGGGCATTATATCATAGCAACCCAAAGTAGAGTGTGATTTCTCTTGGAGATATTTGAAGGTGTGGTTTTTGTCTGATGAAGTAAACACTGATATGACTCATAGAAAACCTACAAAGTTTATAAATATAATTATATTGATGGAAGCACTAGCAGCTTGAACTAAAAGGAACAAGGACAGTTCAAAAAATAACAGGCTTCTGGACATTTTACCTACAGACAGGCAGTAGGATGCCAAAACCACTTAGGTAAAAAACACATGCCAATTTGATTTTAAAAGGAACAATGATGCAAAAAGCACAGTACACATGCATGCACACACATACACACAGACACACACACACACACGTTTTCCAAGGACTAAAATTGAACCTTGATCAAGAAATAATTTTTGACCCTGGAATAAAAGTGGATGATATATGCCCTGGTAAATTACAGAATTTCTGCAAACCAGTGGCTGAAATGCATCTTTTTATTTTTTAAATTACTTTTTGCATGGGCCTGTCCACTGCAGTTACTCCACTTCTGTGTTCACTCTGTGTTATACCCTGGCATGTGTGAGATCACTTTGTAGGCCTTTAGATTAAGAAGATGTATACTCATTCGGCTGACCCGGAGGAAAAACAGACAATGAACCTCATCCACATTGGGTCTGATTTAAAAGACAATATCCTAGACCTCAAGCCCAAGCATAAAGTTAAAATGAGGTCATACTTTTTGGCTTTCATGGGGTAAGGAGGGAGTATATTGTTCATCTGGGAAGAATGTGAATCACTGTAAACCAGATTGTGGTACACTGTCACCTTGGTGGTCTCCAATAAATCTTGGCTGCTGATATTCATGCCCTTGTTCCTTTTTGTTCAGTAGGACCTGGACTAGCGTGACACCAGGTAGGTGCCTATGGCACAGAATTTCAGTGAGAGCCACATACATGGATCCACTTACTCAGAGTAGTGTCCAAGGCACCTTATTTGCCTCACCCTAATCCTGACCCTTCTCTGGAATCTGGTTTCAGCCTGCAGTTTGCTTTATCAAATGGAATGTATCGGAAGTGACACTGTGCTAGTTCTGGGTCTAAGACTTATGGATGTCTAGAAGCCACTATTTTGTGCTCTTGGGAATCATGAGTCTCCTAAGAAGTCCAGCCATACTACTGTTGAGACTTAGAGACATACAAAGTGGATACTTCATGTGGAATGGGAGAAGCTCTGAGACTAGAGGGACAGAAGAAGATGCCCAGCCTTACTGGCATCCCAGCTGAGCCCAGCTCCCAAACAACCTGCCAGCTGAATGCAGTCACAGGAGTGATCACTGGCAATACTAGCTGAGCCCAACTCACAAACTAGAATCGTGGGCAAATTAAATGGGTGTCGTTTTAAGCCACTAAGTTTTAGTGAGTGTATTAGGTAGCAGTAGACAGCCAGAACAGAAACTATCCCTGTCTGTTTCGGATGCTCTGATGGTTTAAGCAGCTGATATAAATCATGACAGGAAATAGCAGAGAAAGGAATAACACAAAACACAGCAGCTGAAAGGCTGGAAATATCTATACGATTTCCTTGCCGGGTCCTAGAGTTAGGTGGGCTAGAGGTCTGGATGCTTAATAGTAGGTGGGGTCAAAGACTAGAAATAGTGTCTTGTCACAAAGTCACTCTATCACGAATCGGGTTTGTCCCGGGGGGGCACTTATCTAATAGTGCTGTATGCATGCAAGTTGGTGTTATCACCACAAGAAAAAAAAATGACAGGTCAGGGACCTGACTGATTTATCAACAGAGAGCATTTATGGTGTTTGGCCTGTGCAAACAGACTTGTCAGCAGACAGGCTTAGACCCATCAGAGATTTAGCACAACAGCTAGGATCCAAATCTCTCTCTATAAAATGTCTCCACACATACATACATGGATATGGTGCTGAAACCATTAGGACCCCTGAGCCAATATAAGCACAACCTAGGCATCTTGCAATATGTAAGCTTTGGGGACTCACTTCTCCCCCTGCTGTGATTATATGCCTGGCTCTAGAAGCCTTGTGCAAATTATAGAACCTGGAGAGTCTAAACTGTAAGTGAATGCAAATGAATGTGGCCTCCCAGGAAATAAAAGTACAGGCTCATTATTTTGTTTTTCAGTCCAGAAAAGAACACACTTTGAAATGGCAGTTTCTGGCAAGAATAAAATAATATTAATAATAATGATAGCTCTGCCCAAGTCAATTTTCTACAAATGGCAAAATGTGATAGGTGCTGGCAAAGTAAGGGAACATCAGCCGATCTTAAGCACAGCGACCTCCAGGGAACTTGCCATGAATCTATCATCACTGAGCCTTTCACCAGCAGCATTTATTCAGCCCATTGATTCCACAAAGTTGTGGGGGGGGGGGGGGGCACAACTGTACCCCTGGTATAGGCACAGAATGCATTGTTAAAGGGTGGGTAATATATAAGGTGATGTAAACATGTTCCGTTTTAAACACATCCAAATTGGTCAATTTCCTTGATCTTTAAAAATATTTTGAAAGCACCGTGGTGATGGAACATTTTGTTATCTTTAAAATGCATAGACCAGATTCATCTTGGAGATGGCTATGCTATTAGAATATTTTATGGATGCCATTTCTGCAGGCTGCTGGTACTAGGAGAACTTAACAAATGGTGCCAGGAATGTTTGCTGGGTTTGCTCAGCTATACAGGTTGATTTCCTGGGCTCCTTGCTATAGGAGTTTCCAGTTCAGAGGCGATCCTGCTGAGCTGAGGTCTCTTATGAGACCTCTATTCCTTTAAATCTTTGTTCAAAGCTTACCTCTTTCAATTAGGCCCACCCAGACACCCTATTAATACTCAAACCCGCTTCAGAACTTCTAGTATTATTGATCCTCCTATTTCTGCTGTATTAATAAGTCAATGCATTATTTTATTTTTTGTTAACTACTAATGGAATGAAAGCTCTATAAGGAGGGAGGTTTTGGTCTTTTATTTCACTGATGTTTCTAACACAGTGCCTGAAGCTCAATAAACGTGTGAAATAAATAAAGAAATGGGTGCATCTTTGGTAAGGCACTTATTTCTCTGATATAGAAATCTCATCTCCTGAATGGGAATGATTATTTTTGTTTCCTGGATCTGCTACCTGCATAATCAAAAGTGGTTCAAGGTAAGTCTAGTTCATGCTGGGCGAGACCCATGGAGGTCTGCTTTGTATATACAGGCATACTTTTTTTTTTTCTTTTTTTTTTTTTTTTTTTATTGCATTTTAGGTTTGGGCATACTTTTGAGTTACTGTGAGTCTGGTTCCAGACTACCTCAATAAAGTGAATCTGGTAATGAAGAAAGTTGCAGGAATTTTTTGGTTTTCCAGTACATATAAATGTAGCCCATTAAGTATATAATAGCATTATGCCAAAAACATGTACATTTCTTATTTAAAAAATACTTTATTGCTAAATAGTGCTAAAGATTATCTAAGGCTTCAGCAAGTTGTAATCTTTTTGCTGGTGGAGGGAGAGAGAGAGGGGAAATGGCTGGTTGGTGGAACAGTCAGAACATTAATTGATTAAGTCTGCCATGGGTATGATTGATGGTGCCCCAAACCATAATAATAACAGCAAAGATAACTGATCACAGACCACTGTAACAGTTATAATAGTAATAATAATAAATTTGAAATATGGCAAGAATTATCAAAATGTGACACAGAGACAAGAGGTCAGCTAACGCTGTTGGAAAAATGGTGCTGACAGAGTTGCTTGATGCAGGGTTGCTGCAAACCTTCAGTTGGTAAAAATAAAAAAGCAATATCGGTGAAGAACAATAAAGTGAAGCACAATAAAATGATATATGTTTTTAATCCCAATGACTAGCTAAATATACAGTGTTACTCATATCAGATTTCAGTTTCTTGATTTTAAACATGGAAATTTTCTCCGTATCTGTTCTAAATGTTAGTCCGCATGTGTACCGACATAATAGGTTTGAACTAATAGAACTCATTCACACGTGTTAAATATACATTTATTAAGAGTCTACTGTGCATTAGACACTGGGTTCAGTCTGTAGATGCAGAAATAAATCAATCGTCATTATGTGTCCTTAAGGAGCTCACAAGGTGGTACAAGGCAAAGACCTGTGCAAATATACACAGCAATGATGGAATGCAACTTGTGCTACAAAGGAGGCCAGGAGCAGAATGCTGAAGGAGCAAAGAGAAAGAAGCCACGTGCTCTGCTTGCTGCAGAACAGATGAAAAATGAACTTCTTCTGGGAGGAAGAACAGATATTTGCCAGGTAGTCTGTGTGATGATGAAAGGCCAGAGAAGAAGCATTCTGGGCGGAGTAGGCCCCATGGGAAAGGAAATGAGGTGGTCAAGAGACATTGGGCACTTTGAGTAGAACACAATGTTTTATCAGCTATTGAACAGCCTGACGAAGCTTAGTTTTTGGGAAAGGTCTCACTCAATCTCTGGTCAAAGAAACCACATGCCGTCTCAGACTCCAAGACAACTCACTTAACTATGCAGGCATTTTCTACAGAAGCACTTGCTTAGATGTGGTTATGTGAGAGCCCAAATGTAATGTTTTTGCCCAGGTAGCTCCAGGTTCTCAGTTTGATAGATGCTGTATCAAATAGGTGTAATAAGGTGTCTACAAATACTAGAACAAACTCTTTGGCAAGCTTCCTATGTATGTGTATGCATGTGTATGTATAGAAATATATACAAATGATGTAAACACACCCACACACCCACACACACACTTAAGAAGGTTCAAGTTAGAAGTTTTTGTACTATAAGAAGGTTGAGAGTGGTTGTTTTATCAACGATACAAAAGATGGTCTAGCTGTAACACGTGTTACCACAAGTCTCCACAGGGCTCTCTGATTTAACCTGGCTGGCTAGCAGATGAAACCTACCTCTATTGTATTTCCAAATGCATCTTCTCCTTGGGCCTTGGACGTGGCCAAGAGTTTGCAATAGGTGTTCCTTCTACCAGAAATGTTCTTTACCCTGATGCCCACATGCACTGCTCCCTTATTTCCTTTAAGTCATTGCTCAGATGTCACCTTCTCTTTGTGGTTTATCTTGACTGTTTTATTTAAAATAGAAATTATTTTCCTACACCATTATCCCATGGCTGCCTCCCTGGGGTTCTGACACTCCCAGTTTGTCTTTTC
This sequence comes from Ateles fusciceps, assembly GCA_036589455.1. Classification (NCBI taxonomy): domain Eukaryota; kingdom Metazoa; phylum Chordata; class Mammalia; order Primates; family Atelidae; genus Ateles; species Ateles fusciceps. Next base: position 1,065,928 of record JAZHEH010002724.1, on the reverse strand, counting down.
TGTTCCCTATTTTTTTCTTTTTCACAGCAGTGGTTCTCAAATTATGTGTTTGCACGGTTGCTTAAGAACCTGCTAAAGGGGAAGAGGTGGGGAGGTTGAACAGATAAAGTCTAGATCCCCAGCATTTATTTTAATTTAGCTCCTCTTTATATTATTTGACTCAATGGAATATATCATGTAAAGTGTTCTGAGCCTTTAAAAAGCTAGAAAATGACTGTTATAGATGAAAGTACACAGAATAAATTCAGAAAACTTAGATTCCAGTCCTACATCTTTTATAGACAAACTATGTGTGAACTTATGAATGTCATGCTCTGACGTTGTACCTGTAAGATGATGGACAAAATAATGCTCTCTTGGTTCTCTTTGAATGGAGTTTTTCTGTGATTCTGAATAGCTAAGCATACTCCCTGCTGGCTGCAGAACAAAGACATCGAGACTCCTGAAAATGGTAATAAATATAAGAGCAAGAACTGACATTATCTAGGTATGAGGAGATGCATTCATAAATAATAAAAGGAATGTTCACATATGGGCCAAGTGCCTAAATAGAAGTACAAATACAAAGATAGTGGTGGGAAATAGAGTGGAACCTGCCAAAAGGTGAGAGAAAAGGTCAGTTGTGACTACTTGGAAACAAATAGAAGACAATATAGGATTTTTGGCAATCCAGAGAAAAGAATTGAGGGCCTGGCTTTTCACATATTAATCTGGTGAAGGCTAGAGTCATGCTCTATGGCCAAAGCCATCCCTGTTTTGAGACTCGTCTCACAGATATATCAGACCTTAAGGAAATTTGAACTATTTTTGCATTTATGCTTTTAATATCAAAAACAATAGCAGCTTCTCTTTAGAATGTCCAGTTTCAAAGGAAATCAGATATTTTCTGACACACCCTAGGACCCCTGCTAGCAGCTGTCAGGGACATCCTATTTTAAGTCTTGAGCACATCATGGCGAACATGAGCCTTCTCTTACTGAAAGGACAAAGAGAAATCAATAGACAGTAACTTGAAACACTATAGACTTTCCCTGTATTTGTGATATGTTCAAAAATTCCTATCAGCCTCTGCTAAGCTTTATTTCCCCCTTTTGATTATTTACTTATTTTGAAGGACTAAAGAACAGAACTCTTGTCAGAATTAATTCGTCCTTATGATACCACATTATTAATTCCAGCTTAAATGGCTTGATATTTGAAAAGTTAATTGAATTATGGTGTACTTTTGCAGTAAGGAGCGCAAAAGGTTTTTTAAATAAATGAAACCTTATGGGATCTTATTCAGAGTTTGGCCTCTAAATTCAGAAGCTGTTGAAAAATCCTAAATTTTCTCCTGAGTATCTTGATTTCGATACTAATATCAAAAGCTAGATATCTCCCTTCTCAGATTATATTATACTAGAAATAACTCTGACAACTCGAGGTGTGACTTTGACTAATAAACATCATAACAATAGCCAAGTAAGAGGAATATGGCATAATATCGGCAAATGAGAAGACAGATATATTACAGAAGATGAGACTGATGTAACTCTATAATAAAAAACAATAATAAAATGCTCACAAAATACAGACTCATTTTTAAATTGAAAAGAAAGAAGATAAAAACAGTACACTAAATAGTTCCAGAATCAAAGACAAAGTAACATGTCTAGTTACAGTCTTAGATATTAATGCCAATTAGAATAATAAACGTGTGAAAACTTAAGGAAGGTAGAACAACGTGTTTTTAGAAGCATACTCATAGTGTCAAGTATGTTAATTATTCAATTATAAAAAAGAAGATAAGTTTTTCAAGTACAAACTGTGTCCTCCCCTGCAAAGATGATACTATGTACGATTAATCACCAAGATAACACTGGAAATTAATTTATTAGAAAATTGAAAAAAATGATAAACTTATGCAAGAACTAGTTTTTTCAGTAAACTCTAAAAATAGTCAAAGTTTTTGAAGGTAATCAAGCAAAATTCAGAAAACCAAAAATACAAAAATCCATACGCAAACAAGAGGGCACAAATATGGGAGGGATTTAAAAAGAATATTCCTATACATTTGTACAAATATCATTGGAACAACTACATGAAATGGGTTGTTTTCTATGCTTTGTCTTAAAATAGAAGAGGTAATTTAATAAATGTGTTTAATGGGGAAAGAAAATCGAGCATGCTTTTAAGGACTTCCCCTAAAACTGTGGGGCCAGAGAGCTTTAAATTTTATAAAATCAGTAAGAAACAGGTAATACTCATGCTCTCTACATTTTTCTGCACAGTGGAAAGCAGTAAATTTCTTCTCAATTAAATTTGTAAATCTAGTAAAATTTTCATAATAAATCACAAAGATAGCTCAAGAAAATCGACTCATTTTTCAAGAATAGAAATGCATAAACTAAACCACCGTGTTAAAATAATAACATACAATTTCATGAAGTATATAGAGGAATGTGAGGCTATTTCAACAGAAGGATATATTAATATAATTAGTCACTTTAATAAGCAAAGAAAAAAATATTAGATGTTAAAAATAATTTCAAAAAATTTTATAGCCATTTTTTACATTTAAGAACATAAAATATAAGCTTTGAGAAAACTGTCAAGTGAAGTATACTAACTTCACATGATGATTTCAAAACCATTAGCTGATAGCAATGATTAATTCTAGAATAATTATATATGCTATGACATAATATAAAATGTTATGTATTTTATAATAAGTATTATTAAACATATTATAATACTATATTTAAAATTTTTCTGGTAGTTACAACCAATACAATAAAAAAGAATAAAAATAATCACACTAATTAAAATAGAAAAGATTTTAAAAGATAATTCTTCAAGATAATTGCAATTTTACCTAAAGAAAAAGGAGAAAACTGAAAGAAAATCTATTATAAATAGTGATAATTTTATAATTGGGTTACATACATAGTAAATATGTAAAAGTAAATAGTTTTTCTTTATAACAGCAATAACAAGTTAGATCATTTGGCACTTAAAGAAAACCAATAGCATGAATGTGCATAAACACAGACACACAGACACACACACACCCCCCATTAGAAGTCAGCAAACCACCTGAACCTGAAAGTAAATAAATTATTCATGTAATAGAAAAGAACTTTAAATAAAATTTTAGGATCAAAAAGCTAATTATTTAAAAATCTGATTTAACATCATGTTATAAAAAGTAATAATCAGAGAAAAACAAAAATGTAAATTATCTAAGGTAAACTTAGATGTAAAAATTCTCAGCACAATACTGGGAAACCAAATCCAGCAGCACATCAAAAATCTAACTGACCATGATCAAGTAAGCTTTATTCCTGGGATGCAAGGTTGGTTCAACATATGCAAATTAATGTGATTCATCACATAAACAGAACTAAAAACAAAAACCACATGACCATCTCAACATATGAAGAGAAGGCTTTTGATAAAATTCAACAAACTTCATGTTAAAAACCCTCAACAAACTAGGCATTGAAGGAACGTACATCAAAATAATAAGAGCCCTCTACAACAAACCCACAGGCAACATCACCCTAAACAGGCAAAAGTTGGAAGCATTTGCCTTGAGAATTGGAACAAGATAAGGATGCCCACGCTTATGACTCCTATTCAACATAGTACTGGAGGCCCTGGCCAGAGCAATCAGACAAGAGAAATAAATGAAAGGCATCCAATAGAAAGAGAGAAAGCCAAACTCTCTCTCTTAGCAGACAATATGGTTCTATACTTTAAAAACACCATATTCTTTGCCCAAAGGCTCCTAGATCTGATAAACATCTTCAGCACAGTTTCAGGGATACAAAATTAATGTACAAAACTTTGCAGAATTTCTGTACACCAACAACATCCAAGCTGAGAGCCAAATCAGGAATGCCATACTACTCACAATAGCCACAAGAAGAAGAAAATACTGAGGAATACAGCCAACCAAGGAGGTGAATAATCTATGCAATAAGAATTACAAAACATTGCGGAAAGAAATCAGAGATGACACAAATAAATGGAAAAATATTCCATGCCTATGGATAGCAAGAATCGGTAGTGTTAAAATAGCTATACATTCCAAAGCAATTTATAGATTCATTTCTACTCCTATAAAATTACTAACATCACTTTTCATATCATTTAAAAGAAAAAAACTATCATGAAATTCGTTTGGAACCAAAAGAGAGCCTGAATAGCCAAAGGATTCCCTAAGCAAAAAGAATAAGGCTGGAGGCATCATACTACCTGACTTCAAACTATGCTATAAGACTACAGTAACTAAAATAGCATGGTATTGGTACAAAAACAGACCTGTAGATCAATGGAACAGGTTACAGAATTCATAAGTGAAACAGCACACCTACAACCATCTAATCTTCAACAAAACCAATAACAACAAGCAATGAGGAAAGGACTTCCTGGAAAATTGAAACTAAACCTCTACCTTTAACCATATTAAAAAAAAAACCAACTCAAGACAGATTAGAGTAAGTATAAAACCTAAGACTATAAACACTTTGGAAGAAAACCTAAGAAATACCATTTTGGACGTTGGCCCCAGCAAATACTTCATGACAAAGACTCTAAACAAAAATTGACAAGTAGGACCTAATCAAACTAAAGAGCTTCTGTACAGCAAAGGAAACCATCAACAGAGTAAAACAGACAACCTACAGAATGGAAGAAAATATACAAAACAAAAGAAAATAATTGTGAACTATTCATTCAACAAAGATATAATATCCAAAATCTATAAGGAGCTCAAACCAACCAGCAAAAAACAACCCCATTTTAAAAATGGGCAAAAGCCATGAATAGATATTTCTCAAAGAACACATACATGTGGCCAAGTATATTTAAAAATTTTTGAATATCACTAATAATTAAGGAAGCGCAACTCAAGACCGTGAGTTACCATCTCATACCAGTCAGAATGTCTATTATTAAAAGTAAAAAAATAATAATAACAGATGTCGGTGAGTTTGCAGAGAAAATGGAACACTTATACACTGCTAGTGGGAATGTAAATTAGTTCAACCACTGTGGAAGGCAATCTGGAGATTTCTTTTTTTTTTTCTTTTTTTTAAAAGCCTACAGCACCGGGTATTCCCAGGCTGTCTCCCATCCAAGTACTGACCAGGCCCGACCCTGCTTTGCTTCCGAGATCAGGACGAGATCGGGCGTGTTCAGGCCGGAGATTTCTCAAAGGACTCAAAATAGAACTACCATTCCACGAGCAATCCCATTACTGGGTATATACAAAAAAATAATATAAATCATTCTACCATAAAGGCATATGCACACATATGTTCACTACAGGACTGTTTACGGTTGCAAAGACAGGGAATCAACCCAGATTCCCATCAATGGCTGATTGGATAAGAAAATATGGTACATGTGTACCACAGAATACTCCGAAGTCATAAAAAAAATGTGTCCGTTGCAGAAATATGGTTGGAGCTGGAGGCCATTATCAGAAGTCAATTAATACAGGAACAGAAAACCAAGTATTATATGTTCTTACTTATAAGCAAAAGCTAAACACTGAATATACATGGACATAAGGAAGGAAACAATATAAACCATGGCATACTTGAGGGTAGAGGGTTGGGGGAGAGTGAGGATAAAGAAACTACCCATTGGGTATTATGCTGATTACCTGGGTGATGAAATTGTATGTACACCAAACCCCTGTGACATGAAATTTACCTTTGTAACAAACCTACACATGTACCCCTTGAAGATAAAATAAAAGTGGGGAAGAAAAAGAAACAGGAAGCAAAACAAAACAAAATATTTTTCCTGACAAAGGAAAAAATGGCAAAGAACTTAGCCTTCTCTTCAGCAACATTCTATGTCAAATGATAATAAATTAGTATTTTTAATATTTTGAGGGAAAATAATTTTGAAGTTAAAATTCTATATCTATTAAAAATATAAATCAAATGTAAATGAAAATTTAAAATATGTTCAAGTATACTAAAAGTTAAAAAAATTTCCCGTGTACTTATTTTTTGAGAAAAATATTTTGAGGTAATGCATCATCAAAGAAAAAAAGAATCCAAGAAAGAGCAAAAAAGAACTAGACTTAGAATCAAAGCACAATGCAGTTATATCACAAGTGCAATGAAAATAAATCATAGGACTTCAAATATAAAGCAGCCTTAAACCATAAAAATTAGTCCAACATAAAAGAGGAAATGAAATGGCGCTAAAAATAATGTTTGTCATAAGAGATTGGATTTATTTTACAGGTAGTTTGAAGACGCTTACTGTCAAAATGCTACAATAAAGACAACACATTTTATCTATTCAACACTAGCACCACCACCACCACCCCAACAACAAAACCCAAAATATATCTAGAAAGAAAACACTATGAATACCATTAATGACTGCAAAGAAAACTGAGATGTAGCACAGCTCTGAAGAACTGATAGACTTCCTTTACTACAGAAGTCTATTAATGTACCAGTTTCAAATTAAATATTATTATTTAAAAATATTTTAAAAATAGCTGGTAATACAAATTTTCATTAATGTTAACTCTCTTCTCTGGTACATTTATTACTTCAAGTTCTTATTATAATTGTTTTTAAATGCCTTCTAAAAATAATTTGCTCTTTGTAGTAAGTTTGCAGAATATACTATATTAATTGGGTGAGAAGTTTAGAGAAAACATTCCTCTTACCTCTCAAGACTCTGGAAGTTCTCTCAATTTATACAACCTTTTCTTGATCTCAAAAATAAGATAAGAAACATACTTTACAGGCACAAATAATAAATAAACAATAACTGATTCACTTTTGTATGTTCAATAAGGCTTGCATTCCCAGGATAAACCCTACTTCATCATATATTCATACATTTTTGGATTTTATTTACTAATATTTTGTGGATAACTTTGACATCTGGCATTTTTCCCCATGTTACCCCCTCCCCCGACCTCCCCACCTCCCTGCCGTCCTTCCCTTGGCCCCCTCCAACAAACCCCAGTGTGTGATGCTCCCCCTCCCTGTGTCCCTGTGTTCTCATTGTTCAACAGCCGCCTATGAGTAAGAACATTTGGTGTTTGATTTTCTGTTCTTGTGTCAGTTTGCTGAGAATGATAGTTTCCAGATTCATCCATGTCCCTACAAAGGACACAAACTCATCATTTTTTATGGCTGCTTCCATGGTGTACATGTGCCACATTTTCCTTGTCTAGTCTGTCCTTGATGGGCATTTGGGTTGGTTCCAGGTCTTTGCTATTGTAAACAGTGCCACTATGAACACACGTGTTCATGTGTCTTTATAGTAGAACGATTTATAATCCTTTGGGTATATACCCAGTAATGGGATTGCTGGGTCAAATGGAATTTCTATTTCTAGGTCCTTGAGGAATCGCCACACTGTCTTCCACAATGGTTGAACTAGTTTACACTCCCACCAATGGTGTAAAAGTGTTCCTATTTCTCCACATCCTCTCCAGCATCTGTTGTCTCCAGATTTTTTTAAGGATCGCCATTCTAACTGGCATGAAGTGGTATCTCAATGTGGTTTTGATTTACATTTATCTAATAATCAGTGATGATGAGCATTTTTTCATATGCTTATTAGCCTCATATATGTCTTCTTTTGAAAAGTGTCTGTTCATATCCTTTACCCACTTTTGGATGGTTTTGTTTTTTCTTGTAAATCCGTTTTGGTTCTTTGTAGATTCTGGATATTAGCCCTTTGTCAGATGGGTAGATTGCAAAAATTTTTTCCCTTTCGGTTGGTTGCCCGTTCATTCTAATGATTGTTTCCTTTGCTGTACAGAAGCTCTGGAGTTTAATTAGATCCCATTTGTCTATTTTGGCTTTTGTTGCCATTGCTTTTGGTGTTTTCGCCATGAAGTCCTTGCCTGTGCCTATGTCCTGAATGGTTTTGCTTTAAAACTACATCCTGAATTTGGCTTATGCCTATGATGTACCAGCACCTAGCTGACCAATCCTCCCCATGAGAACAGCTGCAAAACTGGATGACATATATTTCAGAAAAAAATCTATGTGAAGCCTTAAATATCTACCAAGGCGGGCAGGATATAAAATGCCAAGTCCCCAAGGAAAGGTACTGAGGTGAGTATGATATTCTACTCTACCTTTCCACTTAGGAACTTATTGAATCATTAACAAGATTTGTGGAGAGTCTACGAACCTAGTTAGAACAGCTGCTCCAGCTGATAACCAAGTTAAAAACAAGGCAGAGCTTTCGGCAGTCTCACAGGGAAAAAAAGAAGAAATTGGAGGGCATAGACCTTATATCTTTTATGCCCAAGATCCCAAATAGAAGGGAAGAGAAGAGAGACCAAGTTTTCCTCTTGATAAATTCTCTGATGTGTATTTTGTGCTGCCAGAGAGGTAGAGAAGCCAAGTAGAAAATAAGTCATAAGGGGCTAAGAGGAGCTGAAATATCAGCCACCTTATGGTATAAGAGAGATAAACATTATAATTCAGAGGAATTGAAGGGGAAGAGACCCTGATAAACATCCCATAATTCTATATAGGGACTGCTGGCAGACTAGGAGAGTCAACTGGACATGGCTTATATCTTACCAAGCCTAAAACCAGCCTTGAGTTGGCTCTGTACAAGACTAGTGGTCTGCTATGAATCTAACTACAAATAATAACCTGAAGGAAATATTATCTAAACTAAATAAATATCATCCAGAGACTTTATATGTAGAGGGTATAGCATCTTTTTATACCTGGCACATGACATTTTTTAAAAAAATTATTAGAAATTCCAAGAAAAAGGACCAAGATAAGAAATAAACAATATAAACATATCTACAGATGACACACATATTTAAGCCATCACACATGGACTTAAAATAATATATAATTTGCCTGTAATGCCAGCACTTCGAGAGGCCAAGGTGGGCAGATCACCTAAGGTCAAGAGTTAGAGACCAGCCTGGCCAACATGGTGAAACCCTGTCTCTACCAAAAATAAACAAAAAAATACAAAAATTAGACAGTCATGGTGGCAGGCACCTGTAATCCCAGCTACTAGAGAGGCTGAGGCAGGAGAATCACTTGAACTCAGGAGGCAGCGGTTGCAGTGAGCCAAGGTCACACCATTGCACTCCAGCCTGGGCGACAAGAGCAAAAAACTCCATCTCAAATAATAATAATAATAATAATGCTGTATAACTTGTCTAAAAATAGATAGCAACATAGAAAAGTTTACTAGAAGACACATACACATATTTTCTTTGACAAATATATGTTTAAGTGTGTGTCTGTTTTTTAGAAAATCTCACTATCTAAAAATACAAATGCCCTAGCTGTGTTCTTCCTTTTTTCCTCTTCCTTTTTTTTTATTTCTTGGCTTAAAAAAAAAAAAAGATTCTATATCTCTCTCTTTCTTGGTCTTCTATTGTTATGGGTTTGCTTATCCCTAAGTGATCAGGGCCAGTGGATCAAGACTTCAGAGACGGCCTGGACTGGCCAGGCTGGGCCATCTAGAACAAAAAGGCAGACAGGGCTGAAAGGATAGATGGGGGCTGGTAAGACTTGAGAGATTGGGGCTACAGAGGTGACCAAAGACTGGATCAAGAAAGTGACCCAAAACTGCAGGGCCTGTGAAATCAAACACGAAATTACACTACAATATTTTTCCATGCACGACAATTTACATGCAAAAATAACTAATGGTCACAAATCAGCAGAGTTGTTCTTTGGTGAGGAAGGCAGTGACTATGGGTGCATAAACAGCTCTTCCAGCATGAGATTAGTTTCTATTTCTTCATCTGGATAGGGAAGTGTGATTTTGTGTGTCTATGGGTAAAAATTCACACAGCTGCACACTCAGGATTTGTAACTTTCTATGTTCAAGTTATGCAGTCATAAATTTTTACTGGAAATATAAATTCTGATCTGAGTGTTTATGAATAAATTAGAATTAGCATAAAATAAGGCAGGAACAGTTAAGTGTTTGGCAATGTGACTATAGGTCTGGGAGCATAAAATTGTTTGATACATGTATTAACTATAAGCAGCTCCACATATAAAAGGAAAACTTGGAGGCAGGAATTGACGATGGAGGAAGCTAGAAAAGCAAGCAGAAACAAGTACATGGAGGAACTTTTATATAATACTAACAATTTTGGCTTCTAATCTGCAGAAAATGGGAAACATGGAAGGCTCAGGAGTGGAGGGGATTGATTCAGAATGAGGACTGAGTTTTACAAAGATGTTAACTTTCCATCAAACAAATCGTTAAACAAAATAAGAAGCTTTGGGTTGGAGAAGCTGTGAGGCAAAAGTTGGTGGCAAGTGTTAATTTCGTTTAAATGTATATCTATGGACAAATGTCACCATTTTCACAGCAAAATACAAATGTTTTTAATTTTGATAATTTAAAAATAATATGGTGACTTACAAAAATGTGGTGGCATATATAAGGAGATATTGGAAGAACATGTAAAAATATTGCTTTCCTAATTTTTTATTTGATACAATTTGAAATTAATAGATTTATTAGATGATATATAAGGGCAATGTTAGTAATAAAGTTAGCAGTAAAGTCACTGATATAAGAAATAGACTCTATAAACATTATAGACTATCAAAACTAAAACCCAAATCATACGTACAAAGCAAAAGAAAACACAAACCATTGAGCTAATGACAGATGCTATAGGAAACATTAAAAACAAATGGAATAACACAAATGACAGAATTCAGAACAGAAAATATCTCTTATAGCAACAAATGTCAGTGGGATAAACTAACCTATTAAAAGAAGAAGACTCAGATTATATCAAATAATAAAACCTAATTTAGCCATATATATAAGACATAACTGAAATTGATTCAGAAGTTTGAAAGTGAAAAGATAGAATAAAATCACATCAGGCAAACACAAACAAAAAATAAATCACAGCCCACAACATTGATATTTAAGTTAAATCCAAGACAAAAATGTAAATGACAAAAGGATCTATATATAATAAAAGTTAGAGGCACATACACATCAAAGTGTTCATGTGGTCTTCATGCATCAAATAACAAAATCTTAAAATGCATAACCAAGAATTGGGAGCAATAAAAGAAAAAATGGAAACATGATAACTAGCAGAGTTTAACTTCTCTTGCACTGCATGACTAATCCAAGTTATAATAGAGAATTTTAAGTGAAATTTAAAAAGTAGACTCAATAATATGATCCTGAACTTTTCCCTACTGTATACCCAGAAGGTAACTTCTTTTAAGCACCTATGGGGCATCTGCAAACGTTGGCCATATTTTAGGCAAGAGAAATCCTCTAAAAATTCTCAAATGAAGGTAATACGGATCATATCTTAAAAATAATTTGTATAAAAACTATTAAATAATTCCCAAGTAGAAATGAAAAATTAAAAATCCTCCAATATACAAAGTTTAAAAATTCTTCTATTGTGTTAAAAAAAAGTCAAAACCAACATTTTACAACATTAATCAGGAATTATGAAATAATTATCAGGAAATCAATAGATTGTAACTGAAGCTAAACTAAAAATCTCTCTGATGTTACTGGACTAGAAAAAATGAGAATGATAATTTCAAGGAAAATGAAACAAATTGAAGGTGACTAGGGAGAATATAAATAAATGCAGAAATTGTGAATTAAAAATTAGAAAAAATAGTGGAAACTCTAAAAATCCAATTTTTAAGTAAAAAATAAAAGAGGGAGACCAGATGTGGTGGCTTATGCCTGTAATCCCTGCACTTTGGAAGGCTGAGGTCAGGAGTTCGAATCCAGCCTGGGCAACATGGACCTGCTTCACTAAAATTACAAAAAGTAGCTGGGCATAGGTGGCACATGCCTGTAATCCTGGGTAGTCAGGAGGATGAGACATGAGAGTTGCTTGCACCCTGGAGACAGAGGTTGCAGTAAGCTGAGATGGCACAACAGTCCAACTCTAGCCTGGGCAACAGAGCAAGACTCCATCTCAAAAAACAAAAACAAAAACAAAACAAAACAAAACCTGTCTGTCACGTGAGAATATTCACTTCTCTGTCATGTCACCATCTTGATCTTTGGTGACCCCAGGCAGGATGCATACCTCTCTGGACCACACATTTTAGAGGGTCTCACATAACACTCACATGAAAAATGTAAATTTGTAAGTGAACACATGGAGAATTCTGTCAGTGCTAACTCCAAGCTAGCCAAAGCCCTGAAACCATTCTGGTGATTATCACGGTTGGAGGCCCAGAGAAATACTTCTCCAAGTCTCTTGTCCTATATTTTGAAATAAAAGTCAGTTCCATCAGAAATATTAAGTCTGTGGGCTGTACCACTGCCTAAAGCAGAGCTGGACACTGTCTCAGAGTCTAGAGAGTATTTGAGGGGTGCAAACATTTAAAAGAGAAAAACTAACTTTTCAGATCATTTTTCTCATTATACCTAAGTAGTGGTCTACAAAATGTCTCTTTATAGTATAAAAAGGTTTTGCAAAACAGATTGTAATTTCTCAGCAGTCCTGTGTGTTTTCTTGTCTTGCCTTTCTTTTTAATGCTTTCTTTCACCCACCCTAAACTCATCTCTTCTCCAGTCTTCTGCGTGCCAGTAAATAGCATCACTATGTACCCAGTTTCCAAACATCAGAAACCTGACAGGTCCCCTATCTTCTTTCCTAACCTCTTCCTCACACTGAATCCAGGGGCAAGCCCTTTTCTTTACAACTTCCATATTTCTCACATTCTTTTTTCTGCATTTTCATACGACTGTTTTACTCTCAATGACCACTTCTCATCTCTACTCTTCCAATCTTCTTCTAACTGTGCTTTCGTGGTTCATTCTCCAGACTTACTCTTGGGTCAATAGAGAAAGAGATCTTTTCCTCAATAAAATTAAAAACCAATCTTTTTAATAATAGTGCACCAAAAATTATAAATAAACTGCCTACTGGGATCCTATAACACATTAATAGAATAACCTATACTACCAAGGGGGAACAAATGTTTCAATATTAGGATTTCTATTGTCTAATGTATTAATGATCACTCCACACAGATCAAAACTGTTGTTGATAAAATTAAGCCCTTATCCCTGATTTATTTTTCTTTTGTATTATCAATATCTTGTGAAGAGGCAGCATATCTTAATTTAATATATGATTATATACAGTCATGCACAGGTTTATTAACAGAGAATCATTCTGAAAAATATATTATTAGGCAAATTTGTTGTGTGAATATCCTAGAGTATACTTGCACAAATCCAGATGGCAGAGCCTACTACATACCTAGGCTATATGGTATAGCCTATTGCTCTTAGGCTGCAAACCCTTACAACATATCACTGTACTGAATAGTGTAGGCAACTGTAACACAATAGCAGATATTTCTGTATGTAAACATGGTATAGGTACAGTAAAAGTGTGGCATTACAATCTCATGGACCCACCATCATATATGTGGTCTGTCCTTAACTGAAACATCATTATGTGGTGAATGGCTATACACAAATACATCACATTTTCTGTGTGCATTTATGTGTTTATGTGAGTATTTACATTCTTTATACACACATATATTCATATCATTTATAGGAGACACATATATTCATATTGTTTATATCACTATATAGGTGTGATTCTAAGGGCTTTTTTTTTAGCACTTTTTTTTTGCTTTCTTTTCTCTTTCCTTCCCTTTCTAACTTCTTCTCTTCACCAAATAACCATTTCATCAACTTAGCAAATATATTTTCATATTTTGGTTTATGCCTATGCAATTATATATAAACATATCTGTACACAAATATATACAAATATGCATATTTATAAATCCATATACACAAAGTAGTTTTTGACATTATTTAATAAAAATATTCTTATACTATACAGAATTTTTTATGTGTTGCTTTTCTCCCTCAACAGAATATCTGATGGAAACCCCTCCCTATCAACAAGTATAGCTCTGAGACATTTTCTTTCTGGGATATAGTCAGTGATGTAGATACCTAATATATTCAGTCAATAATTGAAACTCACATTGTCTCCTCATTTTGTTACCACAAACAGTGCATCATAAAATATCTGTATATACTTGTAGTAAGTTGGTTTCATTGGGAAACGAATTCAGAGTTTCTGAGAGTTGCTGCAGGAGGCTTTTGGGGAGGCATTCCCAGGAAGAACATCTGTGAGGGGTGAGAGGACCAGGATTGGGCAGAGGAGCCACTGAATTGCAATGCAATTGTGTCAGAGGCCTTGAGGAGTTTGGGTGGCTCTGAAATCAGGTGTTCGACAGTTGTCCCGATTGATGCAAGGAGGCTAAGCCTTTGTACCTCCATAGTGGTTGGTGTCCCCAGAGAGGGGGCATAGCCTTGGATGGGGCAGCTTACTTTGACTGAGGGCAGTTCCTGGAGAGCAACTTCACTGAGTGATTGCAGAGCTTTCTCCCTTAGCATCTTAGCTAGGCTGGAACTACATTTCCCAGAATCCCCTTCCCTGTATTGTTCTAGGTTCCTTTGGACAAAACAGAAAGTAGCAGGAGATATGGAAAGCAGAGGTAAAGGTGCTGCTGTTTTGTTATGTCTAGAAGTTGGTACAGGCCGGGCGGCATGGCTCACACCTGTAATTCCAGCACTTTGGGAGACCAAGGTGGGTGGATCACTTGAGGTCAGGAGTTTGAGACAAGCTTGGGCAACATGGTAAAACTCCGTCTCTACTAAAAATAAACAAAAATAAAAAATAAAAAAAAATTAGCCAGGCATGGTGGTGCACACCTGCAATACCAGCTACACAGGAGGCTGAGATGAGAATCGCTTGAACTCGGGAGGTGGAAGTTGCACTGAGCCGAGATCATGCCATTGCACTCCAGCCTGGGTGACAGAGTGAGACATTGTCTCAAAAATAAATAAATAAATATAAAAAGTAAAATCGGTACAGGGTGCCGGACACAGGCAGCTTGTGTACCTTTTCGCTAATCTACTAGCTCACCTGACTGATTAATGCATTCACCCTTAATTTCCCCGACTCCCACGACATCTACTCTTTTGGCTTCTTCGACCCTGGGCAAGTGAGTATGCAGATGTGTGATGTATGGTACCAGCTGCTCCTGGAAGTCCCCCGTGGCATTGACGTTGGAGGTGGTGAGAGACTTGGACTCAGTTTGTCTTCATGCACTGCAGTTCATTGTCCCAGTATCATTGTGTTCTTCCTTTGTCCACGGCCAGCTTCCCTTTCTGACTGACGGTCTGGCTGACCTACAGTGACTTCAGGTCCAACACCGGATGTAGGGCAAGACATCTCCACTACTTCCCACAACTGTGTCAAGTATTGTCTCTAGAATATATTCTTTATTTTATATCAGCCATAGCAGGTCTGCTTCTCTGATTGAAGAAGATACTCCTTACATCTGGGGAATCAGTGACTCAGTCCTGAGGGAAGATCTGGGTGATACACTGGAGTGTCCGACCATAGTACTAGTCCTTTCTTTCAATGAAAGTGATTCCCAGGATTAAAATGGCCGGAATGAAGAATATATGTGTTTTAAATTTGATAGATGCCGCCAGATTGCTTTCCTCAAAAACAATAGTAATCCACATCCCACAATGAACATAGCAAAGCCCATTACCTGCATCCTGCACAGACACAATGCTGCTATTCCTCTTAAATTTTTCAGTCTGATAGTTATAAATAAACAGCTTACAATTTAAATTCACATTCCTCTCTTGTTATTAATTTGAGCCCCTCATGTTCGATGACAATCTGAGTATATTCTTTTGTGACTGGTTTGTAGCTTTTGTCTGGTATTTTCTATTGGAATCTATAGATTTTTCTAGGGAATTTTTTAATTTCCTTTGGACATTAGAGACACTAACCTTTTATGTGTTATCTGCATTGGAAATATGTTAATAAAAATCTATCTTTATCATCTATTTGACCTTGTTAATGTTTTATCATCAATATTGTACTTTTTTTTACATTGGAATGTTTAGTTCCTTGGGAATTCTTCTGGAAAATGGTGTAAAATAGAAGCCCAGATAGATTTTCTTCTGCTGGATATAATCTAACATTTTCCACAAATTTGACAAATACTTTTGATATATTAAATATATGTATTTCTGGATTTTCTATTTAATTTTGCCAATAAATTTTGAATGAGTTATAAATATATTTGTAAATTTTTAATATGATACACATAAAATAAATGGCAAACATCATGATTAATAAAATAAAAAGAAGCGTTACCATTAAAAATCAGGAACAAACTTACTTTTACTGAAATTGTTTTGAAAGTATGAATCAATGTAGTAAGAAAATCAAGTATATACAAATGGAGGCAAGTTTATTATTATTTGCACATGATATGATTGTATACTTGGAAAGAGAATCAACTATTTTAATGGTAAGAAAATTGTATAGATTGGCTGGTTAAAAAATTAATATATAAAATTAAATCGCTTCCTAGACACAAACAGTAAAGTTAGAAAATCAAATGCAGGAAAGATCTCATTTACAAGAGCAACAACAAAAAAAAAATAAACTGTCTAGGAATAAACTGGAGAAATGTTCAGTGTCTGTTGGAAGAAAATGATGAAACTCTACTGAGGCATAAAAGAATAAATTGAAAAAAGGAAAAGGCACATTTCTTATGGATACATAGGTATCTTATTCACCCAATTAGGGATCAAAAAGTACAAGTTTTGAGACAATTTGAACCGACCAGTGCCAGTCACTTCAGTAACAGGAATGAGGTTTCACTATCTGGCTTCACACTTTCGGTATTGGTTAAAAAAAAAAAAAGCTTAAAAATAGGATTAGTGAAAAAAATATGGCCAAGATGGAGCAGTGGTCCTCAGAGGAAAGAGTGCATCAGAATCTCCTGCAGGGCTTGTTAAGACACAGATTGCTAGATTCCTCTTTCAAAGTTTTCAATTTTGTAGGTCCTGGATGAGGCTTCAGGTTATATATTTCTAACAAATTCCCAGGTGATGTTGATGCTGCTGGTTCTATGCTTTGGAAGCCCCTGGCATAGAGAAGGATTTATCTGAAAATTCCTTTCCAAGTCATAGAGCAATGGAGTCTGGAAAATGTGTACAGTCTCACTAATTTCAGAAAGAGCATATGTATATTAAGTATAAGACTATTTAATCATTTCATTTTAAAGATAGTAAGCCTTGAGTTCTGGAGTGGGTAAATGAGGGCTGAGTTATCTGGCTACTCTGACTTTTGATGGATCTTTAATTCTCATTGCTGACAAGTTTTAGCCACTGAGGTTTCCTCAAGGTCCCAGGTCTGAGAAAAAAAGAGAATTATCTAATCATTAAAAAAAAAAAAAATTCCACAAAACTCCTAAGGATATACTGAAGAGATTTTAGCTCCAGCTGGCCTGACAGTCTTAGGAGCCAAGTGTAGGGATGGACTCAGTAATTAACCACAAGCAACTATGAGAATATTCAGTCCATTTGTTCATGTGCCTCAAGAGGGTGACCTGAATGACACGGAGGCCAGAATTAATAATAACAAAAGCTACCACCTGCAGTGGGTTAGAAAAGGCAAAATCAGTGTTGAACTATACCAGCCCCTGTTGCAGTTTGATGCTATGAACAAGGCTGGGTGCTTTGAATCAAGAGTGCTTGGAAAACAAAGCAGAATCCCACTGAGAGAAGTGCTAACTAAAGAAAACTGCCCCTCTGGCCCTAGCCACACACTACAGGTGACACCCCCCCCAAAAAGGGACATTTGAACCTGATTCACCAAGTAGCCACAGCTTCCTAGAGGTCACAAAAGTAACATCTTTTTATATCTGCTTCATTATATGGTGGCCTCTAACGACTGTCTTTTGTTATCTCAGGTTGTCATAAGAAAATGCCATAAATGGCTGGGCACAGTGGCTCATGCTTGTAATCCCAGCACTTTGGGAGGCCATGGCGGGCAGATCACCAGAGGTCAGGAGTTTGAGACCAGCCTGGCCAACTTGGCAAAAACCACGTCTCTACTAAAAATACAAAAATTAGCTGAGCATAGTGGTGGGTGCCTGTAATCCCAGCTACTTGAGAGGCTGAGGGAGGAGAATTGCTTGAACACTGGAGGTGGAGGTTGCAGTTAGCAGAGACTGTGTCAAAAAAAATTGTGTTGAGGTCCCTCTTTTGGCTTGCAGACATCTACTTTATGGCTGTTTCATCAAGTGGCCTTTCCTGGGTTCATTCTTTCCCTCCCTTTCTCTGACATCTCTCCTTACAAGGGCACTAATCCCATCATGGGTCTATTTACTTCTTATAAGCCCTGTCTCCAAAAACCCTGGCATTGGGGGTTAGTGCTTCTAAACATGAATTTGCAGGGCAGGAAAGGGAGCACACGCATTCAGTCCATAACACTGACCCAAGTTGATTGAATTAAGCAACAATGCTCCTTTCCATTTAAAAATAGAGTAAGAGAGAAAAGCCTGACCTGGGCCTGAAAAATCCCACTTGTGCAAAGAAATGAGAATTGGTTGTCTAGCGCTGCCCAGTTGAGCAGGTTTCAAGATGGATCATTGTATTTGTGGGCAGCTTTCAGCACTGGTGGAAAACTTCCTCAAACCCCTTTTCTGCAACTCAGAGCAAATATTCTTTTCCCTTCCTTGTATATCTAGAGAAGAGGAACAAATGGAGAAGCAAGGCGTGAAGCCCAGGGGAACGAGACTGAAAAAGACTCTCTTCCCAGGCTGCCAGTCAGGTGGCTGCTTTTGTCACAGGAACTAGGAATTGTGAATTACGGTCTCCCTCCCTCCCTGCCAAAGCTCCCCCCGTGGACCTCTCTCGTTGTTTTCTGATTATTTCAGATTCCTGTTAAACATCCCTGAGTTCAGAAGCCCTTGTTGTGAGGGGAGAGAAAACAAGCAGTTAACTCAACCACTGCACACAGGTGTCAGTGCAGAAGCGATGCCTTTTACCAAACAGCACGCACCCTAAGGCATTTCCAAGGTGCATTTCAGAGGCTTGAATGTCTTGGTAGAGTAACAATAATAACATGAAGATAGTGTTTCATCTTTTATATCACAATTCAGTGGAAATCATCTGACTTCATTTAAGGAGCAGCAAAGTGAGTTTAGAAAATTAAGGCATTTGAATCATGTAATCCTTCCTACCAGGGCATTTAGGGGGTGGCGGGGTTGTGAGGGCTTCAGACTCCGCTATCGTAAGAAAGTGCTGTTAAAACTATGGTCTGAGAAAGGAAAGGTGGCTGTTGCTACACACACACACACACACACACACACACACACACACACACACACACACACACACACACACACACACACACACACACACACACACACACACACACACGCCAGCCAGAGTAATCTTGCCAAAATGGAAATTTGAGTATGTCACACAGATGAGCAATGAGTTAACAGAGGTTTGAAGGTGGTTAAAATGCAATTCAGCCTCTGCCACAAGCTATGGGATGTTGGGCAAATCTCATCCTTCTGCAGATTTTGTTCTAAGATGAAGCTCTTGTTGTCAGAACACTGAACAATTACTATATTCCAGTAACTGTGCTGGAAGCTTTTAAAATATATTATCTTACTTAATCTTTACAGAAAACCTGCATGGCTGGGAATATTGTTATCCCCTTTTTACAGATAAGGGATACTGGAGTGAGAGAGTCAATTCCTTGTTTAAAATCCCATTGGCAGTAGTGAAGAAGTAGGATATCAACAAGGATCTGTTTGACGAGTTATTCACACATGCATTCCTTCACTTAATGAATTATTATTCCATGCTTACGTTGTCCTGGATACCGCTGTAGACAGAAGACATGAAAAGTAGCTTGGACTCTACCCTTACAGAATTCATTCTCTCTTGGAGGGGAGGGAGAGTTATTAATTAAATGCGTAAACCTATACCTGTAAAATAATAATCCTTCTAGGCATTGTTAAGGAAATGAGAAAACATAACAGGCTATCCCCTAGTCTGGAAGTTATGGAAAAGAAGTGACATTCGAGATGAGACCCGGTGAATGACTAAAAGTTAATTGAGTGAAAGAGAAGGGATGGAGATAAGACATTGGGTTATCAGCCTACAGATATGTGAAGTAAGGGAAGTAGGTGAAATCATCCAGAGGTAAGACAGTGGTTTTGCCAGCCTTTAGAATGTCTGAATTATCCACCTAGCATATGGTCTTGGACATGTGTAGGTTTTGCCTGAATGCACTATCTCACAGGGCTACTGTGGGTATCAAATGATTATGTATTTAGTGTTTGGACCAATAGGCAAGCCACATCTTTACCAACTTTTATAAAGGATAGAGCATGGAGAGAAGCAAACCTAAGGTTAAACCTTGAGGGACATCAACACTTAATTCCTCAGTAGAGGAGGCTAAGCATGCAGACAGGAAGGGAAAGGAGCAGTGTGAGCTGTGGACTGTCAGAGCAATCGAGACAGGAGAGTTTACACGAGAAGGAAGAGGGATCAACTGGGTTAAGTGCTGCTGAAATAGCAGGAAAGACGCTCACCTTAATGTTGCTCATTGGATTTAGCAATGCAGAGATCCTTGGTGAGACTAGAAATACCTTTTTTAAAAAATTGCATAAATTTAAGGGGTATAAGTACAGTTTGGCTACATGGATATATTGCTTAGCTGTGAAGTCTGGGCTTTTAGCATAACCATCACACAGATAATGTACATTGTACCCATTAAGAAATGTCTCATCTCTCGCACTCTTCCCACTCTCCTACTTTCCTGTCTTCAATGTCCAGTACTACACTCTCTCCATGCGCGTATACATGTTATTTAGGTCCTACTTATAAATGACAACATGCAGAATTTGACTTTCTGAGTTATTTCACTTAAGATAATGGCCTCAGTTCCATCCATGTTGCTGCAAAGTCATGATCCCATTCTTTTTGTGGCTGAGCCGTATTCCACTGTATATATGTGTGTGTGAATATTTGAAAACAAGAATCAGAGGCTTTCAATTATGTTCTTTGTTTTCAATATTGATTAGGGTATTGTGAGTCCCTTGCATTCCCATGTAACTTGTATGATCATTCTTGTCAATTCTAGGACAAAATAAGGCTGCTGGGATTTTGATAGGCACTGCATTGAATCTGTAGATCAATTTAGGTATATTGCTATTTTAACAACATTAAATTTTCTGATCCATGGAAAGGGGTAACTATTCATTTATTTCAGTCTCCTTAAAATTGTAACAATTGCTTTGCAGTTTTCAGTATACAATTAATTCTTACATGTATTTGGTTAAATTTACCCCTAAATATTTTATTTGGCATTTTAATTTAGGGGAAATTTAAAAGTAAGTGGAATTGCATCTCGGTTTTATTTTCAGATTCTTAATGGCTAAGGTATAAAAAACTGAATATTGTTAGCTTGTCCTATAACCCTGCTGAACTCACTTATTACTGCTAATAGTCTTTCTTTGGCTTAACAAAATTATAGACAAGATTTTTTTATCTGCAAATAGTGATAGTTTTACTTCCTTGTTTTTAGTCAGGATGCCCATTATTATTATTATATTATTATTATTTGGCTTGTCTAATTGCCCTGGTGAGAACCTCTAATACCAAGTTTAATAGGAGTGGTTAGAGAAAACGTCTCTGCCTCATTTCCAAGCTTAAGGGAAAAGCATCCAGTTTTTCACCATTAAATATGTTTTCCTCTATTTCTAGTTTGTTGACTCTTTTTTTTTGTACCATGAAAGGGTTTTCGAATTTGGTGAAATAATTTTCACCATCTATTGAGATGATCATGTAGTTTTTGCTCTTCATGCTATAAACATAGTATTGATTTGTGTTTATTAAACCAGCCTTGTAATCCTCGGCTAAATCCTTCTTGGTCCCAATGCATAATCCTTCTCATCTGTTTCTGGATTAATTTTGCTGGTATTTTGTTGAGGGTTTTGGGTCCATATTCATAAGGGATATTTACTGTTGTTTTCTTGTGACGTCTTTCTCTGGTTTTGGCATCAGTCTAATACTGGCCTCGCAGTATGAGTTGCGAGCAAGTCCTATTTTGCCTGGCACATCTTCTCATCGAATATTCACATGAGCCCTATTTCCCTCTATTCGAAAGGAATCCTATGGGCTTTAAGTACACATATGTGATTTGTCATGGTCCTAGTTCAGGATTATCTCTATCTCTTAATGCTTCTCTGGGACTCCTGCTTTGGTCTGTAGATATTTTCTGCCCTCCTGACGATGTCCTGCAATAGTCCTTCACTAGTTCTGTCACTCATCACTCCCACGACATCACATGGAAGTATATTCTAAATGCTCCTGGGAAGGCTGGCCAAGGAAGAAGATTGTTCTGAATTCCTCCAACCCTTTTAACTCAAGCTGACCAGCTGATCCAGACTAGTGAGAACACAGGAAACAGTAAAGATTTAAAAAATGGCCTTTTTGTTATCATGACTTATGGAATAGTCAGATGTAATTAACCTAGAATACTATTAAGAGGTACAATAATGTATGGAATACACCTGATGCTACAAGAGGAAATAGAAAGAACTAGGCTATACCTCTCCAGCAAAAGAAAAGATGATCAGTCAGTGCTGAAGAATCTCACTGGCCCCAGTTCCAAGGTAGTGGTTAGTTAGCATGGAGTGGTTTAAGACAAGTATAACGTTTAGCCTTAAGTGATTACCTGTAATGCTAAGTAAACCATCTCCAGTCATGGCTACCAAAGTACAGAAAAAACACACAGACATATGGGCAAGCACAGGGCTCTCATCTTGTAAGCTGAGATTACTGGTTCAGGTTTTGGCCCATCAGACTATACCAAATGAGGGGGATTAAGAATCCTGAACACACCCACTTCAAAATGGACTGCTTTTCTGACTTTTCTTGTTTTCTTCAACTTTTAAGTTTAGGGGTACATGTACAGGATGTGCAGTTTTTTTACATAGATAAACATATGCCGTGGTGATTTACTGCACAGACCATCCCATAACCCCGTTATTGAGCTCAGTATCCTTCAGCTATTCTTCCTGATGCTCTCTTTCCCACAACAGATGCTCAGCATGTGTTAATCCCCTCCCCATGTGTCCATGTGTTCTCCTCATTCAGCTCCCACTGATGAGTGAGAACATGCAGTGTTTGGTTTTCTGTTCCTGAGTTAGGTTGCTGAAGACAATGGCTTCCAACTCCATCCACGTCCCCACAAATATATAATCTCATTCCTTTTTATGGGTGCATAGTATTCTATGGTATATATGTACTGCATTTTCTTTATCCAGTCTATCATTAATGGGGGAATTTAGGCTGATTCCTTCAACTTGAGAATTCGATGAGAAATCCCCTCACCTGCCTTTGCGTTCTAGAAAGCGGTATTTATTTGCCACATTTTCAACTATGCCTCTTATTTTTAGAGTTAAGAATTTTAAAATATATACAGTCAGCCATCACTTAAGGATGGGGATACATTTCCAGAAATGTGTCATTAGGCAATTTTGTTGTTGTCCAAACATTATAGAGTACAGTTATAGAAACCCAGATGATGTATACATTTTTAATTACACTAAATATTAATTTCTTCTATTTGATCTGCAATGCCAATATCAAGTGCCATATATCAGGTTGTTAGATATGTTTCATTATGATAGTGGTATCACTATCACATCTGTGGTCCATCATTCCCCAACACACTGTTACATGGTGCATGACTGTACATCATTTGTCCTGTCTTCCCACCTCCCCTGTTTCTCATTGTAGTTGCTGTTTACTGTTCTTCCCTGGGTAATGGAGTATGAGGAAAGAAATAAACATTTTTAAAAGGCCTGATGCTCCTTTTGTCTGTGACCTCTTCAGTGGCTTCGGGGATAGAATTGGATGTTACAAGGGAAGTTTTTCCACCATTTTAATTAGGGTTTCTGAAGTTTAAAACCAACAATAATCTTATTATTTGTTATTTTTTTAGAAACCACAGGAGAAAAAAATGAGAGGATCTTTAGCTCTAAAGTCACACTGTTAAGGCCATCAACATTTTGATCATTTCATTTTTACTTGTATAATAAACTTGTTAGGCCAGGGTTTCTAAGAATGTCACATGTGCAACAAAACGGCAAACTGAAATCTTTGAGGGATACATTTGAGTCCTCTGAGAAGCTGAATTACTAACTGCTTCAAGAAATGAAAACTAGAAATACAGGCTAGTTTGTCTGTTCATTGCTGCAGTAAAGGATAGATCACAGCTAAAAATGACATGGCTAGGAAAAAGTTTAAATTCCCTATTAATAAGAAAAATAAAATAGTGAAACAGTTCAAGCTTAATTAAGACCTTGACAAAGAGCTGTTATTAAAAACATAAGCTAAAAAATTAAATAGAAATTAATTATTAAAAAGCAGTATGTCTGAATGCCGTTTATTGACTTTTCTAATCTATCAAATAATTTCCACTTAAATTTAAGGAGAATGAAAGATGAGAAACATCTATGGGTATGATGAAGAAACAATATTATGTTTCTAGGTAGCAGTGACAAAAATTTATGCTCTTTCTGATCAGAAATTAATTTTGAAGTGGGGGTAGAACAAGAACAATATAGTCAAGCAATATGGAATTTTTGAGTTATGTTCCCAAGATGCAATTAGTTAAGGAATATGAGAAATTAAAATCATGTAAGCCAGCCAGCATTGGACAGGAAAATTGTAATGGACCTCACTGGAGACCCAGAGTTGCTAACGTTTTCAGTAAGTCATCACTGCTTCTCTAATTACGCTGATGCTGATCTGAAGATAGCTCCAAAATGGTCACCAGACAAGGTGACAACACACACACAGCCTATGGCATGATGTATTCCAGATAGTCTGGAAAAGTAAGAGAAGTAAGGCTGCCAAGGCCAGTCTCAGGTTAGCACTCTGAGAGGCTCTGGGGTGCAGTGAGCAGCGGAGCACACTCCCCACCTGGGTTTGGATTCTGGCTCTCCTTCTTGCTCACTCTAGTTTTGTGGAATTCTCTCAAGCTCTCTGCCCTCTATTTCCTCTCTATAGAGCATGCATATTAGTAATATCCAGCTCATAAGATAAAGTTTAGTATGATGCACGGGACATGCTGAGTTGCTCTCAGAATATTACCAATCATCATTATGGTTATTGGGGTGATGCTAATAAATGCACAGTGCTGTCCAGTGGGAGACGACCTTTGGCTCATTCTGAACTGCCCTGTTATTCAAGGCTTTGTTACTTTCTTCTTATTAATCTCCAGGGAATAATATTCCATGATGGTGGCATTTTGGATACAGACACTATTTCTTAATGTGAATTAAGGCCCCAAACAGCAGCTAGTTGGATGAAATCCAAACCCTAAAAAGAAAGGACTGGGGTTGGCAAGGATTTGAAAAATTGTCAGGGCAGCAATCAGATGATTTGAATTTACAAGAAGAGCCACCATCTCATCAGGAAAAGCAGACAGCAAATCAGGAAATTAAATTCTACAGGCCGGGTTAATATGAGAGCAGTAAGAGCAATGCCTTACTGCTACAGCTTATTAGATATTGGGTAGACTTCCACTAAACCTCAGGTGGTCTAGATATTAGGATGTGCTTCCCAGGGCCTTCAGGTGATTGTCTGGTATTTCTGTAGCATTCTTTCCCAATAGTCATTATGTTTTATGTCTCATCACCCAAACATGCAACAGCTGACAGCACCATGAGTGGATACCTGACCTAAAGGCACACATCTATAGTCTGGCCAGTGGCCCAGGTAGTCTCTGAGAAGTTTCCCAGAAACAATTTTATTGTCAGTTCCAGGATGTGACAGCTAACCAATCAGCAGAAAGGCATGGGTAAGAAAAAAAAAAATGATAGCAACCACGGATCTATAGTGTACACACAAATGGTTGTATGATAACGATATGACAAATATAATAACTAGTGTTTCTCCCAGTGACTAAGTGATCAGCAAACATTAACATCATGTTGAGTATATTGGTGTTTTAATACTATAAAAACTGTAATAGATGTTGACAGGATTTGCATCTAAATTAGGATTTTAAAAATAAATTTTTGAATATTATAAAAAATGTATGCTGAACTCTCTGTAAAACTAACTATCCAGATTATTATTTCTTTGGTGTTTCTGGATAGCTAAGATTTAGCTATTATTGAAAGTCGTGACTGATGAAATAAATGGATGGTTATAAGTGTCTTTTCTTTCTCAGGATGTTTCAGACAGGTGAACTTTGGAGGGCAAATACAGACCTACAAAAATTGATCACAAATTTGTAATTGGTTAGAACTGGAAAGGAAGGGGAAGTGAGAATTATTAATACTCTCCTCCTGCAGGTAATGTGCTAAGGGATTTACCATATACTTAAATTTCAGTATTTACAGGAGATAGGCATCAGTATCTCTCTTTTTTTTTTTTTTTTCTCTTTTGAGATTGAGTCTCCCTCTGTCACCCAGGCTGGGGTGCAACGGCACAATGTCAGCTCACTACAACCTCTGCCTCCAGGATTCAAGCACTTCTCCTGCCTCAGCCTCCCGAGTAGCTGTGACTACAGGTGCAGACCACCACGCCTGGCTAATTTTTGTATGTTTATTAGAGACAGGGTTTCACCATATTGGCCAGGCTGGTCTCCACTCCTGACCTCATGATCTGCCTGCCTGGGCATCCCAAAGTGCTGGAATTACAGGCGTGAACCACTGCGCCTGGCCAGTATCTCTATTTTAGAGATGAGAATAGTGAGCTATTTGTTCATGTATTCTATGTTTTTGCTAAACAAATCATCCAAAACTTAGTGACTTAGAAAGAAATACTTTACTGTGGCCTCTCACGGCTTTGTGGGTTGACTGGGCTCAACTAGATGGTTTTTGCTTGGGCTTTCTTTTGCACAGCTGGGGCTGCAGTCATCTGAAAGCTCTACTGAGCAGGACATCCAAAATGGTATCATTCTGGATATGTGTAGCACCTGAGCTAAGATGGTTTAATCAGCAGGAGCCTGGCTGGGTCTGTCTCTCTCTCTTCTCCCTCCATGTGGCCTGTCCACATCAAGCCTGGGCTTCCTTACAACATGGCAGTGGGAGGCTTGTCAGACCCTTTATATGGTGGCTGGTATCCTCCAGACTGAGCTATCGGTTCCTTACGTCCTGCACTCAGAAGTCTCAGTATGTGGGCCCAGCGCGGTGGCTCACGCCTGTTATCTCAGAACTTTAGGAGGCCAAGGCAGGTGGATCACTTGAGGTCAGGAGTTCAAAACCAGCCAGACCAACATGGTAAAGCCCTGTTTCTACTAAAAATACAAAAAATTAGCCTGGTATGGTGGCTCATGCCTGTAATCCCAGCTACTCAGGAGGCCAAGGCATCGCTTGAACCTGGGAGATAGAAGTTGCAGTGAACTGAGATCGCACTACTGCACTCCAGCCTGGGTGACAATGAGACATCGTCTCAGGAAAAAAAAAAAAAAAAAAAGTCTCAGTATACTCCCTCTTCTCTTGGTAAAGCAAGTCACTCAAGCCAACCCAGGCACAGGAAGATAAATTAGACCCCATCTGTCCCTGGGAGAAGTGTCACAGGATCTATGGCCATCTTTTAAAAATTTATACCATAAGTAACCCAATTAGTATGAGAACTAAATCTTGGTATATCATATAACAACATCCATATCATGTTTAGGAAAATTAACCCTAAAACACATTTTATGTTGCTGATTCAGTAGCTGAGTCCCAAATAGATAAATCCATGTAATTCAATTCAAAATATTTTCTGGGAATTTTTCTACATATAAGACTGTCCAGAATTGATTTGTTCAAAAATAAGAAACTACCTCTAAGAAGGAGGTGCAAATTCAACTAATTTAAAGCAACTCAACATAATACACTATCAAAAATCCTACAGGGAGCTCTCCAGAGCAAGCTGTATATGCAGAGATTTGTAAGGCCCTAAAACCTAATGGCCGTGCCAGGACAAAAAACCACATGCATTCTGCTCTTTCTGCATAATCACCAGGTGGCTGAGACTTAGAACAGACGGGCAAGTCCCAGAGAGTGGCTCATGTCATACATCTGGGATGTTAACATGTTGGGGTGGAATGTCCCTGTGCTTGTAGTAGCAGAAAATCTTGTGCTTCTCTTTGCATTTAGAGCCATGAAGAAAATCATCACTGACCTCTGAATATTCAAGAGGAAATCCAACAGTGATGACAGTTCTGTGAACCAAAAAGAAAGACAGAGGACAGAGATAATTCCAGGATTTTAGTGTTTTTCATATGTCACAGGCCATACATGAGCATATCTGGAAATCACCAAGTGTGGTGAATACAAGAGATATCCTTGAAAATGGGGAGAAAAATGTTATCAGGTTTTTTTAACCAATGGTGATAATGAGAAATTAGACCAGACATTGTTATAAAAATCCATCCCTACAAAATCATTTTATATAAAAAATAATGAGAACAGAACTAATTTAGTTAGCTAATTATCACATGCATTTCACATCAGCCCAAAAGCAACCAGAAACCATTAGCAGTACACCCTGCCGTTCTCATCAAGCAGGGGGATTAATGGGAACAAACCTGGAATTGGGTTTTGCAAAAATGAATCTACCACCTTCAAAAGGTAATAATCGCCACGGGCCTCCCCTTGTGATCTCCACTATGCAATGAGGTTTCCCCCTGGAGCTTTGGGGAGCAGGAGAAATCTTTCTCTTCCCCTCTTTCTGGTTGCCCCCTCTCACCCCAGAGTGCTGGAGGTATAAGGTGAATGAATCGCTTTACACACATAGTCCTAGAGATTAATACATCTTATTAGTGACAGAACAAAATCTCAATGTCTTTAGCCCTTCTTCTGAAACAGGCCTAGCAATCCATCTGTTCTTGTCAGAATTTGAGGTTGGGAGGGGTTTTTCCCCCTATGCATATAGCTATATGTGGTTCATATAATTTGTGCTATTGCTCATGCGTCAAACGTTGAGCTTCATTCATTTAGTCATCCATTCACTCAAGCAACACACTGTATTAGGTAATGAGAAAGGAGACAAATAATCCCCGTATTTAATGAACTCATGATATGTTGATAAGAAAAAAAGCTAAAATTAGAGTGCAGCAAGATGCGTTATGACCTCTTTCTAGGACATGGATAAAGCAAGGGATCAGGAGAGCTTGACCTGAGGATTGACAAGCACAAAGATAGAAATAAGCATCTAATCTGGGCAGTTCTTCTAGACAGAGGACAAACAAAATAGACAAAACATAATTTAAAAATTATGAGCATTCTGCAGGCTTCGAGTATAGGATTCATATGAGGAATTCGCAGATGAAATCAACCTGCTACTTTGTAATCAAAGTTTAGTCCACGGACCTGCACCATCAACAGCCCCTGGGAGCTCTGTAGGAATGCACAGTCTCAGGCTTCGCTGCAGAACTGCTGAATCTGAATCTGCACTTTGACCATATCCCAGGTGATTTGCATGTATGTTAGAGTTGGAGAAGCACTGGACTAGGGCACCCAATACCTGACAGATTAGTTGGAAAATGATGAAAATAAAAAATAAACCTTCCAGTCCCTGACACACACAAACCTGCCAGGAGGCAACTGCGTCTGAAGATGCTGAGAAGTCTGAAAATTCTTATTCATCTGTCCTGTGCAATAGAGATCATGCCTGTCAGCCCATAGTTCTCAGTTAGCAACATGGGTTTCTGATGAGTTTGACCACGTTTCCCTCATTGGTTAAGATGTCTAGTAAGATACTATTTTGACAGTATGTTTTATTTTTGGTAATCTTTTTAACCTCATGGTTCTTCTCCATTCAAGAGAGACAATGAAGGATCCACTGCCTCAGGTTACATTATTTACCAGGGAGCCTGGAAACTAAAAAAAGTCAGTTCTAGTCTTTTGAGTATCAGATATTGCCTCCCCCTCTAAG
Organism: Ateles fusciceps; assembly: GCA_036589455.1. Lineage (NCBI taxonomy): Eukaryota > Metazoa > Chordata > Mammalia > Primates > Atelidae > Ateles > Ateles fusciceps. The sequence goes on along the minus strand of JAZHEH010002724.1, from coordinate 1,036,120 downwards.
AAAATAGAGGGAAATGCATATGTCCTGATGTGTCACTAAATAAAGGACTGCAGTGATGACGTACCAAAAGCAATGAACGTGGGATCCAGACTGATCTGGATTTGATTGTTAATTTGATTCTTCTTACTTCCTGTGTAATCTTAAAACAGTGACTTGTTTTCCCCCTGAACATGAATTTTTGGATCTATAAAGTGGAATTGCTATAAGATATAACTATTGAATTGACTATAGCCAAATAGATTTTCAATAACCCTAAGATCCTTCCACCATTATTATATAATATATATAATATATATATATATAATTTCAATAACCATAAGATCCTTCCACATTTGTATACTTCTCCAAACCAGTACACAGAGGGATAGCCAACAACCTTCTCCCTCCTTCTCTGTCTCTTAATCTCCTTACTAGGAGACTTAAGTTGGCTGGAGAAATGAATGCTTAGTCACCCCAAACTGTGGTGTAGAAAACATTCATTCATTCATTCATTCAATAGCTATTTCTTGAGTGCCTTCTTCGTTCTTGGAATTCATTATTCTTAAAAAATATCAATGTATGTTTTAGTGGAGGGTGACAGACAACAAAAACCTAGTAAGTAAATAAATTATAGAATATATTAGAAAGTGTTAAACAGAAAAGGCATAGGTGGTAATAGGTGTGGGATTGGTGGGGTAGCGGCTTGCAATTTTAAACAGGATGATCAGGGGTAGGCTTCAGTGAGAGAACTTGAAGGAAGCTGCCATGAGAATACTTGAAGATCATCACAGACAGGGAGTGGCCACTGCAAAGGTCCTTGGACAGAACACAGTGCCTGGCATGTCTGGGGAATTGGAAAGCGGCCACTGTTGAAAGGGAAGAGGTCAGAAAGACGGGGAGGCACAGAGAAACAGACCGAAAGCCCAGCTGGTTTTCAGCATCGGGGATCATCATGGCTGGGGTTTTCCTCTTCCTTGATGGGGAAGTAGAGTTCTCTGATGAGAACCATTTTTCCTACTCCACTTGTTCTAGAAAACTGCAGATAAACAGCCTCAGCTGGAATATGATGGAGCCTTTATCCTTGTCCTGCAATTGAATCTGACAGAACCACAACTCAGGAAGGGGAAGTGGGACTCATGTAGCCCCTGACTCTTACTCAGAATCACCCTCTGTCAAGGCTAGTGTGTCTGTGGACTCAGGCTTGGGACACAATTAGCTGTACTACTTCAAGGGAAGAAGGGGAATTCCAGGGATGTGAAGGAGGAAAAAAGAAGGGAAAACTTGCATCATGTCTCAAAAAGACCAGGAGGCTCCAAAGATGGGGGGTGAACTTGCCTGCTATAGTCCCAGGCAGCCCACCTAAGCACTCAAGCCTCTTCCTATTCTATAAAATGAAGGTCAAGTAATGTCCAACATTAGGTCAAGTTTAATCTCCAAGATTCTTTCCACCACACAGAGTCTCTCTGCCCATGCACACCTTGTATCACACATGTGACTGGTTACCTGGTTCTCCAGGGAGCCTTTTCATGTTCTGAGCTAAAGCACAGCAATTGTTGTGGGGTGAATTTTGCTCTCTGCAAAATCCTTATGTTGAAGCCCTAGCCCCCCCAGTACCTCAGGATGTGGCTGCATGTGGAGAGAGTATTTAAAGAGGCATATAGGTTATAATGAGATCATTACGGTGGTCCCTGATCCAATCTGACTGGCATCTTTAACAGAGAAGGAGATCTGGACACAGACAAGGACACAGAAGAGACCGTTTGAGGACACAGGGAGGGGAAGGCAATTATCTACAGGCTAGGGAGAGAGGCCTCAGAGGAAGCCAACCCTGTTGAAATCTTGATCTTGGGTGTCTAGCTACCAAAACTGTGAAAACAAAATTCTGTTTCTTAAGCAAATTGCAGCCCTAGCAAATGAATACAGCAACAACCTAATAATGTCAAAACTGCATCCTTAGGATCAGCATGGCCTCAGAGCACACAGGCACGTGGAGAAGAGAATGAGCATAGGAAAAGGGAACCAAACCCCTCTCTAGGGCATCCCAGCTGACACTCAGCTCAGCTCTTGTCTCAGACTCTACTCAGTATATGTGAAAATGTAGTTTGCTGCTTTTCCCATGCTGCAGGACCTAACAAACCCAAAGAGGTGTCCATGCCTCTGCTGCCCTCCAGGCGCAGCTGTCTTGTGGACCAACACTCCCTTCCGGTCCTGAATTTGGGCATGTGTTCTGGGTTTAGCTCATATTCCTGTGTCCAGCTTGGCACACCCTTGTTGGGTTACCCTTTTTGTTTTCTTATCACTGAATCTGATCTCCTTCTGCTTAGGGCTTGGTGATTAACCAGAGTGGCCCTATAATACAAATGAGATTCTTCCTTAATTGTCAGAGATATTCAAGGTGGCTTTATGTCAGAATTTCTGTGGATGCTGTCTTTTTCTGCTAACTAATAAAAAGGATAAGCAATATTTTAAAGTAGTCATTGAACATGCAGCAGTATTATAATAATAATAGTATTAAATTAAAAAAATCATAACATCTCAGGCCCATAGTCACTTAATTATTCATTTATTCATGTCTTCTATACATAAATACTTTAAATTTGTAATCATAAAATAGATACAATTTTAGGCTCTGCTCTTCTCTCATTACAGAGTGCATACTTTCATTGTTGCTGTATAATATATACTATTGCGTTAGAGGTTTCATAATATTAACCTCTAAATGAATGTACCTGGTCTTAAATGTCTTGTTGGCCATTCAAGCCATTTAAAAATTCTTCACTATTTTTAGTAATACCAAAGTGAACCTCTTTATCAAAATAGTGTTTTGCATCTTTGGGGACAGATTTCATTAGAAAATTTTCCAGGAAGAAAATGGCTAAGTCAAAAAATCTGAGTATTTTTATAATTTTAAGAACACATCAAATTTCTAAAAGACTTGTCAATTACTTTGCCTATAGCAGTGTACATGTACTAGTTTCATTTCAACCTCATCAGAAATTAATGTTATTTTCATTTTTCTTTTTTTTAGCAAAATCAAGATGTGACCTTATTTTGGTTTTGATCGTAATTCCTCCATCAAAATGTTTTATTTTAGACTTTGCAAATGTGTGAATTTATATTGAAATTAAGATATAAATAAAGTCATGGTGGTGAGAAATATTCAATACTCACTACCTGCCAGACAGTTGACTAGATATTTTATACTCGCTACTTTTTAATCCTCACAATAACCTGTGCTTATTTCACAGATGAGTCACCACAGACTTTTCTTGGTTATGGAACTGATCCAGAGGTCTAGTAGGTAAAACAGGTGAATTAAAACTCAAAGCTGTCTCCAGTTCTGAACTGACTGATATTGTTAGAAAATGGATTTACAGACATTGAGCATTGATACAGAAGCTCATACTAGGCCAGAAGCTGAGACTCATCTGGGAGCAGTCAAAACAGCATTTGAGCTCAGAAGTCGGAGATTCAGATACAGTGAGTCTGGAGTGTGACCTGGAGGTCTGTATTTTCATGTAACAGCCCAGGAGATTCTCACTCTCAGGCAAGATTTGTACCTGGCATTTGACACTCATTTCCCACTCTTAGCTATCAGAATCACGTGCAGAGCTTGGTAAAACTTACAGATCCTGAAACCATGCTTCAGATCTATTGAACAGAATTTTCCAAAGTGGGGCAGAAGAATATGTCTCTTAGCAGGCTCTCCAGGGTGTTGTTTGTATTTTATTTTATATTTTACCTTAAGTTCTGGGATACATGTGCAGAATGTGCAGTTTTGTTACATAGGTATGTATGTGCCATGGTGGTTTGCTGTTTCTATCAACCCGTCATCTAGGTTTTGAGGGTATTCTTACAAAGCAGGTGCTCAGGGCTGCTCGGTGGCATGTGGGAAGTCCTACCCTAGGATCTCACTGCTGCTGCCTACTGGATCTGTGGGATGGGATCCTGTATTAAGTGATGATCTTTTTATAGGGCTCTTTGGTTACATAAATAGAAGTCTCTGGAATATAAAGTACCAGAAGGATCTGGTGTGCCCACTAACTGAGACTGCCTGCAATTATATAATCTCTCTGAAGATCACTATATGAACTTTGAAGACCTTTAAAAACCTATAATTTATCATCATTTCTTAACTACACTCATACATCTTAGTTCTTACACTGTATTATGTTAAAAGTGTATTTCTTTCTTGATACCAAAAAAAAACACAATGTCTGCTCTCATGACAAGGCATGATTCTAAAATCCTCCTCCTTTTAGCCTCCCCCCACCCTACTAATTGTTATATTCACACTTTGGATAAAGAGCCTAAGATAAGGGTTTAATTTGGATTAATAGGATAATTACTATGTGACAAACAAATGCCAAATAATGTGAAGAACTGCTTTGTAAGGGAGTTCTTGGTTTGATAAAGGTTTGCTTTCAGGTGTGTGGCCTGAATTCTAAACCTCAGAAATATTTCCCAGGCTTCTGATGAAATTTATGTTTAAACGTACAATGCAGTCTTACCATTTTCCTGTATATTTTTATGAGTCCATTTTAAATGCTGCAGTGGAATCTTTCTATTATTCTCAGGCTTTGCTGAGACAGCCGAATTGTTACCTTGACCTTGTTGATGCCCCCAAGGGCAGTTTCCTGAAAAGGAGGAGGCAGTCTGTAATCTAGGGGGAGGAGGGCATTCTTTTCGCAAGATTGCACCTGTGTTCACCAGAGCATCCATTGTTTATGTATTTCTCGTTCCTGTTAAACTGTAAGCTCCGTCATCTGCAAGGGATGTGCATTAGTACTCTGGATGGTAACAATGTCAAAATATCTTCAACACCTAACCATTTTGGAGCCATCACGATGCCATGAGTACTGTGCTAATTACTATTAGGCATAATTCAGAGAAAAGAGAAATGAAACTGAGAACATTTGCCAAAGGTTCAATGACCATTAAGTGACAGAAGTGGGATTCAAACTCAAAACTGCCTGACTCCAAACTTGTATTTATAAGGCCCTCTTTAGTATCACCGCTACCTAACCTATAGTAGGTACTTAGTATATAGTAGGTATTAATAGTAGTATTGGGAGTAAAGGGCTAACATTGATTGAGGGTCTACTCATTGTTGTATACGGTGCTCAGCTCTGCAGACATTATCAACTCCCAGAACCCAACCACCACACTTCCCTGTAGTCCCGCCTGTAAAGACAGTGGCTACTTCTGAGGATTGCCTGTCGTGGGCCGGCTCTGGCCCCTGTGCAAGTGGCCGACATTTCAGTCCAGCTCAAGGCTTTGCCTACCTGAATTATTCAATTATTTTTCTCTCTTCCCTCCTGACTTCTGCCTTCTCTCTGCCCCTTGTGCATTTTATGCTGGGCCCATTTTTCACCTATCTGCACATTTTACTCCACCACTGTCAATCATCTGAATCCCCTCTGTGCACATAAAACATATACTGGGTACCTATTACATGTCTTACACTAAACGCTATCCCTGTTCACAGCCCCTCACTACCCCAGGGCTTCTCTGCACCCTTCCAGGTTCACTCTCAGTCACTGTGACAAGCGGTGCTCAGGGCCACACCCTGTGCTGCCTGGAGTCACAAACTCTTCTCATCTCTTACCAGTTTATGACCTTTGGCAAGTTACTTAACTCATTTGTCCCTCACCTTTCTCATCTTTGCAAATGTGATAATAACAGTACCTGCCTCTTCAGGTCGGGGGGACAGTTAAATAAATTCATACATGTAATGACCTTGTAACAGTTCTTGGATCATAATAAGAGTTCCAAGGCTGTCAGTCTTCCCATCGGCCTACTCCAATGGTCTTCTCTCAATGCATCGCAGTTCTGGTTGCTCAATGGGCTGTGTCCTTTGTACACTGGCATTCCTCTCTGTTCCCCTTTATACTCACTCCTTGGCATTATTCTTCTTTTAGTTTTTAATTTTTTTCTGCCTTTCCTTCCTGTTTCTTGTTAGTCTGTTATCCCTGAAACCACACATGAAGATGTTTGTGCTTATACTGTATACGCAGTCATCAGCCCAGTGGAAAAGTGAAAGGTTCAGTCAATTTTATGGCTTAACAAAATGGGTTTGTAAACTGAATAGAATCAACCACATATAGGAACTGTTTCATTAAAAATTATAGTTTCATCCAAGTAATTTTGTTTGTAGCTGTGTGTGTGTGTGTGTGTGTGTGTGTGTGTGTGTGTTGTAAGGGTGATGTCTACCCACACTGCAAATGGAGGCCAGGTCCACTGAGTCCTCAGTGAATAAGTGAGAAAGACATTAAATTTCTCTTTGCCTCAGCTCCCATATCTGAACAGCAGGGGATAGGTGGGCCTAATTCATACGGGTGTTTGGGGAAATACTTTGTTGATATTAAAAGTCTAGTGGAATTGAAGCAAAATGCTAAAAAGAAAGCTTTATAATCTGTTTTTTCTCTTTTTCTCTTAGGTTCTAATCATGAATATGTACAGACTACCATCCTGTCCCGAGATTTCATATCTCTTGGCACACATGATAACGTGTGTGTGTGTGTGTGTGTGTGTGTGTGTGTGTATTTTTCCTCCTTCATTACGTGTTTACAGGATTGTATGCCTGTTGCTTCAAAAACTCTTTGTAATTTGAAGTTTAATGGCTACCATGAGGCTTTTTGGAATAAAGTATGGCACTGGCACCAAATATTATTCAATAGTTGGAGACTCAGCCTCAGTTTGGTGATGCTGTAGATGACGGATGTCAAAGAAGAAGATGAGACACAGAAAATAAAACAGAAGAAGCTCTTTCTGTTCTCCATTAATTATAGCATAATTTGGTAAACAATAGGAAAGAGGCAAATTGGGAAAAGACTGGTAAAGATATCGCCATATTGGATAAATTTCCTTATATGAGTTTTCAGGACATTTTTTTTCTAAAATATAAAAGCCTATAGATTGGTATCCTGAGGCTAAACATTCTCCTAATACTTTCCATATAAACCAGTCCATGCTTCCTATATATTACCTGAGGAGCTGTCGCTGTATGAATGGGAAGGTTCTAAGGCTGGTGGTAAAATAAAATAATGTGTAAGTTAAATGTGTTCATTTAAGCATCTCAGCATCTGTTCAACCCACCTGCAGGTTGTGATTTCAGTGAAGCCCTGTCACTTGACTGCAGAATTGGAGTGTATGACCCAGACCTAAGCCAATCAGTTGTAGAACATTCTCCCTGCTGAGATAAAATTTTGATTCAATCAAAGCATGTGAGATACAAGTGAATTTTTTCTGAGATCTTAAAATCTCTCTATTTCCATCTGACTTGAATCTGGAAAAATTTGACATCAAGAAGTGCCACCATTATCTTTCAAACTTAGAATCAGAAACTTGTTCACTCAAAAAAAAAAAAAAGTAGATGTATGCTGAGGCAAGAGAGAAACTGGGTCTAATGCACTGGGGTGTATCCTATCACAAATGTCTGCTCTGAATCAGCAATTCCTAGCACATGAGAGGGAACAATAAGGAGAACATAGAAAAATAGAAGACAGAGGAAAATAACATTAAAAGAGAAATAACAGGGAGGATTCTAATAATTATTCAGTGCTTAATATGAACCAAACCCCCATGCCAGGCACTGTATATGACTGAGCTTATTTTATTCTCACAGTAACTAGGTACTGTTAGTGTCATTTGTAGAAAAGAGTTTACATAAATTAACTGACTTCTCCAATCTGATGAGTGCATTGCCTGCCCTGTGGAACATGACTAGGCGTCTTCATCTTTATCTCAATCAGAGCTTTTCACAGCTCTGTTTACAGGTAACCTCAGAAATGTCAGAGAGTGCTATGATTTCAATGTGTCCTCTCCGAAATCCTTGTTGAAATTCATACTCATTGTGGTGATATTAAGTTGGGGACTTGGGGAAGTGATGAAGTCATGAGGGCCCTGCCGTTCGTGAGGGATTACTGTCTTATAAAGAACTGGAAGGAACCACTGTGGGGCCCTTTTTGCCCTTCCATCCCTTCTACCAGGTGAGGACAGAGCATTAGTCCCCTCCAGAGGATGTAGCAACAAGGTGCCATCTTGAAAGCAGAAACCAGGCTGTCACTAGACACCAGAACTTACTGGTGTCCCAATCTTGGAAAACCCAACCTTTAGTACTGTGCCTCTAGTTTTACCAGCCTCTAGTACTGTGAAAAATACATTTCTCTTATTTTTATTTTTTGAGACATCAAAAAATAAAAATGTGAGGTATTTTTATCTCGATCCTTTGCCCAGACTGAAGTGCAGTGGTGCAATCCTGGCTCACTGCAGCCTCAACCTACCAGGCTCAAGCAATCCTCCCACCTCAGACTCCCAAGTAGCTGAGGCTACAGGCACACAACACCATTCTTGGCTAGTTTTTAAATTTTTCTAGAGATGAGGTCTCACTATTTTGTCCAAACTAGTCTCAAACTTTCGGGCTCAAGTGATCCTCCTGCCTCAGCTTCCTAAAGTGCTGGGATTACAGGTGTGAGGGACTGCGCCTGGCCCGTTCTTATAAATTACAAAGCCTAGAGTATTTTTGGTCATAACAGTGCAAACACACTAAGAAAGCCTTCCTGAATCACACAGTAAGAAAGAACTGAGATATGGATTGAAACTGAAATATATACGAACACATCTAGATACGCTATTTACTACATACATATCACTCTGAAATGAGGTGGTTTCTCCTCTGTCAGCATTAGCTAACATTTTCATTATTAAAGGAAGACTATTTGATTATGATTGTTTGAGGTCCTGAGTCAAGATTACAGTGCAGCTCAAACTCAGATTACTCTGGATAATTTCTGGATACGGAAAGATTTTGTTGTCAGTTACTGGGTTATCTTGGATACAGAAAGATTTTGTTGTCAGTTCCTGGGTTATCTGATTTATTTTATATGACATATACAATTGATCTAATCCCAAAGCTTGATATCAAACCTATTCGTATTCAGGCATCCATTTAAGAAGACAGCCACTATTCTGAAGAACTTGTTCTTTGGTGGTACAAAGATTTAAAGAACCTTGCCAATGTATTATTGAAGTCATTTACCCATGTTAAATGTATTATTGAAACACAGAGGTTAACAAGTTAAAAAAGACTACTTGCTTATGAATGGGAACATCATCATGGTGACACTCACAGAGATACGGTGTACGGAGCCATCCCTTATACATTAAAAAATAGATTCAACCCCCATTGCAGCTGGTCCTGCCTCCTGCCTGGTCTCCTTGCCAAACAAGTGGAATTGGACAAGAGATTTTTGTTGTTTTGCTTTACAATCTCTCACCCATCTGACATTCATTCCATCATTGACTCAATCTTTCAACCACCCATTCACACACTCACCAAATAAACACTAAATGCCTATTGTGTCAGCAATACTGTTTTGCAGAAAGTTTCACCCTGAATCAAGAAAGAGAGTTGATACAAATTACAAATGATATACTGCAATGATGAAAACATTTATTGACACCAATAAACTATGCATCCTCATTCAGATACTCATTCACTCAGATTTTACAAATACTGAGATGTGCAGACACTCTCTCAGATGTTTGCAATCATGTTAGCATGCAGAGACCAGCTCAAAATGTGTAATATGGAGGGGAAATCTGCAGCTGTCTGTTGGAATATTTAGTTATGTTAAATCTCCCTTGCCCTTATATACACGTCTAAATTTGGAAAACAGAAGAGTGTAAAGGTAGAAAAAAACTATTATTTCAACATTTTGAAATAACCACTTTTTAATATTTTGGTCTTTAGTTTTTTAGTCTTTCTTATGCAAAAATGTAAATTTATATATAAATGTATAGATATATAGAGCTAGAAATCTATACATATTTTCTACCAAAAAGCATATTATACACAGTATTTGATAGCTATATATTCATTTATCAAGTATCTAATGGGATTTTCCAGGTCAGCGAATATTCTTCTGTAACATTATTTTTAGTAACTACATATCCATGAATATGCCATATTTCACTTAGTCGTATTATGAAACATTTAAATTATTTCGAGATTTTAATATTGTAAATTGTACTACTGTATCAGTCAGCTATTGTTAAAGTAATGCTGAGTAACAAACCTCTACAAAACTCAGTGTCTTAAAATAATAATCTTCATATTCATAGATCTACTGCTCAGCCATGGCAGCTGTGGCTCCCTGTATAGATTGACAATTCAGAATCTTCTCCAAGTGGCTCTGTTCTTCCATGAAACATTAGGCTATCTGGGGTATGCTATTTTATGACAACAGCAGGAACAAGTTTGACTTTACAAGCACATTCTGAATCCTTGGTGACATTACAGATGCCCATAAAAATCGTAGAAACCAAATCATATGACCAAGCTCAAAGCGTACTACAACTTTTGTAAAGAAAAACCCCAAGATGACACGGTAAAAAGCATAGATACTGAGAAGGGTGAAGAATCTGGACAAGAATGTTACCTATCACAATTACAGTAAATATTTTTGTATGTATCATTTAATATACATCTCTTTTAAATGTTGTTTCTTTAGGATTACTTCCTAAAAGCTGGATTGGACAATATGCTTTCACTAGCACATATACTTGTAACTAATCTGCCCAAATCACTTGCTCTTAGGTGTAGTTATCTGCTGTACAGTTAAGCTCCACTCTATGGATTTAATCCAGCCCTCTCAAGCTTGCTGATACTCCCTTTATTTCCATGATTCTTTTTTGGTTTTTAAATTTCAACTTTTATTTTAGGTTCAGGGGTGCATGTGCAGGTTTTTACATAGGTATGTTGTGTGACTGAGGTTTGGGTTATGAATGATCCTGTCACCCAGGTAGTGAGCATAGCACCCAGCAGGTAGTTTCTCAGCCTTTGCCCCTTTTCCCCTCCCCTCCCACCTCTGCTAATTCCCAGTGTCTGTTGTTTGTTGTTCTTATCTTTTATTTTTATTTATTTATTTTGAGATGGAATCTTGCTCTGTCACCCAGACTGGAGTGCAGTGGCCGATCTCAGCCCACTGCAACCTCTACCTCCCAGGTTCAAGGGATTCTCCTGACCTCAGCCTCCCAAGTAGCTGGGATTACAGGTATGTGCTACTATGCCTGGCTAATTTTGCATTTTTCGTAGAGATGGGGTTTCGCCATGTTGGCCAGGTTGGCCTTGAACTCGTAACCTCAGGGGATCCACCCACCTCAGTCTCCCAAAGTGCTAGGATTGCAGGCATGAGCCACTACCCCCGGCCTGTTGTTCTTATCTTGATATCCATGCATACCCAATGTTTAACTCCCATTTATAAGTGAAAACAATGTGTTATTTGGTTTTCTGTTCCTGCACTGATATCCATGTGTACCCAGTGCTTAGCTCCCATTTATAAGTGAGAACAATGTGTTATCTGGTTTTCTGTTCCTACATTAACTCACTTAGGATAATGGCCTCCTGCTGCATCCCCTGTTGCTGCGAGGAACACAAGTTTATTCTTTTATACGGCTGCATAGTATTCCATAGTATATATGTATCACATTCTCTTTATCCAATCCACCACTGATGGACACCTAGATTGGTTCCATGTCCTTGCTATTGTGAATAGTGCTGCAATGAACATACTAGTGCATGTGTTTTTTTTGGTAAAATGATTTCTTTCCTTTGGGTATATTCCCAGTAATGAGATTGCTGGGTCAAATGGTAGTTCTGTTTTAAGTTCTCTGAGAAATCTTTAAGCTGCTCTTCATAGTGGCTGAACTAATTTTCACTCCTATGGTACATTGTGTAAGAGCTTCCTTTTCTCTACAGCCCTGCCAGCATCTGTTATATTTTGACTCTTTTGTAACAGCCATATTGATTGGTGTAAGATGGTATCTCATTGTGGTTCTGATTTTCATTTCTCTGATGATTAATGATGTTGAGCACCTTTTCATGTTTGTTGGCTGCTGGTATATCTTCTTTCAAGAAGTGTTTGTTCATGTCTTTTACCCACTTTTTAATGGGGTTTCTTTTGGCTTGTTGAATTGTTTAAGTTTTGTATAGATTCTGGATATAGACCTTTGTCAGATGCATAGTTTAGTTTGTGAGTATTTTCCCCCATTCTGTAGGTTGTCTGTTTACTCTGTTGATAGTTTCTTTTGCTGTGGAGAAGTTCTTCAGTTTAATTAGGTCCCATTTGTCTATTTTTGTTTTACTTGCAATTGCTTTTGAGGACTTAGCCATAAATTCTTTCTCAAGGCTTGTGTCAGAATGCTGTTTCCTAGGTTTTCTTATAATTTGTGGTCATATATTTAACTCTTTTTTTTTAAGATGGAATCTCGCACTGTTGCCCAGGCTGGAGTGCAGTGGTGCAATCTCGGCTCACTGCAACCTCTGCCTCCCAGGCTTAAGTGATTCTCCTGCTTCAGCCTCCTGAGTAGCTGGGATTACAGGCGTCCACCACCATGCCTGGGTAATTTTTTGTATTTTTAGTAGAGATGGGATTTTATTATGCTATCTAGGCTGGTCTTGAAAGCCTGACCTCGTGATCCACCTGGCTTGGCCTTCCAAAGTGCTGGGATTACAGCACCCTCCCAGCCATTCTCCCCACCCCTCAACCCCCACACACATACACCTACCCTCTAAAGTTCTGGGATTACCATGCCTGCCATATCTAAATCTTAAATCTATCTGCATATGGCTTACCACTCTCCCGGCACCATTTATTAAATATTTCTTACTGCTTATTTTAGTCAACTTTGTCAAAGATAAGATGACTGTAGGTGTGTGGGTTTGTTTCTGGATTCTCTGTTCTGTTCCATTGGTCTACGTGTCTGTTTTTGTACTGAAACCATACTGTTTTGATTACTACGGCCTAATATGGTTGAAAATCAGGTAATGTGCTGCCTCTGGCTTTGTTCCTAATGCTTAGGATTTTTTTTTTAAACTGTTCATTTTGGTTCCATATCAGCTTTAGAATTGTTTTTTTTCTAATTCTGTGAAAAATGACATTGGTAGTTTGATAGAAATAGTGTTGAATCTGCAGATAGTTTTGGGCAGCATGGATACCTGAATAACACGGATTCTTTCAATTCATGAGTATGGAATGTTTTTTCCATTTGTTTGTGTCATCTTTTCTTTCTTTTAGCAGTGTTTTTATTTCATGTTTTAAAAATACCATTGCCTGAATTCTGTCAAAAAGATTTCATTTAATTGGTCTTGGATGGGGCTCAAACAATGGCATCCTACAAAAATTCCCCCCCAGTTTAGAACACAGTTGAGAATTATTGCTCCAAACCCTCAACATTTTGCTGAGAGTTGATGGGTATTGCTACTTAGCCACACCCAACCACTCACCCTCCCAGCTACCCTCTCCCACTCTCAACCCCCCACACACATACACCTGCCCTCTGGACATTGTTTTCTGTATTTCTCTTTTTGTTTCCTTTTTTCTCCAGGAAGCAGAGAAAGGCTTGTTTGTTGTTACCATAACAACACTAGACTTAGGTAAAAACTTTCCCAAAGGAGAATTTGTGACATTAAAATTGCTCCTTGGGTTTTCCTATTTCAATTCTGACATATAAAGAGCGGAGATTTCATAGATGTCATTCTTTCAATAAGAAATTCCTAGAATAAAGAAAAGGCAATGACTTTTCTTGGACCTTTCGAAAACTGATGCTGCAGGAAAATGTTACTACTCTGAAATCAGGTGAGATAGGTACATGTGGAGAGACACAGCCACTGAAATCTGTTAACCTGAAGCGGAAGACGCTGGAGCCATAAACTGGGAGATACATGATGCATATGTCTCAACATAGCAAGTCTGTATGTGCTATCCTTAGAAGGACCTGCTAGAAGGACATGGATAAGCTGGAAGCCATCATTCTCAGCAAACTAACACAGGAACGGAAAACCAAACATTGCATGTTCTCACTCGTAAGTGGGAGTTGAACAATGAGAACACATGGACACACACAGGGAGGGAACATCACACACCAGGGCCTCTCAGGGGGTGCAGTGAAAGGGAAGGGAGAGCATTAGAACAAATACATAATGCATTTGGGCTTAGATGACGGGTTAACAGGTGCAGCAAACCACCATGGTACATGTATACCCATGTAACAAACCTGTATGTTTTGCACATGTATCCTAGAACTTAAAGTAAAATCAAAAAAACTTAAAAATTTAAAAAAATTTAAAAAGACCTGCTGGAAAGGTTGGCCCTTGGCCAATGTTTGAATTTCAGGTGGGTTACTGCCATTCCCAGACCTAATAACAGGGTTCACTTTGCCCAAACTGTCTGTACAAACCAGGCAATTTATGCTAAATACCTATTTTTCTTCTGGGAGCTGGAATTTTGGTATGTGCTATGCAAAGGATGACCTCAATAAAAATTTTGGGCACTGAGTCTCTAATAAGCTTTCCTGGTAGGTAACATTTAATATGCATGGTCACAACTCATTGCCATAGGAATTAACAGCAGGCTATGTGCTTCCTCTGGGAGAGGACTCTGGGGAGCTTGAGCCTGTTTTCCACCAGACTTCATCCTATACATTTTTTGCCCTTGATACTTTTGCTTTGTATCATTTTACTGTAGAAAATCATAACTGTATAATTATGGGCTGAGTTCTGTGGGTCCTCTTACTAAATCATTAAAATTGGGGGTGATCTTGAACCCCCATGTAAATATATATTAAATTTGATGAATTGCAGGAGACTGAGTTTAGACAAAGTGACAGTTAGAAACTCTTGACAACCATCGTCTTAGAGGGGGGTCCCAAATTTTCAAGGACTTTATCTCCAGAAACTCAGACCAGTTTTTATGGTGAAAATTTGATAAATATCCTTACTTTTTTCTAACAGAGAAAGGGGAAGAATAATCATTGTGAAATACACTCATGACATTCTCTATAAGCAAATCTCATTCTTCAAGGGAAAGTCTTTGCCAGAAACTTCTACCAGAAAGAAAATTTCTTCCATTCAGTACCATTCAGTTTTCCCAATTCACCTAAAGGGACAGGATATCCAATAGAAATCAGAGTATCAAGGAAAAAGATGGAGAACATTCCAGTCAAGGAAATAATTAGGGACTATTGAGAACCAGGTGTACCACTGGAGAAACAACTGTGGAGAGCACAACTCCAATACACAAGCCCACTAAAAGACTGTGATTTAATAGGAAAATTATAGAACACTCCCCATCCTACAAACATGACCGAAAAACAAAAAAAGTAGGGCTACCTTATAAATACAATTGATTATGCGTGAAAGAAACACAAGACACAAACTTTAACTAGAACTACTTAGGGAAACCCAAAGTTAAGAGGGAATTAAAACAAGGATGCTACAGCAACTTGAAGCCTCTGGTACCTAGAGCTATAACAAACATCAAACAAAGGCCGCATCCTAATCAGATAAACAAATATCCTCACATTATAGTTCCATTTATTTCAGTTCCAATTACCTGATACAATATGTCTAGCTTCTAGCAAAAATTATAAGGCATGCATAAAGGCAAGAACGAACACCATTTGAAGAAACAAAGCACTAATCAGAACCAGATTCAAGTATGACAGAATGATACAATTAGCAGCCAGAGAATGTAAAATGACTACAATTGAATTGTTAAGGCCTATATGAGACATAAAAGTAGATAATATGCAAAAGTAAACAGGTAATATAGAGAGATAACAAATATGAACAATGTCTTTGATGGGGGTCATCCGTTGACTATAAATGACTGAGAAAGGCATCAGAGCTGGAAGACTGGTGAATAAAAATTTTCCAAACTTAAATACAAAGAAAATGAGTGTATGTTGCTAGTGTGGGGAGACAGAATTTCAAGAACTCTGGAGCAAGTTCAAAAAATGAAACATATGTATAATTAGGATAAAAGAATGAAAAGAGGAAGAGAATAGTAGAGAAATATTTGAAATAATAATGGCTGACAACTCTAGGCAATAAATGAGATAGACTAAACAAAATCTCAGAGAATAACAACCAGTTAAGTACCAAGACATGCACACACATACATACACACACACACACACACACACACACACACACCCCCATAGACATACCATATTTGCATTTTAGAAACCAGAGAAAATGAGAAAATTTTAAGAAAGAGAGAAGGAGATAGAGGAAGAGAATTTACTCATAGGGAAATAAGAACAGAATAAGAGTTATGACAGACTCCTTATCAGAAATCATATAAGCAAGAAGAGAACTGGTAAAATATTTGAATATTTGAAAGAAAAAAAAAATCAACCTAGAATTATATGCAGTGAAATTCTTAAAAGGCATTTTTCAGTCATAGAAAAAATGTTA
Source organism: Ateles fusciceps (assembly GCA_036589455.1). NCBI lineage: Eukaryota > Metazoa > Chordata > Mammalia > Primates > Atelidae > Ateles > Ateles fusciceps. The sequence continues at coordinate 1,019,880 of JAZHEH010002724.1, read as the reverse complement.
TAGGTAAATAATTTAGATATTTGTAAAGGGAAAAAAGCATAAAAGGAGGAATAAATGAAATTAGAAGAAAATTGTCATTTTTTATTCTTAATTTAAATGATTACTATACAAAGTAATAATAGAATCAATATATTGGGTGAATATAGCACATGAATAAATGAGGTAAATAAACACAATGTCATAGAGTATGGAAGGGAGAATTTGGAAAGAATACTTTCTAAGGCACTACCTATGAAAGGAATATAGTATTATTTGAAGTGAAATTATATTAGGTGTAACTGGGTACAGAAAACTCTAGGGACCCAATAATATTTTAAAACATAAATATAACTGATATGTTAAGAGAGGAAATATAAAATGCTCCATTAAAATCAGAAAAGCAGAAAAATAAGAGAAACCCAAAGAAAAATTCAATTAATAAAAACCAAAATATAAATAATATCTTTAAATGTAAGTAGTATAAATTTACTAATTTAAAGACAAAGATTTATCAGAATGGATAAAAACAAAACAAAACTCTATGTCATCTATAGAAAACTAACATAATAAAATAATTCTATAAGTTAAAAATAAAGAAATGGAGAAAGACATACCATGCTAACACTAATTAAAAGAAAGCTGAAGGAGCTTGTATAATTTCAGGCAAAGCAGACTTCAAAGCAATAATGACTGTCAGAAATAAAAAGAAACACTCTATAATGATAAATGGGCAGTTCTTTAAGTAGAGTAACAATGCCTGAAAGTGCATACCCTAAACAAAACACATTAAGCAAAAACTGAAAAAACTTAATAGTAGACAAATCCACTATTGTATTTGAAACTTTAAAAGAGTTTATTAGTAATTGATATATCAACTAGGCACAAAATCAGTAAACATACAGATGATCTGAACAGTACTATCAATCAACTTGATCCAACTGACATTTAAAGAACATTCCATCTAACAACACCAGAATACAGATTTTTCACAAGCTCATATGGAATACTTACCAAAATAGACCACATTCTTGGCCGCAAGACACAACTAACATATAAGGTAATAGAAATCATGCAAAATATGTTCTTAGACCATAATATAAACTAAAAATTAATAACAAAAAGAAAACTAGAAAATTACCAAATATTCAAGAATGAAACAATATAATTCTTAATAACACACATCAAAAAAATTCTCAAGAAAAATTAAAATATATTTTCAACAGAATAAAAATAAAAATTCAGAAGGGATTTCAAGACGGCTGACTAGGGACATTTGACACTTGCATCCTCCATGAAGAAGAATCAAAATAGTGAGTAGATAATCAAACTTTGCATGTATTATTTAAGAGAGAATACTGAAATTCAACAGAAAAGTGACAGGAAACACCTAAGGCAAGGAAGGAGAGGGAAGCTAAGATCAGCTGGGAGCCTGGAGAGGCTCCTCAGTGTGGGGGAGAGTGTAAGTGAGAGACTCCCATTAGTCTAAATTTCAGTCATAGAAGAGCCCCTTGACCTTCACAGGCCCTGAGACTAATATAGGCAGTTGCCTGGAAACATTGCTTCAGAGAGAAAGCTCATGTGAGTCTTAACCACCCACTGAGACCTAAGCAACTACATTGCAGTGCCATTTTGAGAGCCCAGCCCACACCAAACTATATCCTGCCCTGGGCCCAACAGCCCCTGCATCTTTATATTCCTGAAGCCCAACTGATATCCTTTGCCTGCAGTCACCAGTGCTGCTGAATGCAGCTGCTATAGACAAAGTGAAAGCTACTGGCAGTGACACCAGCCCCAGTGACACTGCTGCCACTGACAGCAACCTTACCGTCCAGAGTAAAAGGTCCCCAGTGCACTTGCATGTGCCCTGAGGAGAGGCTCCCCCATCCACCACCGCCACTGCTGCCTCCACCCAAGGGGGGAACCTGAAGATCACCACACTCCTGCCCACCACAACCAATACCCATAAAAACCACTGGGAGTGCTGGGCTACCCAGATAGTATCAGCTGGGCTGGGTACTAACCCACTCAGCCTGTTGCCAACCATCACCAACCCCAATGCAGACAGCTTGAGAGCCAAATGGTTGCCCTACCATTCTGCTGCCATCAACCATACCAAGCCTATTTCCCAAGGACCTGAGAACCTGTCCACCAATCTGACCTACTCATGTCACAGCTGACACTCAAACAAGGTACCTGGAGGTCCAAGAACTGGCCAACCTACACCCACTAACACTGATACCAGCATATACCAACCTCAGATCCAAAGACACGCATGCTTAGACTGCCACTGCCACCAGTCGGGCCTGAGCACTGGCTTACCTAGCTTTCCCATCCTCAGCAAAACTTTACCACAATCTCCACTGACAACTGCACCCTCAGCTACTGAAGAAATCACAGGTATCACTGACACTGTTTATAACTGAATAAGATATATGAAGACGACACTATTGCTTGCACCCAAAACCAAAGCCAAAGTGCCCTAATCAACCAACACCATAGATATAACTTCAGGAAAATGTTTTCCTCTATTGAAAGTGGATAAAAACTTAGAGGTGACTGTTACATAACATGCACAGATGTCAATATAAGGATATAAGAAACATAAAAAGGTGAGGAAATGTGATACCTGTGAGAAAACACAATAATTCTATAGCAAGAGATTCTAATGAAAAATAAATTTATAAAGTGCCACAAAAAATTCAAAATAGTGATACTTAAAAAGATCATTGAGATAAAAATATAGATATACAATACAAAGAAGTCAGAAAAGTAATTCACAATATAAGTGAGAAACTTGCCAGAGAGATAGAATACCATAAACAAGAACCAAATAGAAATACTGGAAGTAAACAATTCAATGAATGAAATAAAATATACATTTAAGAGATTTGACAATAAACTAGATTAGAAGAAAAAAATTCAGAACTTGAAGGTAAGTCTTTTGAAATAATAGACAAAAATAAAGAAAAAAGTAATAAAAAAGAATGAACAAAACCAATATGACATACGGGACACCATAATGTGCCCAAATATTTGAATTCTTAGTGTTCCAGAAAGTGAAGAAAAGACAAAAAAGGTATAAAATATATTTATGAAAATAATAGCTGAGAAATTCCCAATTATATCATGAGATTTAGACATACAGATACAGGGAACTCAGAAATTCTCAAAATGATACAACTTTGAAAGATCTTCTTCACTGCATGGAGTAGTCAAACAGTCAAAAGTCAAAGTCAAAGATGGAATTCTAAAACAGCAAGAAAAAAAAGCATCTAGTCACTTGTAAGAGAATCCCTATATGATAAGCAATAAATGTGTAAACAGAAACCTCACAGGCCAGGAAATAATGGGTTGATATATTCAAAATTCTGAAACAAACCAAACAATGCCAACCAAAGATACTACACCCAGGAAGGTTAACCTTTATAAACAAAGGGAAAATAAAGTGTTTCTCAGATAAGCAATAGCTGAGGGAATCCATTACCATTAGACCAGACCTACAAAGCTTAATAGAGTCTACACCAGAAAGAAAAAAAGCAATATTTACCATCATGAAAAAACACACAAGCATAAAGCCCACTGGTAGAACAACCACACAAATAAAAAGAGAAAGCATTCAAATAGTACCACTACAGAAAACCACCAAACCACAGTAATAATAAGAGAGCAAAAAGGAACAAAAAATATACATAAGAATTATAAAACAATTAATGACAGGAATAAGTCTTAACATATCAATAATAATCTTGAATATAAATGGATTAAACTTCTCACTTAATAGATATAGAATGGCTGAATGAATATAAAAAGTGTGACCCAACTATAAGCTGCTAGCAAGAAACTGACCTCACTAAATAAAGACACATAAAGACTGAAAGTAAAAAGGACTGAGAAAGATATTCCATGCAAATGGAACCCAAAAGTGACCAAAAGCCACTATACGTATAAAAGATAAAACAGCTAATTTTTGAGATGAATAAGATTGGTAAACATCAGACTGGGCTAAACAACGACGAAAGGGAAGACACAAATCATTAATATCATACATTAAAGAGAGGTTATATAAATAAATCTATGAGCAAACATTTTGATAATGCAGGTGAAACAGACCAATTCCTTGAATAATACAATTTATAAAACTTGCACAAAAATGAAAGCACTATGTCCATCTTGTTTCACTGGGAAGTTTTATCAACATATGGGGAAAATAATACTATTTCTCCACAATCCTTTGCAGAAAACAAAAGCAGAGAAAAATTTTTCTAACCCATTCTATGAGGCTAGCATTACCCTTAAACTGAAACCAGAAGGAGGAGGAGGAGGAAGAGGAACTACAATAGCTATCACAACATAAACACAAAAATCTTATTAGCAAATCTAATTCAACAATGCCTGAAAAGAGTTACGCACCATGGTGAGATGAAAGTTTTTCCAGATATGTAAAACTGATTCAACGTTAGAAAATACATCAAGGTAATGTACCATATCAACAGGCTAAGGAAGAAACATCATATGATCCTATCAGTTAACACTGAAAAAGCATTTTAGAAAATTCAATACTCATTCATGATAAAAATTCTCAGCAAACTAGGAATAAAAGGAAACTACTTTAACTTGATGGACAAGTTAAAAACCAACTGCTAACCTCATACTTAATAAAGCACTAGAAGTTTTTGCCCTAAAATTGAGAACAAAGCAAAGAGGTCTTCTCTTACCAACACTGTTCAAAATATTTGTGGAAATTCTAGTTAGTGCAATAAGATAGGAATAATAACAATAAAAGGTATACCAATTAAAAAAGAAGAAATAAAAATGTCTTATTTACCAATGTCAACACTGTCACTCTAGAAAATCTCAATTTACTTTAATACTTTTGAAACTAATAAGTGAGAATAACAAGATTGCAGGATTCAAAGTTAATATAAAATATTTATTTTTTATAAGTACCATTTACAATAAAACTCCTCCTCCCAAAATAAATCCTTATATATAAATCTAACACATATGTACAGGATCTATACACAGAAAAATAACAAAATACAGATAAAACAATCAGAGTATCTAGAGAGAGAGTCCATATGCATGGATTGAAAGAATTAATATTAAGATAGATATTTTTTATTTTTTATTGATAGATTCAATGCCACCCCAGTCAAAATCTCAGCAAGTAATTTTGTAAGTATCAACAACCTGGTTCTAAAGTTTAAATGGAAAAATAAAAGATATAGAATAACCAACAAAATACTGAAGAAGAAAGGTATAAAACTTGTAAGACCCAGTTTTTCAAGACTTACTATAAAACTACAGTAATTAAGATAGTGTAGTATTGGGGAAAAAATTGCCGGTTGAACAGAACAGAGAGGCCCAAAATAGATCCATGTGAATATAGTAAATTGACCTTTAATGATGTAACAAAGTAAATTCATCATTCAAGTAAATTCATGAAGAAAGTATATTTATAACAAATGATAATAGGACAATTGGATGTCCCCATGCCAAAAGAAAGAAAAACAAAGAGAGAAAAAAAGAAAATGAAAAAAGAAAGAGCCTTACACCTTACAAAAAGTAAATTCTAAAGGAATGATAGACCTAAATGTGAGACACAAAATTATAAAATTTATTTAAGAAAATATGGGAGAAAACCTAAATTATGGTGGGTTCGATAAGTATTCAAATATAATATAAATAGTATGAGTCATGAAAAATATTTATAAGTTGTACCTTATTAAAATTAAAAACTTTTGCTCTAGGAAAGACACTGTTAAAAGAGTAAAAAGACAAGGTAGAGACTAGGAGAAATATTTACGTAACACACCTGCTAAATGACTTGTATCCAAAATATACAAAGACGTAAAAACTTACAATATACAAAGACATATACAAAATATATGAAGACATCAAAACTTAATAATAAGGAAAATAATTTCCATTTTAGGAAATAGGCTAAATATCTGAATTAATACCTTGCCACAGAAAATACACATATGGCAAAAAAACACATGAGAAGCTGCTCAACATAATTTGTCCTTTGGGATACACAGATTAAAAGAACAATAAGATACCACTGCATACCTAGCAGAATGGCTAAAAACAAAAAATGCAGTACCAGATACTAGAGAGGATGCAGAGCAGCAGGGACTTTTACTCATTGTTGATCCAAATGGAAAAGGGTACTGCTACTTTGGGAGACAGTTTAGCAGTTTGTTTCAAAGTTAAACATAGTCTTACCATATTGTCCAGCAAGTGTACACCTAGGTGTTTACCTAGTTTCCATAAGAAACCCTATATTTATATAATACCTGCACATGAATGGGTATAGAAGCTGTATTCATAATGACAAAGAAAAATTTTAAAAAGACATTCTTCAATAGATGGATTATTAAATTGTGGTACATTAAGACTCGAATACTAGTTAATAATATAGTGATGTGAGCTATCAAAAACCACCACAAAAGATTGAACTTCAATTGCATGTTGCTAAGTGAGAAAAGCCAGTCTGAATTACATATGGTATAATTTCAATTATATGACATAATGCAAAAGGCAAAACAATAAAGATGGCAATTGATCAAGAGATACAGCAATGAGTGAACCTTAAAGTATGCAAAGTAAATATATGTATATTTGTGTGTGTGTGTGTGTGTGTGTATATATATATATGAAGGCATTTAGGTAGTTAGAGGATTCTAGAATGGAAGGCAGCTACTGTGGTAAAATAATCGAATTGTATTATCTATTTATGAAACAACCTCACCAAATGAGGTTCAGAAAAAGTTGTTAATGTAAGTAATTTTGGAAATGTGCAGAGTCTTCAAAACTAAAGGCAAAGTGACTTTTACACAGCAACGTAATCTAATTAATAAAGCTGTGTCTCATGGCAACATAAGTTCATAATTCTGAAACCACTATACAAAATACTGGCATTGAACAATCACATAAACGGACGGCAGATGACGGAAGGCAGGGTTCTTAGTATCGGAATGGCAGTTACAAACAAGGGGATAAGACTAGAATGACCCAAATGGTACTATATTTGAGTTGGACACATCAGTATGAGCTCATAATTAGCTTAGCATAATAGACATGATTATGCGTTGAAATATTTATAGATATTTATATATACACACACAGGTTAGCAAACACATCTATGTTTCCTTGTTCTGCCTGCTGGGAGGGCCTCACCCAGTGGCAACAAGGTTACTTACCATTCAGATATCTTGGTTTCTGTGCCATTCTTCAATCAAAGAAATGGGAGTTCCTTGGAGAAACTGGCTGAATCTGATACAGAAGGCCTGGGCTCCCCCGCTAAACGCCATCCTGGAACCGTGGCCCTAAGTGAAGACAGTGGACGCCGTTTTGCTTCCCAAATGTTGCCTTTGGGCCTGCCCCGCCCCTATCCCGTGCCCATAAAAGACTTCAGGTGGTCGAGCAACACAAACAGCTGAGCATCAAGGCTACAAGTGGCTGATCCTGGGAGATTACAGATGGACGCACTAACTTCAGATGGTGCGGCTTCTGGGAAGGGGCCCAGCCGGAGAAGGCCAGGCTTCAGAAAAAGATCATCTTTCCATCCCCTTTCCAGCCTCCCTTTCTGCTGAGAGCCACCCACTTCTCAATAAAGTCTTCCAGATTTATTACCTTTCAAACAGTTTGTGTGACTTCATTCTTCCTGGACTCCAGACAAGAACCTGGGTGTCAAGAGGGCAGGGGCTGCCACCCTGACCACTGAGCTGGTTGGCACTTGGCAGTCCCCAGAGAGCAGAGCTGAAAGAGCACTGGTTATAACACGTTCGATGCTGTTGTGGGGCCCACAGTCTGCTCCTGCCAGAGAGGAACAACCAACCAGTTTCAGCGTTTGTTCGCTCTGCTTCCCGCACTAGCTCGCTCGCCCCGCCCCTCCTGTGAGGAGTGGCCAGTAATTGGCGGAATATAATGAGCCATTCCAGTTCCCCACCTGGGAACGGTCAAGGGAAAAATCCCATCTCAGTTCTAGGGTCAGGACTGGAAATACACAAAATGAACCTGGACCATCTTGTACCAGAAGGTAAGGAACTGCTGAAACAAAAGAAAACAAAACAAAATTAAATATACATGTGTAATAATGGAGAGACATCAAAGGTATACAGAAAAGAATGGTAAGAGCTCCCAATGCCCAAAGCTGGAACAATTTGAATAAGAAAATAAAGCAGTATTGGATTATAACGTAAAATATAAGGTAATTATACATGAGTTAATACTGATATTAATAAGTGATTGAACAAATAAATAAATGATTAGATAGACAGTGGAGAACAGACAAATCTCTCCTGTAGAAGAATTCCAAATAATTTATGTAGATAATCCACCTTCAAGGAGGTGAAGCATAACTCCTCACACTGTAAGTATAGGTTGTGCATAGTATTTTTCTTCCAAAGAGTGTTGTGTGGAAAGTGATACAACACGGTAACTTCACAGTGGAGAATCCTGACAAACACTATCCCAGCCAGATGATTACAATTAGCATCAACAATGGTAAGCCATGCAGATAGTATATACCCTGGGTGTAATAGAATGAAAATGGTACTTTACCTCTGTGGGTCTTCCTCCCCCAAACACATAACCTCAGCCTACAAAACATTAGACAACTCCCAAATGAGGGACACTTGACCAAATACCTGACCGTTAATTCTCAAAACTGTCAAGGTCATCAAAAACATCAGAGAAACTGTCACAGCACAGAGAGGACTATGAAGACATGACAAAGTGTCTTGTGGTGTCCTGGGTGGATAGAAATAGGGCCTTAGGTAAAAGCTAATCTGAATAAATTTATAAACTTTAATTTTTAAAAATTGCTTTCAATCAACAGTCACTCATCACATCTGCTCCTTTTTAGTTAGTTGCATCATCAGCTGTGAGTTAACCTCAGCCCACACCTCTTCTGCTGCCTTTGAATACCGGAAATGAGATTGTCCCTACTTTGTTTTCTGTACCTCTCACTAACACTAGTTACCTCACAGGAAAACCAAGCCCTTTTAACCTGCCAGTTGAATTCTACGCATCAAATTCGATTTGATGCCTCTTGGAAACTAGTCCTCAATCCAGCCTAGGAAAGGAGGCCAGAACTGCCTTCTGCACTTGTCATGGTGAAACTACATCGTTCCTGATAGATATCTATGATACACGGCTTGAACTTGGCTGCAAGCTGGTATATCTCTTCCAAAACGCAACATTTCTAATTTAGAATGTTAAATTTATGAGCTTATACTAGTTTTCTTTTCTGTGTCTGGAGTCTCACCTATCAGCTATGCAAGTTAATTTAACCAGAGCAATTAATCTCTTTTCCAGGCAGCATTTAAAAGCAAACAATTCATTCTGTAGGTGACAGCGTGTTGCTTAGAATATCAATAAACATCTTAGAATTTTGAGTTATATTATCTTCTTTACTAAATTAAAATCCACTAATTAACAAATACTTATTAAGCATCTCCTATGTTCAAAACACTTCGCTAGCCTAGCCAATACATCTCTACAAAAACTAAAAGTATAAAAATAAAAAATAAAATTTAGCCAGGTGTGGAGGTGAGTGACTGTAGCCCTAGCTACTCGGGAGGTTGAGGTAGGAGAACTGCTTGAGCCCAGAAGTTGCAGGTTTCAGTGATCTATGATTGTGCCACTGCATTCCAGCCTGGGCCACAGAATGAGACCCTGCCTCTAAATAAAATAAAATAAAACAAAAGAACAAATAAAAATACACACTCTCCACTAAGCATTGGGACATTTCCAAAGTGAAAGGTCCCTGCCTTCCTAGAGTTTTTAATATAGCTGGCAAGATCAAAGAACTGACCAAATGTTTCTAATGCCAGGCATTATATGGCGGTCATTCCTATAGCATTGAAAACTTTCCGAGAAGATCAAGACATTGCAGGAGGGGAAGATCAGAAAAGTCTTCTTTGAAGTGGTCTTTGGAGGCCTCTAGGGTGGTAATAAGTAGAATCAGTATTAGAGGGTTCTCTGGGAGGAATAAATAGAAAAGTCAGGTGGTAAAATAGGGCAAAAATTTTCGAGGATAGAATTTGGAGAATAGTTGTGTGGAGTAGAGTGATGAAGGGAAGAACACGTTACGGAGATGGTGAAAGCAAAGCAAAGAGTTAAAGTTTCATTGATAGACAATGAAAAGCCACTGAAGGAAGCCATTTGTGATCATAGAAGTGCCATGATCAGACTGCTAATCACTGTGACATCAATGTAAAGGCCACATGGGAAGAAGTACATATGCAGACTTTTTTCAGGCTCCACATTTGCAATCAGTGCTCATGAGCAACTGCAGCATACCTTATTAAATATTCCATTGCCACCAAAGGAATTCATTCCTCTGAGCCCAGTAGCCAGCACTGGTTCCACAAACCACTAGTTGGTTGGATGTCCAAGAGAAATTTCTCTAATTCCACTTGGGATCTTATCTATCCATTACAAAATTCCAGTCCTGAATGAATGCCATTCCTTGAAGACGGACTTTTGTAGTACAGACACTTAAAGGGCAAGCAATGAGATAAAGTGAGAAGTTATTTGCTTTTCTAAACCGGATAGACCAGCCAATGCTTTTGTAGAAGGATGTTCCCCCTGCATCTGTCTGCCACAATTTCCCAAGTGGAATAATGACAGAGGAGACTGAAAAAATATTCCCAGGGATCTGGAGGTATAAAGAGGCCTACTAAAAGCCTTGACATGCCTTTAAAGTTTTGTTTGATTTCTAGGATTACGGTGAATTTTGGTCTTCTTTCTAACATTTGTGTTCACTCCAGATCACTGTGAATTCCTGGAAGCACTCACACCCCTGTGGAAGCATGGGTAGGATAATTTTTTTTGTTTTTTAGAAGCAAGTAGTGTGGAAAGAGAGCAGACCTCACATCTACCAAGCTCACTCTAAGGACAATTGAGAATTAAAAGGCCAGCTGGACCTATAAATGCTGAACCTCTAAACGGAACAGAGATATACAGACCCTTTAATATGGTTAGCTTTTCCCCATGTTCTGTCAGAGAGAAATATCAAGGCCTTTGGAGATGGAATGGTCAATCTTGAACTAATCAAAGCCTAGCTGTTTGAAACAAGGGATCTAAACTTTCCCTAACTTGATGAACATTTCCCTCTATCCAAATATGAAAAATGGGCCCATTTATTATTTATTGTCTTCCCATCTGATATTTCACCTGCTGCCAACACAGCGAAGCCCAGCCAAGTTTCGTGCATGGCTGGCCTGCAGGCAGACGATCCCAGCAAAGCAGAATTACACCCAGGGAAGCAGATGGGTGACCTTTCTCTCGCCTGCTCTCCAGACTAGAGAACAGATAGCCAAACTCTGGGTGGCCCAGGCCCATTGCTTCTATAAATTAAAAAATATATTTTCTGACTGATGGTCTGTTTCTCAGAAACATCGATCACACATTCATCAAATACCATCTTTCATGCATTATGGCAGAGCAGCCAGTTTTTCTATCTGAAATCCCTAACGTGATACCCCTTCCCTCCTAGCCGACCTTCCCTCAAAATAACTTGGTGTGAACTTTTTTCATTGCTTCTTTTTCCTCCTTCTTTGCAGCCATGTGTTTGAAATGTGTTTAAGATATTGTCACATTTCACATTTCAAATATCATGAGGACAGGCCAATTCTATGATATTTTAAGTGCCCTCATTATGAAACATATGGCTAGAGGGGTGGAGACAGGGAGGTGGGGGAAAGAAATATGGCAAATGTAATACTTTCCCAAGGTGGGGTGGGAACATGACCTGCAAGATGCAAGAATCTATGTGTGCCACTACCGAAATACCATCTGTTTCCATTCAAATTATCATCTTGAAATTATGACTTTTTTGCATATGCCATAATGTATAGGATTCAAGGGCCAAAACACATCATAGTGTTTGCAATCAACTGATCCAGTTGCTGTTAAAGCTGTGGCAATTCAAAAAAATTTAAAAACCAAGAAAACCAAAAAATGTTATACTTGTTATATTCTCATTTTTATTTCTTTTAAAAATATAGATATTGTTATAGAAACAATAAAGAGATAGTTATTGACATCATTGATTTATTTGTTAGTTAATTCATTTATTCTTTTGTTCATGCAGCAGCTAGTTAAGGTATTGTATGAATTACACATACCGTGTGTGGACATGGGGTGCAGAGATGAGAAGACAGTGGTCAAACTGTTAAAATATAAACAATAAGGCTGATTGGAGAAGTTAACACAGATGTGACAGAAATACCCTGACTTTTGAGGGGAGGGGGGCTATCACATTGCTCAATGATAGAAAAAATTTTTTAAAGAAGGCTACTTCTAAGCTGATTTAAAAATAAGCAAGATTTATCTCTATACAAAGTAGATGTTGATGTTTCCAGGCTTTGGAACAAAAACATGAGATGATATGGAAGTTCCAGTGAGCACTGGCTGCAAAGAATTCATTATGGCTGGAACACAAAGGGACAGAAACACTAGAGATGGAGGGGGTGGTTGGAGCCACTCCCAGAGAACCTACCTCTATGGAAATCTGACAAGTACTTTAATAGATAACACCCGATTTCCTATGAGGATGAGACAGTGTCTTTGGTTGAAACGTATCTTGATGAACACTTAGTACAGAAACAGACTGCAAGAGCCCGTATGTCAGATGTGGCAAGAGTCACAGAGAAGCAGGCGAGCTACTTTAAGTAAGATGCAGAAAGTAAGTTTGTTTGTTACCCTGAAAGGGTATAGAAGAGTAGAGGATAGAGAGGAAGAAGAGGGTGGGATCAAGTGGGTGGTAGGATAGGGGACCTCTAGGGCAAAGGGCTAAGAGAGGAACTCCAAATGATGGAGAAAAAAAAGGACTTTTGGAGAAAAAGACTATCTAAAATTCTACTGTTTTGCTTGCTTTGCCGGGGCAAATATTTCTCCCCATACCCACTACTCCTCTCTAAACTCTCTCTCGAGCTCCTTCAAAAAGTCTTCTGCAGTCCTGTGTATTTATATGGGAGCTATATCTTCTTTTGGGAAAATTGGTAAAGATACGGGTTTCTTGTCTGAAACAATATGGCTTACTGAAGAGATCACAAGCAAGAAAACAAGCAGATTTAAGCTTTCCAGGAATTTAAATTATTTAATTTATTTTTAATTTAAATTTTTTTAATTAAATTTTTAAAATTTTATTTAATTTAAATTAATTTAAACTTTCCAGGAATTAAAATAATCAAATAATGAGATGGATGGGCTTTGACCCTCAAAAGGATGTATAAATGGGGTTTCAAGCCAATCTCACTAAATTTTTAGGTATAAGGAGGCATACTAGTTTACATTTTGTTTGTGTCACTGAAGATGTAACTGTGATAAACAGAGTTAGGAATAAACACATGAAGATCTGGTGCCTTTACTGAAGGGTTTATGGTGGATTTGGCGAGAAGTTCATACACGTGAAAGAGTAGTGAGAAAACTCTGAATAGTCAGCACATTTATCCTTAGCAGGGTTATCTGACCATTTTCTCTTTGACATCCTGAGAACCATCTGGAAAGCGCAAAAGAAAGCACTGACCCTTAGACTTTGGGCAATGATCACTGCAAGCTAAAAATAACCATCAACAGATGAGGACTTTCCATCATTCTGGACTAGGTGTAGACAATGCATTTTTTTTTTCTATCTCACATTATTCTCCAAGTCATCAAAGACTTCTGTGAATATATATCCCTCAGAGCCTCAATGCCATGCCCTGTGTCCTCATGAGTTAGTCAAAATATGAATTATCTTGTATTTGTATAATTTTTAAAAATACTTGTTCAATTAATAAATACATGAATGAATTTATATGATTGATGGATAGCAGATTTTCCAAATAAACTGCCCAAAATTCATTTCTCAAGGGTATATATATTTTTAGAAGATTCAGAATTCTGAGTAAATTATATACTTCTGTTCTGCATGGGTAGACTAGTAATATTTAGAACAAATTGAAGAATATATGATGAAATAATATCACCAATAAAACTGAGATCTAACAAACTCATCAAATTTTTTATTTACCTCGTGCTTGTTCTTAGCTATGTCACAACTCTTTATTTCATCTGCACTCTGGGGTAGATATCATTCTTCTTTTCAGATGAGGACATTGGGGACTACTAATAATTATCTCTGGGATTAAGCTCAGGCCCTTTGATTTTTTTCCCAGGACTGACTACATTTCCTTGGGTTGACGGTGAGGGAGTCAGAGTTCTGTAACCACTTGTCATTTATTTACTCTATGATGTGGTCTTAGGCAAGTCATCCTTGAATGATACAGTCTCTGCCCTTGTTCCCATCTCTGCATCTTTCCTCTTATAGATCTGGTAATACTTGACTTTCATTTCAGACTTAGCCTGGTTTTGGGGACCAATATTTCCTGCATGCAGAAAAAAGGTGTTTTATTGTTGTTGTTAACAATTGAATTTAATACCTGAGAACTTCATCTGTTTATTCATCCATTTGTGTTCTCAGACACATTTTTAGATGCCTGTTATTTGCCAAGAACTATTCTAGGTTTGGGGATAGAACAGTAATCAAGACTAGAGTCCTGTGCTTAAGACCCATTCTGGTGCCTGGTGACATGAGCAGCATCTAAGCTCCCCAGGCTAGAGGCAGTGTGATATAACGGGGACAACATGAACTTCAGATGTGACTCCTAGGTTCAAATTTTGTTTCTACTACCTATTATTAGGTGAGATGAGGAACACGTCACTTCATGTCTTTGAGTTTCCATCTGTAAAATGGGGGTCCCAACCTCACGGAGCGTAGGAGGCAGTAAGTAAAGCAGCACTGTTAGAGCATGCAGCCAATGGCCCGTGTGAAATAGGCATGCACAGTAGCTGTTTAGACCTAGCACCTCTAGGCTGTGGGGGACACCTCTTTTGTAATTCACCTGTTTTGTTTTGAGTGCCAGACTACATATCTGTTGCCTGGCTCAATAGCCAGTCCCTCTCTCCCACTTTCTCCACATTCTCTCTTGTCCCTGTTTGATGTATTCTCCATTCAGCATTTAGAGGTCTGTTTTGAAAACATGAACCTGATCATGCCACCTTTTGATTAAGACCCTTTAATAGTTTCCCATTTTCTTGGAAGAAAATGTCAACAACTCCACATGGCCTGTGATTTCCCCGCTGCCTGCTCCTATGCCTCGCTTCTGTCCTCCACTCCTTTTGCTCAGCCGTTCTTGTCTTGTTGCTGTCCCTCAGAATGCCAAGTTCATTTCCACCTTAGAGTCTTTCCATGGCTCTGCATTCTACCAGGAATACCACTTCCCCCAGTGTTGGTGCTTGGCTTTGCTCTTCAGCCATTTTATCTTTATCAACTGGTTCTTGGCAAAAACACCACCACCTACTCACAGAGCTGTTTACTCACCACACAATCTAAAAGGCCCACATTGTTTTTTACCATCTAAAATTATTTATTTCACTCATTTCTTTTCTACCCTCATACAAGAATGTAAATGACACAGAAGTATCATCTAGGACAATGCCCAGGGCATAATAGGTCTTCAGCAAATATTTTTGAATGACCCTGTAAAGGATGCTTCTCATTTTGAATAACTTTCCCTCACTGGTGGACAAGACTTTCTACCAGCTTTCTTAAATTTAACACACACTTAGCTTTAACTCTCTTGAAAGAGACACCATTAAGTTAGTTAAAAGCAACAGGCAGCTGTAACTATCCCCAAGAAACAACCATAAGCAGCAAGTGTACTCTCCTTATTAAAAGGGATCCCTTTGGGCCTTGCTTGGGTAACTGTTTCATAAGGATGAGTGGGTAGATGGCCTGATTATAGAGGCCATTTTGTGTAAGCAAGTTTCCAAAAGGAACACAAGATGTTCAGGCACAATTGCAGATTTGCAGATCACCGTCCACCTTCCTCTGTCTCCTCCTCCTCTCTCTCCTGGTCACCTGCACTGAGGTGGTTGGGGGCTGTCATCCCACCACCAACAAATTCCTTCCTTTGCCTCCCCCACGTTGCTATTCATCTTTTCGCAACATGATTACCGTCTTGCTAATAAGTCAAATGAGTGGGTACAGCAAAGTGGGCAGCTCCACTTGGCTGCCTGAGCGCTGGCTTGGAGTGAATGGGAAATAGTGTGATACAGCTGCAGCTGCCCCCACAGCCAAGCGAGCCCTGCTCACAAGGTTTCTCTTCCTTGGTTGTTGCTTGCAGGGATGGCACAGAAAACCATCTGGAGGAAGGCAGAGCTATGGTCCCATCTCGGTTCCCAAGCTGTGTCCCTTTTGCCATAGCTGTAACTTCCCAAATACCACGGAAGAGTTTCAGCCTAATCCTTGTCTGAAAAAGGACTCAGCTTACCATGTTCTGCCTCCCTCCCACCCCACCCAAGCCCATTCCTTTCTCACATATGTTCCTGTGAGTGTAGTCCTTCCTGTAGGTCAGTGCTGCCCTGCAATCCAGATTCTCAGATGCGTTTATCAGCCAGCAGCTCCTGCCCTGCCAATCATATTCTAGGCCGGAGAAGGATTCTGAGTCAGGAAGGCAGCAGCGTGTTTAGACTGGCCAGACTGAAGAGTCAAGCAGCAAGGCGA
Organism: Ateles fusciceps; assembly: GCA_036589455.1. Taxonomy (NCBI): domain Eukaryota; kingdom Metazoa; phylum Chordata; class Mammalia; order Primates; family Atelidae; genus Ateles; species Ateles fusciceps. The sequence continues at coordinate 1,003,337 of JAZHEH010002724.1, read as the reverse complement.
CTCTGGAGGACTGCACGACCTTGAGGAATTTGGAAGTCTTCACTAATGAATGTGCTTTTGTAACACATTAGCATGGGCATTTCAGCAACAGTATAAAGAGCGCCAAGTGCTTAAAATGCAATAGCGGGGCTATCATTGCAGTGATTCGTAATTTCATTTTAAACTCAACGGAACCTGCGCGATAGGAAAGAACAGGGTGGAACCAGAGTGGAGAGGGTGTGGCCTTGCGCCGGCCTAACATAGCAAGACTGCAGAGGAAATCACAGTGGCAGGAAGGCGCCTCGCCTGGACACCAGCTCCCCAAAGTGCACCTTTTGTCCTTCTGTCTTCTATTTCTTCCTCCCCATTTGAGCTCTGCACAACGCTTTGAAAGGGGCAGGAACAAGACAAACCTCGTCTCTTCCCACGAATGACTCCCCGGTGCACTTTTAATTATTAATCTGAGCCAGGTTATTCATCATTAGGAAGGCAGCAAGGGGTACGGCCCACACAGGCGCCATCCTTTATCACACAGATCCCAGAACACTAAAAGAGCAGATGAAGAATTATTGGAGACCCCGAAAATGCCTTTCCCTTGCCTGCTTTCTGCCCTGGGACCAGGGGGGGGCTGTGCTCACCCTCTCCCTAGTTCTAGCATGCGACAGAAAAGAGAGGATGTGGGATGCTTTGAACACAGTGTAGTCTCACTGATTTGAAATGAAGGGGTGAAGGTCAGTGTAGATGGGTGGAAAGCCCAAATTCAGAATATTCTTAAAGAAATCTACGGATATCTCTTTCAAGTATGTAGAGTAACATATAATTATAGCTAATTAAGTGTTACCAAAATGGAACTCTACGGGGGATTGAATTGAACATCATTTTTTAGAAGCTCCTGCTACATTAATGGCTGGCAAAAATTTTGCTTCAGGATGGCTTTTGAAAACAATTCTCTGAGATAATTTTTAATCCATTCTTTTAGTCATTCAGGTTTGAAATCATAGCCGATCTTTGACTTCTCCATTTTCATGATCTTTTTCCTATTTTTCTTTTGTAAGAGTTATCATTAGTTGAGTGACCATGACGTGCCAGCTGACTATTCGTAGTTTTGATCTTTACTAAACACTGCAAAGCAGCCGGGATCAGTGGCTCATGCCTGTAATCCCAGCGCTCTGGGAAATCAAGGTGGGTGGATCACCTGAGGACAGGAGTTCAAGACCAGCCTGGCTAACATGGTGAAATCCCGTCTCTAATAAAAATACAAAAATTAGCCAGGCATGGTGGCAGGTGCCTGTAATCCCAACTACTAGAGAGGTTGAGACAGAGAATTGCTTGAACCCAGGAAGTGGCGGTTGCAGTGAGCCGAGATCGTGCCACTGTACTCCAGCGTGGGCAACAGAGTGAGACTCCATCTCAAAAACAAAACAAAACAAAACACTGCAAAACAGATCATTTTAGGCCCCCTTGGCAGATAAGAAACTACAGTTCATAGAATTTCAGTGACTTGTTTTGGGTCACAAAGTTCATTGAAAAAATAAATAAAGTAAAACTAGTATGTCCCCCTTCTTCCAACGCCCCCCCACAATAGAATTGCTGTTTGTAGATCTGAGCTATGATAATCTAAGTTTTATATATATATATATATATATATATATATATATATATATATGTTTTACTAGGTTGCTTATTTTTTTCTATAAAAAATGTGGAATTATATGTTAATTAAGCATAGCGATTTGTTTCTGATTGAGCTTTTTGGTGACTGCCCCAGCTGTTCACATCTGGATCCAATGGATTCCAACCATAGGTCCAACTGCAATTTTATCCCTAGTGACAAGAGATATATTCAGTCACATCATCTGGTGGTAATTGACACTGTACTGCCTTCCGGATCCAGGAGCCACAGTGCCAGAGATTAATCCTGAGTATTATATAGACTTTTCAGGATTGCCCATATGGGCTTTATCTATTCCTCTTTCTTTATAATTTTTCCATTTATTTTAACCAATCTCCATCAATAACTGTAGTTCCTCTCCAACTCCAATTTGCTATACTGAATCCTAATAATTCTTGCCAGTTACCATTGCCCAAAGAGCTGAAACCTGACCTCTGTTATGAATTATCATTGGAGGACCCTCTCTTAAACACACAAACAACAACAACAATATACCTCAAATGCATGACATAGATCTGCCTGGTTTCCTGTTATCTATGGTTCCAAGGAAATTCTCGTTTATGATCACTGCTGTCCAATCTCACGATGCCTCATGTTCAAATCCACTTTTACTACAAGACCTAAAGACTGAATAACTAATGAATAGGTTCTACCTTAAAAGAATTTCACTCTTGAAACCTGGCTTTGGCCTAAGGTTAATCAACACGTTTGTTCTTAACTTGGATAATGCATATGGCCAAATCAACCTGCACGTGACACAGAGCTGGGAAAAGAGCTAAAAATGAGTCCAAAAAATGTTCCAAAATCTGCAACAATGGGCTAAATGTAACGTGATGAAATTTAACAGGCACAAATGTAAATTTAAAAATGAAAACCACTAACAATTGCAGACATGAATAATTGGAGGGGAATTTATCAATAACACATGTGAAAAAGATCCAGGGGTTTTAATTGACTTTAAGCTCAGTATGAGTCAACTGTGTGATGGAGATGCCAAAATATTAATGCAATCTTAGGCAACAAGAATAGAAATAGCATAGACTTTTCAGAACAAGAGGCAATCATCCCACTCATTCTGAGCCAGTGAACTCACACCTGGAATGTTGGGTTGGGATCTGGAGAGCACTCAGGTAGTGGAGGGGCCTGGATTCATGGTATGTAAGAAGTGATTGAAGGAATTCAGGGTCTGGTAGAAGAAAGCCTCCATAAGTATCTTAAAATATTCCAATGACTGTGGCATAGAAGGAGAATTAGGGTTCTCCTAGCCTCAATCCTATAATCCCAGCACTTTGGGAAGCTGAGGTGGGTAGATAGCTTGAGCCCAGGAGTTCAAGACCAGCCTGGGCAACATGGTAAAATCCACTCTCTCCAAAAACTAGAAAAATTAGCTAGGTGTGGTAGTGCACACCTGTAGTCCCAGCCACTTGGGAGGCTGAGGTGGGAAGATCACCTGAGCACTGGGAGATCAAGGCTGCAGTGAGCCGTGATGATGCCACTGCACCCTAGCCTGGGCAACAAAGATACTGTTTAAAAAAAAAAGAAAAAAGAAAAGAAAATGGAAAAGAGTCCAGGCTAAATATAAATGGGACATTTTTACCATTTAGAATGTTCTTTTTAAATTTCTGTAATTGACAGAAAAACTTGTATATATTTATCATGTACAATTTGATGTTCTGAATTACGTATACATTGTGAAATGACTGGAATTTTTTAAATGGAATGAGCTTCATTGGGAAAGTGAGTTGGCAGTTAACAAGTAAAACAGACATTGGATGAGCACCTCTAGAGCTTTACAGAAGGGATTAATGCCTTCAAAAAATCAGGGCCAGACAAGAGGAACTGTAGCATGGACATGAATGCTATACAACTTACATACTGCTGGATCATCCTGAATCATTTTGTTTTTCTGTGATTTCCTCATCTTCCCAGTTAAAATGGAAGTTCTCTGAAGCCAGAGACCATGTCCTTACCATGGGCTTCTCCTAACTTCCTCCTCTTTTTCTAGTGTGGCTCAGAGAAAAACCATAACAAATATGTACTGATTGATAGCTGGAATTGCTAATTTATGTAGCTAGTATTTTACCCTATTGGCTAAAGTATAAAAGTATGGGCCAGCCCAGCTTATGTAATAATTGTCACATTTCTGACCTGTGGCATTAGAGTTAATATTCTGCATTTCTTGTAAATCACTGTTTGCTCATCTTATTTGAAAGCACGAAGGTTCTTTCCCCAAAGATATCCAGTTCTGAGTAATATGAACATGCTGAGAAATCTCCCTATGCCTTAGTGTTCCCTTTGTGAAAGAGAAGGATGAGATTTCCTAGGTCTCTTTCAATTCTGTCATTCTGTGACTCTCATCTTGTGGACTGCCTTAGGAGTTTTTATTATTTTGTCTTTTTCATAGATTTCCTTCATCTCTCTCCTATGTTCCTTCAGTGAATTTGATAGTATCAGCACTGAGCTGGGGTATGTTAGCATCAAATTCTGAACATAGCATCTTAAGAACTCTTAAAGATTAAATATGTAGAGAATTATAAATATTTGAAATACCCTGGGGCTGGTGTATGTACTGTCTTTAAAAGGACCTTTTTGATCTAGTATCTTTTATTTGCTTGCTTGAAAGCTGGCTTTTTTATCCTCTGTTAGAGCATCAAACCCATTGCAGGCTTTCAGGATGGTGAAGGGTCCTGCAGACAGTCACAGCACCCTCACTCCCTCCTCGCCATACTTACTCAAGGTTAAGGGAAAGGATGGGAGAGTCACAAGCTCTGATACCACAGCAGAGTACAATACTAAGAATTGCTTTTGATGAGCCTGAAAAGTTTTAACTAACTGTTGAAAGTTCTAAGCTCTCGTTTTAGATTTGCTATTCATTCACTTAGGAAAGATTAATAGCCTTCCTGGAAATCCATTTTCCATGATAATGACCCTTATATTCCACAGATATTTAATGTCTTTCTTGAACATCTATTTCCTAATTCTTGATCTATTATAATCAAAATATTTTTATTACAGCTCTACCACATATATGACTTTATTAGACACAGTTTCTACATGATACTTACCTTGAAGGGTTGTATTTGTTTATTACTTATGTATTGGCTTTTGTTTATTAATATATTCTATGATTTTCTTTCTTGTCTTGCTTCATCCCTTCCATATTTCTGTTCTCTCTTTCTTTCCTCTTTCTTAACAATATTTCTTCCAAAAATGCTTTCAGATGCTTTACATAAAGGCACACAAGAAAAGTGTAATTTAAATAAAGAGGTTATGGCAAAAGGAAAAATGGGATGATCCTAGGATAAATACACAATAGAGTCTATGCCTAGAGGATATGACGAATACAGAGGATACAGAATATATAAAGTGATAGAGAATATTTATAAAGTATATGAGGAATAGAGGATGGAGGTAAATACACACAATGCTTAGGAAATGCCCGACACTCTTTCTAGAATGTTGCAGTGTGTTTTCTAATAGCAAGAAAAAGAAGAAAAATAAAGAATTATACACCTCAGCATTTCTACAAGCTAAAAACAAACCTGCTGATCAGGAGAAGAGACCCCAGGAGAAGCATGACTCCTACTGGTCTTAGGGCAAGAGAGAAATACAGAGAACATCATGGATTGTTGTAAACACGGTTTTCAACAAACTTTGGCAAAAAACCACAACTTTTATAAGAATGCTTTTTAATATTCCTCCACATGGGCATTGGTCATGATGCCAAATAGTACTTCATTTAAAGGCATTTTGGCCAGGCACAGTGCCTCACACTTGTAATCTCAAGGCTTTAGGAGTCCAAGGCAGGAGGATCACTTGAAGTCAGGAGTTTGAGACCAGCCTGGGCGAGATAGGGAGATAATGTCTCAAAAAAAAAAAAAAAAGGAGAAAAATTAGCCAGGCATGGTGGTGCATGCCTGTAGTCCTAACTACTCTGAGAGGCTTAGGAAGGAGGGTCACTTGAGCTCAGGAGTTCAAGGTAGTAGTGAGCTATAATCACACCACTGCACTCCAGCCTGGGCCACAGAGTAAGACTCAGCTGTCTCAAAAAAATTAAAAAAGAAAAACATTCTATGTGATGAGGACGGATGGCAAGGAATCAAAATGGTGAAGGAGAGGAAGAAATAAAATGCTCTTCTGTTGTCCACCTTAACAAAAAGATGGATTTTCAACAACAAGATGCATAAACTGCACAAATTTCAGATAATTTTCCATAAACTCAGAGACCTAAACTCTCTCATAAGTCCAACAGAACTCTTGATAATTGTTAATGGTTCATAGGTTTGAGATTATAATACCTGATGATTACCAGAATATTACTATTTTCTGTTTCCAGCAAAATCCACTCCAAAGCACAAAACATTCAAGTTTGGATTAAGATAAAAGTCCTCTGATAAAAATGATTATGATTACGTACTTCATCTGTTGGGATGTTGCATCCAGCATTTCTATTATTTATAACAACCTCTCAAAGTAAGTACGATGTAGAACCTGAGGCACAGAGAAATGCATTTTAGTAACTTGTCCAAAGTCACAAAGTGTCTAGAGGGGTTAGATTTCAAACTCATGTCTATCTGACTGTGTAAGTCAGTAAGAGGTGCACTGGCTGCTCCGCGGGCCGTGCTGAGGATCCACCTTGGCTCACTTCCTGACAAGTGCTTATTACACCTCCGGATTTTTAAAAAATTAGTAGTGTTTGTTAAAATATTTGTACAGTTTTACAAAACCTTTATGAGTCATTTTGGTCTTAAAGTGGAGCAATGATTACAAAAATGATTCCCTCTTTCTCAGTCTCTTTCTCCCTCCATCCCTCCATCTCCCTTTCCTCTCATTTTACAAAGCCTGTCCAAGACCCTGAAAAACATAACACATAATCTTGATGTTTTAAATCCAGTTTCAGAGGAGAAGAGGTTTCACTTCTGATAGGAGCATGGTTTACTGGATCACAGGGCTAAGAGAGACAAATGCAGAGTCTGGCCCAAAGCAAAAAAGAACCAAATGGTAGTCTCCAGCTTTCTTTTTGCTTGTCATGTTTTTAATGGCCAGTCATTTTTACATGCTCAGGATGGCCCTAGAGAAGGTTTCCTGGCGATTAAAATGTGTGCTCAATAAAGATGAGGACAACAACCATACTCCTGACACACCATTCACACTTGCCCAGCCTGCCATGCGATCCCGCCATCCTTCTTACCCTAGTGTGAATAACTCAGAGAGACTTTGTCACCATTCTTCCCAGATGTAATGTCTGTGTTACTGATCTCTTAAAGCATCGTTTTACATTTTACAGTTTCATTGTTAGTGCTTATAACAACTAAAGCAGTACCATGTCTAACATACAAAATATAGAAAACAAAAATGTGAAGAAGAGAAATATCCACTATGATTTCACCTCCAAGACATTTCTATTTATGTACCTATGAATATATGTCTAGGCTTTTTTTCTGTGTGTATAAATTCACAAACACATATAAAAACACACATATTTGTTTGATTTTAAGAAAATTAAAATTCATAGAAAATATAATTATGTATTATTATTTTTCCATCTTATTTTATAAGCATATTTTGTGTTAAGTGAAATAAGCCAGACACAGAAAAATATCACATAATGATCTCATTTACATTTGGAATCTTAAAAAATGGTCAAATATATGCAGATAGAGAATAAAAATGGGTGGTAGGGGCAGGGGCTGGAGCAGGGTGAGATGTAGGTCAGAGAATACAAAGAGGCAGACATATAGGATCAAGTCTAGAGATCTAATGTGTAACACGATTACTACAGTTAATAAAATTACATTGTATTATGGATTTTTGTTAAGTAAGCAGATTTTAAATGCTCTTGTCACTAGAAAAGTAAATATGTAAGATGGTAGATATGTTAATTTGCTTCACTGCAGGGTCTTCAGTTAACTAAGACAAGAGAACATAGAAAAAATTTCAACATAAAAAGGAATAGCATATGCAAAGATTCCGTGGCTGAAGAGTATAACAGTAAAAGAAATCCAAACAATCAAACAATGAAACAAAACATAATGTAAAGGGTACAAGGGACTAGGGGGGAGGGCAAACAATAAAGGGAAACTGGAGAAAAGATCCAGGGAATACAATATACCTTGGTCCTTATTTTAAAAGCAAAAAATAAAAATTTTAAAAGGTGAGAGTGGAGTTTTTGAAGTTTCATTTTTAAAGTAGAGTTGCGAGATAAGGCATAAAGCAATTTGTGCTTCAAAATTTGTGCTTAAGAAGATCCCTTTGGCCTACCAAAGCGACACCCACATTTGCATGTTTATTGCAGCACTATTTACATGAGCAAAAACATGGAATCAACCCAGGTACCCATCAATGGTGAACCGGATAAAGAAAATGTGGTACATATACACCATGGAGTACTACGCGGCCATAAAAAAGCAGAAATGATGCCCTTTACAGCAACATGGATGTAGTTGGAGGTCATTATCCTCAGTGAACTCATGCAGAAACAGGAAACCAAACACTGCACGCTCTTGCTTGTAAGTGAGAACTAAACATTGGGTACACATGGACATAAAAATGGGAACGACAGAACACCAGGGTTCCCAAAAGCAGGGACGGAAGAAAATGGACAAAGGTCAAAAAGCTACCTGTTGGGTACAATGTTCACTATTTGGGTGACACATTCACTCAAAGCCTGAACCTCAGTGTCACACGATATATACCTGTGACAAACTTGCACATGTATCCCATGAATCTAATTTAAAAAAATAGATCCCTTTGTCTGCAGCACAGAGGACGGGCTGAAGGGGATAGTAGAATGGCCATGGAGGGAGGAGTTAGGAGGTTACTGCCAGTCTAGGTGGGAGATGATCACAGCTTTGCGTAGGATGCTAAGAAAGAGATGGTGACACATGGATGGGTTCAAGAAGTATTTAGATGGCAAAACTAATAGGACTTTCTTGTAGATGGGTGGGGAGGAAAGGAAAACACATTTACAAGGATGACCCCTAGATATCTGACTTATGAAACTGTTGTTATCATTTACCAAAATAAGAAATCCTGGAAGAGGATCATGGTTGTTGGGTAGATACTTTGTGTTCAGTATTGGAACTCTTGTGGCATTTAAATACACGTGCTCGTAGGCCAGGAACTTTTAGAAGCAGTCTGAGCTTGGGAGGGTACATTTGACTGTCATTGGCATGGAAAAGGCCATAAAAGAATGACATGGATAAAATACGAAAGGAACTGGTGTGGAATGAGAAACGTAGAGAGCCTGGAATAAGAAATAAAGTGCAAAAGAGGCAAAGATGACGGGGAAACTAGCAGGGTCACTAAAAGGGTTTTAGAACAGGAGGGGGATGAACTTAGGAATGGAACACTTGGTTCTTTCTTACTCTTAAATATGGGCTTTTTAGGCCGCGCGCAGTGGCTCACGCCTGTAATCCCAGCACTTTGGGAGGCTGAGGCGGGTGGATCACGAGATTAAGAGATCGAGACCATCCTGGCCAACATAGTGAAACCCTGTCTCTACTAAAATATAAAAATTAGCCAGGCATGCTGGTGTGCGTCTGTAGTCCCAGCTACTCGGGAGGCTGAGGCAGGAGAATTGCTTGAACCCGGGAGGCGGAGGTTGCAGTGAGCCGAGATCTCACCACTGCACTCCAGCCTGGTGCCTGGTGACAGAGCGAGACTCTGTCTCAAAAAAAAAAAATATATATATGGGCTTTTTTGACTTGAATGTGTGAATTCTAAGTCAGCTATATAGCACGTTAAATTGACTTTGTAACATAGGAAAACTCAGGCACTGGCCCTCAGGCAGCTAATTTGAAAATAGTTTTATTGTTAATTTTAGCTTGTCAGAGGCATTCTTAAAATGGCATAAAACATTCACTTCTGAAGACATGGGAAGTTGGGTGGAGAGTCAGGAGATGGGGGTCATTCAGTCTGGAGGCCTCCACAAATGCAAAATACAAGTCAGGTCAGGTAAGTGAATGACAGTGCTCAACTGCTGCTTCATTCTAATTGTACTTTTGGGCCTATGCTGGAAAGAGGACACTTGATAAAAAGACGTATTCTATATGAATTGACTCCCAGTTGTAGAGGGCGGTGCAGGGTCTCAAGGAGAAGAGAGGTTTGGCGAAAGCCATCTGAGATGCAAGGATGGCTGGAAGCCACTGGAATATTGAGATCCAATCAGAGAGGGAGTACAAAGACTGCAGGGACCAAGACTGGAAAACACTGAGCAGAGGAACAACATTTCCATCTCTATGTGTTTGTTACTCTGTTCCTCTGATTCCCATACTGATTAACAAACGACTCCCCACAGCCAAAGGATTTTCTATGGATGTTCTTGAATGTAGCTGAAGAAAATCGTTGCTGAGTAGTGGAAAACTGTGCCTCAAAATGCTTAGAAAGGATACAGCATGATGGCCCTTATAAAACAGAAAGTCAGCCAGACTCAACAAATGAGCCCATAGGCTCACACCAGAATGATGAGCTCCTAGGAAGAAAATGGAGATGGAGGTGAATATTCATTCATAGAATGCTTACAAAGATGCTAACGTGTGCCAAGTCTATGAGTTACTCAGCAAGATGTTAACCTAAGGATCAGCCTCTTACAGAAAAGTATAGTTCTCTTTTTTAGTATACTTAAAATTAATTAATTTCTTCATTCTTTTGACCCAGTTGTCCCGAATGTCTATTTTGTCTTAGGCACTGAGAATTTAACAATGAACAAAAGCAGACATGGTCTTTAACTTCATGACTTAGCGTGGTGACATTTCACTATTCTTTTGATTTCTTAAGAGGTTATTTTTTCCATGGGATCTGTGGATCTGTCTCAATGTTGCTGCTTAAGACACTTTTCATGTAGCCTTAGGTCAGTAACTCTCCTGAATAGTATCTATAAAATATCTCTGAAATAGGTCATGTTTCCTGAATATACCCCCAGGACACGGGTCTGAGAAAAGTCCGTCTATATGGTCTCCATTCCCTCCCTAATCTCTCTTCTGCCCCTCCAAACATGCTCTTTCCCAAAGACTCATGTTCTTCACATGTGCTCATTCTATCAGCCTGAAGTCATCAGGGCACCTGGGGGACACAGTATTCATTTCTGCAGTTCCTGCTTCAATTATCTTCTTGTTGAATAAATTAACATAAAATATATAGGATATCTAAAATCCAATTATATTTTAGTTACTCTGGGTAGAGACAAACAATTATTTTGTATACACACATTAATTGGAAACAGAAGATGCATTTTGTTTATCATTTTTGAGTGGTTGTTTTAAACTGTCTCTCAGCTTAACTTTCTTTGACCTCATCTTCCCAAGAAATATGATTTCTCTTCACAGATCCACACTTTTACCTCCTGTTAAACTAGAATTTTGATTTTATTGCTTCTCCATGCACACACCTTCCATTTCAAGCCAATATCTTTCCACCCCCCACCTACCTTAATTAACCTACATTCTGAGATACAACTTACTTTTTATTTAGTGTTTTCTTATTTCCACATATGAACCTTTAAAACATACAATGGTGCATTTGAAATATACAAAATGATTTATGTTCTGAATTCAAAGGATGACCCAAAGAATAAATAATGCCCAGAGGTGAGTGAGGGCATTCATTATAGTAATTTTTTATGTGCTTGCCAAATGACAAGGGAAATCATATGATGCAGTAATCTTACTTCTAGGAATCTACTTTAAACATACTGATAAGAATATTAAATAAGATGTGGCTAGGACTATTCACTGAAACACTGTGATATACCAAATGATTGAATTGAAAACTACCCAGATTTCTATTATGGAAATTGATGAAGTAAACTATGATATCTTCACCAAATAAAATTGTAAGCAACTAAACCAAAAAAAAAAAAAAAAGAAAAAAGAAAAAAAAAGAATATATATATATATATAAGACATATTGAGAGAGAAAGATTTAAAAGAATTGCAATTGGATCATGTGATTGTAGGGTCTGGCAAGTTTGAAGTCTGCAGGGCAGGCTGGCAGGCTGGCAGGCTGGAGGCCCAGGCAAAAGTATGTATTATAGCCTTGAGTTGAAAGCAATCTGGAGGCAGAATTCCTTCCTCTTTGTAGGGTGGGTATGCGGAGCTCAGTCTTTTCTCTGAAAGCATTGAACTGATTGGATGATAACAACCCAGGGAATGGTGGGTAATGAGTTTTACTCAAAGTCTACTTGTTTAAATGTTAACCACATCTTAAAAAAAAAAAAACACCCTCATGGCAACATCTAAACTGGTGTTTGACCAAGCAGCTGAGCACCATAGCCTAGGCAAGTTGAAATATGAAATTAACCATCACAAATATAAAGCACTAAGTTAAGAAACTCAGCTTAATTTATGTAGAGATGTATTTGAAACAACAAAACAAAAATAAAAATTTTTGCCCTACTTTGCTGAAAAGAATTAATATAGCAAACATAAGAATGCAATCTTTAGAAATGCTTCCATCCAAGTTTTGCCCTTGGCTGGTGTCTGAGAACCTGGCTGGTAAATAGTTCTCTACAATGAAATGAAACTATGAAACTTCCCCTCACTGACAAAAGTGGTTCACTGTTTATAGACTGTGCAGACAATATGATTTATGAGGAATACTTGCTTTCCTTATCAGTGTATGGAATGTTGGTACATGCTAGGCAGAAGGTAACTACATAAGCAATCCCCAGGAAACACCTTGAGCACTGAGTAGGCTACTCTGGACAGAACCATAACACACATGTGTGCAGCAACACAAAAGAAAGCTCTGTGGGACAAAACAAGCTTTATGTAGGAGAGAGAAAGCATGAGAAAGTCTGCCCTTGGACTCCTCCAGACTCTACCTATATCTTTTACCTTCATGATTGAGGTATATTATTACTTTATCATGGTAATAAATCTTAGCTGTGAGTACAGTTATATGTTGAGTACACTTAGTTCTTCTAGAGGATTTCTGAACATGGAGGTTGTCTTGAGGGCCTCCAACATACCTATCCTACATAAAAAGAATATATATATATTTTAGGACAACAATTGTTTATTAAAATATAATTTTAATTTTAGCTTAGTTTTAGATTTATAGAAAAGATTCAAATATAATACAGAGATTGCATAGACACTTCACCCACTTTTCCATATTGATAATATCTTACCTTATCATAGTACATTAGTCACAACTAATGAACAAACTTTAATACACTGCTCAACTAAAACTTCATACTTTATTTGCATTTACCATAATTCATCTTTTTCTGTTCCAGGTTTCTATCCAGGATACATTAAGTTTAATTGTCTCATCTCCTTAGCCCCCTCTGCTCTGTGAACATTTCTAGAACTTTACTTGTTTTCCAGGAAGTATTTTGTTGTTGTTGCTGCTCTCAGTTTTTTTTTTTTTATTTAAACAGTTTTGGTTTTCTTAATTATCTCTATGGTTTCTCTGTGTTTTGCTTTGCAAATGCCTGTTTTCTAACTTTATTATAGCTTTCCTTTTATAATTTTCTTTGGGTTTACTCTGGTTTTGTTTTCTAGCTTCCCCAATAGAAGTTTCAGCTCATAATTTTTCAATCTTTCTTGTTTTCTAAAATAAAAATTTAAGGATATAAATGCTCTTCTGTTTTTATATCTGCTATCCGTATGGTATGTTTGGATAACTTCCTAGTATTACTTTTCCAATTCAGTAATATTTTCTTCAACTGCTTGTAGTTTACGCGTGATAGACATAGATAGATACAGATGAAGATAATTTAATAAGAATGATTACATAATGGGAGAAGGGATGGAAAGGAGTAAAGAAGGGGATAAAAGTTAGAGTTATCTCACTCTACCTTGTGTGACAAGTTTTTCTTCGGAAATATGTAAATGATTTCAAAATTATACAACAAACTTAAATCAAAATAAAATAAAAGTGATGCCTAAAAATCAAAAACAAAACAAATGACTCTAACTTTATATAAATTTGCTGGCCTAAAAATATTATTTGATTATCCAGACTTTATAAGTAACTAGTAGTTAGTAATATTAAATACTAATTATACATCTCTAGTATTTTTTGTAACAATGTTATTGTTTCTGTAGTTATATACATATACACATAATATTAAGATAAAGAAACTGTGTAATTACTTAAAAATATTTCAATCTAAGATTTCTAATGCAAAGAAAGAGAAAAAATTATAAAATCAAATAAATTAATATTCACTATCTTAAATTCAGATTGGAAATTTTCTTATGAACATATAATGTATTTTGTCTTTACAAAAATAAATTACTTTTTACTACCTTTCTCCAGTGAAACGGTCTACAATGATAACAATATCCAGTAACAATAATAATAAAATTTCAAAATTGAAAATTAATTTCAAAGTACTATTTTTCACTAAAGGGAACCAATAATTTTTGGTGAAATTATTGATTCCAGATCTGGGACAGGAAATTAACTTTACTTGGTCTGTAAATCAATATCTACATGATGTCCACATTGTGGACATCTTTACAAAAAGAAACATAAAAGATCATATTTACTAGAAAATAAGAAAGCTTTAATGTATATTGGGGCTATGCCAAAAAAGGACAGAGGCATCATTTTGAAGACCTCCACTAAAGAAGAATACACAATTTGAGCATCAAAAAGAAGTCGGATTATAATAGATTCAAATCATTCTTGAGATTCTTGAGCTCATAATGACACAAAAGTACATCTCACTGATCACCTGAGAAAAAATTTTTTTTTTTTTTTTGAGATGGAGTCTTGTTCTGTCGCCCAGGCTAGAGTGCAGTGGTGCGATCTTGGCTCACTGCAACCTCCACCTCCTGGGTTCAAACGACTCTCCTGCCTCAGCCTCCTGAGTAGCTGGGATTACAGGTGCCCACCACCTTGCCTGGCTAATTTTTATATTTTTAGTAGAGACGGGGGTGCTTCACCATCTTGGTCAGGCTGGTTTCAAACTCCTGACCTTGTGATCCAACCTCCTCAGCCTCTCAAAGTGCTGGGATTACAGACGTGAGCCACCACTCCCAGCTGAGAACATTTTTAAGGCACAAATTCAGTATTTTAAAAACTTATAACAAAAATATGGGGCAGGGGAAACACAAGCATTTATCCTGCCTTTCCCATGCCAATTAGGTTTCAGAGTAATTTAATAGTAGAGAAGTACAAGTTCTTTTTTATAGAAAAATCTCACAGTTGATAAGAGCAGAAAAAATAGAAGAGTATCATCATTTTGCTACCCCTTAATATAATAATAAATCTAGATAACAATTCTTGGTGGCTACTAAAACTAGATGAAGAACTTAAAATTAGAGGAATTGAACTGACAATTCCTGAACCTATTGATAAATATTAGTATCATAAAAGAGACGCAACAAGATAATACATGACTATTAATGCAATGAAGTGTAGGCAAGTATTTTTGAGAAAAAAAAATCTAACATGAATCTCATTAAGTCTCCATTAAGTCTCAGTGTTTACAGAGGATAGAAGAACCTGCTATATGACACCATATGGCCAAATTCAGAAAGTGAGAAACATGACAGGAAAAAGGACTTAGTTTTTTCAACAAATAAATGTTCCGGGATGGTGGGAAAAGAAGTGAGAGCGAGAAAAAAATAATAAAGAGAGAGACAGAGACTGAGAGAATTTTGTAGATTAAAATACACTCAAGAGACTTAGCAGTCAAATGTAATATGTGAACATCCTGTAGATATTGATTTGCAAACCAAGTGAAGTAATTGATGGCACAATTGATATAATTTTACACTATGTATTTTCAGTGTTGACATAAATGATTGATTTTTAAGTTGAATATCAGAATTGTGATTAATTTTGTAAAGTTTCTTTATCTCTGTCACTAGAATGCAAAATGGCTTTTTAAAATACAGCCTTAGAATTATTAAGTTTATTAAATTCTTCCATGTATTCCTTGGATCCCCAAACTAACTAATTGGTTATGCAGGGAAGGTATTATAAGCCCTTCTTTTTCTTTTTTTTTTCTTTTTTCTTTTTTTTTTTTTTTTTAATGGAGTCTCACTCTGTTATCCAGGCTGGAGTGCAGCGGTGAGATCTCAGCTCACCACAACCTCCATTTCCCAATTTCAAGTGATTCTCCTGCTTCAGCCTCCCAAATAGCTGGGACTACAGGCACGTGCCACCACAGTAGGCTAATTTTTATATTTTTAGTAGAGACAGGGTATTGCCATGTTGGCCAGGCTGGTCTCCAACTCCTGACTTCAGGTGATCTGCCTGCCTTGACCTCCCAAAGTGCTGGGATTACAGGCATGAGTCACCATGCCTGGCCTAGCCTTTATTTTTCTAAAGACAAAAGGAGACTTAAAAAACACTTAAATGTCATACCTCAACACCTTCTAGAAAGTGGAAGAGCCAGTCCTCCAGTGATAGGTATCATGCCCCAGTGGTTATTATTTCAGGCTACGCAGGCTTTTACTTAGCAAAAAGCAGAAGAAAATAGTCACAGCTTAGGATTCTGCAAGCTCTTTTTTAATCAAATGTGCACAATTTCATTTAACACATTCAGACAAAACACAGACACACACAACAGATGCATACAAACACACACATACACACATACTGGGAGATGACATAAATTCCATGTCCTCCCTTTCCTTTAAACTATGCTTAATATCAGAAAATTTCCCTTGCACATTTTCTGGACACAATTTAGGACAAAGAGTAAACACCAAATAACTCGATTGCTTAGCTACCTTGATTTTAACATTAACAAAGAGGCATTCAGTAATTCACCCAAATAATAAAGTGTTTAACATTAAGGTACTTGATGTTTTCTATTACATAGATTATAGTGTCCCTATAATCTAATAAACAAAACAAATCGAATTTTACTAGCTCATCTTTGAATTCCATATATTTTTTTCAAGTTTGCATGGTTCACTACCCATTTTTATGCAAACATAATCTTAAGGGTTAAATAGTATTCCAATAAAGTTTCTAAATATTCTCCCAGTTGGCAAATATTTAAGTTATTTTCTATATTTTCGTATTTTGGATAAGCTTTGATCTACATTCATGCACATGAGCTTTTATGTGAATCGTGAGCTAATTCTTCAGGATTGCTTTCCAAAGTGGAATTAATGGATCAAAGGAGTTTTAAGGCTCTTGAAAATATTGCCAAAATGCTTTCCAAAAATGTTGTACTAAGTTGCATGCCTGCTAGCAATGCACTTCTCCACACCCTCTGCAGCAGAGACCCTGCAGATTACTAAACCTAAGTGGACTTGACTAGCATCTCTTCTGGGCTTTCATCCTGAAATGGATCTGGTCTTGCATTGTGTGTTGAGAAAGAATGAAAGGAGAGAACAGACTTGAGATATTTCTTCCCCTTGGGCTGCTTTCCACAGTCCATTTCTGTGCAGTGCAATTGCCCAGAAACGGTTTCATTCAACACTATCTCCGTTTTGATGCATGAAGTCACTGAGTGCCTCTGCTTTTTAATCCCCTTAATTCTTTTGATTTGCTGGCTAGTTGAAAACAAAAGGAATAAATAGCTCACACACAGAAAGCAATACGTGCTTCAAATGAAGTTTCCTCTTTGTAAAGCTGGGCGATTACAGGCTTGGCTCACCCTACCTCCATTCCAAACGGTCCCTGCATGGCTGCAGTGGTGTCTGGTTCAATGACCACCTTTTCTGGGCTGCTGGTCAGAATCAAGCTTAGTTCTGAGCTGCTATTTCAGGCATTATTTAGAAATTGATAATCAGAGAATTCAAACAATGTGCAAATAAAAAACCTTTTTCCTTTAGAAAGCCAAGAGCTGATTTGCATTTTCTCTTGCCTCTTTCCTGTTTCTAATGATTTAGAAAGTTAAAACATGCTCAGTGCTTTGCAAAAGAGGCATGGGTCTTGAAAACATAATGTAACCTGAAAGAAATATGATAGCATGTATTTCAACCTCCCATATACTTTTTCTAATTACTTTTACCTTTTGCTAAGAATCTTTGAAGACCTTACTAAAAATTTAAAGGATAGACACAAGACACAGAGCTTCCATTGAGGCTTGATCTACAGTAGTAATCAATAAACTTCAAGGCTTGGGTCATTCCATGTATTCATGCATCCAATAATTCATTCATTCATGTAGTAGCCATCTATTTCTCATTATATGCCATCACTATGCTAGTTATTAGTGATTCAAGACTACAAACAGTACAATTATTATTCCCAAAAATGTCAAATTCAAGGAAAAGACTGACCCATTTATAATTAACTCTACTATAGAAGCTTCCAGAAGGACAAACAGCTTTCACTCCTGCCACTTGTAAAAACATAATAAAAATCAAACAACATAAAATTGTCAAAAATATTACAAACCATGATTAGCATCTTAGTTATATATTTGCAATGCCAATTTTTGTGTATTTTATCAAAAATGGCCTTCAACTGTTATAGGACCACCAGGTTTGATGGCTTATAGCATGATAACACACCAATACACTGAAACAGCAAGAGTTGCAGCAAAGAAATTGCTTAATAATCACAGGGCAATCTAAGAAAGGAATTGAAGGGAACCTCAAATCTGCTTCCCTGAGGGGTTTTGGACTGGGACATTTAAAAACATTTTGGTTAATAGCGGGCTAAGGAATTGGGATCACTGGTTGGTTAGGGCATGGGAAATGAAATTATAAGAATGCAGAAGCTGCATTCTTGTGCTGAGTCCTAGGTGGGGTGTTTAGCCCTACTGGCTTCAGTGGAACCATTGGCAGGCAGAATCCAGAAGATTTCTCAAATGGAAAACCTGAGGTTTCTTAATGCTAAAGATGTTATCTGTAAACGCAATTAAGGGAAGTTAAGACCTCGTGACAGAGACTATGTGACTTTTAAGCAGTAGGCAGCTATAGAAAAAAATGGGCTCATAGGGCAAGCTAGATAATGCTTAGCTATGATTCTACTCAAAGCTGATGCTTTTGTTAAAAACCTAGCAATTTCTTGCTATTGATTTTAGGAGAACTTTTTCACAATACATGGTAAATAATTTTTTAATGAGTTTTCTTTCTTTCTTCTTTTTTTTTTTTTTTTTTAATCTTCTAAGTTATTCCCAGGAAGAGACCATTAAAATTTTCTGAGTCCCCTTTTCTGGTAAATGTCACAAAAATATCTAATACAGGTTTGTTTATTATGACTCTGAACATCAGGACGTCATTACTCACAGATGGTGAAAGGTGTCATAGCACTTTGACTTAGTTTGGGCATGAACATATAAATGCCTTGGCCTTGTTTTTCTGTGTTAGAAATTGGGTTGTCAATTGTTGGCCTTGGAAACTGAGCAGCAGGAATATCTCCAGCCATGGAGATTTTTCATTCTGTGAGGGGTAGGTCTAGTATGGCCACAGTTCTCTCCTACCTACTGTTTTAGTGGGTAACAACTTTTGAATAATATGAGTATCTTGTTAGGTCTTTGCTATGGCCTAAGAACTCTAGGAATATTTATGAAAAGTAAGGAGTTTTCTTATCTCTCTGTCTTTCAAAAATGATCCATGGTGCAGTTTCAACAGTTGTGACTGGAACGAGCTTCATCATGGCCCTGACCATTTTATTCATCACAGTATGTTCAAGACTTAATGGGATCTGGCAACTGGTAGACATATAATCAGTGTTTTAAGAATGAGTAATGCACTCCTCCCTGGTGCACCACTATGCCCAATTAATTTTTGTATCTTTAATAGATACAATGTTGGTTTTTCACCATGTTGGCCAGGATGGTGTTGATCTCTTGACCTCGTGATCCACCTGCCTCAGCCTCCTAAAGTGCTGAGATTATAGGCGTGAGTCACCACACCCAGCCCTCATTACTTGAGAGGCTGAGGCAGGAGAATCGCTTGAACCTAGGAGGCGGAGGTTGCAGTGAGCTGAGATTAGACCACTGCACTCTAGCCTGGCAGCCTGGTGACAGAGCGAGACTCCGCCTCAAAAATAAAATGAATGAGTAATGATAAGATGCAGGCATACTATTCCCTGATTAGCCCAGACTTTTAAAAGTGTGCTGCCCACTGCTTTGTGCAGTCCATTATTTTGATGATAGTTCCCTTGCTGACACGAGGAACTCACCAGGGAAAGCAGCTGCTCTCAAAAAGCAAAGATTTCTTTTAATATCTCACTCTCCTTGACCAAGGCATTAATAAATATTTGGAATAATACATTCTCTTTTCACAGTGGCCTTTTGTTTTAGATAGTCCTGGTTTTTAGTGTCTTGGTAAAGATAAATTCTTTTTATTTTTAAATGATAAATAAAAACCAGAGTCATCTTGGAATAAACACTTCCAGGCACATTGATCTATCCACCCTTCAAAAACCCAAGCTCTTTCTTGAACTTGAGACTTCCTTTATATTTCCTTCCATTTGGAATATGTCCCTTTTTTATTAATGTGGTTGGCTCCTGCTGTTCATGCAAGTCTTTTCCAAGAAAGTAACTATTTAATCAGGTATCCACCCAATTTATAGCCCAATCATTTCCCAAATCTGTATTTTTAATGTAAATTATTCATATAAATCACCTCTTTCATTTACTGCGAAATTCCCAGTCCCTGGCACAGTAACTGACAAATAGCAGAAAACGATAAATATTTAACGAATCAATTAATGAATGAATAATTCATTAAGATCTACATTAAGATAATTCATTAAGATATACATTAAGTTATATATTAGATGACTTTAAATATCTCTTTCCATTTTTAGAGTTCTTGACAACCTGGTGTGCCAGGTACTACCATTTGACTTTTCTACTTAAAAGAAGGCCTCTGCTTCAATGCGTGAACATCAACATTTATGGACTGTATGTGAAAGCCCAAAGTAGTGGTCTGTGATACTCAAAAAGAGCTTGCTTACTTACAGGCTGGGAACCAAAGAGGGAACATGAATTGATGCCCATTTTACCAAATCTGAGAAAGATGATTGGTGAAAAATTGCCCTCATTCAGAAGACTGCTCTGATCAGCAAGATTTACTGACTGCTGTTAGGAGTCTGAAGTGGAAATTCTTACAAACAATAACAGATTGATAATGAAATATTGATCGGAGGTGCACACTGCAGAGCAATTTTGTCCATTTCCTTATGGAAGCTCAACCCTTCTCAGGCTTCAGGGAGGGCCCCCGACTGGCATCTTCAGCCCTAGCACTTCCTTCTTTAGAGGCTGATTATGATGCTTATTTTGTGCTGTCCAGAAGGTATGACTATTTCTAATATTCTTGGGGCCTTTAGGACATCTCTTTTTCCCTCCACTTTCTCTCATCCTCTTTCTTATATAGACTTTAAAAATGAAATAGCCTGGCTTAGAAAAAGCCTTGTGCAAAGCAAACTTTGAAATCAATCAATCAGGCTGGCCCAGTAGCAGTGGCTGTGGTTCAGGGATGACTCTGCCAGACAGCTCAGCCATTACTTACATCTGAGATAACTTCCTCTGCTTCCTCTCCCACTCCATGCCTATCCGAACATTGGACAGATGGAGCATGTTTGCACAATGTCAGATGGTACTGCCTTTTGGCTAGAGTGCTAATCAGAAAGCCCTGGTGTTGCAAATCCTGTTTCTTTTTTTCTTTTTCCTGCGTAGAACAGATAATTCATAAGCATCAGAAATATATACTATTAACAACCATCTTCTTCACTTTTTTTTCAGTCTTTTACCTCTATTGATACCTGGAAAACCTGTCATCTAAGAATAGTGAGATGCATTCTTAGAAGCCAGTGTAAGATGGAATAAAGTATACTGGTCTTAGAGTCACAAGATGTGCTACTAGAACATGATTTTGTCTCTTGTCAACCTAAAAACCTCTCCTAGAATAATAGAAAGAGCAAGGATTGGGGTACTTTAGCCCTGGTTTTAAATAGTGGTTCTGGAACTTATTAACTGAGATAAATTTCCTATCTCTGAGACAATTTTCTAGACTTAAAAATAAAGTTATAATTTCCACATAGAAAGATTTCTTTAAAAAATTAAATGGAATATTATTTGAGGACTTTCACTATGTGTCAATTTTCTAATCGTGAAAGGGGGAGCAGAGGTTGACTATGGCCTTCCATGTCCTACCTAAAAGCAGAAGTCACTTTCCTACTCCACAGAACCATCTGTTAGAACACTAGCCTGTGTCATGCCCTGAGAAGGTATACTCACACAAAGGATAATAATTGTCTTCACCAAGTGGTTTTTAAAACTGAGAAATTACCCATGATGTTTTCAGCTGTTATTTATGTAGACAAAGAGTGTCAAACTGGTGAAATGAACCAGCCATAGGAACAAAGTTGAAAACTAACTATAAATTAAACTGCAGCTCCCTCTGAATTGAGAAAATCTGAATATATGACTCATAGGGCTGCATCTCCACAAAGCTCAGAAAGGAATGGCTTTGAAGGCAAAGTGGATAATACAAAGGGGAGGGCTGAAAGGGAAATGGAATCTGAAAAGCTTAATGGGGATGAGGCTAGCTCACCGAAAGTGTGTACCGGCACCCATCAGTAAATGAAAGTAGTGTTAAAGCTAAGCTAATCTAAAGATCCTTACTTGCTCTATTTTAAAAATGCATTCTCCTAATTCCCTGAAGTCTACAGGATCATGTTATAAGCATACTGTAATAATTATTCCTTCTGTTCTTCCTAAGATTGCCCCCTCAACGTTTAAAATTTCTGTCTAAAAACTGCATTTTTAACTTATTTCAGGTAAGATGCAATAGATCACAACAGACCAATGTTTCTACTGCAGTGATGAAGGGGAGAAAAGAGAAATTAGACCAACTAAAATTCAAGATAGGGAAGAGCTCTATTCTGGTAAGCAGAAGATCACCAGACGTTTACTTCCCGAGGATCACTTTCTGATTCAGGGTATAAGCCAGATCAGGATAAACAAATGCTACCGGGGAGGAAAGAAACTAGTTGGAATCATGGTGGTGGCGTGGTACTGGTTTAATGGATTGAAAGCCAGAAGAGTCCCAAAACATGGTCAGTGTTTCTCATGGGTAAGTCATTGAGTTTTGGTGAAATGGGAGACTGAAAACGTCATCTGTCTTCTAAACGACAGTATGAAATCACCAACATAATCAAAAAGGCTTACAATATTATGTCTCCTAAGATGAAGAAGATATTATAAGATTATGCCTGCCTAAATAAGTTACATAAATACATGTTCTCCCCCTCAAGACATTTGCTAATTTAACAACTGTGAGATACCAATCCAAATGGAAGAGTAGGAAAATAGACTCAATTTCTTGAGAAAGAAACTTTGAAATTGCATTTCAAAGGATCTAATGCATGTAGGAGTAGAAACTTGAGGCCATGTTTGCATTCAGTCTACCACAGATGAGCTTAACATCTGACTGGATACAACAGAAGACAGCATCAACGAACATGAAGGCAGATCGACTGAAATATTAAAAGTGTAGTAGAGACAGAAGAAAACATAGTTGAAGTGCTTCAGAACACTGGTCTGGAAAATATTTTATGACTAAAACCTCAAAAGCACAGGCAACAAAAGCAAAAAGAAACAAATGAGATCATATTAAACTACAAAGCTTCTACATCAACAGAGTGAAAAGCTAACCCACAAAGTCGGATTAAATATTTGCAAACTACTCATCTGACTGAGAATTAATATGCAGCATACACAAGGAACTCAAACATCAAAGCAGCAAGAAAACAAAGAATCTGATTTCAAAATAGGCAAATGATCTCAACAGACACTTCCCATAAAAAGACATCTAAATGGCCAACAAATTATGAAAAAGATTCTCAACATGACTAATCCTTATAGAAATGCAAATTAAATCCAAAATGAGGTATCATCTTATCCCGGTTAGGATGGCTATTATAAGAAAGACAAAAAATAACAAATGCTGGCAAGGATTCAGGATAAAGGAAACTCTTATTTATATTGGTGGGGATGTAAACTAAAAACTAAAACTAGAACAGCTACTGTGAAGAACATGATAGAAGCTCCTCAATAAAGTATTAATAAAACTACCACATAATCCATTATTGGGAATTTCTCCAAAGGAAAAAAAATCAGTATATTAAAGAGACATCTGCACCCCTATGTTTAACACAGCATTATTCATAATCGTCATAATTTGGAATCAACCTAAGTGTACAACAGATGAATGGATTTTAAACTGTGGTATATACACATGGTGGAATACTATTCAGCCATAACAAAGAATGAAGCCCCATCATTTGCAGCAACATGAATGAAACTGGAGGACATTAAGTGAGATAAACCAGGGACAGAAAGTTGAACACCACATGTTCTCATATATATGTGGGAGCTGAAAAAATGTTGATTTCATAGAAGTAAAAAGTAGAACAGAGGATAGCAGAGATTGGGAAGGGTAGGGGGAAGGGAGGGATAGGGAGAGATATGTTTAAACCCAAGACTTAGCTACAAAAAGAGCTATCATCTGGGGTATGCAATACTATGTAGTGAACTAACACCATTCTGTAGTATAAAATTAGTTACTGTGATTAGAAACTCCTAATCTCCTGGCATTGATGAGGTATACAGAAGAGCCACTTTGCATTTGTATTTCTATGAAATTTTAAGATTTTGTCATGGGATAAATACTGCTCAAATAATTACATCTAGAAGGGAATCGCTTCTTAATTTAGGACCCTTCTGATATTTTTTTCCTGAGCTCACAATTTATTGTAATGAGGTTTGGTCTATTGGACAGCATACTAAGTTAAAAGTTCGTAGTCAATAATTAATTTGATGCTTGGTGATCAGCATACTGGTTTACATTTCTCACTCCTGAGTGTCCTCCCCTGTAAAATAGAAATAGTGACATCTACCTATTCACCCTTCAAGATTCACACAATGAGCAAACATAATATATTAAAATAATTTGAAAGCAAAATAAAGTGTGGTAAGAAAAAAGGATTAAAAAACAAAAACAGCATAGAAGACATATGTATGACACGTTGAAAAGGTCTGAATATGTGTATTTTAAAGTCTCAGAAGGGGAAGAAAGAGAGCAGAATAATAATTTAAAAAGTCAATTACTAACAATTTTTTTTAATTATGAAAGTTACTCTTTTTCTGAAAAAAATCAACAAATATCAAGCACAATAAAGGTAAAGAACATCTTACCAAATAATCTTATCGTCAAGCGGCTGAACACCAAAGGCAAAGAGAAGGTGTCATTATATACATTAGCAATGAACTAGTTTGAAAATATACGTATTTTTAATTTTAAGTTCTGGGACACATGTATAGAATGTGCAGGTTTGTTACACAGGTATACATGTGCCATTTGTTACATAGGTATACATATGATTTGCTGTACCTATCAACGCGTCATCTAGGTTTTAAGCCCCTCATGCATTAGGTATTTGTCCTAATGCTCTCCCTCCTTTTCCTCCCCACCCCATGAGAGGCCCCAGTGTGTGATGTTTCCCTCACATGTGTTCTCACTGTTCAATTCCCCCCTTACGAGTGAGAATATGTGATGTTTAGTTTTCTGTAGAAATTTACTATAGCATCAAATTTTAAGTATCTAGAAGTAAATACAACAAAATGTGGGCAAGATATTTAAATTAACACCTAAAAATATTGCTGTGATAAACTAAAAAGGCAAAGAGGTAAGTTGTTTTTATGGATTGAAAGCCTTAACATTGTTAAGATTTCTATTTTTCCCAAATAGATCTCTAAAATTAATATAATTCCAATCAATATCTCACACCGAATATGCATGGAGGTGTATAAATTGACAAGGTAATTCTAAAGGTCTATAAAATATAAAAGACTTAGGACAAATGGACAATTGTAAAGAAGAAAACAAAGCTGGTGGAGTGAGACTGTCAACTACTACTGAAATACCCTAACTATTAACACAGTGATGTATTAGTGCAAGTAAAGACAAATATCACAATGGAACAGGAAGTCTAGAAACACACTAACACATATTCAGTCACCTGCTTTGCTGTAGATGTACAATAAGGAGAAACTGGATACTAATATTAAAAAAAATGAAACTTGACCCCTGCATTATACGATACAGAAATTTTATAATCAACTGTTCAAGATAAATTATAAATCTAAATATTCAAGAAAACATAGGAGATTCTTTGTGTCTTAAGTAGAGAAAATTTTTTAAAACATAGCAGAAAAGTGCTAATCTTAAGTCGATAATTGATTAATTGCACTTCAATAATATTACAACTTCAGATCATCCAAAGACATCATTAAAAATGTAAAAAGGCAAGCCGTAAACTGGGAGGAGATATTTCCAGTACATATATTCCAAAAAAAGATTAGAATAAGGAATATAATAAAAAGACAGTATGCCCAATTAAAAAAATGGACAAAATAATTCAATGGGCAATTAACAACAGAATATATTCAAATAGTGAATAAGCATATGTAGAGGAGTTCAAACCATTAGTCATTACGGAAATACAGATGAAAACTACATTGCAAGCTAGGCTTGGTGTCTCACACCAGCACTTTGAGAGGCTATGGTGGGAGGACGACTTAAGCCCAGGAGTTCAAAACCAGCCTGGGCAACAGAGTGAGACCTTGTCTTTATATTAAAAAAAATTACCTGGGTATGTTGGTGCCTGCTTGTATTCCCTGTTACTCAGGAGGCTGACATGGGAGGATCACTTGAGCCCAGGTTGTCAAGGCTGCGGTGAGCTATGTTTATGCCACTGTACTGCAGTCTGGGTGACAGAGTGAGACACTGTCTCAAACAAACAAACAAACAAACAAACAACAACAACAAAACATTAAGACAAAACTACAATGCAGAAAGCTGGGCACCATGGTATGTACCTATAGTCTCAGCTACTCTGGAGGCTGAGGCAGGAGGATTGCTTGAGCCCAGGAGTTCCAGCCTGTAGTGCATTATGAGCACAATGATCCTACCTGTGAATAACACCTGCACTCCAGTCTGGGTAATATAATAAGACCCAGTCTCTAATCAAATAAATTAAATTAAAAACCCTGCGATACAAAATGAAAATACATATTGAAAAGGAGTGGAGCAGCTGCAACCCATACATTGTAAAATGGTTAAAATACTTTGGAAAACTATTAGGCAGTATCTATTCAAGTCAAACAGTAACTTAAACTATGACTCATTAATTTTACTTTTAGGTATAGTCCCAAGAAACAATGACTGCATAAGCCCACCGAAACATACATTCAAGAACGTTCATAACAACTTTATTTATAATAGCCCAAAACCAGAAATGACTTACATGCCCATCTACAAGGAAGATGGAAAAACAAATTATGTTTTAATCATTCGGTGGAATGTTACCTTTTCAGCAATAATAAAAAAGAGATAGTTTATTGATACATGCAATAGCACGGATGAATTTCACAGACATAGTGATGAATGGAAAAAGACACAACAGAGTACACATTGCATGATTCCATTACTCTGATAACAGGCAAAATAAATGTACGATGACAGAAACCAAACAATTGGTTACATCATAGCAGAGGGCAGTTACTGACTCTGAAGCAGCACTGAAAACCTTCTGGGTGCTGGGGGATAATCTTATTTTTATCTGGGTTGTTGGTTACATAATTGCATTTATATGTAAACATTTATTGAGCTGTACAGTAAAATCTGTGAACTTTGCTGTTTGCATATTATACCTCAATAAAAATAATAACTAAATGCAACAATAGTGACATTTTAAATTAGTTCAAACATGCATGATCCGAATTGGTCCTTAAGGTGTTCTTTATGTTATCCCAAAGCAGCCAATGAGAATAGCCTAGGTAAAAGCATCAGTCTGTCCCTTCGACTGGGATAGAATAAATCAAAGAAGCACATATAATGTGAAAAACAATGAACAATAGAAAGAATTATTTTTGTAGCAGATCCTCTGAAAATGAGAGGATTGAACAAATTCATTCAGCAGCAGGATGAGTCTCAATCAATTACAATCAAAATACTGTATGAGTTCAGGTCTTTTCCAAGAAGCCAACTTCAATTGTTCAAAGACAGTCTCTGTAGATTTGCAGTATGACATGAAGTGTCATTGTTGAGGGATTCTGTAGAAAGCCAATTTTAATATTTTATGCGATACGGAAAAGATTAGTTTAAATTTTAATAAGTATTTTAAATACTGAAAAATAAACTTTTTAATAAGCACTGATGTGGGTATATAAAGATGTATTGTCTAAACTTCACTCTCACATTCAAGTCAACCTAATACATATATTTTTAAGTATTTACAGCTTGTTTGAGCCTAAAACTGCTCTCCCATAAACAGCAAAAGTAACTTTTTTCCTTCTTTATTTTCTAAAGAGAATAACTATTTTTTCCAAATGATTTCCTAATAAAATATAAATCAAGATCTGTTTTGGTTGATGCTTAGGTGGTATTATGGCCTGAGCATTGCCCTTTGGCCTCCAGTTTTGTCTTTTGTGGTCCCCTAAGATCCAAGGAAAACATCTGGAAAACAACTGGAAGTTGATAATGCCCAGCTCTAGTGTTGAAAGATGAAAGGGAAATCTCAAAAGCATTGCCAAGACAGGCTCACTTATCACTTTGAATTTTAGTCAGTAATTCTGTTTCAGCCACTGTGCTCAGAAGAGGCAATATTATTCTTTTTCATGTTCATAGAGATTCCTGGTTGCAGTGTGCTCCTACCTTAGGTTTCACAGGAGACACTGCACAGAAAAAAGAAAGCCGATAATAGAAGATGGAAATTGGTCTTAGAAGCCTTCCATTTTCCTACACTTCCACTTCCTTATACCCTCTCCTCTAAAACTTTATGCACTACTTCCTCATGGTTACCTTAAGCCCTCAATCACAGCTTTCTCCATTGTCCATATCTCCCTCTCAAGAGCCTAATGACTTGTCTGCTAACAGGACTTTGCTAACAATATTGACACTGATACCAGCTGTAAGAAGTAAAGTGGAAGAGACTGCGGAGGCAGGCATCCTGGGTCTTGGCTTTGCAATCTGGTCTTGGCAAAACCAATAGGTTTTTCTGAGCCACCTTTTTTTTTTTTTTTTTTTTCATTTTTGAGATAGAGTTTTACTCTGTTGCCCAGGCTGAAATACAGTGGCACAATCACTGCTTGACCTAGTGACCACTTCAGCTTTGATTTCCCAGGCCCAAACAATTCTTCTCGACTCATGCAAATCTCCTGCTTCAGCCTCCAAAGTGCTGGCATTACAGGCATAAGCCACCATCCGCAGTCTTTAGAGCCATTTTCATTATTTGTAAAGTGTGAATAATAAACTCCTTGTAGACTGCTGCATGGAATAAAGTTAATAAATACATGAAATATTCAATATTATGCCTGGTATATAGCACATGCTTTAAAAATGATATCCATAATAGATTGATCCACAGTCTTAACTGATTGCAATTAAGAAATATTCAGTTGTGCAGTTGGTTCATCTTAACTTTTCCATGGTACTTTTATATTGAGTAAATAGTGAAACTTCCTGGTCATAGTTTTATATCTGTACAGTAAAATCATTTCATGGGGGCTGGGGGTGTGCCAATAGACCCCTTAACCCTAAGAGTGTCTTAGCTTTGGGTTTTTCTTTAGGGGAGGCAAACTCATAAATACCAGACTGTTATCAGGCAGCTTTACCAAAAGCTGAGTGGAAAATATGACTATGGAAGTCAATTTCATGTGTACCTCTTACCTCTGTGATTCCCCCTCAATCTTTATTTTTTCTGTAAGTTATTGGGGTACAGGTGGTATTTGGTTACATGTCTAAGTTCTTTAGTGGTGATCTGTGAGATTTTGGTGCATCCATCACCCTAGAAGTATACACTGTACCATATTTGTTGTCTTTTACCCCTTGCCCTCTCCCATTCTTCCCCTAAAAACCCCAAACTCCATTGTATCATTCTTCTGCCTTTGCATCCTCATAACTTAGCTCCAACATATCAGTGAGAACATACAATGTTTGATTTTCCATTCCTGAATTACTTCACTTAGAATAATAGTCTTCAATCTCAATCAGGTCACTGCAAATGCTGTTGATTCATTCCTTTTTATGGCTGAGTAGTATACCATGGTATATACATACCACTGTTTCTTTATTCACTCATTGATTGACGAGCATTTGGGTTAGTTCCATAATTTTGCTATTGTGAATTGTGCTGCTACAAACATGTGTGTGCAAGTATCTTTTTAGAATAATGACTTCTTTTCCTCTGGGTAGATATCCAGTAGTGGGATTGCTAGATCAGATGGTAGTTCTACTTTTAGTTCTTTAAAGTATCTCCGCACTGTTTTCCATAGCGGCTGTATTAGTTTACATTCCCACCAGCAGTGTAGAAGTGTTCCATGCCCACCGCATCCATGTCAACATCTACTGTTTATTTTTTTATTATGCCCATTCTCGCAGGATTAAGGTGGTATTGCATTGCAGTTTTGATTTGCATTTCCCTGATCATTAGTGATGTTGAGCATTTTTTAATATGTTTACTTCCATTT
This sequence comes from Ateles fusciceps, assembly GCA_036589455.1. Lineage (NCBI taxonomy): Eukaryota > Metazoa > Chordata > Mammalia > Primates > Atelidae > Ateles > Ateles fusciceps. Next base: position 973,275 of record JAZHEH010002724.1, on the reverse strand, counting down.
CTGTATCTTCCTCCGAATATTGTCTATTCATGTTCTTAGCCCACTTTTTGATGGGATTGTTTACTTTTTTCTTACTGAGTTTGTTGTAGATTCTGGATATCAATCCCTTGTCAGATACATAGATTGTGAGGATTTTCTTCCCCCTCTGTGGGTTGTCTGTTTACTCTGCTGGCTATTCCTCTTTCTGTGCAAAAGCTCTTTCGCTTAATTTGGTCCCAGTTATTCACCTTTGTTTTTATTGCATTTTCTTTTGGGTTCTTGGTCATGAAATCCAGACTGGTGGAATGGAATAAAGAACCCAGAAATAAACACAAATACTTACAGCTGGCTGATCTTCGACAAAGCAAATGAAAACATCAAGTGGGAAAATGACACCCTTTTCAACAAATGGTGCTGGGATAATTGGCTAGCCACATGTAGGAGAATGGAACTGGATTCTCATCTCTCACCTTATACAAAAATCAACTCAAGATGGATTACAGACTTAAACCTTAGATCTGAAACTATAACAGTGGAAAAATCATTCTAGTCATTGGCTTAGGCAAGGATTTCATGACCCTCAATCTTTCCATTATTCCCCATTTATAGCATTCTGGAAACAGAGTAGTGTAGATTCCTCTTGGAATCTGTTAGTTGTCAGTTCACTCTAATGATTGTTTCTTTTGCTGTGCAGAAGCTCTGGAGTTTGAGTAGATCCCATTTGTCTATTTTGGCTTTTGTTGCCAGTGCTTTTGGTGTTTTAGTCATGAAGTCCTTGCCTATGCCTATGTCCTGAACGATTTTGCCTAGATTTTCTTCTAGGGTTTTTATGGTATTAGGTCTTATGTTTAAGTCTTTAATCCATCTGGAGTTAATTTTAGTGTAAGGTGTCAGGAAGGGGTCCAGGTTTTGCTTTCTGCACATGGCTAGCCAGTTTTCCCAATACAATTTATTAAAGAGGGAATCCTTTCCCCATTGCTTGTTTTTAACAGGTTTGTCAAAGATCAGATTGTTGTAGATGTGCAACATTGCCTCCGAGGACTCTGTTCTGTTCCATTGGTCTATATTTCTGTTTTGGTGCCAGTACCATGCTGTTTTGATTACTGTAGCCTTGTAGTATAGTTTGAAGGCAGGTAGCATGATGCCTCCAGCTTTGTTCTTTTTGCTTAGAATTGACTTGGCTATGCGGGCTCTCTTCGGTTCCATATGAAGTTTAAGGTGGTTTTTTCCAGTTCTGTGAAGAAGGTCATTGGTAGCTTGATGGGGATGGTGTTGAATCTGTAAATTACTTTGGGCAGTATGGCCATTTTCATGATATTTATGCTTCCTAACCATGAGCATGGAATGTTTTTCTATCTGTTTGTGTCCTCACTTATTTCGTTGAGCAGTGGTTTGTAGTTCTCCTTGAAGAGGTCCTTTACATTCTTTGTTAGTTGTATTCCTAGGTATTTTATTCTCTTTGTAGCAATTGTGAATGGCAGTTAGTTCTAGATTTGGCTCTCTTTAAGTCTGTTATTGGTATATAGGAATGCCTGTGATTTTTGCACATTGATTTTGTATCCTGAGACTTTGCTGAAGTTTCTTATCAGTTTCAGGAGATTTTGGGCTGAGACGATGGTGTCTTCTAAATATACAATCATGTCATCTGCAAATAGAGACAACTTGACTTCCTCCTTTCCTAACTGAATACCCTTTATTTCTTCTTCTTGCCTGATTGCTCTGGCTAGAACTTCCAATACTATGTTGAATAGGAGTGGTGAGAGAGGGCATCCTTGTCTAGTGCCAGATTTCAAAGGGAATGCTTCCAGTTTTTTCCCATTCAGTATGATATTGGCTGTGGGTGTGTCACAAATAGCTTTTATTATTTTGAGATACATTCCACCAACACCTAGTTTAGTGAGAGTTTTTAGCATAAATGCTGTTGAATTTTGTCAAAGACCTTCTCTGCATCAATTGAGATAATCATGTGGTTTTTGTCTTTGGATCTGTTTATGTGGTGAATTACGTTTATAGACTTCCATATGTTGAACCAGCCTTGCATCCCTGGGATAAAGCCTACTTGATCGTGGTAGATAAGCTTTTTGATGTGCTGTTGCAATCGGTCTGCCATTATTTTATTGAAGATTTTTGCATCTGTGTTCATCATGGATATTGGCCTGAAGTTTTCTTGCCCTATACTTCTGGGTGGCAGGAGACCCCAGAATGTTCATACGTTCAGCTTTCCCTGTTAGGTGATTCTTTAGGCCACTAGCGCTGACTCCTTACATCCCATTCTCACCTCTCTGCTGAGGCAGGTCCTGGATCTCTCAGCTCCTTGGATCAGTTGGATGAGCCCTGTCTCTTCTGTTGTTCCATCAAAGACCAGTGCACAGATGAAGAAGCACAAAGAGTGCTCACTAAAGACAAGAGGTTCCCACGCATGCCACTAACATTACCAGAACTTCTTGTATCATATAGTTGTTTCTGTCTTCCCAAAATGACCCTGCCCATAGCAATGAAGCTGTATGAACTGGGACAGTCCCTTAGCCTCCCTGTGACTCACAGTGACATCCTCAATGTCTTGTACTCTACAAATGTTAATTAAAAAGAAACTTGATGAGCAAAACAGAAGTAGTCCTAATGTATCCATTTATTCCTTTGTCATTTTCCTGCATGTGCTTATTAAGCACCTTCTGTGTCCTAAGCAGTGTTCTGCACAGGGATGCAGCAATGAACAGAACAGACAGGTTCGATCCCAGTGGAGGAAGAGGGAAACCGTAAAGAAGTATACAAACAATAAATTAATTTTAAATGCTATTATGAAAAAAAAAAAACAACATAGAGCATCAAGGACTTAGAACATTGTTTGGGCTGCAAGGTGAAGGCAGCATTAGGGAGCATCATCAGGATCAGTCTCTTCTACTACACAGTGTTTGGGAACAAGCTGGAGGACCAAGAAGAAACTGGACTTGCAAAGATCTGCAGCGACTGCAGCTACTGTAGTTAATATAGAATCCTGAGTGGCCACTGGCAGTTAATAATCCCAGAAACAGGGTTGCTGTAGGTAGGCATATTGAGGTTAATGCAACCACAAACAGCAAGCAGAAGAGCAAAAAAATACCCAGTAAGTCCTCTTTTGAGTAAGCCCAAGTGGGAAGTCACAGTTTGTGGCAGTCAACCTCAGGACTGCACTCTCCGAATTGCCCTGACGGCTGGCTGCCAGCCTCCTAAGGTCTCGGCTGTCATGCAGTGACCCTCTGGATGGCTCCTTCCTTCTGCCCATGCCCCGAGCCTCCAGGGTCTCTTCTCTTCCAGGACCAGCCAGCAAAGTCATCCTCTGCTCTGGGAAATACCACAGAGCATGACCAGTCTGTATTTGGGTAGAAAGCACCAGATGTGTGGGCTGTGACAGTAATGGTTCCAGTTTTGACAGGAGGACAAAGTTCCCAGGCTCTCTGGTTCCATCTCCTTGTATACTGGGAGATAAGGTAGCCTTTGAGAATACAGAAGGGAACAGATCCTATTCCTTATTTATCTGCCATTACAGGCAAAGGATGTTTTCCACATAGGGGACAATTCCAGGTAACAGAAGTTTATCCCTCTGCTTCCTAATTAAAAAGCAGCAACAGCAAAAGACACACTGATTTTATTTGCTTATACTCCATAAAACTCAAGAGAGTACGTGTATTAAATATACACACACACACACAACATATTTGTTTTGGATTAGTCTTGAGCATGTGGGATTAAAACATTTCTACGATGTGTGACAATCTAGCTCCCTGCATTTTCTTAATCTTAATGAACTTAAATGAAACTGCTCTTCATGGCTTGGGGTTACCTGTAAGATTGGAGGACCTAACAAGGTTCACAGAATGGAACCAGGCTACTAGGTTTTTAGAGAGCAACTACCTTCTTTCAGTTTTGTTTTCTTTCCAAATTTTAAAAATTCTCCCCTTGCTGTTACCTTCCCAGCCATCACTTTTCATGGTTATTACAAAGTCATTGCCACAGTATAATCACTCCATCCACCTTTTCCTACTCCCATCCTCCACTCAATCCTAATCTGCTCTACGTTTAGCAACTGATTAGAAATGTGCACAGAATTATTATAGTCATATTAGGAATGAGAACTTGAGATAAACTTCTATGGAAAAAAAAAAGTCCATGATTTTGAATGTGAACTCTTTGACACATATTGACAGAGTTTTACCTTTGGGCGCAAGGTTGAAAATGCCCCAGATAAGTAAGGTGAAGTTTAGAAATGTATTTCTAAATAACAAAAGAGATTTTATTATTATTGTAATTATGACTTTAATGACCTCTTCTGGAGCCTTGCATTGAAATATTTAGGCTGGTAGGTATAACTCAGATATTAGAGCAGATACTATGCCTTTATATCATAGAAAACAGTGGACTGCAAGCCATGAAAACTGGTCCAACTCATTGCTTTGTTACTAAAGGCTTGTGTGACGTTGTAATGCCACTTAACTTTCTGTGCTCACTTAGCTGAACTCTAAAATGGGTCACATCACAATAGTCAATCTGCCTCACAAAGTTGCTTTGAAAATGAACTGAGGAAATGAGTGTGGAAAATTCCTTGAAAAATAAAAATATCATAAGCATGAATGTGTACTTGCTGTTAATTATTCTTTCAGTCTCTGTCCTAATTTCTTTCATGGTAATGACTAGCAGAAACCAGAATACTAAAGAAAAAGACAGCCAAGTCAAAAACATAAATGCAGAGCAGTAGAATCAACAAATAACAAATATAAATCATCAGGAGAATGAAAAACACATTCCTTATAAACAAAGTGATTATTTGTTGTAAATGAGTAGTAAATGAGTAGATGGCATAACTGTGCCATTCTTTTTCAACAAAATTTTAGATAATTTCAACTCTGTTTAAAATGCCACTGATTAGCACACTGGTCTAGAAGCTGGGAAAACTGGGTCTTTGCGTTGACTTGTAAAATAAAGTGGCTGTTCATTCTTGGGCAGACTACTTCCCCTCTGTGGATCTGATTTTTCTGAAGAATGAAGGCATTGCAACACCATTCTTAAACTTTCCCATTCTTGCTCCTTTTAGGATGTAAAATAAGAGTGTTAGCAAGATCCTCTTTGTCTGGGACATGGGCTATCTATTGCAGGGAGACTGGGATTCTGGGGACCCGAGTGGATCACAATTTCACCATCTCTCTGCATGCGGAATAAGGACATCATCCACAGGTGATGAGGATGATGAGCTAATGAAGGGCAGGTAGGTACTGAGTTCTGTGTTGTTCAAGCAGTAATGATTTGACATTTTATCAACGACTATCATTAATCAATGCAACAATACCTTTATGGCTCTTTCTTCTATGCTCTGATGGTCATAGTTAAATCAGGAGCACAGCAGGTAAAGAGAGAGAGGAGCCTAATTTTGTGTGCCCTCAATTGGGCACCCAGAATGGCTGGCACATGTGTACCCCAATGTATGAGGGGGATTGCTCCTACTGGTTTGTTAACTACTTTGGGAGTCTTGTTGCCACACTTAAGAAGCATCCATGGCTGCCTCATTTTAGATAATCTGGGAGCCATGTGCAGAGCACTGCCTTAACCAGGTCTCTAGCTAAAATTCTTCTTTTAACTTCAATCTTTGTGTGTATGTTTTATAATTGTGCATTAGAAAAATGCAAACACTCAAGGTTAATGTATTTAATCAATTTAAAGTGCACAGGTGATAAAATGGATCACCCCTAATTTGTTGGCTAGTGCCAAGAAGCTGCCATGCCAACAGGTGCTTACTAATTTAAAGAACCATTTGGCCCTGTTCTTCGATCTCCAAATCTACTCTCCAGTTCAGATGGAAATCTCAGATGTCCAGGTTATACCAAACACAATCTCTTCTCCCAGAAAAGGAATTGCCTCAATGCTTCTCAGCTAAATGGTGCTACAGAAAATGTACACCCATAGAGAAAGCTATGACCTTCAAAGGCCAAGATAATCAAACCAGTAGAGGAGTGACAACCATCTCAAACCACTGTCTCTTGGGTGACCAGTGGTCAGGTCAGGCTGCTGCACTTGTTAAATGCTGAATCAGAAACAGGATTGGGTACAGTATAGAAATCCAGAGTTGGTGACAATGTTAATTGAGCTTAAGCAGATCATTTCCTTTAATCCTGTTGAGCATTTCATTTAATCCTATAGTGTCTGTGCATGTATAATGAGGATATTGTTTTAAAAAAGAAAGAAGTATACACTTTTGCTGCCACTCTGGACTCTAACATCTATGTCAGATATTGCTATCTGATGCTAGTACACTTTCATATCTCAGATTCCCTCCCAAGACAGTGCTCCAAGAAATTCCTTACCAGTCAAACAGAATAGACATAGGAGACCTGTACTGGAGATCTTTGATCAAGAGGAGGAGTTGCTTAGATGCAAACAAGTGGAGGCCACTAGTGGCATTGGTGTTATGGGAAATGTTTAGCAACCAATTTTCCAGAAAAAGAAGCACCAGGCAGAGCTGACTTGGTAGCATTTGTCAACTTCATTGGGTCAATATTCCTACTGTGGCCATTTCAAGCTAACAACACATCAATTGTCTTGCAAAATCTTAACAACTTTGCAAATGACTCCTGCAGTCCACTATAAGTCAGCTCCACCACACTTCTGGTAGTGACCTCCTGGCTGAGATATAGTGGCATCTGTAAGCTCAATGAAATTCAATGCAAAAGTTGTATATAGCCATCTAAATTTTTCTGTGTAGCTGGTCCATAATTTTCATCAGACATATCATGAGCTCATGGTCCAAAATGGGTTAAAAAACATAAGCTAGCTGATATCTAAGGAAGATACTACAATTAATAGCTGGTTCAATTCTCCTTGTTACTCGCCACCCTTGTAGTTAAGAAGGCCATGAAACTAATTCTGGGAGGTGATGCATGAGCACAGGTGACATCTGTCACTTCCAAGGCAAAGCTGTGCATTTTGAATATGTTTGCCTGGGTTTCGGGGGTGCCTACATGGAACAGAGGCCTGCTAATCCACAATAGGTAATAACATAGTAAGAAATAAATCTTAAGCCAGAATAGATGAATAACAAGCAGATTGAAGCAGTAATTTAAAAGCCTTCGAACAAAGAAAAACCCAGGACCAGATGGCTTTACAGCTGAATTCTACCAAACTTTCAAAAAAATAATTAATATTAATACTTCTTAAACTCTTTCAAAAAATAAAGCTGTAAGGAATACTTTCTAATACATTTTGTGAGAAACAAATCACCTTGATATTTTAGGGCTACACAAAGGTACCAGAAGAAAAGAAAACTGCAGGCCAATATCTCTTATGAACATTGTTGCAGAAGTTCCCAATAAAAAATTAGCAAATTGAATTCAACAACACATTAAAAAAGATTATACATCATGATCAAGTAGAATGCAGCCCTTTCATGCAAGACTAACTTAACATACCTAAATCAGTCACATTGATAGACTGAAAGACATAAATCAGATGATGATATCAAATTGATTTAGAAAAACATATGACAAAGCTCCACATATTTTCTTGGTGCAAACTCTTAACACGTTGGGTATAGATAGTTTCTGCTATAGTTTGGATGTTTGTCTCCCCAAATCTCACGCTGAATTTGATTCCAATGTTGGAGGTGGGGCCCTAATGGGAGGTGTTTTGGTCATTGGGGCAGATTCCTCAAAAATAGATTTATGTCCTCCTTTGGGGAGGGGGTAAATGAGTTCTCATTCTGTAAGTTCCCCTAAGAGGTGGTTATTATAATAAAGAGTCTGGCATCTCCCCCTTCTCTCGTTTCCTCTGTCTCCATGTCATCTGTGCATGCACTGGCTCCCCTCCCCTTCTACCATGATTGGGAGCAGTTTGAGGTCCTCACCAGATGCAGATGCTGGCACCATGCTTCTTGTACAGCCTGCAGACCCATGAGACAAATAAACCTTGTTCTTTATGAATTACCCAGCTTTAGGTTTTCCTTTATAGTGACACTAAATGAACCAAAACAGTTTGTTAACATAATATACACCATTTATGAAGAACTCACAGCTAACGTGATAATCATGAAGAAAACTGAAAGCTTGTCCTATAAGGTCTGACACAAGACAAGAAGGCCCATTCTTGAACATCTATTCCACAGAGTACTGAGATACCATCAGAGAGTAATTACACAAGAAAAAGAAATAAAAGGCATCCAAAACAGAAAGAAAGAGGTAAGATTATCTTTCTCAGATAGTATGACACAATCCTGTATCTAGAAAACCCCAAAGCCTTCACCAAAAAACTGTCATGTTAGATCTGATAAATGAATTCAGTAAAGTTACAGAATATAAAGTCAACATATACAAAAATCCATGGTATTTCTATATACATATGACAATGTTACCAAAAAAATCAAGAAAACAATCCCATTTACAATAGCATCCAAAAAATAAAATACTTAGGAACAAATTCAACCAAGGAGGTGACTGAAAACTAGAAAATATTGATGAATTGAAGAAGACAAACATAAATGAAAATATATTCCATGCTTCTGTATTGGAAGAATATTGTTAAAATGTCTGTAGCACCTGAAATAACATATTGATTCATGCAATACCTATCAAAATTCCAATGGACTTCATAGAAATAGAAAAAAAAATCCTAAAATTCATATGAAACCACAAAAGATTCCAAATGGCTAATGAAATTCTGAAGGAAAAAAGAAACAAAACAAAGTTTAAGACATCACACTTCCTAATTAAAATTATATCACAAAGCTATGGTAATCAAAACAGTAGTAAAAGAGACAACCCATGGAAGAGAACAGAGATTCCAGAAGTACATTTAAACATATACAGCCAATTAATTTTTGATAAGGGCACAAAAAGACACTATGAGGAAAACACAGTCTTTTCAATAAATGATGCTGGAAAAACTAGATTTTTACATGCAAAGAAGTAAATGGAACCTTTCTTTTACGCTATACATAAAACTCAACTCAAACTGAATAAAAGACTTAAACATAAAACCGGAAATCATAAACTCCTTGAAGAAAACACAAGGGAAAATCTCCTTGACATTGGTCTTGGCAATGATTTCCTGGCCACCACACCAAAAGCTCTGGCTATAAAAGCAAAAATAAATACATGGAACTACATCAAACTAAAAAGCTTCTGCACAGAAAAGTAAAGAACGCAATGCAAAGGCAACCTATCTATTGGAAAACAATATTTGCAAAACTCATACAACTCAACATTAAGAAACCATATAACCTGATTAAAAAGTGGGCAATGAACTTGAACATATATTTCTCTAAAGATGCCATAAAAATGGCCGCTGTGTACATGAAAAGGTTTTCAATATCACTATCAGAGAAACGCAAATCAAAACCACTATGAGCTACAACATCACATCTGTTAGAATAGCTATTATCAAAAAAAGAACAGATAATGAATTTTGGCAAGGGTGTAGAGAAAAGGGAACCCTTGTACACTGTTGGAAATGTAGCTTGGTGTGGCCAACAGAAAACAGTGTGGAGATTTCTAAAAAGAAAAGTAGAACTGCCTACGTTCCAGCAATTCCTCTTCTGGGTATATATCCAAAGGAAATGAAATCACCATCTCATAAACTTATCCATACTGCACCAAAATTCACAATAGTCAAGATATGGAAACAAACTAGTTGTCTACCAATTAATGGATGAATAAAGAAACTATGGTATAGATACACAATAGAATATTATTCAGCCTTAGAAAGGGTGGAGATCCTGACATTTGCCCAACATGAACGGACCTGGAGGACATTGTGCTAACTTAAATAAGCAAATCACAGAAAGAAAAATATTGCATGACCTCACTTATATGTGATAACTAAAAAAGAAAAAAGAAAAGGAAGGGGCGGGGGAAGATCAAATATATATAGATAGAGAATATAGAGAATCAATACCAGGGCCACAGTTGGAGGAAGAAAATTTGGGGATGCAGTTCAAGGATGAAAGGCAGCAAATATATAGAATAAACAAGCTGAAAAATCTAACTTATAACATGAGGACTAAAGTTAATAACAGCACATTATGTTGGATTTTTGCTAAGTGACTAGATTATTGCTGCTTTTGACATGGAGGGCAGTGATGGGATAATGGACATATTAATTTTTTACACTGTAGTACCTGTGTAACTTCACACAGCATGTCATATACTTTAAATATAAACAAAAATAACTTTATTTAAAGAAAAAGCAGCTTATATTACTAAGTCACTTAGATTAGAGGGTGAATGTGATATCACAACAAAGTCTAGACGATTGTAAACAATATAATTAATAATGTGCTTTCTGGATCTTAAATTACATAAACTTGAATAAATTATCTGAGGTGTTACAATTGGAATCCTAAATGAATTATTAATCTATGAATAATTCTTTCCTGGAACATCTCTGCCCTCAGCTGTCACCTGAGGCCCACAGTCTAACCTTAGATTATTTTACTTTCCTTACCAGTCATAACTTTCTTCAAGTTTACTTTCCAAGCAGCCAGATTGGACAATGGGACCACTGTGCCCTATAATGGGCCTGGGTTATTATTTACTGAGAGCTCATATCACATGCCCTGTATTTTATCTATTTAGGAGACGTTTGCAATATATATCAGACCATATCAATAGCACCTTTGATGAGGGCTATGTACCACATGTTCAGAGGTTGATCGACTGAGCAGACTTGGACTTAGGTACAGACGAGAAAGGCAGTTATTTGTGATTTAATTTGAGATACTGTGTGTATATGCCCATGACATAAACAACTTCCCAGTGAGTTTATAACACAGCCTGAAGTTCCACCATTGAAATTCTATCTCTTTGTCCAGTTTAAATATATAATATATAAATTACCCTGGGAAGGACATGAATCAATCACCAGTCACTCCCATCATTGAAGGAAAGTGACACTTGAGAGAATTATTTTCTTTAAGTTGGGTGAGGGCAATGTATTAAAAAATTGGAGCTTTTGTGATAGAAGAGAAAAAAGGTGAGAAAAAAAGGGGTCATTTGGGAGTGAGAACATGCCTGCAAAACCCACTTTTAAATCCCTCAGAAATGCATGAATTAGTAAAAGAAGTTACAATTATCACTGACATTTCACATGTGAGAAAAAGAATGGAAGTTAGAGAAGCTAAATGTCTTGTCTTATGTAACACAGCTTGTAAGTGATAAAGAATTGATTTAAACTCAGGGCGAATGTGATACTACTGTCGTTGCTGTCATTGTTTATTCCAAATACAGAATATTTTCCTTTTTCATTTATTCTACCTCCAAAATACATAAACAATCTTCTTTTTCCAGATTTCATTTTATCTAGAATTCATAGGCCATAAGGACTCTCAAGGTCCGATCCAAGATGGCCGATTAGGAGCAGCTGAGGATTGCAGCTCCCAGTGAAAGCGCGGAAGCTCCCTGATCCCCGTATATCCAACGAGTCACCTCACAAAGGAGTGCTCAGACGGACATCTGGCGGGTATTCTTCTGGGACAAAGATAGCAGAAGAAGAGACTGGCAGCAACTGTTACTGTTCTGCAGCTGCTGCAGGTGATCCCCCAGGCAAGCAGGGCCGGGAGTGGACCTCAGCAGTCCTACAGCAGAGGGGTCAGACTGTTAGAAGGAAAACTAAGAAACAGAAAGAAATAACTTCATCATCAACAAACGGGACGTCCACTGAGAGACCCCATCTGAAAATCACCAACCACAAAGACCACACATAGATAAATCCACAAAGATGGGAAGAAACCAGCGCAAAAAGGAGGTAAACACCCGAAACCAGAACGCCTCTCCTCCTACAAGGGATCACAACTCCTCACCAGCAAGGGAACAAGGCTGGATGGACAATGAGTGTGATGAAATGACTGAATCAAGCTTCAGAAGGTGGGTAGTAAGAAAATTCTGTGAGCTAAAAGAACATGTTCTAACCCAATGCAAACAAACTAACAACCTTGAAAAAAGATTTGACGAAATGCTAATGAGAATAACCAACTTAGAGAGGAATGTAAGTGAATTGATGGAGCTGAAAAACACAACACAAGAACTTTGCGAAGCATACACAAGTTTCAACAGCCGAATTGATCAAGCAGAAGAAAGGATATCAGAGGTCGAAGATCAACTCAATGAAATAAAATGAGAAGGAAAAGAGTAGAGAAAAAAGGGTAAAAAGGAATGAACAAAGTCTCCAAGAAATATGGGACTATGTGAAAAGACCTAATCTACGTTTGATAGGTGTACCTGAATGTGAAGGAGAGAATGAATCCAAGCTGGAAAATACTCTTCAGGATATTATCCAGGAGAACTTCCCCAACATAGGAAGGCAGGCCAATATTCAAGTCCAGGAAATACAGAGAACACCACAAAGATATTCCTCAAGAAGAGCAACCCCAAGGCACATAATCGTCAGATTCACCAGGGTTGAAATGAAGGAGAAAATACTAAGGGCAGCCAGAGAGAAAGGTCGGGTTACCCACAAAGGGAAGCCCATCAGACTCACAGCAGATCTCTCAGCAGAAACCCTACAAGCCAGAAGAGAGTGGGGGCCAATAATCAACATCCTTAAAGAAAAGAACTTTCAACCCAGAATTTCATATCCAGCCAAACTGAGCTTCATAAGTGAAGGAAAAATAAAATCCTTTGCGAACAAGCAAGTACTCAGAGATTTCATCACCACCAGGCCTGCTTTACAAGAGCTCCTGAAAGAGGCACTAAACATAGAAAGGAACAACCAGTACCAGCCACTCCAAAAACATACCAAACAGTAAAGACCATCAACACAATGAAGAAACTACATCAACTAACGGGCAAAACAGCCACCTAGCATCAAAATGGCAGGATCAAATTCACACATAACAATATTAACCCTAAATGTAAATGGGCTAAATGCCCCAATTAAAAGACATAGACTGGCAAACTGGATAAAAAGCCAAAACCCGTCGGTGTGCTGTATCCAGGAAACCCATCTCACATGCAGAGATACACAAAGGCTCAAAATAAAGGGATGGAGGAAGATTTACCAAGCAAATGGAGAGCAAAAAAAGCAGGAGTTGCAATTCTCATCTCTGATAAACTAGACTTTAAACCAACAAAGATCAAAAGAGACAAAGAAGGACATTACATAATGGTAAAAGGATCAATGCAACAAGAAGAGCTAACGATCCTAAATATATACGCACCCAATACAGGAGCACCCAGATACATAAGGCAAGTTCTCAATGACTTACAAAGAGACTTAGATTCCCACACAATAATAGTGGGAGACTTGAACACCCCGTTGTCAATGTTAGACAGATCAACAAGACAGAAAATTAACAAGGATATCCAGGACTTGAACTCACACCTGGAGCAAGCAAACCTAATAGACATTTACAGAACTCTCCACCCCAAATCCACAGAATATACATTCTTCTCAGCACCACATCGCACCTACTCTAAAATTGACCACATAATTGGAAGTAAATCACTCCTCAGCAAATGCAAAAGAACAGAAATCATAACAAACAGTCTCTCAGACCACAGTGCAATCAAGTTAGAACTCAGAATTCAGAAACTGACTCAGAACCACACAGCTTCATGGAAACTGAACAACTGGCTCTTGAATGTTGACTGGATAAACAATGAAATGAAGGCAGAAATAAAGATGTTCTTTGAAACCAACGAGAACGAAGACACAACATACCAGAATCTCTGGGACACATTTAAAGCAGTGTCTAAAGGAAAGTATATAGCAATAAATGCCCACATGAGAAACAAGGAGAGATCTAAAATTGACACCCTATCATCAAAATTGAAAGAGCTAGAGGAGCAAGATCAAAAAAACTCAAAACCTAGCAGAAGACAAGAAATAACTAAGATCAGAGCAGAACTGAAGGAGATAGAGACACGAAAAACTCTTCAAAAAATCAACAAATCCAGGAGCTGGTTTTTTGAAAAGGTCAACAAAATAGACAGACCACTAGCCAGATTAATAAAAAAAGAAAAGAGAAAATAATCAAATAAATGCAATAAAAAACGATAAAGGGGATATCACCACAGATTCCACAGAAATTCAAACCATCATCAGAGATTATTACAAACAACTCTATGCACATAAACTAGTAAACCTGGAAGAAATGGATAAATTCCTGGACACATGCATCCTCCCAAGCCTAAACCAGGAAGAAGTCGAAACCCTGAATAGACCAATAACAAGGTCTGAAGTTGAGGCAGCAATTAAGAGCCTACCACCCAAAAAAAGCCCAGGTCCAGATGGGTTCACAGCCAAATTCTACCAGACATACAAAGAGGAGCTGGTACCATTCCTTCTGAAACTATTCCAAACAATCCAAAGAGAGGGAATCCTTCCTAAATCATTTTATGAGACCAACATCATCCTGATACCAAAACCTGGCAGAGACTCAGCAAGAAAAGAAAACTTCAGGCCAATATCCATGATGAACATAGATGCAAAAATCTTCAATAAAATACTGGCAAACCGATTGCAACAGCACATCAAAAAGCTTATCCACCATGATCAAGTAGGCTTCATCCCGGGGATGCAAGGCTGGTTCAACATACGCAAATCTGTAAACATAATCCACCACATAAACAGAACCAAAGACAAAAACCACATGATAATCTCAATTGATGCAGAGAAGGCCTTTGACAAAATTCAACAGCCCTTTATGCTAAAAACTCTCAATAAACTAGGTATTGATGGAACGTATCTCAAAATGATAAAAGCTATTTACGACAAACCAACAGCCAATATCATACTGAATGGGCAAAAACTAGAAGCATTCCCTTTGAAATCTGGCACTAGACAAGGATGTCCTCTCTCACCACTCCTATTTAATATAGTACTGGAAGTTCTAGCCAGAGCAATCAGGCAAGAAAAAGAAATAAAGGGTATTCAAATAGGAAAGGAGGAAGTCAAATTGTCTCTATTTGCAGACGATATGATTGTATATCTAGAAGACCCCATCGTCTCAGCCCAAAATCTCCTGAAACTGATAAGCAACTTCAGCAAAGTCTCAGGATATAAAATCAATGTGCAAAAATCACAAGCATTCCTATACACCAATAACAGACTTAAAGACAGCCAAATCAAGAACCAACTGCCATTCACAATCGCTACAAAGAGAATAAAATACCTAGGAATACAACTAACAAGGAACGTAAAGGACCTCTTCAAGGAGAACTACAAACCACTGCTCAATGAAATAAGAGAGGACACAAACAGATGGAGAAATATTCCATGTTCATGGCTAGGAAGAATCAATATTGTCAAAATGGCCATACTGCCCAAAGTAATTTACAGATTCAACGCTATCCCTATCAAGCTACCAATGACCTTCTTTGAAGAACTGGAAAAAACCACCTTAAACTTCATATGGAACCAAAAGAGAGCCCACATAGCCAAGTCAATTCTAAGCAAAAAGAACAAAGCTGGAGGCATCACACTCCCGGACTTCAAATTATACTACAAAGCTACAGTAATCAAAACAGCATGGTACTGGTACCAAAACAGAGATATAGACCAATGGAACAGGACAGAGACCTCCGACGCAACACAACACATCTACAACCACCTGATCTTTGACAAACCTGACAAAAACAAACAATGTGGAAGCGAGTCCCTGTTTAATAAATGGTGTTGGGAAAACTGGCTAGTCATGTGCAGAAAGCAGAAGCTGGACCCCTTCCTGACACCTTACACTAAAATTAACTCCAGATGGATTAAAGACTTAAACATAAGACCTAACACCATAAAAACCCCAGAAGAAAATCTAGGCAAAACCATTCAGGACATAGGTGTAGGCAAGGACTTCATGACCAAAACACCAAAAGCAGTGGCAACAAAAGCCAAAATAGACAAATGGGACCTAATCAAACTCCATAGCTTCTGCACAGCAAAAGAAACAGTCATTAGAGTGAATCGGCAATCAACAGAATGGGAAAAAATTTTTGCAGTCTACCCATCTGACAAAGGGCTGATAACCAGAATCTACAAAGAACTGAAACACATTTACAAGAAAAAAACAAACAAGCCCATTCAAAAGTGGGCGAAGGATATGAACAGACACTTTACAAAAGAAGACATACATGAAGCCAACAAACATATGAAAAAATGCTCATCATCACTGGTCATTAGAGAAATGCAAATCAAAACTACATTGAGATACCATCTCACGCCAGTTAGAATGGCGATCATTAAAAAATCTGGAGACAACAGATGCTGGAGAGGATGTGGAGAAATAGGAACGCTTTTACACTGTTGGTGGGAGTGTAAATTAGTTCAACCATTGTGGAAGACGGTGTGGCGATTCCTCAAGGACCTAGAAATAGAAATTCCATTTGATCCAGCAATCCCATTACTGGGTATATATCCAAAAGACTATAAATCGTTCTACTATAAGGACACATGCACACGAATGTTCATTGCAGCACAGTTTACAATAGCAAAGATCTGGAACCAACCCAAATGCCCATCGATGATAGACTGGACAGGGAAAATGTGGCACATATACACCATGGAATATTATGCAGCCATCAAAAACGATGAGTTCGTGTCCTTTGTAGGGACATGGATGAACCTGGAAACCATCATTCTCAGCAAACTGACACAAGAACAGAAAATCAAACACCGCATGTTCTCACTCATAGGCGGGTGTTGAACAATGCGAACACATGGACACAGGGAGGGGGAGTATCACACACTGGGGTCTGTCGGGGGAAAAGGGGAGGGATAGTGGGGGGGTGGGGGAGTTGGGGGAGGGATAGCATGGGGAGAAATGCCAGATATAGGTGATGGGGAGGAAGGCAGCAAATCACACTGCCATGTGTGTACCTATGCAACAATCTTCCATGTTCTTCACATGTACCCCCAAACCTAAAATGCAATAAAAAAAAAAAGGACTCTCAAAGAAAAGTCAGAAGCAACATGGCTTGGTATGGCAGAGATCAAACTATGCTGAGGACCTGGGACTGCCTGTGCTTCTCATTCCTGTCTGAGGAAAGGGTGGGAGGACTCAGAAGTGCACAGAGAGAAGGTGTTCAATATTGTATAATGTTTGACCTGCAGCCATCTGTTCACCCAACTTATGAATGTACTTCTGTTCAAGCAACAAATATCTCTGGCCTTCCTAGTATGCCAGACACTCTCCTACATACAGAGGTGGAGAAAATAAACTCTGCCCTCATGGAGTTAACAGTGTGAAGGGAGAGAAGCAACAAAGAATAAATGAATAAATAAAAAGGATTTGTGGCAAATGCTATGAAAGGGAAAATAGCACCTTGTGAAATAAGGTTCTTCCATGAAACCTTCTACTGCAGGGATGGATGGTACTGGCACATGATCCCTAAAATGTTTTTGTTGTTGTTGTGTTGTTTTGTTTTGTTTTGTTTTTGTCTTTGGTTGAGAACAATATTTCCATCCACTGGCTCAGCAACAACCCTACCATCCTGAACCCCCCAAAAAACCATGTAGAAACAAAAATAGAAAGAAGGAAAATCAAATTTGTCACTGGGATATACATAGAAATTTCATAGCAGGAATTTAAAACCCTAGTTTCTCAGGGAACTGTCTTTAAATTCGTTACCAGAGCACCTGATGGGACAAAGCAACGTAGATGACAACTATCAGGGATTTGGCAAAACTGGGGCCAGTGGCAGAGTCTGCACTTGTCAACAGGATAGACAAGAAAACTGGGCATGATTTTGACCACAGAAAAAGCTAAGAAGGGCGAATTACAAGGGATCAGAAAAACAGGGTAATGGTGACCAAGTGCACGTGTCTATAATGTTTTCTTATTCCCTGGTAATTGTATGACATAGCTCTATTTCAATCACAAATATAACAGAGGACCGTCAGGTCAGGTATTTTATTACGTTTTATTATATGCCACATTAGGTCTGTATTTATGGCCAACAACATAAAATAGCACTGCTTTTAGACACAGCAAGATTATATACTCCTACAGCAAAAGAGCTTTGGAAGGTTCATCTAATTTTTGTTTTCCAATTCGAAGCAGAGATGAATAACTGAAAGCTTTCCATGTGGACGTCAATGAGGACATTTCTCCAGGACCTTTGCCTGAAGGCCTTACCTAGGATTCCTAGAGTTTTAATTATTCATTCTTAGTAGGCCACGGAGGGCAGCCTGAATAGACAATCTGAAAACCAGAACAAGATTAGAAGGATGTGTCACAGTATTGTATATACCACAGTTTCCATAGTCAAACATAAGGCTTCAAATCTAAGCTCAACTCATTGCTCTGTGAACTTTGGCCAATTACTCAAGCACTGTATTAGTCAGGACCTAACTAGGATTCAGATGCCACATGAAATTTAAGCAGAATGAATTTAATGCAGAAGTTGCACAGGTGATGAACAAACTTAGAAGCCTAATAGAAGGTAGTCAGCAATTCAGACATCAGAATAGCGGGAGTTAACACTCCCTTAGACCAGAGGGAATAGAGGGTGGGAGTGGTGATGCTACAGCTAGAAGACTAGGATTATCTTTCAGAAGCTGGCTCAATGGCAGGTCTCATTGTCAGAAGCTGAAACCAAAGAAGAGATGTAGACACTGCAAGGGACACAGACAGAAACAAGGGGGTAGAAATATTTGCCCTCCCTTCTATTGGCTACCCCAATCTCTCTTCAGTATATGCAAATGACCAAATCAAGCCAGAATTTCACTGACACAGAAACCTGGAGAAGACAGGCTGAAGATGTCAGCTGTCCTGCAATACAGAACTCAGCTCAATGTGGGCAGGTGATCCTGAGGCTGTCATTCTTAAAACTGTCATTGTCAAGAAATATTTAAAATGTAGTCAGTGGTATGCCGGTAAATGTTTAACAATTGACTCTCTGTGGGGAGAGCCGTGACTTGTAGCTGGTTTCTATGGTGTGGATATTATCATTATGGCTAATTTCCAACTACGAATGTGAAGGCACTGAACACAGCACTGAGAAGATTGGCTCATACAAGTGGGTATAACAAAAACTACTAAAATTTGGACTACATTCCCTTTTGAGGCCATGTATTCCTCACAATTGGGGCCACATTCACTAGACATCTGGTAATTCTTTACAAATATTTTTTAGGAGCTCTGTATTGCACAGGTAGTCAGCCTTGATGGTACATGTGTTTGCTATCTAGAGAGGAATCCTAAACCTCCGTATTGTTTTGGAGATAACTGATAATTCAGAATTCATTAAAATTAAAAACTTATATTCTTCACAAGACACTGCTAAGAAAATGAAAGAAGTTACAGAATGAGAAAAATATTTTCTAATTATATATCTAATAAAAAACTGGCATCTAGAATATGTAAAGAATTCCTACAACTCAATTATAAGAAATAAACAACCTAATGAATAGATGAACAAAACATTTGAAAAGATACTTCACCAAAAAGAAACAGGCAGCAAATAAGTGCATGAAATACAATTCATCATTAGGAAAATGCAAATGAAACACACAATATGATATCAATACACTACTATCAGAATAGCTAAAATTTTAGAAAATGATTGACCATATCAGATGTTAACTTGGCAAGGTTGTGGAGGAACTAGAAATCTCATGCACTGCTGCTGAGAATAAAGAATGGTACAACCACTCTGGAAAACAGTTTGGCAGCTTCTTAAAATGTCAAAATGAGATCACACTGGAGTAAGGTGGGTCCCTAATCCAACATGACTGGTGTCTTTATAAAAAAGAAAACATGTGGACACACCGGAGGGAGCAAGTCGTGTGAAGATGAAGGTAGAAATGGGGGCGATTCTTCTGCAGGCCAAAAAATGCCAACGATTGCAAGCAAACCACAAGACAGAAAACAGGCAAGAACAGATTCTCACTCATAGCCCTCAGAAGGAATCAATCCTCCTGACACCTTGATCTTTAAACTTTTAGCCTCCAAAACTGAGACAGTATGTTTCTGTTCTTTAAGCCAGAAAAAAATAGTTGAACATTAATATATGTAAATCTACCATATGATCCAGTGAATCTACTCCTAGGTATTGAGTCAAGAGAAATGAAAGCATGTATCCATGCAGAGACATGTAAACAAACGTTCCTAAGCAGCCTCATCTGTAATTTCCAAGAAGTGAAAGCAGCTGGGGAATAGATTAATAAATAATATATCCATACAAGGGAATACTATCAGCAATAAAAACGGTTGATACACTGATACACAAAACGACCCAGATGAATCCAAAACTAATTATGCTGAGGGAAAGGAGCCAGACAAAGAAGGTGTGCAAATGTGTAATTTATATAAAACTCCAGGAAATTCAAACTGATCTATAGTGACAAGGAGCAGACCAGTGGTTTCTCGGTGTGGGGAAGAAGGACAGGCAGGAGGCAAGAATATGGAACAGGAGGAGACTTTTCAGGATAATTGGTATGTTCACGCTCTGTGACGGTTTCACAGGGGTATACAGATGTCAAAACTTATCAAATTGTCTGTTTTAAATATGTGTGCTTTATTATAAATTATACCTCAATAAAGCTGTTCTCAAAGAGAGGCACACACAGAGAGAAAGAGGATTGGATGGACTGCAAGTCAAGCTGTTTAGCTGAACATATGCTGCAGGAGAGAAAAAGCTGAAGGGGAATTGAGGCCAGGAAGTGAAAAGTACTTGCAAGCTGTGAAGAGAAGTTTGCACTTACTGCAAAAAAAGCAAAAGAAGCATTGTAGCATTTAAAAGTATGTGCAAGTGTATTTCTGCAAGTTGATTCGTGCTTTTCATTTCAGTTAATTTTCATACATTTTTAGCAAAATTACCAGGTCAAACCAAACAATAATAAACGACTCCTTTGAAAATACTTATATTCTAAACTCTCACCACGGTCTGCCTGAGTCTTCCTCATTTCAGACTATCCTGAGATGCCCTGGTCTCACCAGAGCACACTGATGAAGATGGACATACTCAATGGGTTCCCCCAATAATGAGAGTTATTTCTGTGGATATTCATGGAAGATGTTCTCTTCATAATCCATTTTCTACAGAGACAGCTAAATCAGTTTGGTTTTCCTTGGCCTGTTTTTACTTACCAGTGGAAAGACCTTTAGCTTTTAAGAACTCAGTAGTGGTTTTAAAATCCTGAGCTCTGTCACTTTTGCATAACCGTGGGCTGACCAGAATCTCTTTTGGAACGCAGCTTTCTCCTATGTGAAAGGGGCTAATAACACAGGCCTTGTAGTGTTATAGTGAGTATTAAGCTTCCACATATGTAAAGCCCCCAGCAGAGAAGCTCAGACACAGCTGAGGTTAATTCCCTGTAGTTGGCTTCCGTCTCTTACTATCTTCCTCTTTCTTGGAAATATTTCCACCAGATGATGAGATCATAATGTCACATTTTCTTCCTCAGTTACAAATTTAGTTTGGTGTAAAAACATGAGCCATTCATAAGAAGTATTGTTTAAATTTAACAAAAATGCATACAACTAAGGATGTCATTATGAGAAAGACAGGTTCAAACCTGACCTGGGTAGAAGTTTTTGGTCTGGATTTTAAACAACACAACCAGTGTTTTCAAGTCAAGGCCAAATTCTTGTGACACATAATGCAAAATGTATTAACTTATTGAAACTGATTTATTCACTGATAAAGGACAATATAACCAGACAGAGCTGGTTGCAAAATAACCAGAGGGTAAAATTGAAGTTTTATTAAAATGACCTCAATCATTTTATTTCATACCTATGCTGCATAGTCACTTAGCAGGATCTGTAAACACGGGGTGCTCCCGCCCCATGTTTCTTGTGCATGACATACCAGATTTAGAAGAAAATCATTCCAGGAAATGGGGCTCCTATCGAAATGAATTCAACAGACTTTTATTAAGTGTCTTCTCCGTGCCAGGCTCTAGGACATATAGACATGAAAAACACATTCCCTATTAAGGGGCCTTCAGTTTAATGAAGATGGCAAAAACGTCAACAAAGAAAGGAACTGAGGTACTGGATACTGAGTGTGCATGAAGGTGTGGCCAGTGGAAGCAAGTTAATGTCTACACTGCAACAATAAGCAAATTTTCTGACCTCAAGATTCATTCATTCATTCATTCACTCATTCAGTAAATACTGAATTTCTGCTGTACTTCAGGCATAGTTCTGACCTTAAGATTCATTCATTAAATTCAGCAAATACTGAATTTCTTCTGTGTACCAGGCTTAGTTCTGACCTTAAGATTCATTCACTCATTCATTCAGCAAATATTGAATTTTTGCTGTACACCAGGCATAGTTGTAGGCACTGAACAGTAGGAGCCTATTTTTTTTAATTGAGTTTACTCTTTGCATGGTTACTTTTTATTCTCTTCAATTAAACAAAGTTTCTACAGGACAGAGACTCTCTCCTTTCCTAGCAATAAAATACCTATTTTTTATTCTTCAAT
The DNA here is from genome assembly GCA_036589455.1 of Ateles fusciceps. Lineage (NCBI taxonomy): Eukaryota > Metazoa > Chordata > Mammalia > Primates > Atelidae > Ateles > Ateles fusciceps. The sequence goes on along the minus strand of JAZHEH010002724.1, from coordinate 950,913 downwards.
ATTTACTGAAATTATATAAGATCAATTCTTATAAACTTTATTTTGAAGGAAAAGAGAGAGAGAAAAAAGAAGCTCCCGGCCAGGTGCAGTGGCTCACGCCTGTAATCCCAGCACTTTGGGAGTCCGAGGTGGGTGGATCACGAGGTCAAGAGATCAAGACCATCCTGGCCAACATGGTGAAATCCTGTCTCTACTAAAAATACAAAAAACTTAGTTGGGCGTGGTGGCGCACGCCTGTAGTCCCAGCTACTAGGGAGGCTGAGGCAGGAGAATTGCTCGAACCCGGGAGGCGGAGGTTGCAGTGGGCCGAGGTTGTGTCACTGCACTCCACCCTGGCATCTGGTGATGGAGTGAGACTTTGTCTCAAAAAAAAAAAAAAAAAAAAGAAGCTCTTCAGGTGGTGATGGAAAATATTTTTCAAATTTTGCTGCATTTCCACCATCCTCTGTATGTAAGGTGGACACGTTCATCATTGCCAGTTCTGCAAGGAATATGACTTTTGTGTATGTTCAAAATGTAGGATTTTGTCCAAAGACCCTTCCAAATATATTAAGAGTCTACTATTGGAAATGGAGTGGGGTTTGGGTAGGATCTAGTGGTTTATTAGAAGTTGAAGACTAAATATTAATATTCACACATATTTTAAATTCCCAGTTCAGAAATATTTCTGACACTGTGAATCTGGTCACACCAGTATCTCTGAGCACATCTTGGTATCTGTCACAATAAAAAAAAATCATGGGTGAGAAAGGGATCTTTGTTAGAAATCTCATTAGGCTATGCCTTCTACTAGTGGTTTTATGTATGTTACCCTATTCTGCCACAATAACCCTCTGATGTGTGATTTTTTTTTCCATGCTTGCAGATTAGAAAGTTGAAATTTAAAAAAGACCCAGGAAATTACTCAAGGTTCACAGTAGAAAAATTAGAGTTTATAGCCAAGACTGGTTTACTTCAGAGCCCACAAGCTTCCACGACCCTATACAAGGTTCAGAAAGATCTCACCCAGTCTACTTTGTAAAGGAAATCTGGACAGCTGGCCACCCAATTTCTGCTCAATCTCTTCCCTTATCTGAGTTGTTACAGGCCAAAGAAGAGGCACTGTGCAGACCATAATGGAATAATTCTAATTCCGAGTGTCCCAAAGTCCAAGTGTACATATTCTGTCCTCAGGATTATTCATTATTATGTAATATTTATTTAATATTTAAATTCCTTTATCATTTATTTTTACTTAAATAATGTTTTTTTCCAAAAAGGCATTTTATATCATTACCAAAAGCAATAATAGTGACTAAGAGCACACACTGGGTTCAAACCCCATTTCCATTACTTACTAGCTATGTGATCTCAGATAACTTACTTGGCCTCTCTATGCCTCCGTTTTCTCATCTGTAAAAGGAATAATAATAGCACCCAACTAAAAGGATTGCCATGAAGATTACAGCCAAGCATGATAAACACATTGGTGTCCTGTATATGATGAACATTCAAGAAATGTTACTTCTTGTTATCATTAGCACATTAGTGGAAAACCAAATTGCCTTCTTTAAATGAAAGGTAATCATGTAAGTCAAGACTATAAAAGTATCCATTATTATCAAATTCTGACCAGACAGTGGTGATCTCAAAGGCTGCAGATCTCAAGCTTACTCTATTTTTGTTAAAAGGCAATATTAGTCAGTGTCTGATGAGGTTCATGTCCAGCACCAGTTTCCCTTCATTATAGTTAGAAGGATTGAAGACAGTTGAAAGGGAAGTAGTTATCTGTACGTGTTTCATAGTGTTTAATTTCTCTCCTAGGCACCAGCTGAAAACTAAAGTACTGCCAGCTAGATGTGAACCACATGTTCAGAAAGATGTATTAGAAAGACCTTCAGTGTCCACAAGCAAGTGGCCTTCTTAGTTCAGGATGCTACAAAAAAAAAAAAAAAAAAAAAAAAAAAAATACCACAGACTATGTATCTTAAATAACAGACATTCGTTTCTCACAGTTCTGGAGGCTGGGAATTCTGAGCTCCCGTTCCAGCACAGTTGGGTTCTGGTAAGAGCCCTCTTCCTGGTTTGTAGACTTTCTTGTATCCTCACATGGTGGAAACAGAGAGAAGAAGAAAGCTCTCTCCTGGTTCTTTTCTTATTAGGGCACTAATCTGATTTCTGAGGACTCCACCTCATTACCTAATTACCTTCCCAACACACCATCTCCTGACATCATCATATTGGGCACTGGACTTTCAGCATATGAATTTGGGAAGACTCACCCATTTGGTCCATAACAGCCTCTTTGTCTCTTTGCTGGTCCAACTTTTGTTCCTGAGATAAAACTGTCATTGCCATGTATCCATCCTGAGAGATCCTGACAACTGCTGGATATGTGCTCGGCAGTGGACAACCTAAAAGGTAGGGATAACATCTTAGACACAGATTTATTCCACACTTGACCCAGATTTACAGTGCAGGTGGCCCTTATTATAGGTAAAACGAATGTTGGTGCAAGGAGGGAAGAAGGCTTGTGTAACAAGGATGTGTCCAAAGGACACAAAGGTCGGCGGGGAAAGTGGGCCTGCTCTAAAGGGAGTCAAACTGTTGAAATATACATGCAAACAGGGTCTAGTGTCCATTTTAAGGTACAATAATGGGTGTTAGGACACTAATGATTCCTGCCAGCACATGCTTCATCCAGGAACTCATGGAAGGAAGCACCAGCTAGAACTGGAAAGGCCGCAGGCTGAGCCGGTCAGTGAGTCTGGAATCAACAACAGCTGACATTCCAAGGATCCACAGAGGGCTGAGGAAGAGTATGGAAAGAAATCTTAGCAATGACTATGGGGGAAGAAAAGCCATGAACCTTCCTCTTTCATCTTCTCATTCACACATCAAAAACAAAACAAAGAAAAATAAGACGGTGAGCACCTACTATGTGGATAGTTCTCTACTAATCACTGTACTAGACAGAAATGCTTATGTCTCCAAAGTCTAATGGTTCAAATTAGATTGTACAAATAACTGTACAAATAACTCTGTTCCAATATAGGAAATAGTAAAGTTAATAAAATAATATAAATCAGCTATAAAGAAGAATTACATCATGGAAAAGTCATTTCCAACCATGGCACCTATGTCTTTAAGAATGATAATACTCAAGACTACAAAAGCCGGAAGAAAGGGCAGAACAGACAGAGGGGGATGTGGAAACCCACGCATGCGGGAAGCACAGGCATGTTCTGGGAATGGTTAGTAGTCCAGTAAGGCTAGAATCTGGCAGAGAGCTTGATAAAGTGAATACAGTGGGTTGGAGCCAGTTAATGGAGAGGCTCTGAATGACAAGAGTATTGGGTACCAAAGGCGAAATGATCTTTCCCTAAACCTTGCTGAGCAGTATGGTCTGTGGGACAAGGACTCTTCTGGGCTGCCTGTTGCAATGTGCCATGGCTTCTATGGTCACCACCAGCTCCAGACACAAGCTTACGTCCGGGGCATTCATTGTACCAATTCATTGCCTACACCCTTGCCACACTCAGGCATTTGGTGATTACATGTGTTTCTGCTGGAGAATTGGAAGCCATGCAAGAGAACAATGAGTTACATGTGTTTCTGCTGGAGAACCGGGCTCAAATGGTTCAGTTGGGTGAATCAAGCCACCGTCCCCTGAAGCCAAAGGTAGGGGCTTGCTGATAGGAGTAGAGGTTGGGAGTGACTTATGAGTGCCTCTGAGATCTCTAGTCATTACATGGCTGAGTTTCACTGCTCTGCAGTGAAACACTGTTGTGCATGTTTCTTCTCCTCTTCTTTGCCCAGACTCACATGATGAACACTGGGATGAGATGCCCCCTTGCCAAGCGATGAGGCAGTGGCAGCAGCTGTGGCCCTCTCATCAGCAAGGTAATGAGAATTCATTTCTATTTTATCACTTCTGGCACGTCTGCTTTTTTCCCTCTGTGTTATCTTATTATTACGGCTGAAATTGATTGTCACAACAGACCAGGCGTCTAAATCCTATCCCTTTATGCTCCCTCCCTCCAGCTCCTCTGAGCCCTCTCCTTTCAACCCTGTCTCTCTTAACTCAACATCCTTCCCCTGACCCCTTCCTCCTGCCGTGGTACATTAACAGGAAAGAAAAACTCATTTGAAACAATTTATGAGGTGACTCAGTAATCTGTGTGCTCCTAACTGCTGCGCAAGGCTGGAGCAGGAAGCAGCCCCTGGTTTGGGTGCTCTATCATGAGGCAGAGCCTCCTCTTCCTGCCAGTCTATTTAACTGCTTTCTCGAGTCCTTCCTGTTCCGGGAGATGAGGGAGTAGAGGGAGGATACTGAGAAGGTTCCCACACAGGGTCAACTAAGCAGGTGCCTGATTGGACAAATCCCAGGTGGTTGGGGAAGGCAGGCAGAGAAGAGGAGGAAAAGTGGCAGACATTGTGCGGGACATTATCTTGCTGTGTTTCATTGTCTGCGAGTGTGTGCTGGACAAATTGGCTTCTGGAGGTGCTGTGTAGTGTAAGACTTGTAGTGCAAGACTTTCCACTGAGCCTTGAAGCCCTGCTTCTCTGAGCTCTTTACAATTTCTTGAGCCTTGCCTTCAGGTGTGTACTGTGAAATAGGAAAGGCCAGGTGGGGTGGTTGGGGAAGGAACCTATCACATATTCTGGTCAGGTTCAGTGATTCACACCTGTAATCCTAGTACTTTGGGAGTCTGAGGCAGGTGGATTGCTTCAACCCAGAAGTTCAAGACCAGCCTGGGCAACATGACAAAACCCCACCTCTACAAAAAATATGAAAAATTAGCCAGGGATGGTGGTGCATGCCTGTAGTCCCAAATACCCTTTAGGGTGAGGTGGAGGATCACCTGAGCTTGGGGAGGTCGAGGCTGCAGTGAGCCATGATAGCGCCACTGCACTCCAGCCTGGGCGACAGAGTGAGACCCTGCCTCAAAAACAAACAAACACAAAAATAAGCATCCTCCTTAGAGAGAGAGATGCAGTGAAGAGGAAACCCAGAGGGAGTAGGAAGTTAAAGGAGAGAGACTTAAACTTAGTGGGTACCACCGTGGATCAGACACGATGGTAGGTACTTAATGCTTAGTGGTCCAGAGATTATTCCAACTCAGCTATCTCTGAGCACTGGACTTGTGGTCTTTCTATTTGACCAACACTGCTGGGACTCTTGCCAGATGCAGAAGCAGCCACCAACCCAATGAGCTTAACCTGAAGGGAAATGTACTTGCATTTATTTATAATTTGTATTAATTAGACAGGAGCTGTAAGTTTTGTGTAATTCCTAGAATATAGTCAAATGTCTATTTGTAACCCACACACAGAAATGCTCCTAAGTTTTAAACCCTGGTTAAGATGAATGGGTGAAAAGTCATTCTCTCTGGCCTGGTAAATTTTAAAAATAAACCTTCAAGGTTGGGGTTTGCTTTTAAATCTTTATGTTTTGCCACTTGTGAAAATGGAAAGTCAGAATTTTACTTTTCAAAAGAAAGCTGGTCCCAATGGGAAGTGTTTGAGTTTAGGATGTGTGAGTACGCACGATTTTTCCGCAGGGCTTACCTTGTGCAATATAAACCTGTTAATCTTTTTGATTCCTAGTATGGATTAGGCCAGACTTCACAGAACCCTGGTGTGTTTTGTGTTTTGGATGTTGTGGGATGGTGTATCTGCATTTCACCACACAAGAGGACAATGAGTTTGCACTTACAGAGCTGCTAAAACTGGCTCACTGCTCCTTTATCTTCTCTTCCCCACCCCACATCTTTCAGGAGACTGTGCTCACCTTCGCCTATGAGATCCAGTTTACATATGTACTGAGAATTGTGTGGGTCTGGGGCCAGAAATATGTGAAGAATCCAGCCTTTGGGCTTCAGAAAGTCTCCAGCTCAGACTTTAGCCCTTTCTTGCCTCTACACCTCAAGCCGGTTATTGGCTTCTCCGTGCCCCTGCCCCAGTCATTGTGTCTTATTTGCATTCCTGATTCTCCTTGACTCTCCTACCAGTTCCTGAATCTGCCCAGCTGCCTGGATGGACTTGCCTTCCTACTGCTCCACTTCCCACTTCCTCAACCTAAGCTTACGCGTCATCAGTCTTATGATATTAGCCCCTGACCAGCTTTATGGAACTTCAGGGCTTGCAGTAGAATGGAGACTTTGGCTGCTTTTAGCTCTGCCTTACTAACCTGCCAAAACAAATACTGGCTGAATGAATGAATACATGATTGAATGCATGCCCCCTCCTCTGATGATTCCCCTTACCTGTGCCTGCATGTCCAATTCCAGATGTCGCTTCAGGGCCCATTCAGAGCGAGGTGGATCCTGGATGACTGCTGAGTCTGCTCTCTCCATGTGGTGAGAACTTTGAAGCTTTGCTCGTCTGTGTTTCCTATATCTTGGAAGCATGAGCTTCCAAATGCAGCCTTGGAGAAATGAGAAACCACTTTGTTTTTTTGGTTGGCAGCAAGAAGACCTGCCTTCTCCTTGAACCCCAGGAAAAGAAAGATTTAATGTTTCTTAACTTCATAAATCTGGCCTCATTCTACTTGAATCACTGAAACCTGATTCAGATGTATTTTGTGAAACTACTAAAGGACGCTACTCAGACTCCCAAACCACATGAAGAGAGATACTCAGGGGTCCCTTCGGCAGGCTGGAGCTCTTGGAGAAGGGAAGAGAAGACAAGGTCTGAAAGAGAGCCTGATGGGGCTGAGTGGGAGAAACATATTGGCGCCCTGAGGGGCTGGATTCCAATCCTGGATCTGCCTTCTTTTAGCTCTGTGAGAGTCTGGGTAAATTACCACATCTTTTGGATTATCCATTCTGTCATCCAAGGTGTGAGGCAAATCCCTGCTTCTAACCTCGTTGAGTAAAGACTAAGTGTCCTGGAAGATGGAAACGTTTCTAGAATAATACCAGACATTCAAGACAGGTTCATTCTCTCCTGATAACCTCCCAGAACTGTTATATTTAGTTCTGCAGAGACTTCAACATATGTAAACTCTCTGGTCCAAAACTTCAGATTTTGAGCTTTCGTTTCCCTCAGTTCCCTACAACCCATATGTCAGAATTATAGACTCCAGCTTCTTTTATGTTCCCTGCCCTCTTGGCACTGGCATCAGCATCTTCTGCCATTTTGATTGCCATATAACTCTTCAGTTAAAGAAGTGAATTTTAAAAATCCCAATGCATCTGACAAGTTCAAGTTTATTGCTCACAAGCCTTCAAAAAATCTGGCTTCAAGGAAGAGTTAATTTATACTTCAAGCTATGCTAGACCCTTACATCAAAAATAGCCTGATCCCAAATTTCATACTGGAATATATAATGACACCATACATCAAATTTAAGATTCCAGTTTCTACTGCCAAATTCCCTGACACACTGCAAATTTTCACAATTTCTCTGTTCCTAGAGAAGATTCCACCTACTGGAGGGCTCAGAGTTGGACCAGGGTATATGGAATCAGATCTCATGACATGGTTCTGGTGAGATGTCACATCCATCCACCGTTTTAAGAACAGACTAAGTGGCTGTTACTGCCAAGACAACTTGCGAGGATGACTCACTTGGCTTTCCCCTGCACTTTGATTGGAGTCACGATTCTTATTCTTAACCTTGGATACCACCCCATTCCCATCTCTCTTTGACTCTGCAGTGCATCGCACCTATTAATGTGATCTCTCTTGTCATTGGTAGAACATTTTCACAATTTGTTCTAGAAATTTCACTTAACCCCATTTGCTTCTCACTTCACCTTAACTTGCATGATCCTTGACTTTTTTCTACCAGCATCCCCTTTCACAGATACATTCGTCTCTATGAAGCCCTCCCTACATCTACAAAGTCCATGTAAGTGATTTCATGGCATTCTTTCCCAGTCTGGGCAAACTACTTTATAATTTAGGAGTTTATATTTGTTTTTATCTACTACCAGCCTGGGAGATCTTCCATTGTTTTCTCAGCACTGGGTGCATGGCTGGACACACAAGTTGAATGAGTGAATCAATAAACAGTGAAACTACCTGCTAATTTTATTATAATTTGTTCTCAGTTCAGTCGTCAGGATGATAGAAAATATGCTGCACTCAGAACCCAACCTCAACTGAACTGACTACGACATGCTTTATTCTATTCACTAGGTCAATGATTCTCAATTTTTTAAAAAAAATGTAACTGACACATAACAATTGCACATATTTTTGGGATATAGTATAATGTTCCAGTACCTTCATATAGCGTGTAATGATCAAATCAGGGTAATTAGCATATCCATCACTTCAATTCTCATTTCTTCTTCATGTTGGGAACATTCAAAATCCTCTCTTCTAGCTATCTGAAAACATATAATAGATTGTTATTATCTCTCGTCAGCCTACAGTGCTGTATAACACCAGAATGTATTCCCCCTCATCTAGCTATAATTTTGCACTCCTTAACCAATCTCTGTGCCTTCCTCACCCCTGAACTCTCCATCCTCAAATTCTAGCGAGTGTCAGAATCACCTGGTGGGCTTGTTAAAGAACAGATTGCTGGGCTCCAGGCCTAGAGTTTCTGATTCAGTAGTTCTAGGGTGGAGCCGGATAATTGGCTCTTCTAGCAAGTTCTATGGGAATGCTGATGCTGCTGGTCCTGGGACAACCTTGATACCCTCTGCTCTAAAATGGTTCCATTTACCTGTTTCATTAAAGAGAGATCTCTTTAGATCTGGAGCTTTCCAACAGTAGAGTGCATTTATTCATTTTGATCCATTTCTCCTGTCAATCTAAGGACTTCCTGAATGTCCTTGCAAGTACAAGTACAAGCATATGTCTGTGTCACCTAAACAGACTACTAAAATCTTAGAGATATTAATCTAACAGTATTACTGGAATAAGGCAGGGCAATCTGCAGCCATCTCCATCTGGTCTTTTGCAAGACAAGGTGTATAAAGTTACAATCCATAGCTCGCTACTCCCGCTGCATGGAGTGTATCTTCTTTGATAATGCCTTATCCACCTTATCATGCTCTCTGGTTTCCAAGGTCTTACACATCATTGCTCCATTCCGTTGATATAGTGACCACCGCTGTAATGGAAAGAGGGACTTGAAGACCACTGCTAGGTATTTACCCTAAGCTTGGGAAACCTTTCCTCTCATGCGCTTAAAGTAGAAAGGTTGAGAAAACAGATACAACATGCCTTTGAGAATGGAACACGATACAGAAAAGAAAAAGAGACAGGAAAGAAAGAAGAAAGAAAGAAAGAGAAAAGAAAAGAAAAGAAAGAGAGAAAGAGAGAGAAAGAAAGAGAAGGAAAGAAAGATGGACACAAGGAAAGAAAAGGAATGAAAGGAAGAAAGAATCCCTGTATCTAGATGGCAATTATGGCACAGTGTTTGGCTTTTCCTATCTTCCCTTCAAAATCAGTAAGACAAAAAGATAAATCACAACATCCTCAGGCGCTAAGACAGTAATCAGAAAATTTTCACACGACAGCAGAAGTTACTCCCATTTATAGTACCAGAGGACAGATTAGTTCAAAAATTCCTGCTTATGCCCAGTCCATTTAAAGAACCACACAGCCAGTAACCTGAGAGGTGGCCATGGTTTGCACTTACTCTTCCTGGCACCCCAGTCTCAGATAACCTGGTATCTATGCCAGCAAACAGGAGCCCTGGAAGTCACACCCCCACCATGTCATCATCCTCCACATAAAGTTGCCTTTACCATGTCTACCTCTATGTCCACTTGGTATGAAGGACACGGGGCGTGTGAGGGAATAGGCAACATGCCCTTGCCTATTCCCTCACATGCCCCCTGTCCTTCATACCAAGTGGAACAGAGGAAAGCAGAGCAGCGGGAGTAGCGAGCTATGGATTGTAACTTTATACACCTTGTCTTGCAAAAGACCAGATGGAGATGGCTGCAGATTGCCCTGCCTTATTCCAGTAATACTGTTAGATTAATGTCTCTAAGATTTTAGTAGTCTGTTTAGGTGACACACACATATGCTTGTAGTTGTACTTGCAAGAACATTCAGGAAATCCTTAGATTGACAGGAGAAATGGATCAAAATGAATAAATGCACACTATTATTGGAAAGCTCCAGATCTAAAGAGATCTCTCTTTAATGAAGATAGGTAAATTGAACATAAATAAAATTTAGGCAAAGATTCTGTAACATTAAAAGGGTAAATGTCCCGAAGAATATGGAGCAAAATCATATTTATAAAAGAAAAATTATTGAAAATTTTTTTAGAATGCATTTGTTGGTGCTTTTGATAAAGGCCAAAACTCATGACTTCTGTGATGGCAGCATGAAGATGGATTTGGTTGAGAAACAATTTGCAAGAAAAAAGAAGTTTACAGGAAGGTTTTAAATAGTAAGTGAAAAATTTTTAAATATAATTAAAAGATATTTTGAAGTGTAGAACTGTAAAGAATAAAATTAACACAATAGAAAATTATAGCAGTAATGAAGATGATAAACTAGAAATTTAAGAATGAAGGGGGGAATAACAAAAACTAAAAAAGCATAAAAGAAAATAAATGGCTGAAGGACTAAATGGTATACATATTTACTTTTATTTCGTTAATTTATTTTTGTCTTAGATTGCATACGCCAAAAGTTAGAAATCCTTTCTGCATTGTTCACTGTTGTTTCTCGGGCATCTTCTAGTGACTTACTTTTTTTTAAAAGAAATGTTAAGAATCACAGGTCATAAATACTCATGTATTAATATGTGACATCCTCAGGAAGGATCCAGAACAACGGAGCAAAAGTAACCACCGAAAAGCTAGTTGAAGAAAATATTATTAAACTGAATAAAGAACTAATGTTTCATGGTCTAAGATTACTGAAAAACAAAATAAGAAAATTTAAAGCATCAGTTAAAAAATATTGCAAGGATAAAGCAGTGAAATATTATTTTCAAAAAGAAAAAATAAAAATAGCATTTGACTTTTGTTTCTAGCAATGTCAGCTGATAATAAATATCTACTAAACTTCAAGCGAGAAATTGTTGCTACTGAAGAATTCTGTTCCCAGCTAACATTTTATTTTCGTGTGTGATTACAAGAAGCCATTTTCAGATATGTATGGATCCAGAAAATACTTCATATATTTTTTTTTTAAATGCTGTATGGCCTCTGTCAGCCAGCTGTGAGATGAATCAGAAATAAAAACAACAGTGAGTTTTGATTCCATTTCTTTTTTCTTAAATATTTATTATTATTTTCTTCTTCTAAATTACCAATTTCTACCATTATCTTTAAGAATTTCTTAACTTTTTGATTATATTTTGATTTTGTTTACTTCTTTAGTTGAATGTGTGACATTAATTTAATTTTTGTCATGATTTTTGTAGTAATGAAAATCTTTGAGGCCATGAACTTATCGCTGTCTATATCTTTTAGTAAACTCCATAAATTTTAATATATAATGACTTCAATATTGATATACTGTTAATATTCAGGAGTTGTAGATCTTTATTGCCTATGGAGATTCAAGAAAATAAGTTAAAAACTAGTTGAGCACATGTTGTTGTTTAATAGCTTTTTTTTAAAAAAAATAGACTTTACTTGTTTGTGTCATTTTAGATTGACTCAACATGGAACAGAAGGTGCAGAGCTTTCCCATCGCCCCTCTGCCCCTCCACAAGCACCATCTCCCTCATGATCGACATTTCCCACCACAGGGGTACGTTCGTTACAATTGATGAAACCACATTAACTTTGCATTCTCACACAAAATCTGCAGTTTACATTAGGGTTTATTCTCATCATTGTACTCTGGCTTTCTTTTTAAGTACCATTTTCTTTTATTGTGGTCTCAGATGATTCTGTATATATATATTTAACTTTAAAGTCATCTTTGGGTCTGGGCACAGTGGCTCACCCCTATCATGCCAGCATGTTGGGAGGCTGATGTGGGCAGATCACCTGAGGTCAGGAGTTCGAGACCAGCCTGGCCAAAATGGGGAAACCCTGTCTCTACTAAAAATACAAAAATTAGCCAGGCGTGGTGGCAGGTGCCTGTAACCCCAGCTACTCAAGAGGCTAAGGCAGGAGAATCACTTGAACCCAGGAGACAGAGTTTGCAGTGAGCTAAGATCATGCCACTGCACTCCAACTTGGGTGACCGAGCGAGACTCTGTCTCAAAATAATAATAATAAAGTCATCTTTATAATGTAATATGTGAACATTTTAATAAAATTTAAAAGTTGTGCTTGATGGTCACGGCCATTCTAGGTTCACATCCTAATATATCCGTGACCAGAAAGAAAAGTGCTGATGTGTGAAGAAAGCAAAGACAGAGAGAAATGGTAAAATCTTCCGTGATTGTAGCGGCTCTATTTCTGATCATTGTCCGTGAGAAATTATTTAAACACCTCTCAAATCATTCTAATTAGCCTCTCTGGGATAAAACAGATGTAAGTGCCAATAAAAATGCAGTAAGGGATCTAAGTATAATATCTCAGCACAGACTGTTTCTTCCCTCAATGGTCACTACAATACACCAGTAGATGAGGTCACCTGTTTTTTACCAAGTATGCTGGGTTTCTCCTTTTTCTCAATTTTATAGGTATTCTGTTTAATCTGATATTCACAGATAAGTCACTTTATTAACGTTCTTCTTAACAGCATACTTTTTAATGACTCCTGTAAATTTTGATTAAGTTTTAAGTTATCTGTTTCTATGGGATTCACCTATGAAAGTGGCAAAAGGTGGGGAAAATAGAGGGTGGCTACAGGGTTTGCTGCCCCTCCTAAAGTCTAAACACTCCTCTCTTGGAAAAGCTATGCCTCACATATTTCCCACAGTGACCTCTTGTGAGTCTTTGCCGGAGACAGTTTCAAGTCAGCTTCATTGAAATATGCACTCTTGCAAGACGTGGGTTATATGCAGTTATTGGAACTGTACCACCCACCACCACTGCTATTGCAGGTCACCCTCCCCTTTGTTTTGCAGTTTGGGATTCTCACACAACTTCCCCTTGATAGTTTGACACTATCCGCTCCTTTATGTGAAGGCTCCTTCCTCTAGCGGGGTGAGTGTGAACTCTACTAAAGATTGAGCCTGCCACTTTGGAACACGACTGCCTTATGCTGCAGAGCTGGTTTCCCCTCTCACTGGAAGAACCCTGCCAGGATAAGTGCTTCCCATTCCTGTGCTGGGAACCAGACAGGGTGTGAGAAGGGCTAAGGCTGCCCAAAAGAGATCCTACTACTACTTATACAGGCTTACCTACTTTTGCTCTGATTTCTTCCTTGCTAGACTTTTTGGGGAACAGAGAAGCTGAATCTCTCCTCTATCTCTCACTCTCTCCAAACTCCGTGCAACTTTAACTTATTTAAATTTGCTTCACGAAATATAGATTGTTTTAGAAACTCAAGATCTTTCTAATAAGGTCTTCGAAAGCAGAGTCAGCTTGCACAAATATCTGCCCCAACAGAAGGCTGCAGCATAGAGACTAAGGATGAATGCTAACTTCCAGAATGTGCCGGCCTTTCTTTCTGGCACATCAACGCCTACAAAGGCTCTCTCTCATATTAACCTGATATGACACCTGCTGCCAACACCAGAGGCTTGGATGTGACTGATCTACAAGACCACTAGTTATACGGGAGGTGGACTGCACCCCACATTTGCAGAGTATTAGAGCTGAAATGGGAGAATCCGTAAGTTTTAAGGAAGAGGACTATAATCTGGTATGTTCTAGCAAGATTTCTTCCATAACATACAACCATATGCAGACATAAATAAAATGCTTTGGGTTTGAAGTAAGATGAAATACTTTACAGGTAGCATAATATGTAAAAAAACATTCATTACGTTTGAATACTGGCTCTTCTACATAGGAACTGGGTGATCTTGGGCTATTTAGGTAATCTGTTTGTGGGTCACATTTTTCACCCTTACAGTATACATAAAAATACATTTTTGGTGGCTGTGAAGATTAGAAATACATACATACATTATCCAGCACCAGAGGAGACTACCGTGCCATTGGCACTTGTCAGATGGCCAATAATAGTAGCTCATATTCTGCCCAAATGAAAGGGGAGCCCTACGCATGTAGACAATATTCATGTTGGATCCTTGGTCCTACTGTTTCGCTTCCAGATCTAGCACTTGTATTTAAGCACAACTATACTTTAAAATTACGATTTAAAATCTGTTTAAGCAAAGTATAGAGACAAGGTTTGAAGATAAATGTCATGCTTTTTCTTTCTTCATTTTCAGTCTTGGGCCAGGAATATACTTCTTTGTAAGGCTACCTGGGGCTTTAAGAAGGTCTTAATCAAAAATATAAAAAAAAAAATGCATGTGTCACGGAGCACGGCTGTTTCGCTAAATCAGCATCCATTTGTTCTTCTGTTAGTAACAGTTCCCCTGGTTTCCTTCAGGGAATTAATTTTCTCATCTTCTTATTCCAGGATGTTTATATAGCAGGCAAGGGGGTGGCACATGTGACACCTCTGGCCAATTACAGCCTTTCAAGGTCCCTGGCATTTGTTCACGGATAAACTCATTAACTGGTCCAAACTGATGAGATTCAACATAGGACTTTGGTCAAAAGTGTTGGAAGTACCCTGAGGATGAGAAGAGTCTGTCACTGCTGGATTGAGCATGGAACTAACATAGAGGAGGGAAACAAAAGAAAGATAAGCAATTAAAAGAATAAGACCAAGTTCTATTAATAATAGTGTGATTTGAGAACTAGAGCTAGCCGTGCTTGATTTTTTCATACATTTTTCTTTGGTCTATGTTGAGTTGGGTTTTTATCAACTTTCAACTGGTGGATCCTGAGTCTCATACAATTTAGGATGTGATTTTTAAGAAATGAGTACAAAATTATAAAAAAGAAAATTAGATAGAAAGTAATTATTTATTAAGAATTTGAAAATAACAAATATAAATTGTAAAGGACTGACAATTGTCACAGACCTTACAAAATCTAAAAATAGAAAATATAATATTTTACATAACACTTTTTTATTGTATATTCTTCATTTGACTTGTCATGAGATATTGTTTTGGTATCATTTCATTCTAAAGACAGAATAGAATTGACATATCATCTGGTAGTTGATCACAATTTGTTTTTGTTTTACATTTTTTATGTCCAGAATTTTTTTTAAGACTTACAAACCATTACTGGTGAGGACATTATTGTTAAAATGTAGATTATTGTCAAACTTGAGAAAACTTGTGTTAGGATTCTGTCACATACAGACTATAAAATTTTAGGGAATTTCAAGTTTTCTTATATAATAAATCATCTAAAATATTGTTTCAATTGCTGTAAATCACTACCCATTTTGTGCTAATTATTTCTGACATCCTAATTATAATGGTGTGAGTTTTCTATTATTTTGTCCATGTCAGTATTTCATGTCTTATTAACAAGAAAATTATGTTTCTTTTCCAATGTGTTCAAATGATTATTTTTATTAATCGGATTATCAAGCAATCACAAAACCTATTTCTGATGAGTTTATAAATGTATATGCTATATTATTAAGTATGTTCTTAACAGAAGGGAACTTCTGTTTTGACTAAGTATGGAAAAGGACCTCATTTCACACGGCTTTACATATATAATGATTGGAGGAATTTTCCACAGACTAGTTTCTGCTTCTCTATATATCTAACTGTGCTTCTCTTTCTTTATCATGTATTTTGGTGTTAAACACTTTGGGATTATATTTTAATGTGATCCTTGACCCCACAACTTTCTTCCACAATGTTGGGTGAGTCAACATAGTGAACAGGAGAGGGGTTCCCAGAAGCCATTCTTATTAGGAGCTGGCTAACAGTCACCTGACTATAGACGTAACCACAAAGCACATAAATATATCTAATTAAACTCAAGCTAAACTTAGCTAAGTCCCAGCATACTTGCAGCCACTCTAGTGCTATGCAACAAGACAGACAGTGTTATGGAAGGTGGCATCAGAGTAGAACTCTATGATAGTTTTAATTGATTGTGGTTAGTTTGCTTAATTTTACAAATTTTATAAAAATATATAAGCAAGTTTAAGCATCACAGGCCCCCTCCTAGGGTTTCAGAAGTAACTCATGCAGGTGAGGATGCCGAAATTTGTTTTTCATTAACTTCACTTAAAATTTACCTTTGCTGACACAGCATATAACTTGGGGGCTCTGGGAAACTATTTTCGTTTTTGAGCCACGTTGACTCATGTTGATCAGAAACCAGAAAATCCTTTTGCTCTCTTAACTGGGAGAGATCAGGAAAAGTCCGGGGCAACGACACTGTGAACATAAGGCATGGTCAGTGTCTGTGATGTCCTAATGGCCTCTATTACTTAAACATTGATGCAATAATTTTTTACTTTTGTGAGGTCATAATGGAGGAAATGTCATCTTACCTCAAATCAAAGACTGCTTAATGCTATTTCTTTGACAGAAGCCCTAAGAGCCATTTTTTGGGGAAGCAAGAGAATTTCTCCCTTTGTCACCTTCAAAAGAATACGCTTCCTTGTCTAAATATCCCTGATATCCCATTATTGTCCTTCCAGACCCTGGATTGCGTTCTTAGGGACTGAGTGACTTACATCTGCCACCCTGAAAATTAATGAAAGACCTTGGATCATGTAAGATCAAGGCTAATAATAGGGGATTTGAAAGAGCTTTTTCCTAGGTCAGAGAAGGTCACATGCCAAGAGAGATTTATGCTGATTTAACCAGTGAGGAGAAATTGAGGATTAGATTTTCAATTTGAGAAGTCAAAGGAAGCCTGGGGAATTTAATCGGCCATTCGACATGTGCTTCACTGGTTACTAGCAATCTCTAGATCTGTCTGTTATGTGGAAATATGGAGAGGGAGTGAATCTTGGTAATTCCCAAGTCACCTAATCAGATTATCATCCTTGTCTGAATGCAAACTGACAGGGGGAAGACAGACCTGTAACTGGAGTGCATTTAGTCAGGGCTCCAAGTCTTTCCACTGGCTTGTTCTCCAAATGGCTCTTTGGATAAGTTAATGAGCACAGAGCTGAAAGGCTGGAGGTCTGCATATGGCAGGGCCTGGCATCCACTTGGCATGGTTCTGTGGAGGAACCTTGTCAGTGCAATCACCTGTAGCAGAGGTATAGAAATCACCATCTGCCCAAGCCTCATTCAGTTCACTTGGGAAGATTAGAAGATAGGACTTCTGGAGTCCCAGATGGATCCTTCAACACTCAGGTGCAAAGCCGCTTCCGGAGAAACTGCAGGAGACATGGAGCAGATGGGCCTTGGACCTACCACCACAGTTCCCTGGCTTAAGCATTCTAATCATTGCCTTGTTCTGCCTTGAACAAGTTGGAACAAACTTTACCATCAAACTAAATTCAGATTTTCCAATGGTGAGAGCTTAGGCAAGTTGCTTATCACTATCAGCTTAATTTCCTCATGTGAAAAAATGGAAGATTACAAATATGGTCTTATTTGTATTGTTCTGAGGATTAAGTTTGGTAAAGTGGATGAATGTGTCCTTTACTAGGCTGGGCTTAGAATGGCATTGAGAAAATGTTTCTTTCTGGAATTATATTCCTCATATGCATTAGTACTTGGTGGACAGTAGGCCTGACTCATATTCTGAGCCTGTTCATGACACACATCCTATAATTCACGGTAACGCTATGCTAAATATTAAAATTTTTTTTAAAGGGTAGACTTTAATGTTTATTTACAGGAGGCTGAAAGATATGAAATTTATTTGTAAAGAATTCGAAGGCAGTCTTTGTAAAGTTCCATCTTCAATCAGTTTCATAAGATGAGACTAAGAGATATCAGAGCCTCTCTCAAACCCAGCCGTGATGCAACATTGACTGACATTTCTAAGATTAGAATCATTTACAAAACTGATAACATAGGGTTTCCAGTAGTTTGTTGCTTGGGCAACTGATTTCATGTATTCATAGTCCTAAACATGAGTTGCTGCAGAATACCAGTAGAGAAAAATGGAGCCAACTCTTTGGGCTGCCCACAGAACACTAGAGGAGTCTATGTAAGAGCTATCCCTTCTAGGAGAGCCCCAAGTATTATGCTATTTAGTTAGAAAACTCATTATTTGGAACAAAGTATTCCCTAAAGTAGGTTAAACCTGTCAATCATTTTACCTTTTTATCTCATTATTTTAATTGGGATGATACCTTAAGATCTATTTACTCAAAAAGTCAGACTTTTTTTTTTTTTTTGAGATGGAGTCTCACTCTGTTGCCCAGGCTGGAGTACAGTGGTGCAATCTCTGCTCACCACAACCTCTGTCTCCCAGGTTCAAATGATTCTCCTGCCTCAGCCTCTTGAGTAGCTGGGATTACAGGCACATGCCACCACTTCTGGCTAATTTTTGTGTTTTTAGTACAGATAGGGTTTCACCATATTGGCCAGGCTGGTATTGAACTCCTAATCTCAGGTGATCTGCCTGCCTCAGCCTCCCAAAGTGCTGGGATTACAGGCATAAGCCACCACTCCCTGCCAAAAGTCAGACTATTCTTACTTAGACTTCATACCTTTGCTGTTTCCACCTGAATTTAATTTAAGTCAGTTATCCTTAACAAATATTTGCTAAGCACACACTGTATTCCAGACAATGTCCTAAGAAAGAATGGTAAAATGAAAACTAAGAATTTGGCCTTTTATCGAGGGAATACCCACTTCATATCTAGTTTGTGACAGATAGAAACAATTAAGTGTGATACAATGAAGTAAGTGCCAGAGTAGAAGTATTTTAATAATAATTAATTTGGAATATTTTTAAAATCTGAGACTATTTAATGTTTCTCCATGATAGAGTCAGATAAACTTCTGGAAGAGACATGTTTTCTGGTTTTTTTTTTTTTTTTTTTTTTTTTTTAGTAAATAGAAGTTGCCTGTAATCCCAGGACTTTGGGAGGCCAAGGCAGGTGGACCACTTAAGGTCAAGTGTTCAAGACCAGCCTGGCCAACATGGTGAAACCCCATCTCTTAGTGTACAAAAATTAGCTGGGCATGGTGGCAGGTACCTGTAATCCCAGGTACTCAGGAGGCTGAGGCAGGAGAATTGCTTGAACCCAGGAGGCGGAGGTTGCACTGAGCTGAGATTATACCACTGCACTCCAGTCTGGGCAACAGAGTGAGACTCTGTCTCAAAATAAAAGGTAAATAGAAGTTTGCCATGGGAGTAGAGGACGGTTATTAGCAGGGATTTTGTGACTGATAAGATATTGTAGCAAAAGAGAAGAAACAAACCAAGTTGTTACAAGTTTACCTGATTGATGAGGGTACAATAGGGATGACAGTAAGGAAGCTGGGGATGCCATAGGAGAAATGGACAGAGAATGTGGAGCGGGACAGAGTGCTAGTTGGGTTGGACATCAGCACAGGTATCAGGGCAAAAGACAGTTTTCCATGATGTGTAGTGATGTAATATTTCAAGCCAGGTGTTTTGCTTTGGAGCCAAACAACCCTGAATTTGAGTTTTGAGTCCATTTTATAGAATACCAAGCTGTTTTAAAGCTCATGCTAAATGTGAATCACAAAACTGCCCTCATGGTTTTGCTATGAGGATGAAATAAGGTAGCAAACACGAAGTGTGTTGCACCTTATCTAGCACATAGCAAGAACTTGTTACATCAAAGCCATCCTTCAACATAAGCTGGCAGAAGGAGACATATTGCAGGGTTCCCTGGATGGGCTGCAGGGGAATCCATGAAATGCAATGTGTTTTTGCACTTGTCTGAGGAGATGGAGGACACCTTTTATTATATTCTCCAAAGTCTGTCACTCAAAGAAAAGATAAGTACTAATTCCAAAGAGTGCAAAGAAAAGACAGCAAAGAACAAATGTTGAAAGGATCTCAACATTATAAAAGCAGGAAGAGCGGCAGGAAAGCTATGAGAACACAAGACAATTATCAGCAGAGTCAGTTCTGCTTTCATGTGACAGGTGTGTTCCCATAAATCACTGTGTGTAGAGGGCAGAAATCTGGCCCCCAAGACCTTCACCTCTGGTGATACAAGAAAAGGGGAGAATAGAGAGATTCAAAGCAAAATAAGGACTTCACATATTGTTGCTGGATTTGATAATGGAGCTGGCCTGTGAGCCAAGGCATATGGGTGGAGCCACCAAGAAAACCACCAATGGAACAGGGAGGACAGCCTGAAATTATCCCATATCCTCAGTGACCCTGGAAGTGGATTCTCCTCCATTACCCTCTAGATAAGAGCCCTACTTGACCAACAGCTTAATTTTGACTTTGTTAGAACTTAAGCAGAGAACCCAGTTGAATTCAGTCAAGTCCCACTGTGAATGGACATTTGACTCACAGCAACTGTGACAGAATATATATATATTTTTAGAGACAGTATTTCACTCTGTGCCCAGGCTGCAGTAAAGTGGCCCAATCATGGCGCACTGCAACCTTGACCTCCTGAGCCCAAACAATCCTGTTTCAGCCTCTTGGGCAGCTGGAACTACAGGTGCATGCCACCAGGCCAGGCTAATTTATTTTCACTATTTTTTAGAAATGGGGTCTTGCTAGGTTGCCCAAGTGGGTCTTGAACTCCTAGTATCAAGTGATCCTCTCACCTTGACCTCCTAAATTTCCGGGATTACAGGTGTGAGTCACCATACCTAGCCAGTTTGTGGTGTTTTAAGCAGCCACTTTTGAGGTTCATCAGTAACAGAAAACTGATACACGCCAGCATGCTAAATTCTGCAACAAAAACTGCAGGGACTAAGAGCAAAACACTCGAAAACTTGACACTGACATGTAAACAAAGATATAGAGAGAAATCCAATAAAAATGGTAGCACAGTATTACATATGAGAAGTGGTTAAGAAATAGATAAATACAAGGTCAGGAGTTCAAGACCAGCCTGGCCAATATGGTGAACCCTGTCTTTACTAAAGCCGGGCATGGTGGTGCGTGCCTATAATCCCAGTTACTGGGGAGGCTGGGGCAGGAGAATGGCTTGAATCCAGGAGGTGGAGGTTGCAGTGAGCCGAGATCATGCCACTGCACTCCAGCCTGGGTAACTGAGCAAGACTCTGTCTCAAAAAAAAAAAAGATAAATATTGCAATAAATACAGCATTTTACCTCAGAAAAGTCCCGACAGTTGCTTGTGGAAGAGGGTGCCAGAAGGATTTCAGTTCATGAGTTACTGTGAAGTGGTGGAAGGATGGTTATCTGACGTCAGGCAACAGCAGATGTGAATGAGTGTGGCTCGTAACGTGATGAACTGAGGTCACTGGTAGATGTTTAAGGTGCACATGTGTGTGTGACTCAGTACAGTTTTCTGTGTTCACATAGTTTAGATGTGAACAAAATCATGCCTAAGCAAATGCAAAATTTGAATTAGGCTCAAATTACTCTTTGATACATCAATTATATTGGAACTAATGCATATTTTCAAAATAAATGTTATAGCAGAACTGACTCTGTATGGGAATAATGGCAATGAAAAACTATACAACTGGGTGGCAGCCCATGCCAAACATATGTCAATCTTTTTGACAACTAGACTAGCTGGACTGTTAAAGGTATGAGATGATAATGCGACTCTAAGCAAGACCCTGGGCAGTCACAGGCAACTCGGCAAGTCTGCTGTAGCAACAGGCTGCCTGAAAGTCAGCAACAGCGAAATATTTAATCAGCATATCTCAGTTTCTCAAAAGGCAGACAATATGAAACCAAACCTTTTTGGGGATGTCTGCTTCAATACTGTGAGTCCATTTCTCGTTTTGCAGTGGCCTGGCTGGTATAAATCTCTTTGCAAATCTTTTAAACAGAGTCTCACTCTGGTGTGTTTTTAGCCCTCAAATAATTAGTGTTTCTCCTTGGCTGTTTTACTCATGATTGCCTTTGCAGAGTCTAAAGGAAGCTTGTCTTTGGGGGGAATGCACCAGGTACTGTTCCCTGGCCAGGGGCAACGATAGAGGGAAAACAATAACCCAGGAATTTAGGTTAATGAGAAAGATACACACTAGTGTAAAGCATAAACTGCAACACTGAGCTTTATTTTATAACTTCATAACCTTTATAATTTGGGAAATTCCTGTGATTTCAGTCCGAGCCGTTCAAGGAGGGGCGTGAAGCCCAGCAAATGAGATGCTTTGTCCAGGATCAAATGGCAAATTTGGTGTTATTCTCTATCATTTTTCAGTGCTGGTAACCATATGCAATTTGCACATTTTAGGAAACTCCAAGGCCTTTTGCACAAGATAAAACACTTGGTTTCTTCTTTTCCTAGTTCTCCTTTAGAGTGGCCGAAAGAAAGTATGAAGGTCCCACACCGCTTTCATGAGAATGTTTTATGATTCATTAATTCCATCATGTTTTAATCATTCATTATTTTCTTCCTTATTTCTACCTGAAATAAACAAGAAGCCAGATGCATTCTAACTGTGACTGATACAAAAGAGGCACAGAAAAAGAGAAACAAGACAGAGAATGAGAAACAGGACAACCAGACTCTTATCATTTAAATTCTCTTTATTTACAAGGAGAATTTACCATTACCTTTTAACTGGAATCAAGTCACCCCCCTCAATGAAAGAGGTCCTGAAATACTTGATTTCCTTCTACTTCTACTTTGTTTCCAAACACTGAACTCTTGTGTCATAAAGACCATAGAGTCATTGTTTATTTGAAAGAAAAGTGAATGTGTGGGTGTTATAAAAAATAAACCTAAGAGACTGCCTCCTTGTCCTTTGTTTGGAAACTCAATTCTAGGCCCTGTGCTACCTCTGCCATAAAAAGGATCAAGTGTCCTCCCAGTCTCAAGTTCTTTCCAGAAGATGTGCCATCATCTTCTATCACCAAAAAGAGGTTTCCATGGCAACCTCCTCCTCAAACCCATCAATTTTTCTGGCAAAGCCATTTCATTCTGTCCCGGGAACCACGTTACTATTAAAAATAATAATACAACGCTCAAAAAATGAAGTTAGGAAAATATCAACAGGAAAAAATAAAATGAATGTGAGCCCAACAACACTCTGAGCATGCTAAGATTGAGAGAACAAAACTTTCCCCAGTATACTGGGTTCAGGGTGTTAGTGAAGATTTGACACAAAGAATCACAGTATAAAAGGGGACAGAAGGATGGAAACAGGGAAGAGCCAACTGCAAAGAGTGAAGAGTGCACAATGGTTTGGGGACAGCCAGTGCCTTCTCCTTGCTCCCCTTTTCTTCTCTGATAAGCATACAGTCACTGGAATTGAAATAGAATTAAACTGAAGCAGCAAATGAGGTTTCCACCAGGAAAAGCTGTCTCTGGCAGAGTTCGGAGTGGAGCTGGGAGCAGTGCCAAGGGCTCGTGAAGCAATTTTGGAAGGTTCTGCTGGAAAGGCAGGAATCCCTGTCCCTCCATCACTCACCACCCTTTACAACAACTGGTGTATCAGGGTGTCAGGATCTTATGGTGCAAGTCAGAATGTGAAGTGGCTTGGGCAGGATCCATCAGTCTCATTCCACATGGTTACATTTGTGTGCCATCTTAACTTTAGCCAGTGTTATTTATAATAAAAGTTATTTCTTCTCTCTCTCTCTCCCCCTACCCCATCTTTAATTTTGAGGCAGGGTCTCCTTCTGTCACCCAGGCAGGAGTACAGTTATGCCATCATGGCTCACTGCAGCCTCAGCCTCCCCAGAGCTTAAGTGATCCTCCCATCTCAGCCTCCTGAATACCTGGGACTACCAGCACGTGCCACACTCAGCTAGCTTTTTTGGTATTTTTTGTAAATAAGGTGTTTCACCACATTTCCCAGGCTGATCTTGAACTCCTGAGCTCAAGCCATTTGCCTACCTCAGCCTCCAAAAGTGCTGGGATTACAGTCATGAGCCATCACACTCAGCCCCTTTTCTTCTCTAAAGACTTGGCTAAGAAAAGATTCATCGCTCATGTTCTAAATCCCAATCCTAAATTAGTCAGTATTTCACCATTTCCTAATAATGGCCTTTTTTAATACTTGTGATTGCCAGTCTTACCATGTTATATAAACTCGTTGGAGGGAAGGAAGGAAGGTGGTCCTCATGTCACCTACAGCATATGCCATAACAGATAATTCTAGGGATTCCTAGGGACTGAGTTTGTGTGATCTGCACAAATCTGTAGGAATAGGTTCTAGTGTTCAGATGAAGTTCCTGCCTGTCTTTAATCAATCCAGCAGTCAGTGATCATGAAGAGTAGTAGCAAAGAAACATGGACACAGGCACTTTGACCTCTGCCAGAAACGTGATTCCTTTGCTCTGAACTCAGGAATCGTAAAGAAGAGGATCAGATTCCTGGAGAAGATTTTCTTCCTGTGGCATTGCAAGAAAAGGTTTAATATTCAAATGAAGAGCTTCCTTAAATAAATAAACACATTTCTCTCTAAAAGAGAAGTGAAAGACACAAAGGGCTGTGGGAGGAAGAAATTGAATCTACAGGGCACAACAGAAAGCATGTGTTGAGAATTTGATAAACTACGATAGGTCAGGACAGGTTCGATTCTGCTGTGTGGTAACGAACAACTCCAAAATGTTATGGATAAAACAACAACATTTGTTTCCTATCATGCTCCATAACCCAACTGTGTTGACCAGGGGGTCTGCTCAGCACCACCCTAACACAAAGTCAAGGGTGACAACACAGCCACTCTCTGGAACCCTGGAGGGGTGGGGAGTGTCACTGGGGCAGAGGGAAAAGAAAGCCCTGGAGTATTGTACACTGGCAAAGAGATGCTCCAGCCCCAAAGGGTCACACTTTCCTTCGGCACACAGCTTATTTACTGGAACAAATCACATGATCCCATATGAATCTAGTAACTTCAGCAAGAGCTTTCTTCCTCTGTGCTTGGGGTAGAGAACTAGGAATTTTTGGTGAATTACAGTAATGACTATCACAAGGGTAAACCTTCACATTTACAGGGTTTTTATGGTTGGATTTGCCTTCAGAAGTAGCACCTATAAGAAGAAAAACCCCAGGAAAAACATAGTTTCTTTTCTACCTTTCTCTGGCCACTTCCCACCACAGTGTTAACTAGTCCATGAGGCACATGAGGGAGCTGGAAGTTTCAGCACTTCTTCATTCATTTTTCAACACACGTGTACTGATTTCTATGCTAAGCCCTGTGTAAGACATTGATGATACAATTTTTAAAGTGTATGAGAAAGTTCACCAGCTCATGATCCTTCCTGATCTGTGATTATCTCATCATTAGAACCTGCTCTGTATTTCCAAATAAAAGCTACTTGGTGTCAATTCTGGCCTAGGCTAATAGAATTTATAACTGTACTGCATGAGACGTGGTGTGTTGAGCTACTGTACCCCATCTGGAAGGATCCACCATCTTTATTCCGGCCAGTTTACGTCACTTTTATGCCTCATTACCCATACTACTCTTAGCGTGTTCCGATTTCCTCGCTATGGAATACGGCCTACATCTACTTGAGTCCATTTCCATCTGATTCCATTGGCTGTCTGGTTGTGACTGACTCCCATTCTGACTGTGACTGGTCAACCACCTCAGACATTACTCTGAGGTGGTTAGAAAGACCACGTTTTCTAACCACTTACAGCGAGGTATTGCCATATTTTAGCCAAAGTGGTCAGTGCCCCGCCTATATTCCCCTGAACTCCTCAATGTGCTCCAACAGCCAAAGATCCAGACTTCTATCCTGGCAACATCTTTCCCCAGCACAGTGGAAGGCCACTGCCTGCCTGTAACCAACTAGAGATTCTACTTAACACAGTCAAGAGCAACCCTCAATTAAAGACTCCCTGGAACTGGTGTACAGACACTCAGCTGTCTCACCCCCTTGGGTGGGAGAATTTAAAGCTGTATGTTTTGCTCCACTGCCTGGAATTTATTTGCCAATTATGCTCCAATTGTCCACTTCAATTGCTGGTGGAATAGTAAAGCATTTTCTTGGTTACTTTCTGTTTACTGTACAATTCTCCTTATTTCCCCATCAGAGTTCCCTACACCTCCCACATAAATTACTTAGAAGCACTTGAATCCCTGTCTCAGGGTCTGAATCGGGGATAGATGTGGCTAAGACAGAATTGTAAGAAGTATATGAAACTTCCAACAGTTCCCATTAAAATGAATGGCTACGCCCTTTGTCATCCTTCTCTTTATCCTGTTCTCTAGAACACAGATGTAACTTTTGGAACTCTATAAACATCTTGGGCCACCAGGATGAGGGTCACATCTATGTAAGGAAAGTAGAAGAAGCCCTAAGCCATGACAACCGTGGAGCCTCTTTACTGGGTCTTGACGTCTCACCTCCAGAACCATTCCATGTGAAAGAGAAGTAAAAGTCTATCTTATTCAAATCACAATTATTTTATTTCTAAAATTAACCCAAACTTATATAGAGAGAAAAAAAGCAGAAAAAAAATGCTTGCTTTTTAGAATTGTATTTGGGGAGCCTTTTATGAGTTTGAAAATAACCACTAGCATATTAAAGAATGGTTCATTCAAGGTCAGAATTCACCTGGCTGTGGTGAGAAAGACAGACTCAGGCTTCATGAACTATAAAAATCTCAAAGGAGCCCCACTTCTGGGACAGAGCTCAGCTCTCCCTGCATACCCAGCCTACCTAGATTCGAATCCTGCCTATCCCAGATACACCCACTGACCTTTCAGGTAGAGGGCAATGGTCTAGGTTTGGTTTCCCTGTGGAATCCTCCATTGTGGCCCCTCTTTAACTATTCTATCTTTTCTCTGCTCACGACTTAGCATAAAAATCAGTTAGTATTAGAAAAAAATTATAGCACAAACACTTGTATTTTTTCTTCGTGTATCTTCAGTGCTGTGCCTGTTTCTGCATTGTTAGTTTCTTAGGATCAGCCCCTTGAGACAGAGATTGTGCTTTGCATTTGTACTGAAAACCAGTTCTAGGAGAGCAACCTAATGAGAACAATGCTCTGCTGGGGCCTGCACTGCCTAGATTGGGGAGGAGAACTGGGCATTCGTGCATGCATCCTCTGCATGGGAAGGAAGAACCGCTGCTCCTAATATGTCACCTAGGTCTCCCAGCATAAGGCTTACACAGCTCCAAAGCGTAACGACCCATGGAAAGCCTATGAACTGCTTCCCCACTGGACCAAATGCTCATCAGATTATCTGTCCCAGCTCTTCACCTCAGGGTCCTGGACACATATACAGAACAAGACATTTCTTCACAGGACATGGCAGAGGGAAAGGGTGTTGTTTCTGATCTATCTTCACCAGGGCTTCAGGATAGATTATTATCATTATTATTATTATTATTATTGTTACACTGTAGTTTTCCAGTTCTAGAAACAGGGAACTTCTAAATCCCGAAAGGCACAGAGGTTGCCTCCAGGTCAGAGAAACCTTCTGGCCAATTGTAGTTCTGGAACTTTCTGATGTTTATCCTATAGGGAATATAAACTTGTTTTTGAGAATAGTCAGGATATTACAAAAGAATGGAAAAAAATAGTGTAGAAACAATTCGATAAGGTTCTTACCAGGAACCTTACAAATACCAAGTACTAGCCTAATTACTTTATTTGTTATTTCATCTAATGGGTTCAAAGAGAGGTATATATTATCATCCTCACTTCCTAGTCAGGATAGAACGTAACTGCCGAGTGGGAAGCCTAGGATTTGAACCAAGGTTTGCATGATCCAATACAGGCAATATATTTATCCCCCACTATGAATTCTGGGTCCCCGATTTGAAACTGATGGGTACTAATCCTAATAAGAAGTGTCCGATACAAGGACCCATGGAATACTTCCTAGTGCATCCTGGGATTGGGCAAATACAACAAGAACCACAGAGAGGTAAAAGGTACTTATCCCAAGCAGCTGACTAGGTTACAAAAAAAGATGAGTTTTCAGGGCTGGGACTGAGCAGACAACCTAAGCCTTTGAGGAAAATGTCAAGTATTCAATCAATATTAAAGGCCTTACTTGGCTTTTAGGTTATAAGGCTGTGGAAACATTTGCTTCAGTATTTCAGCCCAGTTCCTGATCTTGCCAGCCAGCTCAATTACCCAACAACTCAATTAAGCCATGAGATACACTTGCCAACTCATGTCCTAGTCTGGCTTTGGTGAGAACTTGGCTCCTTATGTGCCGACTTAGGTTTGTCTTGATTCCTTACCTACCAGTGACAAATGTGAACATAAGACCATTAAAATGTGTGACTCTGGACGAGCTATTCTGACAGGCTGAGGTGTAGTATACAGGAGGACAATAAGTAAACTTGTCCCATGGATGTGAGGATCTTAAGGTCAAGTAATTATACAGCAATGGTTATAGAACACAGACTTAGTGTTAGAAAACTTGGAAGTAACTTCTCATTTTACTATGGGCAGTTCTGTAATCTTTCACAAGTCACATAGATTTTATGACGATCACTTTTTAATAGATATAAAAAATGAGGATAGGACCAAATACAATGATTTTTTTGTGAATTAGATGAGTGATGTCTAGGGATGAGCTTTATACAGGTTGGAGCATGATATAAATATATAATGTTATTTGTAAAATTACTAGGAATGGGTTGTCCAGTCAGTGGCAGTCTCGGGAGCCTGCAGCCAGAATACCTTCCCACTACCCTAGCTGGGGAAGCCATGGTTCTGGTACTATTAGAGAGTGTGCCAAAAATGAGGTCAGAAAAATATTGCTAAAAGAGGATCATGCAATCAGGGTATCGTCTACCACAGGACCTGAACATGCACCTAAGTCTAGAAGATACAAGGGCATTGAGAGCCAGAGACAAGGAACTGTCATGTGATTCTAGGCAGAAAGCTGGTTAGCAGAAGGAAACAACTGGGTTTTTGTATTTTCAGCAGAGTATCACATGCAGGTGACCAACTCATTTAAAGGGCGAGTTGGGGTCTATATGTGGATTATTTCTACTTTGTATTGGAAAACTAAACCCAAATCAATCTGAAGCCAGAAGGTGTAGGTTAATGCCCAAAATTACATAAAGAACAGGAAAAAGATAATCAGATAATGGCAACTTTAAGTACCAAACACAGCCCTGAGTGCTGTATGAACAAGAGAGTATGACAAAATCCTGCGGTTTCTGGAATGTACAATTAGGGGAATATAACAAGTCTACAAATAATCACCATGCAAAACAAAGAACAAATGTCAGAAAAAAGATGCCAAGTGATTTAAGGAGTAGGGTGAGAAAGTCACGTTGGTGGTTTGAAGACTGATCAAGAAAGTGTCTATAAAGGAAACCACATTTTAAATGTGTTCGAATTGGATAGATATAGCTAAGGGCAAAGTGATGGGCCCTCCAGTAAGGGACAACTATCAGAACTAAATATGAAAGCTGGAGGTCTGGAAGGAAGGAGCAGCCTGACTCATCTGGTTTCTATGGGAGAAGTGCAAGACAAGTCATGAAAGATTACCCAGGATCAGAACTTCGAAGACCAAGTTCTGAATGTGGCCTGAGATTTGGCAAATACTTAGTCACTGAATGCTGAAGAGCAGGGACATCTTAAGATGACTTGTCTGCAAATATGTGTGACTATTAACATTCTTGGTAATGTCACTTCTATTATTTAGATTACTTTTATTTGTCACGGTGGATGGTAGCCAACCTCCAAGATGGTCTCCAGTGATCTCTTACTTCCTGGTATTTATGCTGTTTTGTGAACTCTCCATATTGTATCAGGATTGTTATGCATGGACAACAGGATATGGCAGCAGTGATGGTATATCACTTCTGAGGCCAGGTTACAAGGGACTTTGTATACATTTGTACATTTGTGTACGTGTGTGTCTCCCCATTCTACTATTTGTCTGTGTGTGTGCATGTACATGTATACATGTGTCTTTCTCATCATTTCCTTTAAAGGAAATCCTCTAAAGCCACGTATGAGCTGCCCTGTGGTGGAGCCTCTAGGTCATGAGGAACTGAGGCCTCCAGACAACACCCAGAGAGAAACTCAGGCCTTCTGGCCACAGCTGCATAAGTGATCTTGGGAGAAGGTACTTCAGGGCAGACCAGTATTCAGATGAGGTAGCCCTGGCCAATTTCTTGACTACAATTCATGAGAGACCTGGAGCCAGAACCACCCAGTGGAGCAACTGCTGGATTCCTTACCCTCAGAAACTGTGGAAATAAATGATTGTTGTTTTAAGCCACTACATTTTAGAATAATTTGATACACAGCAATAGACGACTAATATACTCCATCATTCAACAAATATTACTTATTCAGTGTCTACCTCCTGTCCCAAGAATTATGTAGTTAGTTGAATAACCATTACAACTCAAGGCTTCTTGTTTTCAGATAGGACTATATTGAACTCCTTTTGATTTTTTTTTTTTTTTTTTTTTTTTTTGAGATGGAGTTTCACTCTTTTGCCCAGGCTGGAGTACAGTGGCGTGATCTCAGCTCACTGTAACCTCTGCCTCCTGAGTTCAAGCTATTCTCCTGCCTCAGCCTTCCAAGTAGCTGGGACTACAGGCGCGTGCCCCCACGCCCGGCTAATTTTTGTATTTTTAGAAGAGATGGAGTTTCGCCATGTTGGCCAGGCTGGTCTCAAGCTCCTGACCTCAGGTGATCCGCCCACCTTGGCCTCCAGAAGTGCTGGGATTGCAGGCATGAGCCACCACACCCAACCACTCCTTTTATTTTAAAACAAATTATTTTCCCAGTTTCCAGTCTTCCCATGTTTTTAGCCGTCTCTCATCTTGGAACATTTCCTTCCTCTATCCTACCCTCTTTCTGCTGGCTAACCTCAAAGTATCCATTGCTTAAAGTTAACTTCTTTTTAGAGAACTTTCCTGATATCTACATTAGAAGAGAGACTCTCTGGAATGATCCCTTTTAGCACATACTGTATCAAATTCTCTTGTCTAATTATCATCTTCCCTGCTAGTTTATAAGCTCCATGACTGTGGTTGTCCTGTCCACTGAGATATCCCTAGTATCCAGCATAGTGCCTGACACAAGGTAGCAATTCTCATACACATTTACGTATACACACAAACACGGGGCGGGGGGGAGAGAGAGAAAAGAAAATTCAGCAAGTGTAATCAACCTTTTATGTGTGGTCACAAATCATCTGCAGTGAGCCTCACCTTGCCCAGTCTTTCCAGCTATGCTTGAGATTCGAAGATATCTCTCACGCAGGTCTCTGACACTCTGATCCACAGTAATCCAATGATGTCTTGGTCACATAAAGGTTCACTTTAGTGGCCTCATTGTGACATGGATGAAGACATTGTCAAGAATAGAATTCTTGACTAGGAAGCATTGAAAGACAGTTTTGGAGCAAGAGATCCAACCTTAGAGGAAACAGGCAATCCATTGATTTCACCTGGTTTGCTTTTGTTATTTTAAAGGGCAAGAGTTTCGTAAGAATGGAATTCTAGAGGAAATTTTCATAAACTCTAAGATGGCTTTTGCCACTCAATAGCATTTCATGAGTTTTTCAGGATTTCAGCACAAAAGGCAGGAGCTATACCCAGAGGGCCCTAGTTGACTATAGACACGTCTTTCCACGACCCTGAAGCTGCACTAGAATTTATATAGCCAAACAAAACTGCTCTTAATGGATTTTTCTTCCCCATCTTTAAGTTTTATTCTCCCTTAAGTACTAAAATAGGTGTGGTATTTTAAAGCAGTTTGTGCAGAAAGAGAAACTTCTGTCGATGTACTACTGAGCAAGTGACATTTGTATGCGCGGGATTGTGTAGTCTGTGGTGGTGGTAAATAGACGCAAGACTCATTTGTATCCACTATGGCTTTAACCTGATGCAGAGGCTGAGGTGTGGGTGACCTCTGATTGTACTTCTTTCTTGCTGCTATGAGAGCAATGCAGGAAAAAGGAAGACAGACCCCATATCCCAAGCCTGTATTCAGCCCTGAGTTATGCTAATTACCATCTCGAGTCGCTGGTTAAGAAAAACATATATTGTCAAGTTGGGGCTTTGAAACAGAAAACAATGAATACTTCTTTGGCCCTCTCCTCCTTTTGCCTTGACTAATTGGTTCACTTCTCTAATACAATCACTGGAAAGAGAGATTTTTCTCCCCACTTTGTAAAATAAACTGAAATCTATTTTTCTTTGTGTCCAGTAGAGCCAGCTACTCTCTAATT
This sequence comes from Ateles fusciceps, assembly GCA_036589455.1. Lineage (NCBI taxonomy): Eukaryota > Metazoa > Chordata > Mammalia > Primates > Atelidae > Ateles > Ateles fusciceps. Next base: position 918,865 of record JAZHEH010002724.1, on the reverse strand, counting down.
GTGCCTGTAAATGAGTAGACTGTTAAAACATTACGCTGGGAAATAAGTTTGTTTGTTCCGTTTTTTTTTTTTCTCACAGCATTTGTGGGGGACTTTTTCTCTCCTCTTTTCTTTCCCTTAGGAAATGAAGCACTATTTAGAACCTTTCACATTTCAAGTAAAAGCCTTCAAAATGAAAGGAAAAAATATTTCAAACCTCGGCATTTAAAGTCCATATGGTCTCTATTCATAGTGAACAATTAGCGTGTAGTTGGCAACTGTGCTATAGAAACAGACATGCCCAGCTTCTACAAACGTGGGCGGATGTCTGATGGCAGATCTAACATTTACAGCCTTCGGTCCATCATTGCCAGAAAGGTGACATGAACAAGAGCTGAGCATTGCAGGTGCTTAGATATTTTCAGCCAGTAAAACAGGTGGAGGTGTACCTGAAACATACAGCTATGCAGTTGACATGTAAATTATGAGTATATAGTAACACGTGCTGACTTAATCCCCATAATTATGTTTTGACTTTTTTTGAGTAATCATCAATGCAACAAGTTAGGCTTTTATTTAGAATAAAAGTAATGATATTCCAACAGTAACTCTAATTCCAAGTTAACTCATTCACTTTAACACATAAAGTGAGAGTACCAAAAGCCAGCCGAAGCTACATAGCCCCTGCAAATTCAACCAGATCTAAGCCGGCCTGGAACGTTTGTATGTTGTCTCCACCAACAGTCTATTCACAGACGGAACTGGGCACTCACATGGTCATCACAACATAAAGGAAGAAAAAAATCCAAAGTACATATTTACTGCAAAATAAATGAGAGTTTACGATGCACCAGGCATTGCTTAAAGACCTGAGGATACTGAAATAATTGATATTCTCCCTGGCCACCTGGAAGTCACTTAGTGTAGAAACACGTAGTTACTCTTCAGTGTGCTAAGGTCTCTGATGCAGAAAAACATGAGGTAGAAGGTGAATCCAGTCTCGCGGGGGGTTAGGTGGGATTATGCTGGAGGTTTTAAACAGAGCCCCACATATGAGTGGATGTGGACAAGTAAATAGTAGGGAGAAGACGTCCCTGTAAGATTTGTTGTCGCTCCAGGTTATCCAGCCATGTTCGTGCCTCATCCTTCATATAACAAGAACTCCATCACAGGCACAGACTGAGGCTCCGTTTTCCACAGTTAAATGGGCTCCTGCAGACTGCTCTTGTCATCCTGAAGGAGAAAATGGAGACTTGGGTTTGTTTTTCTCAGTCCTATGCCATAGGCTAACATGCCTAATTTTGCCCTCTATAGGGTGAAGCTCTGTAAGAAAGGAGTCAGCTGACACAGGGACACTCACAGCGGAAGCATCTTTGCTCAGTGCACTGGGAACCGTGGTTTGACTGCAGTATGGGTGGTAATGTTCGTAGCATTGCTCACATGGAAACCAGCCCTGCTTTTTAATAGCTTTCTCTTAGATTTAAACCTGGTCTAGACCTTGTTATCCATTTCCAAGTGTTCACACCTGTTTTCACTCTTAGACAATGTCTTTATTCCTCCTTTATTCTGTAACCTACAAGTGCAGCCAGGCATCCCTGCTTTATCACATCGTCCCACCTGGGTCAGGGGCATTGGCTCTTGTATTATTTTTCCATGGCTGCCCTAACAAACTACCACAAACTTAGTGGCTTAAAACAAGATGCGTTTATTATCTCGCAATTGTGTATGTTAGAAATCAGGAAGAGGACACACTGGGCTAAAATAAAGGGGTCAGCAGGGCTGTGTTCCACTTCCAAAGTCATTTCGGTTGTTTGCAGATTTTAGTTCCATGTTGCAGAACTAAGGTCCCTGTTTCCTTGCTAGCTGTTGGCTCAGGGTCATTCTCAGCTTCTAGAGTCTGCCTAATTCCCTGGATTATGGCCCCATCCATCTCCTAAACCGGGACTGATTGGCCCAATCCTCCTGATGTGTCAAACATTTCTGATCTTCTTTTCTTTATGCTTTTTTCTTTCCTGATACTCTTCTGTTGTATCTCTCTGTTTGCAGCCAAAGAAGTTTCTGTGCTTTCAAGGATCCATGTGATTAGATTAAATTTACTCAAATGATACAGGATAATCTTCCTATTTTAAGGTCAGTAATCTTGATTTTATCTGCAGAGAACTCTTTCTTTGTAAAGTAACCTACTTACAAGATCAACAGATTAGGGCATGGACATCTTTGAGAAGGATTCTTATGCCTAACACAATCCCCAGTTTTGGAAATCAGACAGCTGGAATATGCAAGATCCTAGGTCTTGCTGGAATTACTAAAAATGTCCTGAACAAAATGTGTATGACTTTTTCTCTGGTAATATTTCAAGTTTGCAACATGCTTTGGCAAACTATTATGAAGATGAGCAAGATATGTTTGAAAAGCCACTAGCCTAGGGCCTGGCACAGAGTCAGTTCTCAGAATACATTAATTTCCTTTTCCCATTCTTGTACTTGGCATTCCCAGGGAGAGCACCATGGTGTGACTTTGAAGTTATAACACTGACCTACAAGCTGCACTCACAAATCAGCCTCAAGATTATTATAATGTGGAACAGACAGAAGACTAGAACAACTTTAGGCTGAGCATCAAGATTCTATCAATCCTATTAGTTATTTGGCTGAAAGTAACGTTTTTCTCCTCAAGTTCTGAAAACCCATATATTATCTACTTATAAGATAATAGGATGTAAATAGTTACTTGATGGCCTCAAAGAACAAGGAAGACCCAGATTAATTGGCTTCTTGACAAATACTACCTTCTTGTTTCTAAGTACCCCAGAAGTCAGATATATTAGGGGAAGGAAGAATTTCTTCTTTCCTCATCCCTAATATACCCATGTAAGCCTGGAATAACCCTTTCTTTCTTTTTGACCTCTCTAAATCAGTCACATTGTTAACTCTAGGCCTATATTTTGGAAAAACAAAACATACAACCACTCACATACACACAGCCCTTTCTCTGATAGATTCTCATTAATTGCCTTTTCTATAAAGGCTCCTTTCCTACAGATACTACTGTTTATAGTTTACATCTTGATATCATGTTAGAGGTTCCCCAGAGTGACATCCAGCACTTCTGTCCTTCTTCATAATCTCTCTCCAAACCCAGCATACAATATATGCTCAGTGAATTTCAGATGAGTGTGCATGATGGCATGGTTTGTTGCTGTCATTTTAGGTACGCATCATTTGAACCTCCTAACTGTATTGTAAAATTACAAATGTACAGAGTATTTTTCCTAATTAATTTATATCTTAAACAGCTTGAGTAAAATCAAGATCAGGCACTTGTGCTATCATTTTCTCTTTATTCAAACAGCGGACATCATTCTTGACATAAATTCTACACACTACACATATGACACAGACACGGAGTCATCTGCAAAACAGCCCTCAAAGCAGATCTCCAATTCAACAAAATTAGCAATGCAATAAAGCCTATTTGCCAAACCTTACCCAGCACGAACACCTAAGACTTTACAAGAAAGGTAAATATTTGTTAAAATGAATGAGTAAACTGTCAGGGCTAAGAAGAGCCTAAGAAAGCATGACTACTAAGTAGAATGTGATATCCTAGACGGGATTTTGGAAGAGAAAGAAGGACACAGATAACTCAGGAAATCCAAATAAAGCAGATTTCAGTAAATAATAATGTCTCATTACAACAATAACAAATGTACCTACCACGATGGTAAACATAATAGAACATGTTACTAATCAGAGGAGCTGGGTGTGGCTACATGGGAACTGTCTACTGTCTTCACAATAATTCTCTAAGTCTGAAGTTCCTCAGAACTAAAAAGGTTATTAAGACAATTTAAAAGGAAAGAAAATATATTCTGAAAAAAATAAATGACTCAGTATGAATCTAGAAGCCTTAATCAACATTGTGACTATGAAAGAAAAGCAAAACTGAAATTTTTACTAATGGTTTTCATTTTGGTAATTGCCTGTAGTTTCTGAACCTTCTCTTTTTTAACAAAAGTTAAAACAATAAAAATACATTAAAATTTATTCACTATGAGAAGGGATTTGATTAGACAGTAGTAGTCTAAAATTAAAGTTTCATGTTGAAAAACTATATTCGTATAGTTGTTTAAATTTATTTGTGTTTTCCTGTAAGTTGTATTTTTCAGTATGTATGAGCCGATAATCAATAAATGGCTAATATTGCAATACATAAAGCATGGAACTGTATCACATATATTTTTACCCTGTTATTCTTTTACCAGTGATTCTAGAGCACCCATCATGTGCCTGCCAAATATTCTTGTTGATGGGAATTCTTGTCCTTTAATTCAAGCACAGCTATTCCCTTAGCCAACAATAACTGAATTTTAAATATTCAGAAAGAAATAAGCTCAAACCACTAGCAGAAAGAACATGTAAACTCTGAATTTGTTTTTCAAAAAGAACTTAAAATGCAAAATGAAACGTGGTTAATTGTACAACCGAAGTCCAAATTATGGAATCTGCGTCTATTAAGGACCAAAGTAAGAAAGACACAGAAAGAAGACATCACCCCATTAGTTAACCCCACTACAGACAGTGCTATCTTTCATTATATGTTTAGCATCTTTGTCTGATCGGGGGAGATTCTAGACATAGCCTCTCAAAAGGTCCCTGAAGCTAAATTGCACAGGGGCTTGTGGAAGGCATCTTCACAAGCGGGTGTTATGAAATTTTGGTGGATAAGAGCCAAAACTCTGGGAAAAGGCTGTTCTTGCATTAGTCAGGGACAGTCGGAAATGCCTGCAAGCTCATGAGGAAAGTGATTCTCCTCACTTCCCTACATGCTAGAAGCTTGGATGGTTCACAAAAGATTCTGATAACCCTCCAGTCATCTGGCTTCAGGTCCAAGCCAGACTTTTCTGAAGTTCCTGAGGTCCACTCATTCACGCTCATTATATTGTAAACAAGGGTGGATGAAAGGCACTTACCAAACTGTTGTAAAAACATATGTTGGTGCTTATTGTCGGTCACTAATAAATAAATGGTGGCACTGCTTTTTTTGCATAAATGAGAGTGTTGCATCCACTAGCTCAAGCCAGGAATCTAAAGTGGTCCTCATTCTTTCTATTATAGAAAGAATGACATGAGCCAAGAAATATAGACAAGGCACCCATCCTTGAATATGGGGGACCTGACCACCAGATTTGAAATTCTCTCTCCTTTACAATGCATCTGCAATAAAACCATGCATGGGATTGAACCTGGGTTTTAACTTCTCTCTCACCTACGGGAGAGTACAGTCTTGCCTCATTAGCACCACAAATCAGCCACAAATCCTGTCTCCAAAGTCCTAAAATTATCTGTTTACATCCGGGGGAGACAATCACAGTGTTTTGTCAGTAGTCATAACAGAATACTAAGCAGAGATTTGGGGCTCCCGTAGGCAAACAGGACAAGGGGAGAGGTACTGGCCTCTCGCCTACAAACACATGTGCAAATAGCAACACATGGGAGCAGCGCCGTTCTCTGGAGCTGATCACTAATTCAACTAAGGGTGACTGCAGTTGTCACTGAGAAAGAAAATGGATTTCTTTTCCTCCCTTTCCTTCAGACATGATACATATTTGACATCTGTGATCTCTTGTGTTTTAATTTTTATAAGCTGCTTGGCACTAGCAGAAATGTTAACCCTTTAAAAAGAAAACGTCGGGCTTTTTCTTTCCAGCAACTTAAGTGAATAGTAGTAAAACATCTTCTGAGCACAGACACTCAGTCCCAGCACTCCCACCTACACTTGATTTTGACCTTCAGGGTTCACAATGCCACTACAAAACATGAGGGAAAAGGAGCTGGGGCAGGAGAATGGCAGAGAGGTGGGGGAGATCAATGTTCTATATGCTTCCATTGAAAAAAGAACATCTAAGATAGAATCGCATATATTTATACATCTACGTGAGGCTCTGGAAACAGAAATGAATAAAGTATCATCAGTATCATCCAGGAATTCAGTCTAGTGAAAGGGAAAAAAAAAAAAAACATGCAAATGAATGATCTCAACCTGCTTCTCAAAGTGCTATGAGATGCCAGATAAATGCTGTAGCTTTGCCTGAGGATCTCAGGACAGGTTTTCTGGAAGATGGCCAGGTGAAGCAGGAGAGAAGGGGCTGGGAAAGGCTAGCAAGGACAAAGAAAGGCAAGACAAAGAAATGCAGATGAGAAAATCACACATTCTCACTCATATGTGAGAGTTAAAAAAACAAAGTGAAAGTGGAGGTAGAGAGTAGAATGGTGATTACCAGAGGCTGGGAAACAAAGCAGGGAGGGGTTGATGGAGAGAAGTTGGTTCATGGGTACTAAAGTACAATTAAATAGATGGGATACATTCTAGTATTTGATAGTATGGTAGGAAAATTTTAGTTATCCCTAACTTGTTGTATATTTCAAAATAGCTAGAAGAAAAGAATTATAATGTTCCCAACACAAAAGAAGAATATTTAAGATGAAGGATATCCCAATTAACCTTAGTTTGATCATTGCACATTGTATATATGTATCAAAATATCATGTGTACCCCCCAAAGTATGTACAACTATGATATATCAATAAAAATGTTTTGTTTTGTTTTGAGGTGGAGACTCGCTCTGTTGCCCAGGTTGGAGTGCAGTGGCGTGATCTTGGCTCACCGCAACCTCCACCTGCCAGGTTCAAACAATTCTCGTGCCTCAACCTCCTGAGTAGCTGGGATTATAGGTTCCCCCCACCACACCCAGCTAATTTTTGTATTTTCAGTAGGGATGGAGTTTCACCATGTTGGCCAGGCTGGTCTCGAACTCCTGACCTCAAGTGATCCGCTTGCCTCCACCTCCCAAAGTGCTGAGATTACAGGTGTGAGCCACCATGCCCAGTCAAAAATGTTTTTTAAAAGAACAAAGAAAGGTGTAATAAACAGTACAGGAGTATTTATCAAGGCATAAAGCATTTGGGTGAAGGGGAAATATGTTGCTGAAGTAGACCAGCTAATAAAGGCCTGACTTTTAGGAAGGTCTCACTGAAAATGAATGCCTCACAATCTGCTTTACGGCTATGTGGAGAGGAGATTGGAGGGAGATGTAACATGATAGGGTAGAGCAGAAAGATAAGTAGATTCACCCACTGAGAAATTAGGCGGCTTCCTAGCTTGTGACAGTAAGAGTGCTCCTCCAGCCCTCCATGCAGACACTGGTCCAGCCTCGAAGCTGACATTCCTACTTACAGCATTCCCCAATATTATCTGAAAACTGTGTTAAAAATGACGACTCCTGGAACCTACTTAATTAGTGCTGGGGACCCAGGAATTTGTATTTTTAAAAATTCTCCCATGATATTTTCATATCCATAAAAATCCCAAAAACCACTTCCCACAATACTATTTAAGTCATTGAATGTAGAAATTCACATTTTATTTGGAAGCACTGAATCCATCACTAAGCCTTCAACTGGTTAGTGTTACGGGGGACCAGCAGGCCAGTGGAGCCTCTTTAACTATGGTTCGGAACCTAGAGGAGTGAGAACTCCTGACTAACTTCAGCCACTCAGTTTTGCAAGGGGAGTCATATGAAAGGGATCTTATTTACAGAGCAACCATGGAGTGCTAAGAAGGAGCAGCACTGTAACAAAATTAATGAAGGAAAAAGAGGTGCTCAAAGAGGACAATATTTGAAGGCGTAATCATCTTATGACACTTCATAACATATGACAATGTTCTCATGCCTCTTATTCCCTTTACAACTCCTAGTACCAGTAACCCAATGGCATGGCCATTACTATCCCTGTTTTACACATGATGGTGATAAAATTGGACATTTTAAATGACTTATGCATGCCCTGCCCACCCTACAAAGAAAGTATTTGCTAGCATCTCAGAATGCAGATGAGAATCTAGATTTTACTGTTTTTCTCCAAATCACGTCTATTATTTGTAATATCAATGGCCAATTCTTTTAGCCATTTTTATTTACAAATGACATGCAATAATTGTATGTATTTATGGTACAGTGTGAGGTTTCAATGCATATATACATTACATAATGACCAAATCAAGGTTATTGCCATATTAATCACTTTAAACCCCATCATTTCTTTGTGGTAGTAACATTCAAAATCTTCCCTTCTGCGTCATTATTTGCTCTAATTATCCCATTGGTAATAGAACAGAAGAAGTTATTCTTCCTGTTTAACCTGCTGACTATCCTCTTCAGGTTCCCTTTTCTCCCCCACTATCCCTCGTCTCTGGTAACCACTACTCCATTCTCTACTAAAATAATCCATTTCTCTAAGAAATCAATGTTTTTAGATTCCATATATGAGTGACATCATCTGGTGTTTGTCTTTCTGTCTGTGCCTGGCTTATTTCATTTAATATAATGCCCACCAGGTTCATCCCTGTTGGCACAAAAGACAGGATTTTATTCTGTTTTACAGCTGAATAAATACACAGAAATATACATACATACGTGTGTGTGTGTGTGTGTGTGTGTGTGTGTGTATTTAGGTTGAATCCATTTACGTTGGCAATTGTGAATGATGCTGCAGTAAACATGGGAGTGCAGATATCTTTTTGACATAGCGATTTTTTTTTCTTTACATATATACTTAGTGATGGGATTTCTACATCATATGGTAGTTCTATTTTTCATTTTTTGAGGAACCTTCATATGTTTCCCACAATGGCTGTCATAATTTACATTCCCAAGAATAGTGCATGAGTTCCCCTTTCTCCACATCCTTGCCAGTATTTATTATTATTATTATTTTGTGATAATCATTCTAACTGGGGCGAGGTGATATCTCATTGTGGTTTTAATTTGCATTTCACTGATGATTAGTGATGTTGGGCATTTTTATGTATCTGTTAGATCAATGGACAATTTTCAATGGGCACTTTTTACTGATTTCCTTTTCTTTCTCCTAGAAATGGCTCTAACAATCTCAGTTTGAAGATGTTTGCCTTTTGTGTATTTCCATAATAATATTCATCATGATCATCACTGTAATAACAGCTACCATATATTGAGCGATTGAAATTATTCTACCCAGTCACAGAATGTTTTAAAATGCAATATCTAATTTAATTCTCACAATAACCTTGTGTAGCAGGTGATATCCATATCTTGAAGACAAAGAAACAGAAGCTCAGAGAGAACAAGTAACTTGTCCTAGGATCATGGTTCTTTTCAGAGCAGCCGCCACTGGAAAATAGGTGTGCCTGACCCCAAGGTCTATGCCCACAGCCACAGTGATATTTTCCCTTTTCTCATGTTTGTCTCCCTTCCACTAAACCATGTCAATAACTAGGCTGCATTCAGGGAAACAGATTTTTTTTTCCAGTTTAGGCTGTAAAATATAAAATATGTTGTTAATGAGAACAGAGCAGTACAGGATGTAAATCATGAATAAATTACAAGCTAGTAGCTACCTGTAACAGTGTTGCAAATGGAGGTTTGTTCCTACCAACACATGAATTTTATGAAGCCTAGGAACACAGAGTGGAGACAACCTTGTGGTTGACTAGGGGCTGATCTATGGAGAGAACCAGGTAGTAAACCCCTTCGTGGGTACTGGTGCATAGGCCCGGTGTGAAATGCCTCCACCAGCACTCACATCCCTGTTCACACACCATAAACAAGGTCCTTCTTTTTGAATTGATTGCCTGATAAGCAGGCACTGAGAACAGGGTAGGAGGGAGAGTGCGGCTATGCCCACTGGCTGGGGGAGTAGCTCGTCTCTCTGGTTTGCTATGCTGGTAGATTGGAAGAGAAGATTAATGTTGGTGAGGATGTAAGTCCGACTCCATTGAACTTGTTCATTCTGATTCCATCAGGAGAGAGTTAGGTGCAGCTGTGACTGGGGGCATAGCACGAGGAGGGGGAGAAGCAGACTTTGGGCTAGGCCAGGGCTGGAGTTAATTAGACAAGCCGTGTATGAGAGACCACGAGTGGCTTTCTCTGAGGCTGCACCTGTGATTTACTGAAACTCAGCTTTTGAACCCAAACATCTTTCCAGCATGTTGGCTCATTTGTGAGTTTCCTCTACTAGTACCTCCATTTAACATTTGAATAGTATTTTTCATCCTTTGTCATCATGCCTAACAGGACACATGAACTTGATGATACTGTAGTTGAGCTGAACCTATAGCTTTTTCCCTCCCTTCCTTCCTTCCCTTTCTATTTTCCTTTTTGTTCTTTACCTTTTTTTTTTAATATATATTTTATTGTGCTTTAGGTTTTGGGGTACATGTGAAGAACATGCAAGACTGCTGCATAGGTACATACATGGCAATGTGGTTTGCTGCCTTCCTCCCCCATCACCTATATCTGGCACTTCTCCCCATGTTATCCCTCCCCAACTCCCCACCCCCCGGTGTCCCCTCTCCCTAGTAAATTTCGGTGGATACATGAGGAAACACAAGTTCATAGACACCAATCCATTAGCAAGAGAATGAGGATTACAATGCAGATCTCTGCTTTGTGTTCCTTAACACTGTGTGGACAGTTGCTCTGTTCACTATTCTTATTGGTGCTAAGCATATTTTTGACTGGATCCCCATTGCATTTTGAGTGCGCAGCTCATGTTAGTAACAGAAATGATGGAGACAATGAGAACAGTCCTCTTTGAAGCCAGCACTGCAATCCACAATCCAGGAAGAGCAGAAACATGGCCTGGAGGAGCAAGTCTTTGTCTTACAGTCGCAAGCCCTCCTGCCTGAACCATTGTTATTTTACAACCAACATTAATATGCTTGTGGAATATTCAGTTGCCTGGACACAGAAGCCCATCATTGAATTTATTAATATTCAGCCAGTATGCCTTTATGAGCCTTATTATATGAATTTTCTCCTTTGATCCTAATTAACTGGTAAATATCATCAAATGAAACATTTCAAGAATTTATGGATCTGAGTTTAAATTTTCAATTTTCTCTTTCTATTCCCAACTTCCCTGTGATTAGGTTACTTTCCCTGAATTCTTATGCTGATTAAGAAAGCAAATGACATAGAATATGTTCCTTGAGAAGGAAAAGAAGCTCAGGCAATGTTCCTTAATTTAGGGTGGAGGGGGGTAAAATCTCCCAATTTGAGGAAGAGTTGTTAACACTTATTTCAACTCTATAGAAAAAAAAAAAACTAACATTTTGGCCAGAACTGAAGCTATAGTCTTGTAACTCTGAATTAAATTTATGGATGTCAGCAATGTTTTCCTACATGAATGGTTAAGGTAAGAAAATGCATCAGGTAACAGCATGCAGGTAGAGAAAGTGCTAGCGACTCTGAGACGACTGCCCCTGTACATTTGACTTTTCAGCACCACTTCAACACACATCTTCATTTCCTATGCAATCTGGCTCACAAGCCAGCAACTTAATCACCGTAAGACAATACCTCCCTCATTGCATCAAAACTGCCTAATATAGTGCGTGGCACATATTAGGTACCTAATCAATGGCAGATATGATTACTTTGCCATTAATAACTGCAAGGATCACTTGGGCTGAGGGCAGCTCACCACACTCAACCAAGAACATCACAGATTAGATGAGGATACCAGTTTTGACTTGGCTTCCCCTATTTCATTACACACTGGGCCAGCATGGTAGGTGTAGCATAGCATGGCAATGCTGTTGAACCTTAATGCTCTCACCCCAGGGGGAATTGGAGGGGTTTCACATTTCCTTTCTCTGCATGCATGCAAAACACAGAGGGACATAGAAGACTGGCTTCTTGCAAAGGTCAGACATATGCCCTCCCCTTTTCCTTACTGTAAGTCAAGTTCATCAGTTGGCGTCATGATTACAATAACTAAATGCCAGAGCTGAATTTGAGAAATGATCTGATCTGGAAAGAAAACTGTAACCCTAAGCAGCTCAGGATCACTTCTGGAACACTCATCTTCAGATTAGTTTAAGTGACCTCCTCTTTGAGTCTTCCTTGAAAAACCTGCCTCACTTTGCATTTCGCCTTGAAGCATTTTGCCGTATGACGGATGGAGTATGCCATACGAAAATAAATTAGATGGTATTTCCTCCTATTATCTATGATTCCTTGATCTTCCAACAGAGTTTTTAATAAACATTTGAATTATTTACAGTAATCTACAAAGGCATTTTAATAGTGCATACGGTGGAGGGAAGACAGTGAAAAATGTCTTTGTTTCATGCTGACGGGTCCGATGAACCATGACGAAATGATTGCTTGCCTCGTTTGTAATTATTCATGGTAAAGATCTTCATTCAGTGGCAGAAATGTTCGGCTCTGGGTCTTAGCAATCATGAGAGCACAAGCATTATTTGCCGCAATCTCACCAGAGGACAAACTGTACTGTAGGCAAAGTTAGGGGAACAGACTTCAGAGAAGCAAAGGTAAACACTGCCAACAGCTACTGCCTATTGTTACTTTTAGCCAGTCTGAGAGAGAGATAAGCATTTAGATTTTGCTTTTTCTGGCTCATAGAGAGACCATGGTGTGGCCACTCTGATTGCATTGTTTATATTTATCTTTGACTATATTGAAACAAATTCAGCCATCTGCTGTTAGTTATATTACATACCTCGTGTATGCAAATGGCGTCAAGCGTAGTTTAAGTCAATGCAGATTGACTGACCAAACCAGGTGCTTTTATGCAAACTCAGGCTAGACACTGACATGTGGGTTCGCCACAGCGTAGAGACCCCTAAGAGAGTCTCCGCCATAATGTGAGCTTGAGCCCAGAAGCATTTTCCCCCTCCTGGAGGCAGTCGAGTTATGGGAAAGTAGGAACTGAGGCATGAATGATTTTGTAAAAGGTTATTTTAGACTCCTTGGCACTGACATAATGGCTCAGTGATGGCTGTGTGGTTTTACTAAGGCATTGTGTCTTATCTTGGTTTCTGTACTGGACTAGTTTTGTGACTCTGTTTACCGATACTGCTTGAACCCTGTGATTATTCATGTGATTCTTGAAGATTGTTGTCTCTAGGATTTATGGTGGGTTTAACCTGTAAAGAATGTCACTCTGTTAAATATAAAATTCTTACACAATAGATAAAGGAAGATCAATTGTAGTTTTGCATCACTTGTGGTTACTTTATGACTCTCAGTTATGTGCTCTTTTCTTAACCAAAATTTTATTTTCCTTGCCAGATTTGTAGTGTTGTAACTTTCTGTTCCCTTTATTGTTTAAGTTGAAACAATGTAGATTGACGTCAGCCACTGAAAGCTGACAGTATATATTGGGACCCTATGCACAAATAAAATTGCTGTTTAGGCATTGCCTAATTCAGTCCTCCAGACCCCGCTGTCTATCTTTTTTCCGCGCACTCTCTCTTCCAGGTATTGGGACCCTCTTGCTGGCCAAGAGTTCCCCGGCATTTGTGCCGTCCCCGACACTGACATGTCAATATATTTCAGCCTTGGCTAATACCTATGGTCCTATGTACTTTTTTCTCCAGCCAGCTTCCATTCTCCTTCTACTTTGTGTTTTGTTTTGTATCTTCTGTTCTCAGCTCTGTGTCTTCACTCTGGAGATTTCTTTTAATGGACCATTTTCCTTTTTATAGCTAGATTTTCTGTTTTCTAAGAATTTGGAGAATCTCCCATCCAGATTCTTCCTCTAAAGACCCTAGCTTCAGCATCTTAGGAACAAATGGCCAGCAACAGCCCTAGGAGAGGCAATTGAAGAAGACAAATAGTCAACCTAGGTGCCCATCAACAGCGGCCTGGATAAGGAAAATCTGGTATATATACACCACAGAATTCTACAAAGCCATAAAAAAGAACAAAATAATTTCCTTTACAGTAACATAGGTACAGCTGGAGGCTATTAACCGAAGCAAATTAATGCAATAACAGAAAATCAAATACCACATCTTCTTGCTTATAAGTGGGAGCTAAATAATGAATGCACATAGAAGCAAAGACAGGAACAATAGACACGGGGGCTACCAGATGCAGGAGGGAGAGAGGGGGCGTTGGCTAAAAAAGTACCAATTGTATATCATGCTCACCACCTGGGTGAGGAGACCATCCATATTCCAGTCCCCAGCATCTGGCAATGTACCCATGTAACAACCTTGCACGTGTGACCCCTGAAATCCAAAATTAAAAAATAAGAAAAAAATAAATTTTAAGCCACCAAGAGTGTAGTGGAAGCTAAAAGGCAAATAAATCAATGAATCTCTACTGTGAGGTACTTTAGAATAGCTGAGATTTTTAAGCAAATCAGGGCCAAGGTTCTCATCCAAACTAATAGAATTTCTAGGGCTGAAGTCTGGGCACTGGTATTTCTTCAAGTTTCAGGAAGATTTTAATATTCTACTGGGGCTGAAAACCACAGATCTAGACAATCTGGGGTATCACCTCTGATTAGCAAAGAAGATATTAGCCAGCTGCAGTTTATCCATGTCTCACCAGATTGAATCACTTGAAAATCAACATTTAGTCAAAAATTATCGATCAAGCACTGCCCATGCGTCAAGGCTTCCCAGAAGCCAGTACTGACCCTGTACAATTAAAGTATGTGGGCCAATATGTCTTCTTTTTGTTTAAGCCAGCTTGGCTGGGATTTCTGCCACCTAGGAGATCTCCTTGATATTAAAGGAAATAAGGGAATGTGTGGATGCGAGACGTGTGTGTGTGTGTGAGTGTATGTGTGCAAGTGAATGTGGATGTGAGGTAGTATGTACACCAGAAAGATCATCTAAATGAAGAAAACACCATCACATCATCCAGATAAAAAGGCATTGAAACTATTACCTATTTAAGGTGTTTTAATATATGATAATGAAGTCTTTAATCAAAGTGCCATAATTTTGTGACCAAGTTAATAAAATGTCTGTTTTATCATCATGTGGATAATGTGTATGTATGGTGCAGAGTGGGGAAAAAAGGGGAGATCGAAGAGAGAGAAAGATGGGGGTGTAGGTGGGGAGGATATACAATGAAGCTTTTTTGTCACAAATTTTATTCTCTCGGAAGACTTTTTATTTCAAACAGATATTACAGTATAACAGCCTGTTGTGATGGGCTAAAGCACTTGAAATAAACATTGCACAACATTCAAATGTGCTGTTAGACGTTTCCACTAGAGAGGAACAAAAGAGGTGTAAAGAAAAAACCTTACTTGAGGAATTGTAGCCCTGGACACGGGCAAAGGAAGATGTGTGTTGAAGTGGTGCCGAAAAGCCAAATTTACAGAGGCAGAATAGTACTTTATCAATTGCAAAGTTAGATGCAAACACACAGTGAAAAGACTACATGAAAACCAGGATGAGAATTCAGAGGACTTGGGTTGCCATGCAAACTTGGCTGTTTTGATGCCTTCAGCTTAAATTGACGATGTTGCCTCATACCCTTTACAATCATAGAAAATGGAATTAGAAAAGAATCATGGGATTTTTATTAATACGTTTAGGCTGCTAAATGAGTTTAAAAAGCATCAGTGTTTTAAATTTTCCTTAATTTAATGTGTTTTCATATGAGGAAAAATGTTTACGTATTTATTTTACTAATCCACCTCCTACTGCACACAGTACCCCACGTACTTTCTGTGTATTTCCAAGTGAAATAGCATGTCACGTCTTATCGGAACAGCATGAGGAAAAGCACGTGAGTATAAAGAAAGAAAATTCATTTTAATTGGTAAAAAAAAATCATTCAGAACCTTACTATATGCACAGCACTGGACTAGGAACAAAATATGAGATATGGAATAGAACCATTCTAACAAAAAGACTTATGGAACACCTATCATATTCTAGCCTCTGTTGCATTCTATATACATGATTTTATTTAATCTCCATAACAAGCCAATGAGGACGGTACATTACTCGTTATAGACAGATAAAAAAATTGAAGCATTCTTTTTCAGACT
Source organism: Ateles fusciceps (assembly GCA_036589455.1). Lineage (NCBI taxonomy): Eukaryota > Metazoa > Chordata > Mammalia > Primates > Atelidae > Ateles > Ateles fusciceps. Next base: position 903,020 of record JAZHEH010002724.1, on the reverse strand, counting down.
ATAAAACCCATGTGTTTTCAATTATGTTACATTTTGATGAGCACCTAAGATGTGCTAAGTACATTATGCATTATACATACTCTCTCAATTAATTATGTAAAATTCTCTGAGGATTACCATTTTACTGATGAAGAAAATGAGACTCAAATAGAATAACTTTGCAGTCATAGAATAGCAATTTACTTATTTACTTTTTACATATGATTATTTATCCATTTATTATGAATCTTTACCTTGCTTTTAAAGCTGAAAACTAAGTTCATCTTTTTAAGGTATTTGAGAAATTTTAGAAGTGTTTTGGCACCTCCAAAGAGCAATGAACTGTATCATGTAGCTTAGGTAACTGAAGATAATATTAACAGAGAAGCATATGATATCTAAAAACATATCTAATATGAAATAAAACAAAATTTCTGAGTTTCTACGTTTTCTAACATTAATAATTACAAATAACTATTATGGAAAGTTAGTAATATTAATTAATATCATCAATTGATTCTTAAGTGCCTTTTAAAAAATAACTTCACCTTTTATTTTAGATTCAGGGGGTACATGTGCATGTTTGTTACCTGGGCATACTGTGTGAAGCTGAGGTTTGAGGTGTTATTGATCTCATAACCCAGGTACTGAGCATCGTACACAATAGCTTTTCAGTGCTCCCCCGCAACCCTCTAACAGTCCCTGGTATCTATTGTTGCATCTTTATGCCCCTGAGTAACCATTTTTAGCTCCCACTTATAAGTGAGAAAATGTAGTATCTGACTTTCTCTTCCTGCCTTAATTCATTTAGGATAATGACCCCCAGCTGCATCCTCCTTCCTGCCAAAGATATCACTTTTTCCGTTTCTGTCTGGCTTCAAACTGCATGCTCTTTTAAAATCACAGGTTGGCCACTTAGAATTGGGAAGAGGGAATCAAGGTAGAAAGGGGAAAAAGAAAAGGAGACAAGACCCATATTAAAAATGAGAAGTTATACATTTACATTTATATTGTAGTCTTCCAAGTAGCATCCCTGGGTGTCTTTATGAAACTACTGGAGCTCTTATTTTGAGAACCAACTTAAAGACCATTCCAGGAGGTACATAGGAGCACCAGTCCCCAATCGATGAAATTAAAAACAAGTGGACAATGAGAAAATGATGCAAAACATTTGCTAACAATAAAAGATCACAAGTGCTCCTCCTTCTTTCTTTTAACTGTGTATTTTCTAATTATTATCTTGAAATTAGTGAGCATATATGGATTTGAAAATAAAAAATGTTACTTGAAAGAACGGTAGCAGTAGATGCAAATTAATCTTATTCCTTTATATTCATATTTTGATGTTGACCAAGTAGAGCAGTGTCTGGCCTGACAACCCTTATTCACTAGACTTGGATTTGGGTGAGAAAAAAACATATATAAACCTAATCCTCAATAAAATCAGAGATTAATTATTGCCACCAGTGTGTAGCCTAGGGAATTTGATGGTAAGCCCTCAAAACCGAGTTCCTCAGGTGAAGCCAGTAACAACAGCATTGCTTTTAGAAGTGCATGCCTTCCCAGGGAATTATGTTGAAGGGGCTAAGATGATCTGGGAGCTCTTGAGTTTGTTAACCATCTGTCACAGTTCATTACAGCCTCACCCAGTTGTCTACGGAACCAACAGGAAGAAAGAAAGAGAATTAAAAAGCAAGTGGAAAACACTGACAGATTTGAACTTTGAAACAGCTGCTCCTATTGGTTCACTGGCCACTCCCTCTGGGTCTCAGTTAATGATGTCTCTTTCTTTTCCCTCATCTCTTGATATTTGAACTCCTTGTGCTTAATCACTCTTTAAGTGACATCATCTAATCATATGCCTTATAGTCAATCTATATTCGGACAGTTATCACATTTCAATCTCAACCTAGATTGCCCTGCTGTTCAGGCTGTGATATCCAACTGTCTACTTCCTATCTCCACATAGGTAACTATTACAGATTTGAAACTTATGTCCAACACCAAATTCCTAATCTTTCCTCCAATCATCATCCTATAATTTTCTTCATCTTATTTAAGGACGACTTCCTATTTACTGAGACTAAAAACAGTGCAAAGTAATCCTTGACTCCTTTCTCTATTTCTCATACCACACACCCAACCCAACACCAAATCCTGTTGGTTCTACCTTCAAAACGTAACCAGGAACTTGCATGTACCAGTACTTTTGCCACCACACCCCTGGTCAAACTGCCACCATCTCACAGCCTGGATAATAATGATATCCTCCTAAGTGGTTACTCTGGTTCAAATGTTGCTCACCTAGAATCAGTTCCGAACATAGCAGATGCATAATCATTTCAAAATGTAAGTAAAATTGTGTTCTAACTCTGTTTAAGACTCACCAATGCCTTTCCATTTTACACGAAGTAAAGCAAAAATCTTTACAAGGATCTAACAGGTTGCTTAAAATCTAAACCCTCATTACTTCTGTGACTTACTTACCTATAACTCATCCTCATTCACTCTGGTCCAGCCACCTGGTCTTTTTGCTGTACCTGAGCACTGAAGTCCCACTCCTACTTCAAGACCTTTGCACTTGCTGTTCTTTGAGCTAGAAATACTTTTTTTTTTTTAACAGTGTAAAGAGGTTTTTTTTTTTTTTTCGCTAGAATTGTGTATATGTAACATTAGTCAAAATTATTTAAAGTTAATAAATTTTTATTCAAGGAATTCCATGTTGTGATTTCTTCCACTGTCCATCAAGGTCACTTTAGATCCTCTAAAGAGCTGGAGTGAAAAGATTTATCTTCAAGTTGGCGCTTTTTAATGAAACTGATGCTTTTTAAAATCCAGTTGTCCTGTCAGCCTATATTTCTTTCATTTTGGCTTCTGTCATCTCCTTTTAATATGGATATACTGATGAAGGCTTCAAATTCAGCAAGAGTCTTTGGGATCTAATTTCTTCAACCAATGTGCTTTAGGGTCCTTTTTACTGTAAGTGGTGGAGCTGCCTGGTTCTCAATTTGATACCCTCTCTTAACATGAATGAGTTCAAATCATATTCCTTCCTACAGAAACATCCTTTTCCATATAACTGATGCTAGAGTTCCCTTCCTCATTTGAGAGACAAATTTAATTTATAGTTTACAAACAAAATGCTCATATTACTTTCAATGGCAAGAACTGCAACTGCTTTTGCGCCAACTTAATAAAGTGAAATAGACTCAGTAGCTAGCTAGTGGTTTATTTTCTCATGAAAAGACACATGATGAGTTAGGAGTTCAGCAGGACTGATTTGACAAGATACAGGTTACAAAGACCCCATTAACAAAACGTGATACAGTAAAGAAGCCAGCCAAAACCCACCAAAACCAAGATGATGACAAAAGCGAGGTCTGGTCATCCTCACTGCTCATTGAATGTTAATTATGAGACATTAACATGCTAAAGGAAACTCCCACCTGTGCCATGACAGTTTACAAATGTCATGGCAATGTACAGAAGTTACCTGTATGGTCTGGAAGGGGAAGGAACCCTCTGTTTTGGGAAACCCCAGCCTTTTTTCCAGAAAACTCACAAGTTACCTACTCCTTGTTTAGCATATAATCAAGAAATTACCATAAAAATAGCCAGCAACTCTAAGGGCTGTTCTGCTTATGGAGAAGCCACCTTTTCATTCCTTTACTTCTTAAAGAACTCACTTTCCCTTTACTCCTCTGTTGGCTTGCTCTTTAATTTTTTTGCAAATCCAAGAACCCACATAGCGTTCTGAGCTGAAGCCCAATTTTGGAGTTTGCCCTGTGACAATTACGTTAAAGTAGAGGTCTCTCTCAAATTCAATCAAAACCTGGCCGCTCCAACACCAGCCAGGTACCAGAAGAACAGAATGGAAATTAGAACCTGAGATAAGTCAGTATCTTCCACACCCATGGAATTATTCTCAGGAAGGAGAACTCATGGCCTCAAAAAACCTAACCCTAGGAACTCTAGGAAATTACCTGTGTGAATTTTACCTGAAGAAACCCTTAGCTCACTAATTTTAAATGGAAGCTCTAGTTTCCTTTTTGGTGCAATTTCACTGTTGCATATCACAAATCAAGCACGTGAAGCAGCTCTATTCTCACTTTTGAATGTGTTTCTTTTTATATTTCCTGCCAGTTAGCATACTCAAATAACAAGAGAAATTGGTTTTATAGGAAAGCGGAGAAATATATGAAGAATAGTTAACATAAGGTCAAACCCTTAAAGAGTTAAAGACATTCTACATATAAAATTCAAGTGATAATACCTACCTTCAAGTAACACATGACTGTTAGACTTACTATATGCAAAGCACTGTAGAATCACCATTGATCCCATAAAGGAAGAAGACAAGACTTTGGCCTCAAGGGGTTTATAAAGCAGCCTAAGAACATATGACTCTTAAATGTAATTAATAGGGTGGCAAGTTCTATAATTAAGCTACAAAGAGCTTTAGGCAGAAAAGGAAGCATGAGGACAAATTTGATTTAAATAGATGTAAGGGAAATTTCATGAGGTGACTTTGAAAGGCTTTGAAGGACAAATTGAATCTCAATAAGTAAGAATGAAGAGGAGGCAAGAAAGCTGGTTTATGTAGTTATTCATTCATTCGCCACAATCAACACTTACTGAAAACCTTCCAAGTTTCTATGAAATTTTTTGGATGCAAAAGAGGTGTCTGTCAATCAGAAAAAAAAAGAGGATCTATAGAGGTGCAGAAGAAGCATGAGAAAATTTAGCAAAACAAAATCAGGTGAGGAACTGGGAAGACGAAAGATAAAAGAGTGGTTAGTTGATAAAATAAGACTGAGGGAGTGGGAAGCAGAGGAAATGGAAGTGGAATCTTGTTTCTGAAAGTGTATGATTTTACTGTAAAGCTCTAAAGAAGTGTCACTTACTATTATTATTATCAATAGTCTTCAATGGTGAACCGAAATGTTTTGAATTTATGTTAATAGCAAGGTTTTTCTGAGCAGGAGAATGACAGTCTAAGTACCCTTCTTAGGAGGAAAAAAATGCTAATAAGCCCCAAAGAGCACTGGGATGATGGGGTTCCTCAGACACAAATCCCACAAATGCCTCCATGAACGAGTTCATTCTGTGTCTGCTCCAGGGCATTCTTAACCCACTTAGATATAAAATAAACCAGGGAAGCACAAGGCAGCAAATTTGGCTGTAAGGCAATTTGCTTTAAAGAAATTTTTTTCAAAACTATTAAATGTGTCTGATGTTCCAAACACAATTGTTTTTGGACTTGAATTATGGTTTTTTTAAGCAGTTATTTTGGGCTGATTGATACAGTGATGACTATTGTCCATTTCTCTTTAAAAGCTCTGAGGCCCCCACCAAATCTTTCTTTGCTATGACCATCTTAAACATTCTCATTTGCCCAGCACAGCATGCCTCACATTTCCAAGCTATACAACAAGCCAGTGTGATTAAATATACTCCAGGCTCTCTACTTCGTCTTGTCTATAGACACATTGGTCATTAGTGTTTGTATATTTAAATACATACATTCAATTTATGTGGACTATAGTAATGTTACATGAAATAAGTCCACCTGAGAGTGTTTATCTTCATCTCTTACCTGCTAGTCTCTCTTTAAATCTGGATAGGGGTGATTGCCTGTCTACCAAGATTAAAAAGTAGACAACTGTCCAGGCTTTATACATGGCACTAGGTGTACAGAGTTCACCAACTGAAACAGAATTAGAATTTCACTCCCCTATTTAGTCAGGCCTCACCTATCCTCACAGGGTTGCTTCAGTAAATTCCCATACGGCCATAAGTAGAAATTTCTAGGTATATCATACTTTGAAATTTACCAAACAATAGAGCTTCTCCAGAAGCAAAAAACAGGCGTTTAATTTGTCTCTGCAAACTTCCTGCCAGGTAATTTTATTGCATTCAAAGCTAATTTTTCCCTAAGTGGCTTTTGTGACATACATGTAAACTTGAGGCAGACTCCAGTTAGTGGACCTAAAAAAGCGGATGGTCAGGGCAGTGACCCCAGTGAATACATGTAGGGTCCCTTGCTACCTAAAAAGGTAAGTGTTCACCTCTTTACACTAAAATAATAGTAATAATAATAATAAAGGTGTTCAAAAGGCAGGTTATAGGACAAAAATTGAGAAGAAGACAGACAAGAAATCAATGATTCAGACAAAGCACCAACGTTATCCTTTTCTCTTTGTTTAGGTCTATGGATTGAGGATTTGTGTGGTGTTGAGGGTTTTACTGTATCCAAGGGACGTGTGCAGTCAAGCTAATGCCAGAACAGGCACAGCAATAGAGAGTCCCAAAAAAGACTGAAGTGCAGGATTTACCTTGAAATATTAACCTCCCTGGGACTCAGCCTTTAGCTTCCTTCACTTCTCTCCACTGGTGTTTTCAAATTTGTATTTTCAGATTCAAACTCTCCCCTGAACTTTAAACTCGGTTTCAACTACTAACTATACCTGGATGTACTGCAGACCCCTGGAAGCAAATATGTCCAAAACAAACCTTGAATTCCTTCCTGAATCCATTCCCCCCAAGACTTTACCATCAAATTAAATGGCATCACCATTTACCCAGTTGCTAAGTCCAAAAGTCCAGGCATAGGCATATTTACCAACTCCTTTTCTCTCTGATATCTCTTACACAATCCATTTAGCAAGTTTTTGTTATTGCTATGTTAGCATTATGTTATGAACTTGATGAATTCTTACAAATTCTACTACTAATGCATAAACTCAAGCCCAATTACTTGTCCCCTAGACTATCACAAAAGACCTCTAACTGAGTCCCCTACTTCTGGACTCTCCATACACTGTCCTGTGCCCTTCACATTAGCTTCTCCAGACAAAGCATCCAGAAGGATGCTTCCAAATGAGAAAAAACAGATCACACTACTCACCTGCTCAAAATGTTTCCACCAGGTTTCAAGTAAAATTAAAAATCTTAGCAAGGTCTACAAGACTCTTCATGGTCTGGCCCTACATACTGCTTAGATCTCATCCCCAGGTACCTCCCTGACAGCCCCTCACTCATTTTGGTATACCCTACCCTTGCTGTTATTCAACATGGTCAGCTCCTTTCTGGGTTTTATACTGGGTTCATCTTTCCAGACTCTGCACCCCCAGAAGTTTTAAAGGGCAGGATGCTTTACGTCAGGTAGGTTTCTGTTAAAATTTGACCTTCTAGACCATTCTATCTAAAATAATCTCCACCCTATCTCTGCCCTCTATACACTGTCCCAACTATACCCAACTACATTTTTTTTGCTTAGTACTCACATCACTTGAAATCGCATTACCTTTTTGTTTGCTTAATACCTGTGACATTCAAAAGAAAATAATTTCCACATGCAGGCAAGACGTTTTTATTCATTGCTGTTTCCTTAAAACTTCCACCAGCATAAATGCGAGGGATAAATAAGAAGTAGCGAACAGGCTTTGATAATTGTAATGTGCTAGAGAAATATAGGAATTATCAAGAGTATTACCAGATAGAGGGATCTTGTTAGCTCCAGCGAGACTCTAGTCTCAATGAGTCACATGGTTTAGACAATTTCCTTTGACTCAAGCAGAGGCTACGTGCAAACAGAGCAAACAGATCTGGGAGGGAGGAGACTCAGATCCTTGTCCCAACTCCAAAGTGACCTCATTGAGTTTTCTCAGCTCTTTCTCATTCTGTCTCCAATCTTGATTTTATTATCCATGGAAAGAATAGTTCAAAGCTGTGAACTCTTAAGGGACTGGCAGCTCTAAATTCATGACTTTTTAAGTTCTTTGGCACAATCATAGCATTTTGCTGCTAAATCTGTCAGCGTAAGTAGCTGCTATACCCACTGCCTGTATTTCCTTCTATGACAGTAAATTGAAGGAAATGTCTTTAGAATAAAGAGAGCCCAGCAGACTGAGGTCAGTCTCATAGATGGCACTCCAAAAATAGCTGGACTATGGTTTTAGTGACCAGCTGTGCTAGACCATGGAGATGGACTATTGCCTGACACACCACTTTACCACAAGAGACAGAAACTACATACTAGAAGTAAAACAGTAAGATTGGCCTATGATACTGCTTTTCTCCAACTTTACAGCACCATTATCAAATCTTCTGCTTTTAAGGTGTCATTGCTTTTCGTTGTTGTTGTTTTGTTTGTTTTAATAAATCAATCCAATGAAATGCAAAGATCCAGTAAGGAAATGTCAGTGTTCTTAGTCTTTATCTATATTACTATCATCCTTCTATACCCACTGCTATCATCTGCTAAGGAAAGGCTCTTCTTATTACAGATACAGAACTAACAGAACACACACTTCTTGCTTAAAAAATAAAGATATGCTTTCAACTTCAAAGGACAGGCAGAAGAAAAGTTTAAGCTTTTGCCTCATACTTAGGTTCAGTTCTTCCTACGTGTCAGAGACCTCTGGCTAGGGGTGAATCTCACTGAGAACAAACATATGAAGATTATCCCATTTAGCTTGCACGGAATTACAGAATGTGCATTTTTAGTTCATTAAGATTAATATAGCCTCTCTATTAACTCACCTGTCTTAACACTGACTGGTATTTTTTTTCTTCTCCCATTAATTCAGGCTGGTTCACTTAAGCATACTAAGTGAAAACTAAGCATACTAAGAGCATATTTATCAAGGTAACTAAGATGGAAATTCAGAAGAAGGAGAGAAGGAAAGGAAGAAGAGGAGGAAGAGGAGAGAAGAAGAAGAACAACAACAACATAAGAAAAGGACAAGAAGAGGAGGAGAAGGAGAAAAGGAGAAGAAGGAGAAAGCCCCACTACTGTTGCACAGTGTGTGAAAGAGTACTCAGATCAAATGATCTCAGTTACTCAGTATCTATGACATGAAGCAACATGATGACTTAAGTCCTCAAAGTATAAAACTGGAGCTAGAGCAAAATCTTTACAGAATTTCCAAATTTCTCTTCATGGAATGGTCAACAAATGTCTGAAAAAATTAATATAATAGCTATCTATTCTACATCTATTATAGGCTGGATACCATGCAGTATGTTTTACAGAAGATCTCTTTTAATCTTTACAGAAACCTTATCTCATTTTAAAGATGAGGAACTGAAGATGAAGGAGATGTGAAATCCGATGCCAAGGGAGTGCTGCTAGTAAATCTGGAGATGTCATTTAGAATATGACAAGTCAGAGTCTCACCTCTGTGTCCTCAACTATAATAGCAGATGGCTAAGCTACATCATGGCAGCATCAGTGAGTTCAAATTGGCTGGGTTTCTAATAATAAAACATTTATCATGCCATGGCTAAGTTTCTTGAACAGGCTCACATCTTACTCAATTTTTATAATAGTTCTAAATAAATTTTTATTGATGGTTTCAATAAAAAATCATATATCTATATTATACACAGAAGCAGCTAATGAATTAACTGTGTAGTTTTTGATGTTAACTTATTATTTACAAAGTACTGTCAAATCAAGTTATTTTACATTGAAATTATGTGCTTACTTAAGTTAAGAAAGAGAGACAAAATGATTTGCCCACACTCACCCCAGCTTAATCTTATAAGACTTGTATCTGGTCCTTCTGATAGTTATTAAAACTAGCCCTAAAGAATGATGGCATAATTAATAAAATAAAGTAATATTTGTGAATTATTTCCAAAACAAAGTGTCTTCCTAAAAACAGCTTATTACAAAAGGAAATTTAAGCAAAACACCTGCAAAATTTAGAAACTTATCTTAGACAGATGATTTTCTTCTCTGTAAGTGTATGAAATTCCAATCAATATCAAAAATTCTGGAAACTTTCTCTTGGATTTTAGAAGTAAGTGGTAGACATGTTCTTGGTTTTAAGTATAGGAATGTGTGATGTCAAAAGAGATTATATTTCAGAGAACATTGTAACCGTTAGTTTTCACCTTTGGTGAATAGACATCAGAAAAACAAACCAAGTCCATAGAAAGTGCAGAGAATATTCACATTGGTTATGCTTCCATTAAGGGATACCAAACCTGTTAAGAAACAAACAAGCAAAAACCTGTACTCTGGCTGGTTAACTTGTTTCCCGTAGGGAAATGCGTTTGCCATTGCAAAACTACTTATTCTTAGAGGAATTTAAAGACAAATTTGAGCAGGCAGAAGAAGAATATCAGTAAATTTGAGATAAGATAATATAAATTATTAGGTCTCAGGAACAGAAAGAGAAAAGATTGAAGATGAGTGCACTGAGCCTGAAGGACCTGTGGAACACCATCAAGGGGGAGCAACATGCTCATTGTGACATTTCCAGAAAGAGACAGACAGAAATTTGAAAACAAATGATAGCTGAAAACTTTCCAAATTCAGTAACACACATAAATATAAACATCCAAGAGGCTTGAGGATTAATTTTAAAACATTCACAAATTATAATTGAACTCTTGAAAGCCAAATACAAAAAGAAAATTTTGAAAGCAGCATGAGAGAAGTGACTTGTTATATACAAGGGATTCTTAATTAGATTGTCAGCAAATTTTTCATCAGAAACATTGGAGGCAAATATATTCGAAGTGCAAAGAGAAAAAACCGTCGAACAAAAATCCTATCTGCAGTAAAAATGTTCTTCAAAAGTGAAGGAAAAATTAAGATATTCCTAGATAAGCAAAGGCTGAGAGAATGTATCACCACTAAATCGCCACTGCAAAAAATACTAAAGAAGTCCTCCCGATTGAAATGAAAGGACAGCAGACAGTAACTCAAAGCCACATGAAGAATTATATTTCTCAGTAAAGGCAAATGCACGTTATATAACTCCTTTTTTACTTTTATACACGATTAAAGAGACAAATACATGTAAATAATAATCTCAAAGTTAGTATTATTTTAATTTTGGTCTGTAACTACTTTTTTGTTTTCCACATACTTTAAGTCAGTTAATTCTCCATATCCATGGGTTCTGCATCTGTGGATTCTGCCAACTGTGGCTCAAAAATATTTGAAAAAAAGGATAGCTGTGGCTATAACTGAATATAAATAGACTATTTTTTCTTTACATTACTCCCTAAACAATGCAGTATAGTAAATATTTACATAGCATTTCCATTGCATTAGGTATTATAAGTAACCTAGAGATTATTTAAAGTATATAGAGAGATGTGCTTTGGTTATATAAAAATACTAATAGTTTTATATGAGAGACTTGAGCATTCATAGATTTTGGTGTCTATGAGGGGTTCTGAACCAATCCCCCCACAAATACTGAGGGATGACTGTACATTAAACAATATTAATTTATATTTTTGGATATACAATAAAGAAAGTTGTAATTCTGTGACATAAGGATTAGGGATAGAGTGGTAAAGGAGAAGAATTGCTGTATGTTATTAAAGTTATTCTGGTATAAATTCAAATTAGAGTGCTATAACTTTAGGATGGTTAATGTACTAATTTCCATTAGAATCACAAAGATAACAGCTAAAGAATGTACACAAAAGAAAATGAGAAAGAAATTTATATTTTACTGCAAAAAATCAGCTAAACACAACAGAAGACAGGAAGACTGTAAGATAGCAAGAAATCAGGGACCAAAACTATGAGGCATGTAGAAACCAAATTATGAAATGGCAGAAGTTAAATCCTTCCTTGTAAGTAATTACTTCTTGTAAATGCACCAAACTCTCCAAAATACAGAAATTGGCAGAGTGGGTTTAAAAAACAAACAAAAACATAATCTAACTTTATAAAATCTATAGGAGACTCACTTTAGATTCAAAGACAAAATAGGTTGAAAGTTAAAAGATGGAAAAGATATGGTATAAAAATAGTAACTAAATGAAAGCAAGGATAATCATACCAATATCATACAAAATAGGCTCTAAATTTAAAAAGCATATAAGAGAAAAAATGGATATTATATATTAGTAAGAGCTTTAAAAGAACAAGATGATATAATAATTATAAACATCTATGCACCAAAAAACAGACCATAGAATATATGGAGTAAAAAATGAAAAAACTAAAGAGAGAAACAGGTTTACAAAAATAGCTGAAAACTTCAGCACCCCAACCCATGAGAACGAATAGAAGAACCAGACAGAAGATAAGTTAGAAAATACAGTACTTGAACAGAACAATAACCAGCTAGATCTAACAGACATATACAGAACACTCTATATACCAACAACAAAATACACATTCTTCTCAAATGGCTGTGAGAGATTTTGTAGGATAGATTATATGTTAAGCCACAAATTAAGCCTCAATGGATTTAAAATAATATATATTAAACAAAGGACCTTCTTTGGCCACAATGGAATAAAGTTAAAAATCAACAACAGAAGGAAAACTAGAAAATTCACAAATTTGTGGAAATCAAACAGCATATTCTTAATTAACGTGTCAAAGAAGAATTTATAAGAGAAGCTAGAAAATATGTAAGAGATGGGTGAAAACTGAAATACAACATACCAAAACTTAGAGGACATAATGAAACCATGCTGAGGGAAATTTATAGCTATATATGCTTACATTTAGCAACAATAAAAAAGGGTCTCAAATCATCAGCATAAAGAACTAGAAAGAAAAAAAACTACGCCCAAAGTTAGCAAAAGAAAGGAAATAAGATTGGAGTAGAGATCAAAGAAATTGAGAATATAAAATAATACCAATCTTTCTCAAACTATTTCAAAAAATTAGAAAGAAACACTTGCCAATTCATTCTGAGGTCTGATACCAAAGCCAAAGACACTGGAAGTACAGAAAACTACAGACCACTATTCTTTATAAACATTTATGAAAAATCATCAACCAAATATTTGTAAGTTAAATTATGTAGCATATGAAAATGATTGTACAAAGAGGGATATATTTCAGGAACGTAAGAATTGATCAGTGTTACACACCACATTAACAAAATAAAGGAAAAAAACACATATGGTCATCTCAAATAATGCAGAAAAGGCATTAGACAAAATTTAGTACTCTTTCATGACAGAAATATCCAATAAACTAAAAATAGAAGAAAACTACCTCAACAGTTTCAGCGTTGCAAGATTAAAGGAGCTCTTAATGTGGATGGTGGTGATGGTTGCACATCAATGTGAATGTACTGAATGTCAATGAACTGTACACTTAAAAATGGTTAAGATAGTACATATTTTTTGTTATGTGTATTTTACCATAACAAAAAAATGGAAAAGTTATACATTAGGACTTGATTACAAAAGTCTCTATTTTTCTCTATTAAAACACTTACTGCTGCAATAGTAAATCCTGTCCCACAAAAAGGTTGTACTAATTCATCTATTTATGAATTTGCCTCCACAAGCAGTCCTTGAACTCAAAAGACAGACACAATATTCACTCTCTCTCGGCATCGAAAACACCTACCATGGGGTTGACATTCAGAAGGTATTCAATGGCTATTTTTTGAAACTGTTGACTCTATGTCTATATTCCACTGCAGCTAGAGAGGTAGGACACCATCCTCACTAACATAAAGCCCACTTTCATTTGGTCTAAATTAAGAATCATTTATTTAAGGAATGAGGTATTAATTGCGAGTGATTCATTATTAGTGTCTGTGACTCATACCATGTAGAAGACAAAGGAATTGATAGGTGTATGTAGTGGGGCGGGGGTGGTGGTGTCTCTAAGTTTTAAAACAATGAAGGAGAAGGGGTAGAAATAGAAGGACAAGGAGAAGAAGAAAGAGGAGGAAGAGGGAAGGAAGAGGAGGAGAAAAGGAGGAAAAGAAAGAGGAGAGGAAGGAAGAATAAGAAATGAGGTAGAGAGAGGAGAAGAAAGAGAAAAGGAGGGAGAAAAGAAAGAGAGAAGGGGAAAAGAGGGAGAGAAGGCACAAGGAAACAAAGGAGTGGGAGAGAAGCAGAGAGAGAGAGAAAGTTAGAACATGAACGCAAGAGGCTTTCTCAGCTGGAGAAAGTAGAAAAGATTAATGTCAGGCATGTCTTTTGCACTGTAAGAATGCTTAGGCAATAGAATATGCCTGAGGGTCTGGTTTAGGAATCTAAGCATTAAGTCTAGTTGTGCAGTTCTCAGGAAACCACACACCCAATTCCTAGTGGAGCTGAGTCATGGTTTTTATCCTTCTGACTATACAGAAGGAGATACCTTCAGTTTGGAGTATAGGATTACCTTCTTCAACCACAGTATTAAAAGCCAAAGTCATGGATGCTCCAAAGAGCCATTAGGCATCCCTTTCTTAACTTTGTTTCCTTCCGAAGGAAGACCGTAAGAATTAGTCTGTGTGTCAGAATTTTGCTCACTTACTGCCCATTTATTGGAGAAATTGCTAGCACATTTAGCCGAAGGATGGAGAGAACATCTTTGGTGGTGGGATTATGCATGATCTCATATCCACCTACATTATTTTTCTGAAGATCACAGATTATTGGAAATAGGGGATAAAATAAATAAGCAATTGGTGTTATACAAGAAAGGAACCCGTAAACCTCCAGTACTTTGTAACTCTGAGAAAAGTTGACAGATTATTAAGTAGTAACACATAGGTAAAAGATTCCTGAATTTTCAGTCATTACCCTAATGCTCGCTTCTTCTTTGCTCTCTTATATGATAATGTGCATAGAAATGTGTGACCAATTCTTGAATTAAAAACATTATTTAATATGGTTCCAAGATCCCTGAAATCAATAAAATGACCGTAGGTTCCTTTCAAAAATAGTAAAAAGGCATCATTGCATTATTATTATTGAGCAAAACAGAAAACTCTGCATAAGGGTTTGTGTTTGAGGAAGTGAGTAAATCTTATTTCAGTCAAGAAGGTTTATATAATCCTAAGCAGTCTAATCTAATAAACATTGCATTACGAATTTGAATTTTATTATCAAGGCCAACAGTCTTCATAGGGTGCAAAAAAACCCACTGAGATGCAAAAAGAAATAATTACACTTTTGTTTACAATGCTAAGCTAAAATGTAAAGAAAATACGCTTTAATTATATCACTGTATAAACTGTCACCAGACTCATTATTTGGGTCATATGGAAAATGGTCCTAAGTGTCATCTGGCATGCAGGTGTCCTGGGTGAAGGCTATGAGGGCCCGAAGCAAGGGTCGACCACTGTACCCTTTCTTGTTTGCTCACTTTCAGCACATGACAACATGCTGCAGTTTCTGTGGACAAGGTTGAGTGGATTTGTGTATTAAATTATCTGGTTTTAATTAAGCTATCATAAATGGACAAGTGGTTTAAAAAGATTTTTTTCCCAAGAGTGCAGGCTGAAGATAATACTAATAATGCAAACACAAGTGAGCAACTCAAAAACGGCAAAACTGACACTCGCTCTCCACCTTGCAGTAGCTTTTCATCAGCCACATGATGAAGAAAAACATACGGCCATGTAATCAGCTCTGACAAGGCATCAGTTAAATGCTTGAAATCATCAAGAAGGTCCTCTCAAATGTCTACATGTATTATTAAGAATGAACTTTGTTCTAAGTGTGTACTTTGTTATAAGCTATTGGCTAATAATAGTATAGACTCATTATGATTAGTAAAACATAATAAAATACTATTTATTTGCATACTATTCCCATGATTTTATATGGCACATTATGCAATATGGTAATATGCTAATTATAGTTTAAAATTGTGATTTGTGGGCATGCTTCATCGATTTTCATATGAAATACAAACGTAATACATGAGGGATTCGTATTCAATAATGTTAAGTAATGGGATGCTTGAAAACAAAATTGGAAACTTCTGTTTTAAAAAAAGTTTTCAGGTAGAAGAATAACCTGAACTCTAGTTTTAGAAAGTTAAACTAAATGATTATGTTATAGAAGGTAGATGTGAGGAAAGAATCCAAGCAGAGTTACCATCTAGTGTGATATTTTGATGTTGAAGAGAAGAGTCAAATAGATCTCAGAAAATCAAGTGGTCTTAGTTTCTGCACCGCAAAGTAGTCCTGAGGAGACATATTTGTCCACAGGGAATATTCTGTTAAAGAACTATTATAAGTCAAAGGAAAAACCATAACAAGGTAAAGAAAACAAGACCAAGGGGAGGAAAAAAGCCTGTTACCAGGAAGACAGACCACCTCTCCTCTGGCTGTTCAGAGCTAAAAACTAGGAAGGAAAAAATAAAAGTTCTCTCTTCCCTAGTAAAGGAATTAAATCAATATGAAAGATACTTTATTTTCTCTTTCTTCAAAGGATCCTGTGATTTAAATTGGAAAGGATGTACAAGGCCACCCTTTGCTTTCCTAAAAACACACTGTGCAAAGAAATCGCCTGAGGATCTAGTGAAAATGTAGATTCTGATTCAGTAATTGAAGCAGTCTCTTAGGTGAGGCTGTTGCTGGTAGTTGGGTGGTTCCAATTAGAGTAGCAAGGCTCTGGAGTAACAGTCTCAGAACTTACGTGAACTTGAATTATGCTTAAAAAAAAAGGAAGAGCATACACCTCTGATATATGTAAGTGTATTAATGTGTAAGTGACATATCTGCTGTCACTTGCTACCAATATTATGGATGTTGCAAAAAGTAACCAAAAATTAAAAAGTTGTAAATAATTCCATTAAAAATATAAACAGAAGTTCTAGTATCTACTTCATACACTTCCATACAGAGGAACATATTTGGTAACCTGGAAGCATGTACCCTATTCTGGAGGCTACAGGGCTAGAGAATGAGTATTAGCTCTTGATTCTTTTGTCTGAAATTTTATTGTTCACGCCAGGTGAATAATGGTACCTTAAGGTTTGGTTACATAAGCCAGTGTTAAAGCTTTGAAAAGGGGGATTAATTGAGATTAGTGTATATTTCTAATATGCCATTTCTGTATATTTAATGATTGCTGAAAGTAGCATGATTTGTCACTAATTATTAGTCCTTGAAAAACAAGTAAAAAATAAATAGCAATTTTCAAGTTAATCCGGATAACTTAGAACAAATCGAGTGCTTTTCCTGAGAAGTTGAACTGATGTAATACAATTTTCCACATAACTCAAACTCTTGCATATTATTTTGGCTATCTTTCATTTATATGCTGGATAATCAGCTATCTCAGTTTGTCTACATGATAAAAAATAGCTATAAACCATGTGCAAGGGATCCATTAAAGCAGAATTATCCACCTTCACAACCCTCCAAAATGGCTCATAGGAGAAGTGGAGAAAATAAGATTAAGCCTTTTTCGTGGAATAATTATAAAACTACATAGTTTTCTATAAAGCTTTCTTGATAAGTATTTCTGTTAACAATTTACAAAACTTACTGAATTAGTACAAAATCTAAGCTAGTTCTCAAAATCTAGTGTACATAAGAACGTCCTGTGGAATTTGTTTAAAATACAGATTACTGGGTCTTATGGAGATCCTTTTCATTAATATGAATAAAGTTAAAACAAAATTAGAGAGCCTAAAAACAGACTCATAAATGTATGAAACTATATATAATAAAGAACATGTTTTAATCAATAAGAAAATATTCAGTAAATGGTATTAGAAAAAATTGGTTTTCCATGTGTAAAAATTAAAAGGGGTTACTTTGATCCAGCAGGAAATAAATGGCACACGCATGCTAGCATACTTTGAGGAAGGTTTAATAAAAGGGCTGTTTATAGAGGTGAAGGCAGGGTATACAGCCAATATATAGCCAAACCACAAGGTTGTCATATACCAGGACTAGACACAGTCGAACTTTTACTACTCATGGATTCAAGGAGGAGAAGGATGATAGAGAATTACGATAATTGAAAGTAGAGCTGTTGTCTAGGGAGGGTGACCTTGACATTCAATGTCCCTTTTAACCAAGAGATTCACCTAGCCACAGGCAACGCTTCAAGAAGATACCCCAATATTACTTCCCTCTCCCCTTCCAATTTCCTTCACTTCCTTACTGTCTAAAGCAAAACAGAAGACAGAGATCAAGAAATATCTTTATTGAACACCACACAGATGAGTATTTCTGGTCAGAGAGTAGGGTACAGAAAGGAAAACTGGTAGAGAGGGACAATTATAAGATATTCAACAAAGTTTACTAATGCACACAACACATAAAATCCATTCCAGGTGCACTAAATTCTTAATTGTAATATTCCTAAAATGTAATTCCTATTGGTATATACTTATATAAAATAGTATACCTATTTTTAAGAGAATTTTGTTACTGTCATTCAGGGACAAATTTCTCATTACAGGTTAAAATAAAATCACTGTTCTATGGTTCAAGTTCTTACCAAGATGCTAAACTAGCAAACGTTCTTGCACTCTCCCTCCAAAAACAACTCGAAAGAAAGTATAGGAGAACATCAGGATGAAATGGTAGAATTCCCTGACCACCTTGCAGGACATTTGACAAGAGTGTGGCTGGTCCGTGTGGTTGCCACTGCTGTTGAAACTCCTTATGGGAGGGTAAGCACTCAGATGGACAGGTGCAAAAGCTCAAGTGGGCATGTGTTACAGAGTGCTCTTTAGGCTTGTTGTCCATGGATGGTTTAAGTGTTAAGCTGGTTAGCACTTAACACTGCAAGGGCAGAAGGCCAGTATTACAGCTTTCTGCATCCTGAGCTCTTGTGCAGCATCCCAGAAGAACTGGGTCACACACAGACTTGAAGGATGATGAATGTGTTTTTACTGGGTGGTGGAGGTGGCTGTCAGTGGGACAGATGGGGAGCTGGACAGGGGATGGAGTGGAAAGATGATCTTCCCCTGGAATTTGGCCATCCAGCGGCCAAATCTCCGACGGTCCCCAAAGTCCTCCTGACGTTCCTTCTCTTCTGTCTGCTGCGCTGTTCTGCTGTCTGCTCATCTCCTGTTTGTTACCTCATCTGCTACTGGAGCCTGTGGTTTGGGGTTTATATGGGTACAGGATAGGGGATGTGGCAGGCCAAAAGGCAACTTTTGGGCACAAAAACAGGAATGCCTGTCCTCATTTAGGGCTGCAGGTATCCAAGCTTGAGGGTGGGGCCTTTGCCAGGGAACCACCCACTTCTACTCAGTATTTCCATCTCTCTTGTCTGTATCAAAGATACACCAAAAACTGAAAATCCCTAGGGTGCACAATTATTTGTGTGGTGTAGTGGTTTTACTGGAGGACAAAAAGCAAGACTTTTGATTATCTTCAACCTTTGCTTTGGGATCAACTAATAGTTCTCAAAGTTCAGCCCCAGGCAGATGTAATCCACATCACCTGGGAACTTGTGAGAAACTCTAATTATTGGGTCCTATCCCACATAAACTGAGCCAGAAACTGAAATAGGATAGAGCCCGTAAATCTGTTTTAACAAGCCCTCCAGGAGATTCCAACACTCACTATCGTTTGAGAACCACTGGGATAAACAATGCCTGTATCTACACTAGTGTTGTCAGATTTAGCAAATAAAAATACAGTAAAGCCAGTTAATTTTGAACTTCAAAAAAACAACAAATTTTTCTTTGTGTAAGTGTGCTACTGAAATTCAAATTTAACTGGATGCCCTGCATTTTATTGGGCAACCCTAATCTGTAATTAGTCAAAACTCTGGTCCAGGTGTCTTCCAGAGTAAACTCGGGATAGCTCTGAAGCACAGTGGTTGTGCTGGGAAAACAGGTTGGGACTAATTAAGTACTTCAGTATTGACAGCAGTCAACCATTAGCATCACCTGAGAGCTTGTAAAACATGCACATTCTCAGCCCCACCTCTGCATGACTAAATCAGAAACTCTGGGGCTGTGGCCCAGGATTCTACGGTTTACCAAGACCTCCAGGTGACTCTTATGCACCCTGAAGTTTGAGAAGCACTGAACTAACTAATCTCAGGCAATGATTCTGACTTCTTTCTCTTTTAAATGCCCAAGACTAAGCAGGGTCTCCTCCTAAGGCTACTTCTCTCAGGAGAGCATAGAGTGAAGCTTTGACCAGAGGGATTATTCTGTTGACATACCAGCATTCCTGTGGAATTGCATTTACTAGAAGTGAGTAACCAAGAACAGCTCACAGTCAAGGAGAAACAAGAAAGAAATCTAAGAAAGAATACTCATCAAGAAAGAATACTAAGAATCTGAAGATACTCGTAAAAGAAAAACTTCAGCTGAATTAAATTTAAAGGAGTTTAATTGAGCAATGAACGATTCACTCACTGGGCAGCCCCCAGAATCACAGCAGATTCAGAGAGACTCCAGGGATGCCTCGTGGTCAGAATATATTTATAGACAAAAAAAGTAAATGACACACAGAAATCAGAAGTGAGGTACAGAAACAACTGAATTGGTTACAGCTCGGTGTTTGCCTCATTTGAACACAGTCTGAACACTCAGCAGTGTATGAGTGGTTGAACACGCCTGCTGGGATTGGCCAAGACTCAGCTATGGTTACAGGTGCATACTCCTAAGTTAGGTTTTCAATCTTGTCTACCTATCAAGTCAGGTTGCAGTTCATCCACAAGGACTCAAATATAGAAGTATAATCTTTCTCAGGCCATACTTAGTCTGCTTTAACAATACATATTTTTAAATCATCACGAACACAAAATGTTTAAAAGCATGGAAAAAATATCAATCAAATTCTGTGATAACCAAAGAGAAGCTGGCACGACTATATTAATATGAAACAAAATTAATTTTAAAACAAACACAAAGAAACACAATTTATTCGAGACTCATAGGGTCACAAATAGAAAAAAAACAGGTTCAACTCAGTAACCAAAATATAACAATTTAAAAGATGTTAACATTTAATAAAATTGCTTTACAACATATAAAGCAAAACAGCAATCGAACTACAAAGAGAAATATAATTCCCCTATTTTAATAGGAAAATGAAAAACACCTCTCTTGATTGACAGGTCAGTAAGACAGACAACTAATAAGGACGTGGAAGATCTGGAAAACACAACACATTCAACTTAATGACAGAACTCATGTAGAGTTCTATGCAACAACTGGAGAATGTAGTTATTTTCATTCACACATTCAAATATTGGTTATGTACAAAGCTATAAAGAAAGCCTCAAAAAGCATCAAAGAAAAAGGTATTCTTCAGATCACAGTCTCTGGTCAAAATATAATTAGGCTAAACTTTAATAATAAAAACATTTTCTAAGCGTTTTCACAGTAATTTTAAAATGCATGAATGTGCTAGAGAAGAAATTATGATAAAAATTAAACATACTTTTAATTAAATCATGATAAAAAATAATATCCCATACTAACACCTATGAGAGTTAACAAAAATTATGTACCATGGGATATTTATGGTCTTAAGTACCTACATAAGAAAAAAAGAAAACTTAAAAAAATTAACACATAAAATCCTATCCTAAGAAGTGAGCAATATAAAAGATCATCGTCATCATAATAAGCAGATAATAGAAGGATAAAATAAAAATAGAATACAAAAATACAACGGTAAAGGCAAAACAATGAGTTGGTTTTTTAAAAAAATTAAAATAGATGCCTCTGGCAGAAATAATCAAGAGATAAAGAAGACAAAACTAAATAAGATTATTTTTGAAAACCCTGACACTCATATATTGAGTATAAACTTACAAAACTTATAAAAAGTAAAATAATATGCCATCAATTAAATTATGATTTAATTAAAAACTTAAGTGACTGTGATAGTTTTATGTCAAGTTGACTGGGCCATGGGGTGCCCAGATATTTGGTTAAACATTATCCTGGGTGTTTCTACAAGGATGTTTCTGGATGAACATTTAAATCAATAGACTGAATAAAGCAGATGGGTAGACCTTATTCAATCAGTTGAAGGCCTGAATAGAATAAAAAGGCTGATGGCCCCAACCAAAAGGGAATTCCTCCTACCTGATTGCTTTCAAAATGGAATATCAATCAGCTTTTTCCTGCCTTTGGATTTGAACTGAAACATCAAGTCTTTACAGGTCTCAAGCATTAGACAGGACCTACACCATGGGCTCTTCTGGTTTTCAGGCCTTCCGATTTGGACTGTAACTATACCATCAGCTCTCCTGGGTCTCCAGATTTCTGTCTTCCTTTGCAAACCTTAGGACTTGTAAGCCTTCATAATTATCACGCACACATACCCCCTATTGGTTCTCTGTTTATGGTGAACGCTAATAGAGTAATGTAGACAAATTCTTAAAAAGATATATAACATCAGAACTCAGTGAAAAAGAAATAAACAGCTTCATTAGTCCTATAACTATTAAGAATTTTAACAGTTAATGAATCACTAGGCCAAGTTAGTTTAAAATGAATTATTATCAATCTTCCAAGGCAAAGAAAAGAAAAAATACAAACATTTACATCCACATCGAAATTCGGTCTATTCTGGATAGGCAAAGATAATTTTACTTTTCAATCTTTATAAGTGAAGTTCACTGCATTATCAAATTGAAAGAGAAACACCATATGATAATTTCATTAGAAGCAAAAATAAAACACATTTGATAAAAGCCAACACTTAGAATAAAATATACTGCTAAATAGAATTTTAAATGGAAAAGAAATAAGAATCATTCTTTTCATACTAGAGATTGAGACAAGGGGCCAATTATCACCACTTCTAGTTAATATTTTAGGAGAAATACTAGCCAGGATGATAAGAAAAGAGAAGAAAAATAATAAAACTATAAATTTTGGAATGGAAAAAAGTAAAACTGTCATGATTTGAAGATGTTGTGACTGTTTATGTAGAATAACTAAAATAATACATGGAAATTATTTTAGAAATAATGGAAGAGTTTAGCAAACTATGTACATTAATATATAAAAGTGGTTGCCTTACTGGACAGCAGACATCAACTTGAAAAGGCAATTAAGAAGAAGACATAATTTTTAGTAATATCAGGGAAAATCTAATATTGAGAAATAAACAAAAAAATTTAAAATTTTATAGAAAAAATACAAATTTATTAGACGTAGCAAAGATGACATAAATAAGAGGAAAAAAATGACATGCCAAGTTAAGGCAGGAATATCACAGAGATGTTAATTCTCTCAAAATTCATCCCTAGGTTCAATGTAATCCCCCTCAAAATTGTAACAAGAAAATTTTTTTTACTTGATATTTCTAATATTTATTTAGTGGAGTAATGGGCCAAAAATAATAGCCAGGATACTTTTAATAAGAGCAGAGAGGAGAAACTTGTCTTGCTAGGTATCGATACTTACACATTACTAATGAAGACAGCATGGTGTTGGTATAACAAAGACATGTTCACCTTGGAATCAGAAGCAGACCCACACATCTATGATACATTGGCATATGATAGAGGGGTCTTGAATGACAATAGTATAAAGGAAGACTTTTTGATGAAAAGAGTTGGTATAAAAGAAAATCACATAAAAAATAAATTTGTTTTCTAATCTCATAAAAGATTTAATAAAAATCAATTCCAGATGGATGTTAAAAGATATAAAGTTCTTAGTAGAAAATGTAGATAAATACAGTTAAGAAACTTAGGTAGGAAAAAAAATTCTTAAATAAGATAGAAGTGGAAAGGAATAAAAACATCAATAAACTTGGTTATACCAAAATCAGGATTTTTTAATTCATCACAAGAGTTCTTAAAGAATATGGAAAAACAAGTTTTAAACTGGGAAGGGATACCTGTATTACATAAAATGAAAAGATTAATTTCAAGAATACATTTTAAAAACTCATAAAAATTAATTGGAAAAATACCAGCAAACCAATAAAGAAAAAAGAAGGGGTGGTATGGGGAGTTAAGAGTAGCCATCTTACAAAGAAGCAAACCTGTGACAAAATAGTCAACATAATTAGTGATAAGAGAAATGCCAATAGTGACCATGAACAGCTTAGATGATTTAATTGACAAAAGTTAAAAGTCTGATATTATCAAGTATTGGAGAAAAGTGCATTGACTGAATGTCTTGCATATTGCTGGAGGGAGTATAAATTCAAGGAACTGCTTTGGAAAACGGTTTCAGATTCCCCTTTAGAGTCAGACATTCACCCATGTTTTGGCCTGGCAATTCCATGTCACAAAATATACCCAAGAGAAACTGTTAGATGTGAACACAGGACACATGACCTGGAATATTTATAGCAATACTATTCACATTATTCAAAATTTGGAAACAGCCCAAATGCTCACCAGCAGGACAGTGGGTGGCTAAAATATGGTATATGCACACAATAAAATACCACAAGCAATGAGGATGAGTAACTACAGAGATGTGCAAAAAGAGGGATGAAATTTAGCAGTTTTTTTAAATATGTATTTTATTGTGTTTTAGTTTTTGGCATACATGTGAAGAACACGCAAGACTGTTGCATAGGTACATACCTGCCCTCCTCCTCATCACCTATATTTAGCATTTCTCCCCCATGTTATCCCTCCCCAACTCCCCCAACCCCCGCTGTCCCTCCCCTAGTTTCCCCCACAGACCCCAGTGTGTGATGCTCCCCTCCCTGTGTCCATGTGTTCTCATTGTTCAACAGCTGCCTATGAGTGAGAACATGCGATGTTTGATTTTCTGTTCTTGCGTCAGTTTGCTGAGAATGATGGTTAGCAGTATAATGTTAAGTAAAAAGTAATTCTAGAAGGATTATACGCAGTATGATACCCATTTTTATAAAATTAAATGTAGTACAAATAATGTATGTAATAAAAATTTTAGTAATTCCTACATATAAATACATGTGTAACAAGGAAATCAAGAGAAGGATGAACATGGAATTCAAGATGATCATCTTCTTGAATGAGGTGAAGGTTGGCAGAGGGATGAGAAAAGATACCACACTGTCAAGATTCTAGTTTCTATAATAGTTGCTAAACTCACAGATGGCTACAACATTATGAAAAATAACTAAAGTAAGCCATGCATGAATCAACAATGGAATAATTTTAATGGATACAATTTTGTTTCCCCTGAGGTCTAAAGGCAGCAGTGAATTCACCGTCTCCCACAGGGGAACTGGGATTCTGATTGCAGAAGCTATGGCTGCAGTGAAGAGGTGGGAAAACATATACCCACAAGAGCTTTCCTTTGTTGTGCACGAGGGAGGTCTTTGTCCTCAGAAAGAAGGTGTTTCTTATCCTTTGTTGTCACCAGGAGTCACCTGGAACTGCTCTGCCTTTTTCTTTTGCTGCAGTAAGAAAGCTCAATATGGAATGGCAAATTCCACAGTCAGCTCTTAAGGCAAAGACTGGTCAGGATATGCTATGTCAGAGCCCTTTGATTTCAATTGACAGCACTCATGATTTCCACACAGCTCACTCCTACAGCACACCCCTGCTGACTTTGATCTCAAGGAAACTCCCCTTTTTGGAGCCCCTCCCTTGTTGGCATGTTGACATGCTTTAAAAAAAAAAAAAAAAAAACACTTATGTTATCAATTAGAGGAATTTGTAGCATCCATAGCATAGGTTCTTAAATGTCATGGTCTGCTCATGGACAGCTTCCTATGTTCCTAATGCCTCTGTGAATTTGTGCTTTTATTTTTTCCTTTCTCTGTCACTTCACTGGGCTTTAAGCAAGGAGGAGGTATAACCTCATGTACTCTGGAAGTTCTTGGAAATTCATTTAGAATGAGGACAGGGAGGTGAGGCTGGTTTGGTCTCTTGGAAAAGAGAAAATGTTGATGATTGAGAAAGATGTGTTCTAGTGGTTTGAGTCAGGATTCTTAAATTATTTATCAGATTCAGGCAGAGCTACTAGAACTGAACGAAAACAAACAGAATGAATCTAAAAGAAAATTGGGTTGCCAAAAATGAGCCTTTAAATAGAAAGTCTACAACCCTCAGCCCAAGTGCTGTAATCCTCAGACTACAGTGATTTTCAGACATGCGAAATATATGTACACGGTAAACACATAAGAGCTGTCGAAATGATAATAAGCTGAACTTTCAATAATTTGTTAGAATTGCTTCCCTTGTTTTCTCCCATTGGAAATGGTCACTTATATTCTGCAGGAATCGTCTGAATTTTTAATTTAATTTTGTTTGCAAGACATTCTAACCTACTGATACGAGAGATGCACTAAAGAAGTGCATGCATGTTTTTGTTTGTTTTTTTCATATGACCCCTTTAGGAAATCTTCTGTTAGAGCCATTAAAAAGAGTAGTTTTATTAGGTTACATATATAATATGCACCAAAATTTCCAGGAAGATTGTAGAAAACAAAACAGTGAGAAACCCTGAGATATAATATTACACTTTGTCTACTGGGATGTCTTAAGACTGATCTTCAATGCTACCCAAGACCTCCCATGGATAAACTTGACCCTTTATTTTATTTTTTGCCCATTCACTCACCTTCTTTGTCTATACCCTGGTTTTCCATCACATCTAAAATCCAGAAACTAGCCAATCTATGAATTCCACAATCTTGATTATGGCTTGTAATGACCTGGCCCTGCCCCTGCTGTCTCCCTGTCTTCCTGGTTTAATCATATCGCGTTTAGTTTCTGAAACATGCCAAGATCCTTGCACTTGTGTTTTTCTTTTTGCTGCCTAGAGTATTCATACCCTTTCACCTCTTCTGACTAGCATCGATTGACTCTCTAATTCTCAGCTTAAATATCCCTTGTTCATGAGACTTTTCTGACCTCCCTATAACATGCTAGCAGCTTCAAGTTTTCCCTTAGAGCTACTATCAATATTGCACGTTGTACCTGTGTTAGATTTCCCTTTGGTTCCTGTTTAATGTGTCTTCAATATGGCATTAGGGCAGGTATAATACCTCTTGGTTCCTTGTATAAGAGCAATAAATGTACAGTGGTTAAAACTTAGTAGGTTTCCAATACATATTTACTGAGTTACACAAATTGAAGGTAGAGTTTTAGATTAATTACGGCTGAAGTACACACTTGAGGAATAACCAAGTCCAGATTCACTTGCTTACATATTGCACTTGTTAGATCCTGATCTTTAAACCCTGATGTGACCTAATTCACTCTTGATTCTAGGATGAAGTTTTACTTTTACTATCAAAAAAAATTGGAGATCTTGCTATATTCCCTGACCTTAATGTCTTTAGGCAACTCATGAAACCTTTCTGAGCCAAGGTTCTTTTATTTGAAGAATGAAGGCCAAAGGTTAGTCAGAGTGATTGAGACTATTTAAACACAAATCTCAGTACTGACCCAAGAGCACACAGCCACACACAGATGCCAGCTCCTTTTCCTCACTATTATACTTGTGTGTGAGTTCAGACCAAGTTTGAGAGCACACAGCCAACACAAGACCACTCTTACTTCTGACACCAATTGTAACTTGAGCATGCTGGTTCCCAAAACTACCCTCAGATGTGATAATCAGCTAAAAAGACTCACAGAATTCACTGCAAGCCATTATACTCAGGGTTACACATGGTTTCACAGTGGAAGAATGCAGATTAAAATCAGCCAAGGGAGAGACACGTACAACAGAGTCCAGGAGGCATCCAAATGTGGAGTTTCAAGTCCTGACTGTGGAGTCAGGACAGTGTTACCTCTTCCTAGCCACAATGTGGGACAACATGGATGGGGTATTGTTGACCTGAGCCACACCTGATACACACCTGAGCGTCCAGGGCATTTACTGGGGCTTCATCGCTTAGACATGATTGATTGATTGATGGATTGATTCTCTACATAGCTGATCTTCATCTCCAAGTTGGCTGAGATTGTGTGATCCAAAACTCCCACCCTAAGTCACATTGTTACCATCTGGCTTGGCCTAAAGGCCACACCCTAAATCACACTGTTAGACGATCCAGTGTGACCCAAGGCCCTCACACAAACATATACTCCTATTAGGCATGCCATTGCAATGACTAGAGATTACCTTTCAAACGTAATCTCTAAGGCAGAGGTCAGGCCTATTTTTGGGCAAGGTTAAATTAGCTATTACGTAGTTGGATACCACATGTTCACCTGTTGGCTCCCTATACAAATGCCATTTTCATACCCATCTTCCTCATCAATTCAAAGTTCCATCTTCCGTGGAACATTAATTTCTCTTGGTCTCCTCTCCTTGCTCTGTGACATAGAGTCATCTTCAAGCTGAATGTGAGTAAGCTGAATGCTTATTAATGTATTTGCCTTAATCCACTTAGACTACGCTAACAAATACTATAAACCACGTGGTTTATAAACAACAGACATTTATTTCTCAAAGTTCTGGAGGCTGGGAAGTGTAAGACCAAGGTGCCAGAAGATCCGGTGTGGTGAAGGCCACTTTCTCATATATAGCACTTTTTGCTGTGTCTTTACATGACAGACAGGGCAAGGCAGCTCTCTGGAACTTCTTTTTTAAGGGTGATAATCCCATTTATTCGGGCTTCAAAATATTATCACCCTTAAAAAAGAGGCTAGGGGTTCAAGACTAGCCTAGGCAATATAACAAGACCTTGTCTCTACAAAATATGAAAACAAAAATTATCTGGGCATGTGGAGGCACTCGCCTATAGTCACAGCTACTTGGGAAACTGAGGCAGGAGGACTGCTTGAGCCTAGAGGACTGAAACTGCAATGAGCCATGACTGTGCCACTGCACTCTAGCCTGGGTGACAGACTGAGACCCTGTCTCAAAACAGAAAAAGAAAAAGGTATTATAGATACACATACTCAAGATTTTAAGCTCCTTGAAGGAAGGCAATGTAATCTTTTTACCTATTTTTATAAACCCTGCAACATTTTGAGTAGTGTGTAACATGGAGTCGAAGTTCAGTAACTATCTAATGGAACATTCATGGTTTTTAGGAAGAAAATGAAATTCTGAAGACAATAGCAATTATTTTACTGATATTATATGAATTATATGAATGAGGCCTTTTATTCAACTAGTAACACTACATTCTCTAAAAGGTAAGTTGAGTTGCTTAAAAGGACAGCCTGACATTGCCCATGAGAAGTTATTAATATTTTGCTTGACTCTTTTAATGATAGCGACTGTCAAACACTTAATGTCCAGGATTCTTTACCTTACCTTTGGAATATTAGATTTTTTTAATCTTCTGGTATTCCCTCAATTTCCTATAATTACATTAGTCTAATTATTTATAAATTTCCAATGGCACATCATTTGGTCAGATCAACAAAATCATGTTCACCTATTGCAATAGTCAGGTATTCTCTACCACTTCTTACAAAAAGGATTCTTTTGTAAGAGACAAAAGCTCAAAATTACCCACTAATTATCTATACTATATCTCTTAAATTGTAAATAGGTTAAATTTATCATTTTCACCAGATCAGCATATTCTGAAATTTCTGGGGTTTTTTTCCCAAAATTGGATCCATTAGTCCCCTGGATGAGTCCCATCATCTCATTCCACGCTTTACTGAGAATCCTATCTAGTTTCGTGTTTGCACTCACTCAGCCTGTGCCTTTTTCCTTCTTGCTTCTTTTTGTAGAAGCAGACTTTCACAGCTATGCAGGGATCACTTTATTGTGTTCTTTCTTCTACTACTGATTTCCACTTGGCCTGAAGACAAAGTAGCAGCCTTTCATAAAGTCATGTCAGCTGTTTCTTGAGAGTATTACCCTTCACGGGCTTAGTTAAACAGGGTATTTCAAAAGCTGGCAGGTTATTCAATAACTCTACTCATTTTTATAAAGTGAGCTACACAGAAGTGTTTATTGTGATTTACAGATGGGCTGCAGATAAATTGTGCGTCGTGACCTCCTAGTGGCCCCGCTACCCAATGTCACCTTCCTTGTTTCTGTATCTTATTGCATACTGAGAAACAGGTAAACACAGCTCAACATGTTTAGTATACAAACTGCTAATGCCTCAAGGAACAGCCTTCTAAACAAATGTGACTCCAAAGCTAGTACATTCTAAAATCTTAACTGGTTTTATAAAAGGTAAATTAGGGGTTTTGCCTTTTTTTAAAATCTGTATTGATTTTGTGTCTTGAAGCAAAACAATCGGTTTCCAAACACTGTTGGAATTGGGCTCTGCTTTTTATCTTTCTCTGTTTATATTAAGTGAAAGACGAAGTGCCGAACAGGACACAAACTTTAATGTCATATGATCAAGAAAAAACGTTCCTCTTTGTGGTCCTAGAATGTCTACATCAGCCAACATATTCAAGTCATGAACGTGAACTCCCATTCTCCATATCCAACATTCAACTTGTAATTAAGTTCTTAGACCTCATTGAGCAGTTTATAGCAGTGCTGAGGGTTACCTACAAGGACAACTCTATCGTTATTTCATGAGTTCCTGATGGGCATAAGCTACAAGAAGACAAACTAGAATTCAAGAGTAAACAAGAATTCCACGCCAAGAAACCTGAAATTCAAAACCTCCACTGATCCCACCATATACATTCTAGAATATCGTTTCAATCACAATAGAAAGATAAAACACAAAGCACTAAAGAACTGAAGATGGGGCTGGGGAGGTCTGTGCAAATAAAATGAATTTTTAGAAAATAGACTTTGTAAAGGAAACTTAAATTTTCTGGCAAACAAAATATATTTAAAATTTCATGGATCTCTGGTGACCCATGCTAAGGATACCCAAATGAGGAGAAAATCTGCTAAATTTAAACAGGCATTGTTGCTTCACCTTAAAAAATAAAACGGGGTGGGGAGAGGAATCTTTAAGGATAACACAGTTTGATTTTTAAAACAAATTGAGAATGAACGTAGGTTCCATCTCTAATGATGTCTTACCATATTAGTTTAGACAATGTAACCACTTTGATAGGTTAAATGTTTCTCACTTACTTGCCTGGGATATTGTCAAAAGAATCAGTGAAAGACATTCTGCAAAGCATTTGTGATGTAATCACCTTCCTGGTTATTGGTCCAAGATTTAAAGAACTCTAAAGTTTTAAGTTAGCTGAGCCTAGCAGAGCAAGAACAAGTAGAGAGTACACATTACAGGAGCCTAAGCCTTCAGAAAGAAATGAGTACAATTACATTGTGACACTTCTCTCCTTCCCTTCCTCTTAATGGGACAAGTCTCTTGGCTTACCTCTAATTGAATTCATCTTTGATGAGTAGGTTGTATAATATACAACAATGTCCTTTTTTACCAAACCTAGAACAGAAAATAGCAGGCTGGGCATGGTGGCTCATGCCTGTAATCCCAGCACTTTGGGAGGCCGAGCCAGCGGATCACCTGAGGTCCGGAGTTCAAGACCAGCCTGGCCAACATGGTGAAACTCCGTCTCTACAAAAATACAAAAATTAGTCAGGCATGATGGTGAGTGAC
The DNA here is from genome assembly GCA_036589455.1 of Ateles fusciceps. NCBI lineage: Eukaryota > Metazoa > Chordata > Mammalia > Primates > Atelidae > Ateles > Ateles fusciceps. The sequence goes on along the minus strand of JAZHEH010002724.1, from coordinate 871,956 downwards.
TGTAATCCCAACTACTGGGAAAGCTGGGCAGGAGAATCACTCGAACCCGGGAGGTGGAGGTTGCAGTGAGCTGAGATCACACCATTGCACTCCAGCCTGGGTGACAGAGCGAGACTCCATCTCTAAATAAATAAATAAATAAATAACAAAAAACAGCAGATGTGTAACTAAGATAATACCAAATTTTTTTAAATTTTTCTTTATTTGTATGTATGTATTTATTTATAGTCTGCATCTTGCTCTGTCAACTGGGCTGGACTGCAGTGGCACAATCACAGCTCACCGCAACCTCCAACTTCTGGGCTCAAGTGATCCTCTCAACTCTGCCTCCTGAGTAGCTGGGACAATAGGCACAGGCCCTAGCCAATTTTTTTTTTTTTTTATAATTTTCTTGCAGAGATGGAGTGTCACTGTTACCCAGGCTGGTCTCAAGCTCCTAGGCTCAAGCAACCTTCCTGGCCTGGCCCCTCAAAGTGCTAGATTTACAGGTATGAGCCACCAGGCCCAGCCTATTTTTTATTTTAAAAACTACATATATTTGTAACTGTAAGAAAAAACACAGAAAAAAATCAGGCATATAGATTTATTCATCATAAAACTTCTTTCAAGTTTAATTCAGTTTGAAAGCCATTTCTGTGAAACCCAGTTCATATTAACCTTAACTCAATACTATTTTGACCTAAAGAGAGGAGCTTTGGAGTTGGAAACCGCTTTTTTCGAATTGTATAAGATGAATAAAAGCACTTGAGCGGGTGTATTCTCTTTAAGATCAGTGACCCTGGTAAGGCTAATTACTCTAACCCTCTCCCTCTAAATTTAAAGACACCTTGGTAACTGGAAGGACCATATGATTAACTGGCTGAGAAGACTGACCATGATAAGGGTGGCTGGTGCTTCCAGGTCTCCCCCTCAGCTGCCTCTTTGTCACCTGGAGAATATACTATATGTGCCTATGAGCTGCATCTCAAAGGGCTGGGAGATTCTTTCACGAAGATTGATAGCAGTGGTGCAGGGATAGGGAAAGATAATTTAAGTCTTAATGAGACTGCACTTCTGGGGAAAATATGGAATGGCATTGGGATTCTAGGGACTCAGCTGTTATGGGCCAGTCCATAAGGCATTGTCTCATTTTCTTTCAAACCATAGCCCAGATTTCCAGCTGAAGCCATCTTTGTCTTCCAAGTGGCATTCTCCATCTTAGACTCTTTATTAAAATTAATGTTGATCAAAATTGTAATTTTTTTAACTTCTTCTCCTTATATTTGATCTGCTCTTATTTGTGACTAGTATTCTATAATCAGTTCATGAATATTTTCTCATGCTATTAACATGAACCTCTTGTCATCATAATACAAGTCCTAGTCACAGGCTGTTTTTTCTTCCATTTCTTTAATCCAGTTGTTCCCCATCGCACAAGAGTAAATTTACTTATTACTTGTGCTATAATAACAAACATACCACACAAACCCAAACTTGTGTTTTTTTAAATGAAGTTACATGATGTTTAATGAAAAATTCTGCTAGTACAAACATAAACGGGAACAACACTTCAGACCCACGAGGTGGTGTATATACTTTGGGTCAGGAATAGCATTCCTGGGAATTTATCCTAAAGAAATAATTAAGCAAATGTGAAAACAGTGTTTATAAAGTAACGATTGTCAATTATTTAAAAACTATGAAAAGCTATCCAAATGTCCAACTATAGGAAAATAGCTAAGTAGATGTTACACCATTGAACGGGACAGAAGAGTTCAGCAGATATTTAAAAACATAATTATTAAGGTTATAGAGAAAACCAAAATACTTTATAGTTCAGTGTTAAATTTTCAAAGCCTTATATAAAATAATAGGCTACATTTTATCATTGCGATGTATAAAATATAACTGCAGTTAGGAATAGATGATCATGTACAAAAGTGATAAGTTTCTCTGTTAAGTGATGTCAGCAAAATTTTTTCTTCAGAACTCTATATTATTATCTCATTTTTTAACATTTAATTTTGCTGATGTTTTTAAAATCATAAAGTGTGTTAATTTTCGTGTGTTAAATCTATTTGTCTACCCTTCAGTAGTTTTGACTAAAGATGGTAAATGTTGACTGAAATCAAATTTAAAATTAAAATTTATTTTTTTTATATTTACAAGACTTTTAAGTATAGAAGAAATTTAAATAATGCTTCAAATGATGTTTTCATAAGCTTGTAGCATTTATAATTCTGAAAATTTTTAAAGCTAATTCTGCACTAAGACTTTGGGTTTATTTTTCTATAAGTATAGATATATATACAATTTTACGTCAACTATCTGAGAGTAAAGACAGTTCACCTGTCTAATAAAAACACTAGAAAAATAATATCATCTCATATAATCACAGTGCAATAATCAAAGTCAGAAAAATTGACATTGTCTATTACTATCATCTAATCCATAATTTGTATTTAAATTTTATCAAATTACCCAATGTTTCTATAACTAGTTTTTTTTTCCCCTGGTATTTAGGATGCAATCCAGGATCCTATGGTGCATTTAGTTCTCTCAGTTCCTTCATTTTCAATTGTAATCTTTCAATTGAGTGTGTCTCCTCTTTTCTTATAACTAGACTCAAGTGAAGAGTTTCAGTACACACCACAGAAATGATGTAGTAACTTTCTTTCATTGTTAATAAAAATAGAAATATAAAAATTTTCTTAAATTGTTAATTATATGGAACTGACAAAACAGTCGTCACTAGAGATAACTCACAAAGTTTTACTTTGAGAGACGACTCTGACAAGAGAATGCAAGTGCTAAACGGAGCTTCCTGAAAGACACAAGCAAAGCAGACTGTTCAGGAGCCTAAGCTCAGCAAGTGAGGCATTCTTTCCACCACATGAGGGGTTTGGGTGGGTTTAATTTCCGGAAACGTAATTACAAACCACATCTCTCGGGCTCAGCGAACAATGGTGGGGGGGTACTCACATTTGAAATTCACTTTGGACCAGAAAGCATGGCCCATCGGAATGATGCGTTCTCCTACATACAAGATCATTCCCATCCCTCTCTGACTTGTAGAGCTGCCCAGCCTCAGCTCATCATTCTTTCCCAAATAACCCAGCCAGAGAACAGCTGCAGGGCCAGGACCTCAAAGCAAAGCTCCAGGGGATGCACAACACCAGCTCTGCCATTACCAGGGATGGCTCCAGAGACACGAGAGTCACAGCTGGGTGCTCCGATCACAAGAGGGGATCCAATCCTGGCAATTACAGAATGTATCGAGGAGTTACATGCTGAGAAAATGTGTTCTGCATGTCATGAAGAATAAATAAAGAGAAAATCCCAGGATCTTGTGTTTTACAGACTCTTTTGTGATTGGAATCAAACTCACAATAGCCCCTTTGCTTTCTGCAGCCACTTCTTCTGGGACATGGTACTATTTGATGTGTTTATTTACATTTCTTTGTGCTTTATTTCAAAGCAAATCTCTAAAGCAAGTTATACTTGAAGAGACATGGGCTGGGTGGTTCTTTAAAAATGAGAATTCACTTAATCCTCAAGAACTACTGTTGACTTTTCTGCCTGTGCTTCTGCTTATTTACCCCATTTCCAATGCATGTTTGCTCAACAAAAGCAGCAGACAATCATGCTTACACATTCACTTCTGTGACACACAGTCTGACTACTTCTAACCTTTTGGTTATGATTTTCATAAAATCCTAAGTGAACAGATATTATCTTTCCACTGCTCTTGGCACCATGATGCTTGAATGCTTCTTGTTTATATTTCCAGCTGAGCATCACCAAACAGAAACAGGCATGGGGGATTCACCTAATGCTAACCCTCTCAGCATTTTAAAAATAAGAAGAGATAAGCATGGAAAAATCATGGGAAAAAACTAAGGCATAGCAAAGCTCCTTGGCATACGTCAAAATAGACTAACTCTGCTTTTAAGGCAAAGAAAAGGAGTCAGGCTTCTCTCTTCTGCAAAACCATATAAGAAGACTGCCCTGGGGAGATGTCAAATCCTCATCAAACCCTCATCAAATAATCTGAAAGATAAATAGGAGAGGTAAAGGGCAGCGCAGGCATGGAGATAGCAGAAACACAGGACGAGAGAAGAAAAATAAATTGAGACATTGTATAAGTTAGGTATTGCTAACTAACAAGCCATCCCAGAACTTAATGGCTTAAAGTAATGTAGCATTTCTAAGCAGGTATGTGCTAGCTGGGCAGTTCTGCTGATCTGATCTGCCTCAAGAGGGGGGCTAACACATGCATCTGTGGTCAGCTGTCAGTAAGACTGGTGGTGTGGCTGACCTTGGATGGGCTCTGGTACAAATGTAGAGCCTTAGCTAGAAGAGCTGGGCTGACGTGGCTCTGCTCCATGGGTATCACACTGCAATAGGCTGGCCCACACAAAGCCTCATGACAAAGGCAGAGGAGCAACAGGGAAAGCAGAATCATGCAGTCTCTTGAAGTTTAGGTTCCCAACTGTCACATCATCACTTCCATTGCATTCTATTGAGTCAAGCAAGGCACAAGATAGCTTAGATTTAAGGGAAGGCCTGCAAAGTTATATTGCAAAGGGCACAGATTCAGCTATAGAATTGGGATCATTTTTGCAATCAATCTACTACAGAAATGCCTAGGGAAGAGCTAATGGTCAAATATGGGTAAATATGCTAAGAGCCATGACTATCAATGAAGGGTCGTATTTGGAAACGAGGCTGGGCTTGTGATTAAAGGCATAACTAGGTTTAATGCATTTTCACCTCAGATTACCGGTGAGAGAATCTGAGCATAGAAGTGGTAAGATTGGGAACATTAACCTGGAAACACTGTGTAGCATTAATTGGAATAGGAAGAAACTGGAGCTCGGCCATGAGACTGTTGGAGGGCAGGGGTGGGGATTAATGTGAATTTGAGCCCTGGTCTCAGTGGTGGGGTAAAGAGAGGTCCACCTCTTGGCGCTTTGTGGTAGTGTCTCAGTTCCTGCCAATGGCAGGATCATGGGGTTCTCAGTGGCTGAGGAGGGCACACGTAAGTGTATCAGAAGCACACTTCCAGCTACAGAGAAAGGAGAGGCTCAAAGGGTCAAGCTGTCTGGGATAAAGTGACTTAAGGATGATCAGAATAGTGAAAAGTTTACAGCAGTCTTCTGGATCTAAAACAAGGAGGACAGGAGGCTTTAATAACAGTTGCTTGGGTCTAAGAACTTGGACTCCCTAAAATTACTGAAAGAGACAGAGTAAAAGTTCCAATTCTGTATTTAAGCTGTGCTTCAGAATTTCTCTTTCTATGACAGTATTCTGAATTGAACTCTCACTTTATATCCTGGGCAAATCCTAGATAGCGTGGCTTCTGAAACGCAAGTATAAGTTACATTTTTTTCTATCCCTGGTCCATCCATTCGTCTGAAGTTGCACTCCCTATATAATATCCCCTGGGATCCAATTCCCACTACACAGACGACAGATATAATGAAGTCATGTTTTCTATATAGAGAACTTCTAGGGAAATTAAAGTTACTTATTTACTATTTAAAACAAATTATTACAGAATAGTTATTTGTTCACCTGATGATTGTCTTCAGCCTCAGCCGAACTTGTTAGTTCTCCTTCCTAATTTCTTATTTTCCTATATAGAAACATGTGTCACTGATGAAAAGCAAGACACATACTTAGTAAAAAAGTCTAGTGAGGAGGCCAGACGACGCCTTGCATGTGTTTCAAACCCTACCTGCCGCCTACCACAATTTCCTTCAGCCTTCCAAGTCATCCATATAAACATACTCTTTGAACAAAAAATTGTGCTTAATATGCAAACAGGACTTTGAGCACAACCTGTCATCCTTGTTCCTGTGGGGACCGCTTCCCCAAGCCTTTTCTCCATGGAAACTCTCAAACTGCCATCAGCCGAGGCCTCAATGATTGGCTTCAATTTACACTAACTTATTTATGTGTGCGTGTGACAGCTAGATAGATATAGACAAGAGATTAAATAGAAAGGTAGATAAATAGAAAGAAAGATAAGTAGATAGCTAGCTAGAGAGATAAGATGATGGATGAATAGGTAGATGATGGATGGATAGATGGATGGATAGATAGATAAATTTGGTCAAAACAGTTCTTGAAGAGACAAATGCTCTCTTCTTCTTGAACCTCGTATCTCACCATGCCCCCCAAACTTATCATACCATCACATCACCTAGTCTATTAAACTATCATGATCTACCCTGGCTCTTTGACTTTCCATCTGCTGTACCTCTGACAGCAGTATTTTAAAATTTTGTTTAGTCATGGTTTTCTGTAGGGTCAGTAGTGTCCTCTTATGGCATATCCCAATAGACCTTCCAGAAACTTCTGTCCTATTGTTTGGATAGGCTCTTGCCCTCACAGCTTGAAGGTACTTGTGGCATAAGACTATATAAAGAAGTTCTGTGGACTAATCGAATACATGAAAACATGAAGTCAGTGAATTTGACATGAAGGCTGAATGTACAGTACATTTTCTGATAGAAGGCAGCTTGGCATACAAGAGAAGATTCGGGTTTTAACTCTGACTTTCCCACTTACTTGCTAAGCAAGTTACCTAACCCTTTCAAACCCCTTTGTCTTTATCTGTAAGTTGATGGATAATAATGGATACTTCATAAGGCTGCTGTGAAAATTAAATAAGATAAAGAATAAAAAGGGTTGACCAACATGCCTACCACATTTTGGTTATACAGCAAGTGAACATTTCTTTCCTCTTAATTATGTGACTGTGTTACTTCACTGAATGTAAAATATTGAAGAAAAGACGTGGAGGAAGGAAGGGGACTCTCTAATGCAAGATACTCTTCAAATAAATTGTAGCTTATAGTTTGCAGAGGTCTCCACCATTGATTGATCAAGAATAGCATTTCATACTTTGTTCCAATTGCCTGTCGCTGCACAACAAATGACCCTAAATTTTAGTGATTTAACGTAACAACATCATTTATTTTGTTAACAAATCTGTAATTTGGGTTAGGATCATGGGCACAACTCTACTCTGCTTTACTGAGCATCAGCTGGAGTGGCTCAAAGACAGGGCCCATCATTTAGTGAAGGCTCAATCACTCGCATGTCTGGCAGTTGTCGCTGGTCACCGACTGGGACCTCACACAGCCTTTCCATGTTGTCTCCTCCTGGCAACGCGGAGCTGGGTTCCAAGGGTGACTGTTTTAAAAGAGCCAGTTGGAAGCTGTATCATCTTTACAATTCAGCTTCAGAAATCATATAGTGGGACTTCCACCATAGTCCCAGCTCCACTGAGATTTCAGGGTACGCCATACAGACCTCATGCCTCAAACATCACCCTGCAAGAAGAGCATGTGGCAGGGAATATACTGGAATAACCATCTTTTGGAAAATACAATCTGTCATATTCTACAACAAGAAGTGGACTCTGTGAGGAAGCCTTCCTGCTGTGTTCCTTTTTGAGGTCACTTTATGCTTTGTGCAGCAATCATATTGGGCTGACTGCACACTTTGGGTTATGTTCTTCCTAGTGTGGTAAAAGAGGTTCAAAAACCTAGGAGATATTTCTTTAATCAAAACAAAATGTCTTTTTGTTTATTTTATTATAAACATAACACATTCTTTTTTAATGGAAAAAAGGAAGAAACAAAAAAAAGAGGCAAAGAAAGGAGAAGTAAGAAAGAAGGGAGGAAGAAAGCAAGCAAGGAAAAAATGGAAAATTGGAAGTACTTATCAAACAATCTTCTAAACAGAATCATGTTGTACATAGCCCTGAAAAGTATGTTTTCTAAAAAAATTTAATCTTTATATGACTTAGTGGTTTACTTTATGAACGTATTAGAATTTATTTAACCAAATTCTCGTTGATGTATACCTCCATTGTCTTGCAATTTCTTACTACTATAAAAATACAAGACAATGCTTTTTCTAATCCAACATATTCCTGAACACTTATCTTAGCATTTTCTTAAGCTTTAAATTAAACTGCCTATGAATTTTAAATTAGTTTTCTTTATAAAGGAAAGTGTGAGATTTCTGGCCCAATTGTGTCCTCAAGGACTCCCCTGGTAACACCCCCACTCCCCTAATTATGTCAAGTCTCACTTATTTCCAGAAGCCTTGGTAAAAATGACAACTTGTATTTTGTTGCTATATATCTGTACATAAATTTATAAGAATATGGTTATATATAAACCAATTTGTATAACTCTGTCAGGCATGATACTAGTGCTCTATGCAAATTATTTTACTTAATTCTCAAAACAACTATATAAAGCAGGTATTACTATCCTTATCTTACTGATAATAAAACAGGCCCAGAGCAGTTCAGTCCGAGTTTGAGTCTGACAGCAGAGTTTTAGCTTAACTCCCTTTCCATTATACAACACTGTATTCCCACTGAAATGTGTATAAAATATCAGGCAGAAACAAAATGAAATGGCGTATTTATATACAAAGCAGTGATACTTTCATGGAACTCCTTATTACTCTCCTAAATTTTTGCAATGGCTTTGAAACAACATATCACCCAATCAGTTGTAGACTCTTCATGTTTGCTTTCTCTGACTGCTTACCTTCAAGGACACAGCAGATGTATCTACCTGACCTTGGCTCTACCTTGGCCCTGCGTCTCACTCACTTTCTCCTACCTTCAACCCTACACCTCTTCATTTCCTCTTTGTTTCTATTACTGATTCTTTTGTTTCCTCTTGCCCTCAGCAGTAGGCCTTCCAGAAGCCAGAGGTCTCTCTCTGCCTTTTATTCCTTTAACACACATCCTGGGAGAGCTCATCCATTCTCATGGCTTTACACATCACTTCTACGCTAATAACTCCTAAATTTACATTTCCAGCCCCATCTTCAATCAAAGCAACCCTTCATTAATCACTGAGCTCCTGTTACCCTGTCTCTAGTTGCCTACTGAACACATTCAGCAGGAATATCTTACTGTTACCGTACCCTTAAAACCAAAAACATCGTCTGCTCACCAAAATGGGGTCTTCTAAACTCCTTTTCAAGTCAATGGCACCATCCTTCCATTCCTCAGGTGACTCTTCCTGTCTTTACTTTAATTCTGGGAACACACTATGAACATGATGCTTCTGTTATTAATTTAATTGGTGTTGTTATACGAAGCTAAAGGAAAAATATTTGATGCATGCTTTGAGATGTTTCTCTAATCTTTAGCTGAATTTACAGGAAAAATACTGTTTAGCTTTTCCTCCTCTGAGGATGATGATAAGGAAGACGGCTAACATTTACTGGCCCCTCTTTATGAATGAGGTGCACTTTTTAGCACTTTACACGTCAGCACATGTTGAATTCTACCAAACAGCCTGATGCGATCTCCATTTTGCAGACTGGGCATCTAACGCCAGATCACGGCAGCATGATTTGACTTCATCACCTTTGCTCTCCTCCTGTATTAACCCCCCTCATTCACCTTTCCTTTAGTTTTCTCAGAACTGTACAAAAAAGTAATCACTTTTAATTTATCAACCACCTTCGCTCTGTTTTCTCTTCCACACATTTAGTTTCTTCTTGTCATTACCAACATGGATCCCCTGACGTGCCAGGCTCACTAGTCTCCTGAATAGTTGCCTGTTCTGCTTGTCAAATGCCACCATCCTGATGCGAACCTTTGTCCTCTTCCCTGACCTCACATTTCCGCTGGCTTTGACCTCCTTCTTCCATTGTCTCTTAGCCATAATCCAGCCTGCATGCCGCTTACCAGACAATTCTCCATACACAGCCTCTTCACCTGAGAGTCCACTTCCGCTGGGATATAACAAACAGCCATGTTTCCTAGCTTGCCCCCCAGATCTACTCTCAAAAATCATACCACTAGTTATGAAAGTTTTTACCCCATCTACTCTTAATCTGTTTTAATCTGAGGCATTTAACAATCTATACATATGATACAATTTCATAGTACTGTATATAGATCATAAAAATGAGTGTATGTAAAAACTGGTGAAATCTGAATAATTTCTGTAGTTTAACTCATAGCTGATTGTACCAATGTCAGTTTCCAGGTGTTGATAATAATATACTACAGCTCTGTGAAACACTATCACTGAGGGAAGCTAGGTAAAGGGTACGTGGGAACTCATTACACTATTTCAGAAACGAATAGGAGGCTTATTTATTTCAAAATAAAAGTTTAAAATACCCTAAGGTGTTTTTATAGGAAGCTACATCCCAAGTTATCATTGGGATGAATTGCAATGAAAGGAAAAGTTTTTCCTTTTCACCCTATATAGTTCTGCACTGTCTGAACATTTTGCTAAATAAATATATCTATGCAGAAGTTGTATATGAATAAGATCAATAATTTCAGGAAAAAAATCAAAAGCATTTTCAGTGTAAATATTATGTTTGGTTTTAAAATTTCTGATTACTTATCTGCTTACTACAATTCAACATCCTTTTGTATGACTCACATATATGGTCCCTTTGGTCTGATCAGGTAGGTCATCTTAAAATTCTAGAGTGTGTATCTTGTCCACCCCTGTTGACAACCTTGTGGATTTGGCTATGCTCTCCAAGCAGATGACTTCCAAATATGTCTCTCTGGCTTGCTCTCTCTCTTTTTTGGGGGGGCGGATGGAGTCTCACTCTGTCACCCAGGCTGGAGTGCAATGGCATGATCTCTGCTCACTGTAACTTCTGCCTTCCAGGTTCAAGCGATTCTCTTGCCTCAGCCTCCTGAGTAGCTGGGATTACAGGCGTATATCCCACACCCGGCTAATTTTTGTATTCTTAGCTGAGACAGGGTTTCACCATGATGCCCAGGCTGGTCTTGAACCCCTGACCTCAAGTGATCCACCCACCTCGGCCTTTCAAAGTGCTGGAGTTACAGGCATGAGCCACTGTGGCGCTGGCCTCTCCTGGCTCTCTTACCTCCCAGAGCTCTATTCCTAAATTTCAAGTGCTGCTGGCCTTTGCGTGTACATTTTTTTTTCTTCTGGTATCTCAAACTTAGTTTGTTAAAATATTGAGCTTCTCCTCCCTCCCATGCTATCTCTTCCTTCAATGCTGTGCATATTCATTGATACCATCGTCTTTAGAATCAGTCTGACTGAAATCATGTTGAATTCATCTTTTGTTCTTCTCTCTCCTCCATTTTTTCTTCTACCCTGTTAGCATCACGTTCCCTTTCTGCAGACTTGGATGTCCCTCTAGCGTGGCATTTAATGTCATGTAAAATCTCCATGTATTTTCTTAGGTGTCTTATTACTCAACATCACACTTTCTACATTTTCATAGAAATAAAATTCGCACCATTTTTCTCACATGTCTATTTTCCACTTCCCTACCCTACATAAGTAGATAATAGTGTCCCGGAAGGAAAGGAGTTTTATCTTTCTTATCTTTATATCACTCATCTGGCGTTAGAGGCTCCATAGTCACTCAAAAACTATTTGTTGAAGTGAATTGATTTTTCTAATCAGATTGTAGTGATTTGAAAATAGACTCTTACAGACACAAAACATCCTGAACACATAGTAGGAGCTTAATAAAATTCATTGACTGATTAAAATTTGTTAGCCAGGTTTCATTATCCAGGCAAAATGAAATACAGAAAATAAACTCCCACCTCAGGCTAACTTCTCCTAGAAATAAAGTGGAGATGAATGATTCCATTGAGTTATATAGATGAGTATCTGGTCTGGCATCCATCGAGAAGAGTAAATTAGATTTTTAAATAATTCTAGGTTAATAATGTAAGATGTTATTAGTAACACAAGTAAGGAATCATTTTTAATGTAGTCTATGACCTTTATCTTGATATACTGGAATAAGAGATTTATGCATCAGAATGGGAAGAATTGTTCATTTTCAGAAAGGATTTGGAAATAAAGGGCAGAAGCTCAAATAGGGAGCATTCAAGTTTGACTAAGAACCAACTGTGAAAACGCAATGCAATTTCCCAAGCCCCACACAAGGCCTCAGAAACTGAATGGGTCCAGAGGGAGATGGTAGTTAAGAACAAGAAAGCTACTCCTTCCACATAAATACGTAAGTCATAATCATCAATAATTTAAGAAGAATAAAGGAAATTCAAAAACAGCCTATGTCAGTTTAATGACATTTGGGGAAAAAATACGATCTTCTTTTAAAGTTTGCTTCGATAAAACAAGGCTTCTTTAATACATCTCTCATTGGATCTAATAGAGGTGAAACAGATTTAACCAATCCTAACCCAGATTTATTCAATATTATGCAGATTTTATAAATTCACTAGAGGTTCAATACAAGTTCTTGTGAACTTAGTCAGTCTTCACTGATTCTTACTTGAACTTTCTGTAATTTGATAAGTAGGCAGGTGTGACCAACACTAAGCTTTAATATTTAGAGTTTTATTGAAAAAAATAAACAATGCAAAGATGTATTCAATATGCTTAAGACTTAACAAATATTGTCTCAACTCAGGGAAACACAAATTAAATAAAAATAGCCCTAATTGCTTACTCTGAGACAAGTGTTCAATTTACCAATCATCTTTTATATACGTAATAGATTATTAAATCAAGTGCAATGCTTATTAAAGATTATATCATTTGAAGGAACTCCCCCTCAGCTACCATTTATTTACTTTAATGCCCCATTGATTAAATGTTCTTCAGATTTTAAAAGTCCACTTCAGGTTTAATAGGTATCAGGTCAATTTAGAAAAGCATGCAGAACAGGTGAAAGCCAATCAGCAGGAGGAAATGACATGTATACTTCGTACTGTATGGGTGCCACAGTGGGAGGGACGTTGGAAAATCATGTACTTAACATGCTACTTAAAAGCATTTCCAAGAGAAAATACTGCAATTCTCTAAGCGTCTCAAGTGCCTTTAAGTGGAATGGACAGGAGCAAACGGTATACCCCAAGGAAGGGGTGGTAAATGGAAGAAATTCTCCGGAGTAGACCTAGGAATATGACTTTTGGTGGAACTGCCTAATGGCTACAGTGCCTTCTTTGGAAGTTATGTGGATTGGGGTTGTAACCATATCTCCGGGGTTCCAATGACATGTTTTATTCTTCCATATATCATGTCTCCAAGACATCTATAGAGAGTGACAACTTTGAAATTTGGAGTACATTCTTACTTAGCTAAATTCCACAGTGACGTACTACTGTGATTCCAATAATTGATATCTGCTTGGTTTCAGTGGTTTTGTTATGATTTGATAAATAACAGATTCTACGCGAAGCAATACCTTGGATACTGCACCCAAGTTATTTGTGTGTTTATGGAAAGAAGATAACATGGTATTTTATACTTAATCATGAAGCCAAGAGTCCCTGGATACCATAGCAGGTAATTAGTGAGTTGAACATAAGCCTTTCACTTGCCCTTTTAACACTAAAACAATAATACACTCACTCCCATTTATTCAGCAGCTACAATAAACTGTATATACTGGACATTATTTCTTTTATTTATTGTAAATATTCTAAATGAAGTTCTACGCATCTTCATATTACAGATTAATACACTAAGATTTTGAAATTAAATAACTTGTCTCAATTCAAATAGCTAGTGAGTAGCAGAACCGAGATCTGAAATCAAAATTATATCACTGCAAAGTATATGGATTTCTTTTACTATCTTACATTCCTTCTGTGGAATATCAGGACCAACAAATTTGATTAAAATCATAAATTGAGTAACTATCTTTTTTCCTGTCACAGTGCTGAGAAATAAAGATACAGAGATAAATAGACAGACCTGTTTTCATGTAAATCATTGCCTGCTTGGGGAGAAAGTCAAGTAAAGAGAAAATTAGCAAGTCGTAAGACAAATATTTTGATAGAGCAATTCACCGTGTCCAAAGAGGTGTTTGGCTGCACCAAATGGGAAAAATTAAAGAAGGTATCTAAGACTACTAAGCTGTATTTTGGGTAGTAAACACAAAAGAATAAGAAAAATAGCATCTTGGGCAGAAAAAAGTTTATGTGCAAAGGCATGGTGATAGACCCATATTTTAGGTGTGTATGAAAGACCAGCAATACCATTTTCTAATACAAAAGATGACGTATTCAGGTGCCAAGTTAAGTGAATGAGGTAAGGATATTATTTTCAAACAATGGTGGTGGAACAAATAGATTTTCAAATAAACAGTATAATTATTGACCTGAACTAATTCCAGACACAAAAATTAAGGTGAGATGTTGCAGAGTCTGAAATGGGAAACCTGGAGCCATGAAACTTCTAGAAGAAAATACAGGGAAATGACTTTTTAATCTTGGATCAGACAAATAAAAATTACTAATCTTAAAAGACAAATAGAATTGATAGGACTTCATCAAAATTAAAAAGATACACTCATCAAAGTGTACCATTAACAAAATAAACTGTCAAATTACAAACAAGAAAAGTTTTTCAGTATATAATATTTGACAAAGAAATTGTGTACAGAATACATGATGTACTTATATTTCTATAAAGTAATAAAAAAACGAACAATCCAATTTTAAATGGGCAAAAGACTTAAACACATAATCACCAAAAAATGCATGAATAGACAATAAGCTCAAGATAAGGCACTCAGTTATTAGGTAAATGCTAGTTGAAGCCACAGTAAAACACCATTTAATATTTTCCAATTGAGTTAAATAGAAAGACTGATAATACCAAATATTTTGAAGGTAATGAAGTAGCTAAAGTTCTCACACACTGCTCGTAGAGACAGCTTTCAAAAACTCTGGCAATTTTTTAAATAAACTAAGCATAGATATAGCCTATAACCCAACATTTTCAATCCCAGCTATGCACCCAAGAGAAATGAAAACATGAATGCATGCAAGACTTATGCAAGAAGTTTACAGAAGCCTTAAATAGCCCCAAACTGAACACAACGATCAGGAGGTATATGAATCAACACATTGCACAATATTCACACAATGAAATATTCCTCAACAACAAAAATGAATAACCTACTGATACATATGACAATATGAATAAATCTAAACAATATCAGACACTAAAGAATACATACATACCATCAGAAGGAATTGCCTCTGTGGGGTCTGGGATGACACTGAATGGAAAGGGACATGAAGAATCTTTCTGGGAAGTTAGAACTGTTCTATGATTTGTTTTGGGTAGCAGTTACATCAGTATATGCAATAGTCTAAACTTATCAAGCTTCATACTAATACTGTAATTTTGAAAAGCACACCTTATTGTGAAAAGGTCTTCAGAAGCCACTGTAAGAACCCTCCTAAAACATCTCCACTCAGTTGCAGTGAACAATTCAGGAGAATGAAGAGGAAGGCCAATTTTAATTTCTTCACTCTGGAAGACCATCATTACTGACAGGCTTTCAAGTTGGAGTATAAAACATGTTCTATGCCTTACTCAATTTTTTAGTCCATTGGATAATGAAGCCCTGCATTTTCCTCTTCTGAAATAACTGTTAGAAGTTGGAGATCAAAATTCTCTAATGTGAAAAATGCAGATGAAGATTTAGAAGGCTTGGACATTCAAGTTCCAAGTCAGCAATGGTACAGGTGACTTTGGCAAGTCCATGAACCATCTGGAGCTCAGTTTTCCACTGTAGGTCATGTTTGTGTGATGGGGGTTGGGGGAGGGGGAGTTGTACCACCTAGTGATGGACAGAGATTTGTGATGGCAATATAATGAGAGAGGGGAAGAGGAAAGAGGAGAGTTTCAGCTTTTAAATATCCAGAGAGACAGAAAGTATTTTCTTTTAATGCTAAGATCTATTACAGCACTAACTGGTTAAACACCATCTTTAGGACTGCCTGAAATGAGTTACCTGGAGTTAAATTTCCCAGTGAGGGCTGAATGTATGGAACTGAGATGCTAGAGGCTGAAATATCAGAAGACAACTTCCAGTGGGAAAGTAAAAACAAACAAACAAGAAACCCTCTAAATGTCATGAATAACATCACTAGATAGCTGAAAATTTAGAGGCAAGCTGACAGATTTTGAATTGCCCGTGTGCATATTTAGTGTGCATATACTATGTATTAGTGATACGCACGCATATGCATGCACACACTTTCTACATATGAACTCTATTTTTATAGTCTTATGTTAAAAGTGTTTGAAAATTGGAGTCAGAACAGGGCCAGTTTAGTATCCTAGATATTCATGGCTGTGTTTGACACAATAGGTTGTACATGTAGGAAAAGCTCTTAAAAATAACGTGAAGGAATATTCTAAAGTACTAATTAGTGTGATTTGAATTTCACACCTATTAAAAGTATTTTCCTGGGTCTTCATCATAATTACTAGTATGTGTCTATTAAAAGATGGATTTCAATACTATCCCTTTGTTTAACTTGTTTTAAGAACCTTTAAGTCTAAACGGCATTTTACTTAGAGAACATTCTTCACTGGGAAACTGAATGTATTATTTTGGATGTATTATTAGTTTCCTCAACCAAAAGGTTTTACTATTCTGTATTATGTATTAAGGGAAGTTTTTGAAGGCTATTGTAAGACTGACTCACATTCCACTGAGTGTCACAAGTTTATGAAGATATTATCACACCAGAAAGTATTCATAATTTGTTTCAGAATATTGAATAAGGTACCATGTTCAAGTACTGCTAAAGAAAGTGTAATACAAACATTTATGGGCATGATGTTTCACAAAGACCTGATAATTACAGGCATGTATTAGAGTCTCTCAATAATTTGTCAGATGATAAGGCAGGTATTACTGCACTCATCTGACAGATAAGGAAACTGAGGCTCAGAGGTTTGGTAATTTAACCAATTAAACCCAGGTACTAATAGGCACGATAAAAACTTGACCTTGGTCTTCTGATATAGATAAGGACTTTTCACAGCCCTGAATGGCCTTTCTGACTTGCACTTTATATTTAGAATTTTTGCTATAAAGTCCACAGAGCTTATCTTCCACGTGAAAAGTAACAATGACTCATGTTCTTGATTTCAAGCTGCTGACCTTTAGCAGGCTAGGAAAAGGGACTTCAGAATTTAAGACAAAGAGACCTGGAGGGGAAAGTAGACTCAATTCAAATAAGCCTAGTTATCCCTGGCTAATACTCTTTTAAAATAGATCAGCCAAAGGGAACTCTGGGGGAAAAAAGAGAAACCATCACTCAAAGAGATAATAATCTTAATTGAAATCAGAAAGCCTTCAGATCTCCTTGTGTATAAATGTGTGCGCTGTAATAGTGAACATTTAAAATCCCTATGGGATTTTAAAAATTCTGAACGGTGTTTCATCTTTGTTTTTTCTTGTTTCCTAATTGGAGGTGGACAGGGAGGAGGAAGTTCAGGAATATCAGAATCCCTGAAACATTCTCTGCTTCCTGAAAGTTCTTTCTGTGGTGCTGCACTGAACTGTCTGAAATCCAGAATCTTGGGGGAATAACAATGATGTGGCATTCTAAAGGAAAAAAAGAAAATAAAGAAATAAGAACGTGGTATTCTTAAGGAAACATGCTGCAGTGGCAGGTATTCATGGGTTTCCTTGGAAGGCGGAAGTGAAGTTGGTTAAAAGTCTGCAGCTCAACACAATACAAACAGAGACAGTCACATGAGAATGTGGAGCAGAGATGATTCTGCTATAATTCACTCACAACATCTTTTGAAGAAACAATTAAAATATATAAATATAGTAGTGACATCCTACAATATTGTGATAGAAAAAGAAATATATATTTGGTTTCTGTCCTTGGTTCCTGGGCAGAAAACCCATAAAACCCTTGGAATTTCCTGACAGGGGTGAGAGCAGCATTGTTTTGCTATGCATCATGAGCCCCAGTCAACCAAACCTGAGTTTATGCTAATCAGGTGACTCTTACAGGATGGGATTTGTTGTCTGAGGAACCAACCATGTGATTAGAGGGTTGGAACATTCAGCCTTACTGCTTGACCTCTGGGAAGGGGAAGATAGGCTGGAGATTAGGTTTAATCACCAACAGCCAATGATTTAATCAATGAGTCTTATGTAATGAAGCCTCCATCAAAACTGTAGTGGAAAGGATCCAGAGAGCTTCTGGGTCGGCAAACACATGGAAGTGCTTGAAAGAAGACACGCTTGGAGAACATGTGGAAGCTCCACAGTGCCCTGTACCTTGCTCTATGCATCTTCTCCATCTGGGAAAGATGTATCCTCAGTTGGGTCTTTTTATGACAAACAGGTAAATATAAGTAAATATTTCCCTGAGTTATGTGAGCCATTCTAGCAAATTACTGAACCCAAGAAGGGAGTTATGGATATTTCTGACTTATAGCTGGTTAGTCAGAAGTACGAGAGGTCCAGCCAGACTTTCTATTGGCATCTGAAGGGGGGGAGGGCTGGGGTGGGTACGTTCTGCAGCACTGAGCTCTTAGCCTGTGAAGTCTATACAAACTATGTGGAGTCAATGTCAGAATTGAGTTAAACTGCCCACCAAACATTGGAGAATTGGTTCGTGTGGGAAAAACCACCAGATATTTGGCATCAGAAGGGTTCTGTGTGAACGTAGAGAAAAATTTATTTATTTTCTATATAATTAAATAGAGCCGATCCATGAAGACTCTCATTCTCTGTGTGCTTGAGCATCTTATTAAAAAGAAGCATCTTCAGGGCAAAACCAAGTTAAGAAAAGTTCTTGGTACAACTCTCCGGCCACAGGTACAGAAGGCAAGCCCAGTCCAGGTGAGAAGCAGATTGTCCCTGATTATTTTCTTTAAATTGTAGACCATCGCTCATTGCTCTCAACCACTCTATAAGAGAGGGGTAGGATGCAGGGTCCTTGGCTCTTACAAACAACAAAACAAAAACAAACAGGGACTTCTAATTTTGGCTCTCACATATGAAGAACCTGGAAGCCATCAATCCCATTTTACAACAAAGAAAATCATGGTAAGTTAAAAAGTAATGACTTTTTTTAGACCCATCAGAGAAATAAGTTTTCAAGCCTAACACCCAGCCTGAAATCTGAAAAACCATATAAATTCAGAGAGTTACAGGTGAAATCTGCTTACATAGAGCAGAAACCACTAAGGATATAAACTGATAGAAACACTTCAATAATAATTTTGATGAACTGCTGGAGAGGGAGTGTGTACTCGTTACAATGAAGCTCATACTTCAATCTGGGGCTGTAGTCTTAGGGCGGCTCCCACATTTCTGTAGGATTTACCTCCAGCAAACATCCAGGAATCTTCACATGCTGAAAATCGGAGAAAAATACTTTCCTGTCACTAGTAGGAGGAGTTACAGGGTAATCCTTGTGAAATATGCCCAGAACCTTCCCTATAATAAAGACCTATTCTTCAGGAAATAAGAATTTACCAGAACCTTGTCCCAGAGCAATGAGGAAAGAACATTCCTTCAACTCCAGTCACCTTTAGCCTTTAAGTGGGAGGTTGGAGAGGTTGGCCCTAACAGAAGAAACACTTCTGAAGATTACAGGTCATAGAAGCAAGGCCACTTAAAGGATAAGCTTAGCTATTTCAGACAGCTTACTTTATTTAGCAATGTGGAATAACATTCACCTGTGTCTCCTATGGCTTAATAGTTTACTTATTTTTATCACTAAATGCTAGTTCATTTTGTGTATGTACCATTTATTTAGAATTTCTCATAATTTTTATCTGTATTTTGTACTTTCCAGCATACAGGGTCTGTATACATTTAGTTAGACATTTACATGTAGGTACTGGGAATGCTACTGTCAATGACATTTTAAAAAATATTCAAATTCTGATTGTTCATTGCTGATATCAAAAAAAAGCAACTGACATTTATATATTAACCATGGGTCCTGCAACATTGCAACACTCTCTTATTAGTTTCAGGAATTGTTTTGTTGATTATTTGGAATCCTCTACATAATCATATAATCTGGAAATAGAGAGTTTTATTATTTTTCTTTTAAAATTGCATTTTTTAAATCATTTTGTACCAGCTAGAACTTCCAGTACAATACTGAATATGCTGAGAGGACATCCTTGTTCCTGATACTGAGGAGAAAGTGTTCAGTACCTCGGATTAATGATGAGCTACAGTGCTTGAGAGAGGTCTGAGAGTCAAGAACTACATAGATCACAGGATGGAAAAGCTAACAGTAGCACAAACAGATCAAAACAAGTGGAAAAATGGAGGGTCAGGAAATGCACTGTATAAAAGAGAGAACAAGTTGTCAATTAGGAAGTAAAACTTGCAACAAAAACTACGAATAGAAGCCACGCCATAAAGAGCTATGGAATGTTGACTAAGTTGCTTCACCTCTCTGTCCCTTAGCTTTCTCCTCCGCAAAATGGGAAGAATGACTATGCCTAACTCATAAGGCTGCTTTGAGGTGTAAACGGAACCATGTGCATAAAGTACTTGGAAGATGGTCTGAGACTCAGCAGGTGCACAGTACATGCTAGCTCTTATGTTTTATAGTTGTTACTTCTGCAGACCTGCTGGTGCATTGTATGGAGAGCTAATTAAATCAGACAAAATGAGGAATGGGGAAGGACAATTTTAGGCTGGCTGAAAGAGGAGGGTTGAAAGCACATTTTAATCCATATGCGTGCATACACATGCACGTGAGAAACAGAGAGGCACTCCATCACAAAGCTCCTGAGTTGCTTGTAGACTGCCAGCAGAATCATCATTTCTCTCTTCCCTAAGAGATCTTCCATGCACAGATGAGCATTGCTTCATTTATAGAATCAGCCATTAAGTTAGAACATTCAGAGAGTAAGAAAAAATCGTCTTCCCTTCCAAACAAAATGTGCTAATAAACAGGTGCACAGAGAGTATACACAATACTTTCCTCCAAGCAGTCTTTCATCTGCTCAAACTGTCCGCCCTTTCTGTATTTGTTTATGGTGTGTTAACTGTAACTTTGCTTGTTTCTCCCCAGATGTTTGGACATCCATTAATTAGCACATCCTCTACAACATATTTGTGGATGCTTTTCACCAAGTGAAAGGAAAAGCTGGATTCCAGCTGGAAAGAAACTGCAATTAAGAAAACACACATACCACATGCACACACATAAAACAAGACTCTCTTTAGGATAGCCTGAGAGTGAGATGGGAAGACAAGGGAAAAAATGTGAATACCGAGGAGCAGTGATCCAATGGGGGGGGGGGGCATGCCTGGCTTAAACATTTTTAAGCTCACATCATCAACAAACATGTAGCTAACCTGCAAGTCCAAGGTCAAATTAATGCAGGAAAAAAATCTTGTCAGAGTAAAAAAAGGCCTTTCCTCTCTAAAGTAAGATGCCTCAAAATTAATTCTTTTTCTGGACCTCACTTTTGCCATTTTATTCCTGGTTAAGGAGCCATCCAGGTAACTAGCAAATTCAGTGCAAAAAAAGGCAATGCTGATTTCTAAATAATCAAACAGACTATTTGATTAAAAGCATGTTAAGCTGCCTCGATTTTCTTCCTATGGCACACCTGTCTGAAAAGGCACAGGGCAAAAGCAGAAAGGAGTATTGCTTTCCTTTCTGTAGAGACATGTCCAGTCTCCAACCCCATCTTTCACATCTTCCCTGGAAAACTGTTGTGTCACGGTGGTCACATTTCCTCCTATTAAATATGGTGCCGTCAATTCCTTTATGAAACAATGCTGCCAATCTCTCTCGTCTTCTGAAATCATATACAATTTTTATTTGTCACATTCCATTCACCTCTTGGGGCCTGCATTGTTTTCTTAAATTTTTTAATGTCAAGTCTCCCTTCCTCTAGCCCATGGCACTGCCCTTTATAAAAGGCAAAGATGCGAGAGCATGCAAAAAGCTAACCAGTAGAACCAGGGAAATCTCCCATCTAGCCCAGGAAAATATCTCTCTGAAAAAGTAATAATCTCTATGAAATATCATTCTCAAATTCCATCAAGTAATTTTGAATTCTGAATTGGTATTTTCACATTTAGCCAGTCACAATATAAGACTGTGATTGGCAAATGTTACTTCCGTCTTCATAGGAATTATTCATCCTCATTTTAACATTTTACCTCTGGTTGTATTTCTTAGAAAGAAGCCAGCCAAATGTCCACTGAATCTTAATAAAATCCACTGTGTATTGAGAACCTACAAAGAACTGTAATAAAACAAACACCAGAAAAAGCTATTTTTTGTGACTGTTTGCAAGTAAAACAGGAACATGGGGGAAATAAGAAATGGTGCTAAGTATATTATCACTTTAAATCTCTGCAAGAGTAGTGCAAATCTGGCATTATTATTTCCACGAAACAATAAGGAAGCTGATATTCAGACAGATTAAGCAACTTCCTCAAACTCAGAGACTCAGGAATGATATTTGTAGAATTTTTAGCAGTAGTTAAAAACATGGGCTTGTGAATCTGAAAATGTTGGGACAAGTCTTGACCCATGAAAGAGCAATGGAAGACAGGGGAGACCGGGGCAGTAGGCTAAGATGATAGATCCATTCCACAGCATCATATTCAGACAGCAGAGCCCAGTGGAGGCGGGTACATATAGAAGGAAGAGGCATGCAGATGTGGTGACTTCAGAGGACCAACCAAACCTCAGGTTCAGAATCCAAGCGGAGAAACAGTAATCATACTGAACTGTATCAAGCTTCAGCCCTGAAACTTATTTAATAAATGTGGCTCAGCTGCCCCCATTGCTGTGGGTACAGGATAAATACTAACTCAAGAGCATAAGGTCCCAAGTTGGGAATCTGGCAAGATTGTGATATATAACTGGGAAAACTCAATAATTCCATTAGGTAAATCAAAACGACCAATTGTCCATTACACACACACACACACACACACACACACACACACACACACACACACATATTCATCTTAACACATATGTGCATGCATACAAACCCACCTTATAATGTAGGCATTATTTTCCCCATTTTATCAATATGAAAGCAGACAAGCCTAAGTGTAATTTGCTGCAGTTACAGACCTCAGGAGGCTCATGACTCAGATTTGAAACTAGATATGGCTGACTTCAAATCCCATATCCTGTAACATGCTGTTAATTAGAGATTATGGTCAATCAGATGATGATTCACTTGAGGCAAGTGTCAAGAATCAGAAGGAATGAACAGAAGTACAAATAAAGGATATAACAAAGAAAATAAAAAGAAATCCCATGGCCAAGAAGCTATGAAAATACAGTCTACCTTACTAATCACCAGGAAAATAAAATTAAAGCATTAGTGAGACACTATTTCTCACAGAGTTGTCTAAAATTATAGATGTTTGATAACATCAGGTTTTGGTAAGAGTATGAGAATGTGGATAATCTTTTACACTGCTCATAGGAGTATCAATTTACACAGCTGTTGTGGTGGGCAATTTGGCAATATCCTTTAAAAGTTAAATAATCTTAATTTATCCATTTCACTTTTGGTATATACCTAAGAAGTATTTCACAAAGATGTACACATACACACAGCAATGTTTATACAAGGACGTGGCTGCAGCCTTGCCTGTAATCATAAAAACACACACACACACAATCAAAATGTCCAAATAGAAAAAATAAGTAAATAAAAACTATGTTTTAGTACATTGCTACAGTTTAAAACTGAGTTAGATTAATGTGTACTGGTGTGGGAAACATATACTGTTAAAAAGATATATTGTCCAATTCAAAAAATGTTAAGCTCTATATGACACTATAATGCTAGATACATGTAACATATTGTCCTATCCCACAGAACGTAAAACGCCAGCGGGGGAACCCTAATGTAAACTATGCACTTTGGGTGATAATGCTGCATCAGTGTAGATTAATTAACTGTAACAATGTACTACTCTGGTGAGGGATGCTGACTATGGGGAAGCCACGCACCTGGGAAGCCAGGGGGCATATGAGAACTCTCTGTGCCTTTCTCTCATTCCACATAGCACTGGAAGACCTCACCAGAGCAATAAGGCAAGATAAAGAACTAAAAGGCGGCTGCGCACGGTGGCTCACGCCTGTAATTCCAGCAATTTAGGAGGCCGAGGTGGGCGGATCACGAGGTCAAGAGATCGAGACCATCCTGGTCAATATGGTGAAACCCCGTCTCTACTAAAAGTACAAAATACTAGCCGGGCGTGGTGGAGCGTGCCTGTTGTCCC
This sequence comes from Ateles fusciceps, assembly GCA_036589455.1. Classification (NCBI taxonomy): domain Eukaryota; kingdom Metazoa; phylum Chordata; class Mammalia; order Primates; family Atelidae; genus Ateles; species Ateles fusciceps. Next base: position 847,926 of record JAZHEH010002724.1, on the reverse strand, counting down.
AGCTACCCTGGAGGCTGAGGCAGGAGAATTGCTTGAAACCGGAAAACGGAAGTTGCAGTGAGCCAAGATCACACCACTGCACTCCAGCCTGGAGACAGAGCGAGACTCTGTCTCAAAAAAAAAAAAAAAAAAAAAACTAAACCAAAAGGCATCCAAATGAGAAAAGAGGAAGTCAAATCGTGCCTCTCTGCAGATGACATGCTCTTATATTCAGAAAGATTAAGATTCCACCAAAAACCTCTTCGAGCTGATAAATTCAGATGCCCGATACAAATTCAACAAATGAAATCAGTAGCATTTTGATACACTCATAAAACACTTGAAAAAGAAATCAAGGAGGTATTCCCATTTCTAATGGCTACAAAAATACCTAGGAATAAATTTCACTGAGGTGGTAAAAGATCTCTTCCAGGAAAACTAAAAAACACTGATGAATGAAATTGAAGAGGACACAAACAAGTGGAAAGACAGTTCATGCTCCCAAACAGAAGACTCAATATTATTAAAATGACCACACTGCCCAAAGCAACTACTGCAATGAATCATCTGAGAACCAAGGGTAAAAGACAAGGAAGACAGCTAGGAGGCCCCAACACCTTGCCCCAAGCCAAAGGTGTTCCTGATACCAGGTTGGAAACCTAACTGTGATAGAATTGTGCTTTTGGAACTGTTTACCCATTTCACTCGTTTCTATTGCCCTGGTAGCAGTGGTAGCAATGGGGGCAGGGTACATCAAAGGGTACATCAAAGTTATTCTAGAAAAGTGGATTGATATCAGCAGAAAAGAACCATATATGTTTTGCAGTCACATCACTCTTCAGAATTACCCCAGGACCCAAGAGAGCAGACAAAAGGTCAAGCAGATGACTCCAGGTTGGTCTTCTTGTAAAAGATATTTCAGGACTGATACTGAGAAAGTGTTTGGATTAAGGAGAGCCCACAAACCGTAGTTGCACAGTCCCTTGCAGTGATATTCTTGAGCACAGAGCATAGAATGATGCTTTCAATTCTTGTTGGCATTATGAACAAGGGTAACCTATGCACTGGCTCCTCCTTGGTTCCTGAAGAACTGAGGAACAGACTAAGCAAGAAATAGACAGTCCTCACAGACAGCCAGGGAAAGAGGGTTGCCCCTAGTGGAGACAAGGGAAGGCACAGACCCTGCTTTCTGTCTTGTCCACTATGCATGAAGGGACAAAGTTGCATGGTGAGAGGAGCGGCTCTAGAAAGACTCACTAATGAAATCAGAAACAGTTCCGTTTATCAGAAAAAGAAAACCACACACAAACAGATGGGACTGTGGATTTCTCCCTCTGATGATGCTGAGATGGGGGAATCCCCAAGCTAGCACAGAGCATGCCTCTAAAGCTCCCTGTGGTTAAATGTGCCAGCTGTAACTAGCCATGGAACAGAGAGTAGCACCCCACAACACCCCCTCATAGACAAAACCAATTACCTCAAAATGATGAAAATGATTAGGCATGTGAATTAAAAATAATTTTCATTCACACTCCTAAAAAGATCAGACTGTCAGCTGTATGGAAAATGGAGCCTTCATGCATTTTCATTTGATTTTATATTTCAAAGTCTAATTAGTCACAATTTGTTGTTAAAAGTAATTTTTTTTATAATGTAGTTGTTTTTGATCGGGCTTGCCTTCATTATCATGGCAGCATTATCCTTAATACTGTCACAGGGTGGTGTTCTTACTCTTCTGAGCTAATGAAATAACAAACTGATGCCTTCTCAAGCCCTGCTGATCAAATCCAGAAAGATCACAAGATGCTTGCAGTGGAAAGGAAGAGACAACTGTTTCCACGTCTGGATTACATGCTTTTCATGTTAAAAGCAAGCAATCAAGCAAACAAACGCTTAGACTATAGGGCAGAGAAACCTGTGTTCAATCTAAGTTCCATCACTGTGTAACCGTGGGTGACTCACGTTTCCTCTCAGATCGTAAGATTCCCCAATTTAAACATGGGGGATGATAACACTATCTCATGTGTTGTGGTAAAAATAAACAAGTGTCAAATGCCTAGCAGAATGCCTGGCCTTCAGGAGGCTGTCAACAGATGTTAGTGAAGAGAAGCTCATTTGTGAGATAATGAGTTTATTTTCTCTTAACTTAGGTAGGATCCAAATGATAGTATCAAAAATAGCCTATACTTAGAGCTTTAAAACACACAGGAGCTTTAAAACACATAGGATTATTTTATATATTACATTACTTGAAAACAGAGCTTTAAAACACGTAAGATTATTTTATATATTACATTACTCAAAAGGAAATTTGAGTAATGTAACAGGTAAAATAATCCTATGTGTTTCACAGTTGATGATATGTATGTCATTCTGAAGAAATGAAGTGACTTGTTCAAAATTATACAAGGAGTGAATAATCAAGCCAGGTCACATATCCTGTTTGCACTAAACTGTTTTTTGAAGAGGTGTTAGTACTCTCTGCAACACACAAAGTTCTCTACAGAGTGTTGGTTGCCCATGGTAATGGGCCACAGGCAAAAAGCACAATCCACTTTAGCAGTCACTGGTGTTTTCTCTGTTCTGTTGGGAGATCTACAACGAAACCTCTTTATGTTGGATGAGGGTTTGGAGAAAAGGCCTCATTGCCAATACCCACCCACTATAACTGAAATAATCTATAAGTCAAGTTATATATCATCCAGTCCTGGTCTTCACAGTCATAGCAGGAGTTTTACTCTTATTATTACCTTTTAACTCTGAACTGTTCTTATCGGGATCTGAGAGAACAGGAGAAATGAATGGAATTCTGCATCTAATGTGAACATATTGTGATGCATATGCTTGACATATACAGATGTGATTATCTTCGGAAAGTGCATACGTTGCCACTTAAGCAAACTTAAAAAAAAAAAGACAACATGTCTTAATAGTTCCTGTCAACAGGGGAAGTTCACTCAGTGATGCCAGTCAGAGGAGAAACCACTTAGGAAAGCAACTGCCTGGTGGATTAAAAAGCCTTTTTGTCAAATGTAAAGGTCACTGAGGCAGTAAACGCCTTAAAAGGAAGACAACACATTTCACACATGAGAAGCTCAGCTTAAAACAGGCCGCAATGACCATATGAATGGATAATCCTATCTAAGTGGAAATGGACTCAAAGACATCATTTGGAGACTTAATGGCATTTAAAAGAAAAGCCAGCATTGGAGAGAACGGGCAAGTTCATGACTACCTTAGATGCCACCCACAGACAAATGTCCTTGGGAATCTCAGTAAGTTCGGTAAAACCTTCTAGATGACCTGGTCTGAGGCCATGAACTAAACCTCGTGGTTTCAAGCTGCACATCATTCTGGTAAAAGGTCCAGGCCAGGAGCTTCCCTCAGTCATACAGAAAACCCATTCCCTCCCCTTCTTTAGTGGGAAATATCAATTCTGGGACAAGTCCTCCTTTAGAATGGGCTCATCTGCCCCTCTGGACCATGACCCCATTGGTGGAGTTAGGCAGAACAGATTGCCCATACTCAGGGTTAACTAATAACCATCACTGAGTGTGTGCCATGCAGGACAACACAATAATCTTTTGGAGAAACTTGTTTTTCCATCAATTTACTCTCCCAATGCATTCCCCAGGTGGCAAGTAATCAAGACCAACTGTGTATGGTAATCTTGTAGGTGGAGAAGGGAATAGAGCTTCAGAATGAAAATGCACCAAAACTGCCACGTTGCTGATACAGGTTCCCAAGGCTGAATTTCCCTCTCCTGTGCTGTTACAACAGGATCATCACAATCTAACCACGGGAGTTTCCTGCTCAGAGGGGTATGCTCCAAAACTCAGCCAAATTTTCCACTTCCAACTGGACCACATATTTTGGACCTACTCCCTTTGATGCCTTCTCTGGGGCTGCCTACTCCAGTATCTACATCACTGAATTGGATTAAATCCAAGCTGCCTTCAATAATGGAGAGGACTTTCCAGCTGCTACATATGGTTGTGCAGATTGTACATGGCAAAGAAATGGTTGTGTGCTGCTTAAGTTCCCCAGCAAATGTCCTTGGATGAAAATATCAAGTCTTCTAGATTAAAGCAAGCTGGATTCTAGCATTTCACTGCTCTTCTCTTGTTGTGAGCAGATGTGTCTTTGCTGGGGCACTTAAAGCTGGCATCTATAAGATAGTTATGTTAGTTGTTAAGGTTATTTGGTTGTAAGCAAAGGAGACAGTCTCTGGTTATAACTCATGACAAAAGAAACTTACTGGAATCGGAACAGGTAATTCTCAGAACTGAAAGCCTACTTAACCAGAAAATAAAAAGGGACAGAAATCAAGGCAGGTCCAGGGTCAAGATAGAAGGAGCTACTTGACAAGTATTAAAAGAACTCTATTCTTTCTAAACAGTGGTTACTCTACTCAGTGAGAGCACCCAGTTAGCCTGGCTTACCTCACATACGTCTTCCTTGACTGGAGTTGGGCAGAGAACCCCGATTTTATGTCCCACCAAGACTACACACAAGAGGGAGAGAAAGTTCCCCGAGAGAGATGAGAGTGGGCTGCCACCAAGAGAGGAGTAAAGGCTAAGCAGCAAGTGTCCACCGTGACCCCCAGACTGTTCTTTTCCAAAAAAACATTTGGTGCTTAATAATCATCTGTTACACAGAGCCCTGTGTAAGGAGCAATGAGGAGGCAAGTTCAGAACACTGTCTCTGACTTTACAAAACAAAGCAAAACCTGTGCAAGGTGTACACCTCCACATCTATCCTAATTTATAAGAAGGTTTTTAAAAAGCATGGCAGAGTGAATCATTTTCACACTTTGATACTGAAAGTATAATTAGTAGTAAATTACTTGTGACATATCTCGTACGTCCATGGCCATAGAGCTTTGACCTAGAGGATTTGTGGTCTTAAAAGTTATTTTCAAACTCCATTCTATGCAGTCCCTTGCTGGGGAGAGTGGAGTAACAGCTTTCTAAAGCAGAAGAGTGCTTTTATCCACTTGTCACTTCCAGGGAAGTCTTCAGTTGAATATAATATTTTCTGGCAAAACAAATGTATGAGCCATCGCTCTTAAAGTTCAGAGTTAAGGGTCTCTGAGGTAGAGAGCTTCATAGAGAAAGGGACTTAGAGAGAAATATGTTTGATTTAAGTGAGGTGAGTGCCAAGGAGAGAGCTTTAGAAATGGGAGAGTGCTATGCATGCAGCAGAGGCGAACACATGCATGACTTGTTACCGAAGAGCAAGCAGCACAGACCGGACGGGGAGGGGAGCAGAACCACATCCTCTACACATCTGGAAAAGATGGTAGCAAAAGTATTTGCTCATGGGGTTGCTGTGAGGATTAAATGAGATCATGTTTATAATGCCCTTAGTGTGGAAACAGAGTGAATGGCACTTTAAAGAAAGCCTTCAGTGAATGTCAGCTATGCCCTGACTACTTGAGGCTCTGGAACAGATGATGAATGAGGGGTTTGGGAAAATGCTGTATCAAGGGCCACTGCAGGGCCAATGGGGCAGGCACTGGCCCTGTTGCACCTGGGAAGGCTACCTGCTTGGGAAGCCTACCTGCTTGGGAAGGCTATCTGCTCGGGAAGCCTACCTGCCATGGGACCTGCAATAAGGATGTGGCAGTGAATCAGTCAAAATGAAAGGGACTTGATGACAACACGGTAGGTCAGAGTCTACCCTCAAAATAAAAATAGAAATTTGTATTTAAATGTAAGGGAACCACATGAAAGGAAATGTGTTACGTGGGTGATAGAAATATTTTGAAGCTAACATGGGACTTGAGAAAAAGTGACAGGCAGGTAGCAGCTGTCACCCCTGGCTGAAGGGAAAGGAAGAAGTTGTATTCCAGAGCCCAGCAGCTGGAGTCACTGAGCCTGGAGCTTGTCAGGAGGAAAGTGAAGCTCCTGAGGAGCTGGAGAAGAGGTGCCCATTGCTAGGGGTGCTTTCCCCAGAGAGCAGGGGCCACAACCCCTGGCTTCCTTCTTCCCTACTGCAGGCTCCCAGAAGTCCCTCCCCGTGGCTAACTCAGCCTGAAAGGCCAAAATAACGCAGGTGTATAGAAGGAAGGTCAGGAAAAATGTAGGAATGGATCTCAGGGCAAATAGGCCAAGGACAAAACAGATTCTGAAGAAAGTATCAATTGAAATAGATGACTTTCTAGAACTGTTAAAAGATAAACTTAGGCACATAAAAATGTTAATGCGTTTCTTTGAGCATTCATAGATTTCTCAATCAGGCAGGTCTCCATTGTAGGCAGTTCAGCACTCCATGGGGGAATATGGGGTGGAGGGGCAGAGAGGAAACCTTTTATAAGGTATTTACAGAAGCAAGGGAAAAGCTAGTCTTTGATTGGTTAGAGTGGAAAGTCCCTTACTTAGAAGAAAGTTAGTGGTTTCTGATTGGCTAAACATAAGTTTCATTTAACTGTTTACATATAGGCTTCTGTTTGCTTATCCAAGGCATTGGAACCCTGGAGGCCTAATGTCCTTTATGTTTTTTTGGTGTTTTATATGTTTGTTTGTTTGTTTGTTTTGAGGCAGAGTCTTACTCGGTCGCCCTGACTCGACTGAAGTGGGGCAATCTCAGCTCACCTCAACCTCCACCACCCAGGGTCAAGTAATTCTCCTGCCTCAGCCTCCCAAGTAGCTGGGATTAAGGAGCATGCCACTACCACCTGGTTAATTTTTTGTATTTTTGGTAGAGACAGGGTTTCACCATGTCAGCCAAGCTGGTCTCAAACTCTGACCTCAAATGATCAACCCAACTTAGCCTCCCAAAATGCTGGGATTACAGGCATGAGCCACCACACCCAACCCCAATGTCCTCTTAATTAAATTTTTAAACAAAACAACTAGAAAGAGAAATAGGCAAGCCCAGCCTAACTGTTGTTTCAGACAAAGATGACTCAGGCCAGGTATTCTGCTCTGACGAGGAGGTGAAGGAGTTGTGGGGCCAAGGGAGATAAAAGGCTGGAGGGAAGGGGGTCTCTCCCAAGGCATGTCCCTTGTCCTGGGACTGTGATACCCTCTCCTAGGATCCTGCTGGGAGGTGAGTGGGGTGTAACCCACCATGGGTCTCTATGGATCTGTGTGTGTGTGAGTGTGTGTGCATGTGATATGTGTGTGTGTGAGTGTGTGTATGTGAATTTGATCTGCCTCAGTTGGCAGATTCTTTCTTTAAACATTAATGTCACTGGCTAGGCACAGGGCCTCACGCCTGTAATCTCAGCACTTTGGGAGGCCAACACGGGCAGATCACTTGAGGCTAGGAGTTTGAGACTAACTCCTGACCAACACGGTGAAACCTAATTTCTACTAAAATTGCATAAATTAGCCAGGTGTAGGGGTGCACACCTGTAATCCCAGCTGCTCAGGTGGCTTAGTCAGGAGAATCACTGGAGCCTGGGAGGCGGAGGTTGCAGTGAGCCCAGATCATGCCATTGCACTCAAGCCTGGATGACAGAGTGAGTCTCCATCTCAAAAAAAAAAAACAAACACCACCCTAATGTCACTGATTAAGGTGCTGCTGGGTGTTCTGTCTCTTACTTAACCTTGATCTTTTATAAGTCAAACACTCGAGGTGAGCTTGCCTTACTAGGTCTCTTGTGAACTCCATGCTACCTCAACGATTCCAACAGAAAATTTGAAAAAAGTAACCACTTAGGGCAGAAAGATAACAAAGGAAGAGAAGATGGTTAGAACCACCACAGATTAATTTATTTTTCAGTTTTTTTTTTTTTTTTTTTTTAGTAAGTCTTTAGAGGACTAGAAAAGTCATCATCCTCGGTTAGTGTATAAAGAGCTGGCAGCAGGAGCACCACGGGCTGTCTCATTTCTCAGGTATGATGTATCTTTTCCAGCCTTACCATTTTCACGGCTTTGGGTGAATTATACATCTGTGTTCATGTATCCTGTGATCACATTTCCTAACCCTAAGGAAATATTGGCAGAGGATCCCCCATCTCCTTTACACTCGTAGCTGGAGTTTACTAAAGAAAGAGCATGAACCAAAACAATAATTTATGAATAATATAGTGAGTAATACAGCAGGGATAAGAGAAAAGCAATGTGTATAGAGGGCGCTGATTCATATTCAGATATGTGTGGGTTCTTCTGTGGATCTATAAGGACAATCTGGGACAAGGATACCATTTCAACCTAAGAACTAGTTTTTTACCCCAAGGGGAAAGGGCATGTGTTTCTCTAGCTCTGGGGTTGAGCTAAACAATGTTGTATGTTCATTTTAGCCACTTGAGTACCTACAAATTATGATTGAGTATCTGTCCTCAAGCTGGCCTGGGTCCATGTTAATAATGGGAAAATTCTTCTCAACCTTCTCCAAACCACAGGTCTCAAAATTAGGCTACAGGTCTTTTCGGGAATGAATCCATCTCAATGACATTTACATGCATGTTTGTGTGTGGGTATTTGTGGGTACGATTGCATATATTCTCAAAAAGTATAAAATACTTTCAGCAATAACCTTACATTAGCTACATCTGCTTCAGTTAAAATTAGGGAATAGCATGTCCCAGAAAAAAGAAGCAAACGCACTCTCACTGCCAGCTTAACATTTAGACCATCTTCCAAGTCACCTTCTAACATCACAATGCTCAAAAGGCTTTCTTTTCTGCTGCGTGGATTGTGTTTCTTCAAGCCTCTCTTAGCTGGGTGACTGACACCTCCTTCCAGTTGCTTTAACTCCACTTGCTACTGCAGCCTGTAGAGCAGAAGAGCATCCAGATGCCCCTTCATTTCCCCTACTCAACAACAACAAGAAAACAACTTGCAACTGCATTAAGGAAGCAAAACAAAACCAATTCTGGCAGACAATAACTGGACCAAAGCAGCTCAATATTTCATCCTCATGTTCTGTTTGTTTGAAGAGTTTCATGAGACTCTTGTTTATAATCCCATTGAAAATGAAGTGCTCGAAAATAAAAGCTGTTTCATTTTTTCAAGCTCACTGTCCTTTGTTCATGGTCCACTAATGGAACAATTTTTAAATAATGACTTAATTTTTTTTCCTTATGAAGAAGCTTTCTGCAATCAAAAGCAAGTTCTTTATGTTTGAGCCTGGCACTCACATTTATTAGGACTAGTTGCATCCAAGTAGTAGAGGCTTATTTGTTCAGCTGGAAATGGGACATTAACATTTTAAGAGGATGATGCATAAGCTTTTAGAGATAATATTCTCCCTGCCCTATTCTCCCTGCTCTCCTTGTTGATGCTCTCTTAGAAAATGCATCATATTTTTTTCCCTAAGCAATGATGAGTTCATAACAAACAGGTTATCAAAAAAGACAAAATTTTTTGCGATCCTCCATCACTTTGAAAAATCAAAATTTGAGTTACAAATAGAAAGTTTACAAATATGAGAGAAGGCACAAACTAAGCACCCATCAAGTCCAAATCAACAATGAATATATCTCTCTGTATAAATATCCACCACAGTCTATCAACAACATCACACTGTCTTAGCAGGTAGGCGACTGGAGTGGCTAAGTCTCACCCTTTCTCATTTCCTTTTTTCCTTTTTTTTTTCTTCTCTTGATGAAGGGATTTCCCTCTTCTCTGGCCTCAAAAATTTCCTCCTTCCATTTTCCCCCACTCTCCCCTGCTTCATCACTTTCTTCCCGTCTGCCTTCTGGCTTACCCTCATCAGCAAACAAACAAGCTCCACTATCTCAGTGTAACTAACCTTCCGCTTCCCCATCCAAACTACTGCCTTATATCACTCGATTTTAATAGGCAGACTTCTCTGGTGTTGTTTATGCATGCTGTCTCCAATCCTTCCTTTCCCATGCTCTTCAGTCCACTCTCATCTGACTTCTGTCCCTACCACTCCATAAAACCTTTTCTGGCCAAGCTCACCAAAGACCTCTGCTTTGGCAAATCCTACAATCATTTCTCCTTTTTAAATTTTATTCCCTCTCTTAGCGGGACCCAACAAAACCAACCATTCTTTCCTGTTGGTGAAAGGGACTAAACCCCCCTCTTCTGGAAGGCAGAAGACAAAGGACTTTCTAACAATGTCCATTGTCTTGCTTTTTATACAACCCTACCTGCTTTCAAGGTCCAGACTGTAACATAGCAAATGTAGCTCTGTCCTCACCGGCACTCATATTTTTAAAAAGATAAGGAGAGATAATCATGTGGGTTTTGTCTCTGGTTCTGTTTATGTTACGAGTTACTTTTATAGATTTGATATGATGAACCAGCCTTGCATCCCCAGGATGAAGCCTACTTGATCGTGATGGATAAGCTTTTTGATGTGCTGCTGCATTCGGTTTGCCAGTATTTTATTGAAGATTTTTGCATCCATGTTCATCATGGATATTGGCCTGAAGTTTTCTTTTTCAATTGTGTCTCTGCTGGGTTTTGGTAGCAGGATGAGGCCTTCGACAAAATTCAACAGCCCTTTATGCTAAAAACGCTCAATAAACTAGGTATCAATGGAATGTATCTTAAAATAATAAAAGCTATTTACCACAAACCCACAGCCAATATCATACTCAACAGGCAAAAACTGGAAGCATTCCCTTTAAAGAAATAATTCATTAGAGTGAACCACCAACCAACACAATGGGAAACAATTTTTGCAATCTACCCAGATGACAAAGGGCTAATATACAGAATCCACAAATAACTAAAGCAGATCTACAAGAAAAAAACAAACCCACTCAAAAGTGGGCAAAGGATATGAATGACATTTTTCAAAAGAAGACATTTATGAGGCTAACATACATATGAAAAAAATGCTCATCATTACTGGTCATTAGAGAAATACAAATCAAAACCACATTGAGATCCCATCTCATGTCAGTTAGAATGGCGATCATTAAAAAATCTAGAGACAACAGATGCTGGAGAGGATGTGGAGAAATAGGAACACTTTTACACTGTTGGTGCAAGTGTAAATTAGTTCAACCATTGTGGAAGACAGTGTGGCGATTCCTCAAGGATCGAGAAATAGAAATTCCATTTGACGTAGCAATTCTATTACTGGGTATATATCCAAAGGATTATAAATCATTCTATTACAAAGACACATGCACAAGTATGTTCACTGAGGCAGTGTTTACAATAGGAAAGACCTGGAACCAACCCAAATGCCCATCGATGATAGACTGGACAAGCAAAATGTGGCACATAAACACCATGGAATACTATGCAGCCACAGAAAACAATGATTTTGTGTCCTTTATAGGGACATGGATGAATCTGGAAACCATCATTCTCAGCAAACTGACACAAGAACAGAAAACCAAACACCGCATGTTCTCACTTATAGGTGGTGTTGAACAACGAGAACACATGGGCACAGGGAGGGGAGCATCACACACTGGGGCATGTTGGGGGAGGGGCAGTGGGGGGCAGGGAAGCTGGGGAGGAATAACACTAGGAGAAATGCCTGATGTAGGTGAGGGGGGGATGGAGACAGCAAACCACCATGGCATGTGTGTAGCTATGCAAAAGTCCTGCAAGATCTGCATATGTACCCCAGAACTTAAAGTACAATTAAAAAAAGAAAGGTAAGGAGAAACTTACCAGAGTTTATTCTGTTAGAATTTCCACGGGACACTGCATCTCCCAGTTTAAAGGAGCCTTTGGGCCATCACCGTATTGGAATCCTGGTGGTTACCTTTTGAGTGTCACAAGGAAAAACAATGCAATCAACTTATCTTTCTGTACTCATGGTTTTTCACTCGTATTTCATGTACTGGAAAACAAATCAAAACTCAAAGCAAATTTTAATCTTGAAAAATACCTTTGATTTTCCGGTTTTTACCTCTGTACAGGCTTTTCTGGAGGCTACTTCAGGAAGGAATTCTGGTCACTTATCATGGCCAGTTGCTCTGGTTCTTTACCAATTTTATGGATTTAAGTTAATTTGTTAACAAAACAGATGGGGACACGGGAGTTTGAAAGAACTTTGCATTTAGCTATGAAGAATAAACTAATTCATCAACTCTTAGCAGGGAACCATCTGAGGACTTAATTGAGACTTGTCTTTAGAACTCAGAGCTGTTGTTTCATGTTTTCAAGGTGTGCTAATTGTCCTCTAGGGAATCTATTCTTTGTCACTTTTTTTTCTTTGCTATCTGTCAGTGTTCTCCATTCGCTCTCCACTCACTTACAGCTCAACAGTTTAGCCTGCCTGACATTTCCACTTGTCAACTACCTCCCCACCCACCTGTGTACTTCTATGCTGCACAGCTCTGGGAATTGCAGGAACTTTGACAACAGAGGCAAATTAGCATCAATAGTAACCACAGTGTACTGTGACTTCCTTGGAATCAGCCATTTGCTACCCTCAGAAGGAGTCCCAAGGAGGACCATAAAGCAGTCAGTGGTATTGCCATGTCTTCTCGAAACTAGGGTGTGGGGAGATCCGAGGAATTCTGACCCCAGGACATATATGAAAACTAGCATTTCATTGCAAGGAGTTTTAATTTTCCTGTGACCACTGCCTAAAGATTTTTTGTTTAAGCAGTGCCTGATACTGCAGACACCTACTTTTGATGGATTGCCAGTAGCATTTCCCTCTCTAAAGGGTCCTCAGTACAACACAGCCAGCTGTGTAATCTATTTAACCACAGTGTGAAAACTTTCAGCCTTGAAACTACCAGCAGGTAGGTCAATGGGTGCACAGTTTCTTTAGTCAATGCAACTTGGCATGAATTTATTCAGTGTCCATTGATGAGCATTAAGAAGGGCCTGGATACAGGGAATACTGCCCAGGGTCCCCCAGACCTCCTCAGTTCCACCCACGATGATCAGAGAAGAGCCTGTACACTGAGTAAGTCCACCCTTCCCCACCAGTGATCAAGACAGATGTGCATGCTTACAGATACATTCCACACTTTCTCCACCCTTGGCCTCCATCCTCGGAGATCTAGAAGGTATCCCAGCACATAAACTTGCCTGCCCCCAATATTCACTGTCATGTACTTTAAGTTCACTAGGAATTAATCTCATGTTGCCCCTTATTCTGATTTATATTACAAGAAACTCCCAAATTACAGGTCACTGTCAGCCCTCTTAGTGCAATCCCCCCAAAGGCTTTGTATGTTAAAATCCTCTATTCCCTGCTTCCACCAACCCCTGGCTTCTGAAACCTTTTACTTCAACCCCTAGGATTCCGAGCCCACTGGCAACAGAGCCTCCCATATTCTGGAACTCCTGGACTCAAGTGATCCTCTCGCCTCGGACTCCCACATTGCTGGGATTACAGGCATGAGCCACCGTACCCAGTCCACCTCCTATATTCCCAAATTTTCTCTGAATTTCCCCTTTGACTTCTCAAGGTCACTGAAACCAGAGTCTCCCTGAGAGTTGTTTCCCTGCAGCTCTCTCCAGTGGTAGCTCCGTTTCTCCCACAGCTCGCCTGGCAGTGGAGAGGGCATCTTCCTTGGTCTTCACTTCCCATTCAGACTTTCCTCCCTCTGTGTTTCCCTTTTAGCCCTAAAAATTCCAGCTTTGAATCGCCTGACATCAGATTATATTAAGAACATCTGCTTGTTTCAGTTATTCTTGACTCCTCTGCGCTCCCTTCATTTTTTCCCTCCAGCTTGCGTCCTGCTCTCCACACAATTCTCATTCATTTTTTTTCCTACACATGTAAAGACATTTGCAACACTCAGAATTCAATTCCGTCAGCTTTTTTCCTCAGTGGTTTTGTTCTTCACCCTATCTCAGCCTCTACTTTTAAGGTCATAATACAGACCCCATCATTGCCAAGAGCCACAGTCCTTCCACAGTCATAGCTCTATGCACCCCAATCTCTGACCACCACTTCTGTTTTTCCAGATAGTTATCTTTCTTTCTTTCTTTCTTTTTTAAGGCAGAATCTCACTCTGTAGCCCAGGCTGGAGTGCAGTGGCGTGATCTTGGCTCACTGCAACCTTCGCCGTCCATGTTTAATCAATATTCCTGCCTGAGCCTCCTGAGTAGCTGGGATTACAGGCATGTGCCACCACGCCTGGCTAATTTTTGTATTTTTAATAGAGACGGGGTTTCACCATGTTGGCCAGGCTGACCTCGAATTCCTGACCTTAGGCCATCAGCCCACCTCAGCCTCCTAAAGTGTTGGGCTTACAGGCGTTAGCCAACACACCCGGCCATCCAATAAAATACTGACAACACCTTTGCACTTTCTCTTCCCAGGGGTCTCCTCCCTTCTTCCCAATTTGAATTCCATTGTCCTTCATTATAATCACTCTTTAAATATACCCTCATTTCCTCTGATCCTTTGACCTTCACAGCACACAACTGGCAAAACCAGAACCCTAATTAAATCCAGCTCTCAGCCTACTTCCTGCTTGCATCCTGGTTGTAGAACACGGCTGTAGAAAGACATAAAAATGCACCGACCCCCATCATTTTATGTAATCAGGAGATTCCAGTGGGCCCTTATTAGTGTCCAGCAATCTCATGCCAAATCCTTGATCCAATCATTCTCCCATTCTCCAGGAGAACACTTTCATACTTTTTCCCTTTTCTTCCAATTTCTAACGTCTTTTCCCTTCAGCTTATAATTAAACAATCATAAAAGAACTTCTTCACCATTGTATTTGTTCCCGACCTCCCCATCTCTTACAGCAAAATTACATAATAAGTTTAAATAATTTAAATTTAAATTTAAATAATAAATAACCACAAAATTCTTTGAAGGATTTGCCTGTACAAGGTGTCTAATTCCTCTCCTCCAATTACTTGTTTAAGTGTCTTCAATTCAGCAATGTATATGCCGTTGTCAGTCCACCAAAACTATATTTGTCAAGACTGTCAATTACCTCAACATTATTCAAACCAACAGTCAATTCTCAACCAATCTGACTTGACCTGTCGTCGGCATTTAGGGCAGTTGATCATTCCCTTCCAATTCAAACACGTTTTTCCCCCTTTCACTTTGCTTTCAGGACACTATGCTGTCTTGATTTTCTTCTCATTACACTGGCTATTTCTCAGCAGCCTTGGCTAATTTCTTCCCCTTTCTCCAGTCCCTTAAGTTTGAGATGATGTTCCAGGGCTCCATTCTTGCTCCTCTTCCTTATCCACCCTCACTTCCTTGGTGTTCCACACAGTCTTTTGACTTTAAACATCATGCAGATGTCAAGGACCCGGAAACTTATATTTCCAGTGTGAGCCTCTTAGATTTCAGACTCCTGTGGTCACCTTTCTATGTCTCCATTAAGATTTCCAAGACACACCTCAAACCCAACATGCGTTCCCCATCTTTTCTCAGTCTAACCCTGTTGGACCCCAATCTCCTCATCTCAGTTAGCCCTTTTTAGGCTGAAGTCCTTACAGCCCTCTTTGATTATTTCTTTTCTCTCATACCCAACATCCATGCTATTTTCAAACATGTTCTGCGAATTTCCACATCAGAATAATGACCCTTCAGGTTCACTCTGCTTAGAAAGCATAGAAACGTTCCTCCGCTGCAAAGCAACACCTGCTTAGTCCCTCTGACAAACTGAACGGCATCCCTTCTAACACTCACTGTGTCCTTCTCTGCTTTACTTTTCTCTCCATTTATTTATCAAGCACATATATAGAATATACTCATATAAGTGCCATTACAATGTTAACTCATTTAAGTTTCATAACAATGCTATGAGATTACTGTCACGCCTACTCTACAGAGAAGAAAATAAAGCCACAGAGAGGTTAAAATCTGCCCAAGGTCATGCAGTTGGCAGAAGAAAGAGCTGACATTAAATCAAGGAGTCTGGCTCCAGAATCTACACTCAGCTGCTGCACCAGGCTATCTTTCCAAAGTACTTCTGATCTCTAACATTATATTTATATATTCTATATATAATATACATATAAGTCAGGTGCAATTGCTCACACCTGTAATCCCAGCACTTTGGGAGGCCAAGGCGGGTGGATCACCCGAGGTCAGGAGTTTGAGACCAGCCTGGCCAACATGGTAAAACCTCATCTTGATTAAAAATACAGAAATTACCCAGGCATGGCGGCAGGTCCCTGTAATTCCAGCTACCTGGGAGGCTGAGGCAGGAGAATCACTTGAACCCAGAAGGCAGAGGTCAAAGTGAACCCTGATCGTGACACTGCACTCCAGCCTGGGTGACAAGAGCAAGACACCATCTCAAAATAATAATAATAATATACATATGTATTATACATTATACATTATATGTATAACCATTATACATTATATAACCATTACATATATTAGATTGCTCTCTGCTGGTGTAGTTATTCATTCATGGGAGAAATATTTATTAAGCTGACACTAGGTACTAGAGACTGTTCTGAGTTCTGGAAGTACAGCAGTGACTAAAACATTAACGCATTCCTGCGCTAATGGAGCTAATGTTGTAGAGGAGGGAGAGAGACAAAAACAAATGAATGGGGATATATATATATATATGTGTGTATATATATGTGTGTATATATATGTATGTATTCATAAATACAAAAATTTATTTTATAAATATATATTATATAAAAATACTTTTATAAATGTATATATTATACAAAACACATTTTATATAATATTTAATCATAAAATATATAAATATAAAACTGTATAAAATATATTTTGATAAAATATAAATATATATGCATTATATCTATAACATACATATACATATTTATATATATGAACAGAAAACTATATAAAAATATATTTTTATACAATAAATTTATATTTAATGTTTACATTTACCTCTCTTAGGTGGTGCACACCCATAGTCCCAGCTACTTCCGGGGCTGAGGCAGCAGAATCACATGAGCCCAGGGGTTCGAGGCTACAGTGAGCCATGATCATCCCACTGTATTGCAGTCTGGGCAACAGAGAGGCTCCAACTCTATAAATAAATAAATAAATAAGTAGGTGAGCTCCCCCTGCAGGAGGCCAGCTTGAGGAAGCGCATGATTTGCCCTCAGTTTAAAACCAAGAACTGAAAAAAATAAAAGTTATTAACCACCTCCTGTAAGACCTAAGTTGCGTTAAATGCAGCTTAAGATTAAGACAAGAATGTACAATGTTTGGACTTTGGAGTCAGATTGTTTGGCACTGCCAGTGCGAAGCTGAGTGACTTCCCAAACCAATCATTCACGCTTACTGTCTTTGTCTGGAATTCTTACTTTGTCTGGAACATACACATAATTGTACCTATCACACAGATTTGAAGAAAGTGTTAATTTAGTGGATGTAATAAAGCTATCAGAACAGTACCCGGGAAGTCACAGATACTCAACAAATCTGAGCAATTAATATTAATCACACACCTGGTACTTCAGTGAGGTAGATACTATTATCTCCTTTCTTCAAGTGAGAGAACTGAGCCACAGAGAACTCAGGTAATTTGCTCACTTGGCCTGTGAGTGACAGAGCTGGAATTCACATCTCAGTTGACCTGAGTCCTTATCTACCATATTACACAGCTGTCCCTTGGCATACTTTCTACAGCAGATTCTTAACAATATTAATAATGAGATCTCTCATGTGTTTGGAGATTACATGTGCTAAGGCTTGTTCTGAAGGCTTTACATGTATTAGCTCATTTAAACTTCACAGTGAAGTAGACTCTAATACCACCCCTGTTTCACAAATGGGAAAACATAGGCACAGAGACAGCAATGCATGGCCAAAGCGACATAGCTAACATGGGGCAAAGGCAGGGTGGAACACAGGCAGTCTATCTCCAAACCCTCATCCCATAGCCCAAGGCACTACCAGAAGGTAACTCTTTGATAAAGAATAATGATTCCAACTTCAAGTTTTCCTGCTCCTAAACTTTAGCAATAATTTGACCTTGATTTTCCCATTTTTGAGTCCAATTGTCATATAGGCTCTTCAACTCCACAATTAGCAGTGATAATAGTAATAACATCTTGTCCTGTACTGAAAAATCTGATACTGACTAAAGCAGCAAATCTAAATAATTGATATTAATTACATGAGGTTTTAGGAATAATCTGCCTGAAACAACTCTGAAATGTGGGGATGAAAAGGCAGAGATAATTCTTAGCAGCTGCTGGAAAGGCATTCTGCAGAGCTGTGACTGACACCAGCCTGTCGGCTCTGAGGCAACGCATGCCTTGTCTTTAATTGCTTAGTTTTTTACACTTAGTAACCCAGATAGACCATTCGTTGATCAGTTTATGACTTATTTATCCCTCAAGTCCCCCTTCATATTTCTAAACTATGGTCCCTTCATAACCCTAATATTTCTGCTTTATCGTCCTAGGTTGACATTAGTTTTATAACTACAGAAATATGGACCAAAAGTTCCTGGGAGAATTAGCTTCCTAGGGCTACTTTTAAAAAGCACTACAGCCTGGGTGGTTTAAAACAACCTAAATTTATTTTCTTACCATTTTTGGCCTCTCACAACTCCTGCTCTCTTGTTTTGGTTTGGTTCTTCCCTGAGGCCCCTTTCCCTGGCTGGTTATGGCTATCTTCTTCCAGTGTCTTAACAGGGCCTTCCTTTCCTGACCTCTTCTTCTTATAAAGACACCGGGATTGGAACGCACCCTAATCAAACTTCGGTTTAACTTGGTTATCTCTTTAAAGACTCTGTCTCCAAATACAACCACTTGCTGAGGCACTGGAGATTAGGACTTCCACGTAGAAATGTGGAATAGAGACACACTTTGACCCGTCAACTCCACTTCAGTATCCCTTCTCACATCCATAGAAGCCTTTAAGGCAGTGGGAACGTCTGAGCTATCATTTAGTCACCCTAATTTCTGTTCCCACAAAGCTTGAAGCATTAGGCCACAGATCTCCCCTTCCATTTTCTGCAGTATAACTTTTAGAAATAAAGAGAAAAGAACTCACTTAAGCCTAGGAGCACTGCAAGATTATATCCATAAATATTAAGTTTCATTTAAACTCTCAACAACCTTATGAAATGGGTATTATCTCAGTTGTAGACATAAAAAGAACAGCCTTAGAGAGTTTAATAAACTGGCCAAAAATTCCCACAATTAATGATGACAGAACTAAGAGGTTTGGATTCAAGAAAGAAAAGAAAGAAAGGAAAGAAGAAAGGGAAATGAAAGGGAAACAGAAAGGGAAACGAAAGGGAAACAGAAAGAGAAACGAAAGGGAAACAGAAAGGGAAACGAAAGGAAAGGAGAAGAGAGGAGAAAAAAGAAAGAAAAAGGAAGGGAGGGAGGAAAGAAGAAAGGGAGGAGAGGAGAGAGAAAGAAAAAAGAAAAAGAAGGAGAGAAAAAGAAAAAAAGAAATAAAAAGGAAGGAAGGAGAGAAATAAGGGAGGAGGAGAGAGAGAAAGAAAGAAAAGAAAGAAAGATAAAGAAAGAAAGAAGGAAAGAGGAAGGAAGTTAGGAAGGAAGGAAGGGAGAGAGGGAGAAAAAGAGAAGGAGGGACAGAGAAAGAAAAAGAAGGAAAGAAAGAAAGGAAGAAAGGAAGAAAAGAAAAGTTAGGAAGGAAGGGAGGGAGAGAGGAAGAGAGGAAGAAAGAAAAAGGAAAGGAAAGGAAGAAAGAAAAGAAAGAGAGAGAAAGAAAGAAAGAGAAAAGAAAAAAGGAAGGAAGGAAGGAAAGAAAAAGAGCAACATGGGGATTGAGGGTATAAGGTTAAGGTAGAGAGACAGTGACTGAATTATGTTAAAAACCTACAGGACAACAGAGCAGAAAAATTTAAACTCTCATTTCTCCCTAAATGAGCCATTTTATAGCACAATAAAAGATAGCAGCATGTGATATAATCTAATACCACCCATTTGTTTAATCATGATATCCCTACAGCCTCCCCCAGACACCCATTGTGTGGGTCCCGAGACACTTCACAAGTCCAGTTGCAGGCCTTACTTTCACCTCACACTTCCAAGCAGCCATCCCTGAGAAGAGATGGGCTCCCAAATCCCCCAGGGCCAGGTTGTAGTGCTTGTACGCCTGCCTGCGTCACAGCATCAACACTTTGGACCAATTAATTAAACTTAAAGATAAAGACAGAGCCATAAGAACACAGCAGGAGGAAGGAACTGGCAGGAGTAGAATAACAAACATCAAGTGGTCTTGTGGTGTACAAAAGGTATTAGGGGAAGTTCCACATCTGAGACCACAACTCTGCTGGCCTTCGGCAGACACAACTGGCGGGAGGCAGCTCACTGTGCTTGCCAGTGGGCGTGAGAATTACGGAAAAGGTCATTTTTAGGGATTTCAATAAGTAGGCTGATTCTGGGATTCTCTGAGTATAGAAGCATCCCTGGTAGGAAAATACTGACCTAGCTGGTCCCCAGGTTTTCTGCTAATTTCAAAGTGACTGGTCCCCTATGTTCCAATGGATCCAATTTTTCCAAAAGCCTCTGCATTCTACCTGCTTGGCACAGATGGTAATGTGGATAGGAGACAGGTAACTGAGTATGAAGGGCAGATTAATGAACAGTTTGAGCAATTTCTAAGAGCAAAGGTTATTTAAATATCCTTTTCTAACATTATGTTGAGCTCCTATTAAGAGTCAACCTTAAAAGGCCCCAGAGGGTTTATAAATAGCACAGAAGGGCCAAAGATTATGTCATAATAAGGGACAGATGTGGATCCTGGAGGCAGCCTATATAAAAACAGGTACCCGTTCCAGGGAACAGCACCTGTCTGCCAACCCAACTCCCACCTTCACCTCTAAAGAAAGAAAAGAGCTCCACTCTTCTTGAGGTTCGAGCCCCAACTAAAACGGAAAGGGATAAATGATAGAGAACAGCATTTGAAGTCACAATCTCTGAGAACATAAACTGGGACATGTTTTGGCTTGCCCTAACTTTAAAACGGTTTTTATTTACGAACATAAAAATAGACATTTTTGGAGTCTCCTCCAGATAATTACTTGGTAACCTCCCAGTTTTGGATTCTGGCCGATCTGTCTGTTATAATGCTGCTATGAACTTTATTTAATACCACACCAGGGGAGGGGGAGAGAAATACTGAGAAGTCAGAGTACTCAGATGTTACATGGAATAACGGGGTCATAAAAATCAATGTAAAATTTAACACAAAAGGGCTGTGGGCACCCAACCATTCAAGTTAGGCGATAAGGCAGGTGGAAAGTAGGGTTGAGCTCCCAGAAAGTACTACAGTATATTTTCCCTAACTTTATTGAGAAGTATACAATGGTACTTCTGTTTGCCAGTCCATCTGTGAGTTAAACATGTTTTTAGCCATGTTTTGGAATCTATTTCCTATTTGGAGAAAATAACCATCATCATAATAAAGCAAAAATAGCACTTACTGAACTTGTTCTATGTGGCAGGCATTGTGCCAGGCAGTTATATTATCAGTAAATTCTCATAACAATCCTGAGTATCTTCCCTGTTCCCATTGTATATATGACAGCTGATAGAGGTAAGATCCTAGCCCCAGTCACACATTGGATTCATGGCTATTTGGCTCCAAAAGCCATGATCTTTCCCAACCACATATCCACATTCAATGTTCACATTCAGGGCACTGTGGTAGGCACTTCCATTTAATGAATCCTAAGCAAAGGAATCACAGCTTCCTCTTTAAAATTCTGGAGTAAAACTCAGAATATTAGCTGTTTTATCAGCTTCAGTGGTTTCTCCTGTTGAATATGAAGTGACTCACTTCGAGACCTAGGCTCCTCTGCATTTGAGAGTCACAAAGTGGTAAGAAAATAAAACCAAATAAATTACTTTGTAAAATTGGTGAATTCTTGATTATTTAGTAGAATCTAAAGTGGTGATCCATTGGGAAAACTCTAGAGGTACGTCATCTGGCTTTACAGCCTTATTTTTACCATTTTCTGGATTAGTGACCTTGAATAAGTTTCTTAATTTATATGGGCCACTTTTTTTCATTACTCTCTTTCTTCAATAGTACCAACCTGGGCAAGATGGTTGTGAGAATTACATGAGACAATGCATACTTTAAATAGTCCATGATGCATAGTAGGTTCTCAAAATTTACTATTCTTATTATCATTACTTTTCTTCTACCCTAACTCTCCAATTCAATTGATACTTGAAAGATATAACTAGGTGAGCTAACTAGAGGCTGGCTGTGTAACACATGGCTATGGGATACAGGCAGCTGTAGGGAGACTTGGTTTGACTATTGCTTCTGTGTAACAGAGTTTTGTCACCAGTAGTTTCCTAGACTCTTGAAACTTTCTATGCTAAAAATTAGAAACAGAAAACATTGCATTTAAGATCAAGTGATTTTTCACAAGGGTAGCAAGAAGATCCAATAGGAGACAAGAGACAAAAAAAAAAGTTCAAAATGGATCACAGACATACACATAAAAGCTAAAACTATAAAGCTCTTGTAAGAAAATATGTGAGCAGGTCCTGACAAGATGGCTGACTAGAGGCAGCCAGGAAGAGCTTCTCCCGCTGAGAAAGACCAGACCATCAGGTAGACTGCCACACTCTAAGCCGATCTACAGAAAGAATGCATTGTGAGTGGACAGAGGGAGGATATAAACCTTGGTCTGAAAGGCAAGGAAGCTGGGAATCATGCACAGGGTTGCTGAGCACTAGGACTCGTTCCTGGCCTCAAGGGGCTCCTAGGGAAGAGGTGAGTAAAATGGGCATACAGGGGCCCACTGTCACCATGGACCTCTAGGATTCTAGCTGTGTGAGACCCAGTGATCCCCATGGACATCTGAATTGGCAAGAGGATCTGCCTGGAAAGTTGGCATATACAGAACTGCAGCTTGCATGGGGCCAGCATGTTTGGCACAAGAATGGCTGCAGTGGAGTATAGCTGTGGGCACCCATCCCCCAAGGCTTGCCAGACTTCTCTAGAAGGCTTCAGCCTTGGTTAAATGTGAGGCCTGAACACAGCAAGACTGTCTTGCCTGTGGGATGGGGCTCATCTTGTCTCAGAACTCCCCCTGTCTGCTGCGATCTGGCAACATCTGCTTACAATGCAGACTCAGTTTGGTAGTAACCACTACCACAGTTCTTTTACTTGCAGACCCTGCGTATCCATCAGAATAATTTAGAAAGAACCATACCAGTGTGCAGCCTAGCCACAGCCTCCTCTGCTGGAGTGCATTTGTCCACAGCCTCCCCTTGCTACCCTGCCATGGTGCATATACTTGGAAACCTGCCACTGCACTGGCATTCACATATGTGTGGACCTGCCTCCACCCCACCAGAATGTGCATGAGGATCCCCCACCATGAGGCAAGTATTCATGCACACTTGGTCCCACCAGCCACACCAGCGTGCACTTTCTGGCAGCCCCAGTGGCAGAGTTGTTGCCAGTGGACTGGAAACACCTGGAGCCCTCCAGCACAACTGGTGCTTAATCTTGAGGAGCCAGAGATCAAAGCTGCAGGCCTGGTCTCATCCCCCAGGGTTAGAGCACACAGTGCAGGATTGCTAACCTGAGCCTTGGCCTCCTGCAAGCATCCAGAAATGAAGCCAATCAACTAAACCCTCAAGGGCATCAAATAATAATGCAAAAGTGAAAAGCCTCATCCAAAAGACAGCAACTTCAAAGATTAAAGGAACATCAGTCCGCAAAGATGAGAAATAATCAGTACAAGAACCCTGGCAACTCCAAAAGCCAGAGTGTCTTCTTACTTCCAAACGAATATGTTAGCTTCTCATCAATGATTCTTTTTTTCTGAGACAAAATCTCACTCTGTCACCAGGCTGGAGTGCAGTGGCACAATCTCGGCTCACTGCAACCTCTGCCTCCTGCATTCAAGCTATTCTCCTGCCTCAGCCTCCTGAGTAGCTGGGACTACTGTCATGCACCACCATGCCCAGCTAATATTTGTATTTTTAGTAGAGACAGGATTTCACACTGTTGGCCTGATGGTCTCAATCTCCTGACCTCATGATCCGCCTGCCTCAGCCTCCCAAAGTGCTGGTATTACAGGCATGAGCCACTGTGCCCGGCCCCCATCAATGGTTCTTAACCATACTGAAATGGTTGAAATAAAAGATACCGAATTCAGAATCTGGATGGCAAGGAAGCACATTGAAATACAGAAGAAGGCTGAAACACAATCAAAGAAAAGCAGTGAAATGGTCACAGTGCTGAAAAACAACATTGTCATTTTATGTATAAACAATACTGAACTTCTGGAAATGAAAAATTCACTATAGGAATTTCAGAATGCAACTAGAAGCATTAATAACAGAATAGACTAAGCTGAGGAATCTCAGAACTCAAAAGCCACTATTCAAATCAATGCAAGCAGACAAAAATAAAAAAGAATTTTAAAAAATGGCCGAAACCTCTGAGAAATGTGAGATTATATAAAGAGACCAAACCTATGACTCACTGGCATTCCTCAAAGCATAGGAGAGAGAGCAAGAAACGTGGATAACATATTTGAGGATATTGCACACAAAAATTCAGATAATCCCTGTGAATTTAATCCCTGTGAATACTATAAAATATCACCATCCCTAAGACACATAATCATCAGATTCTCCAAAGTCAATTTGAAAGAAAAAAAGTCTTAAATGCAGCTAAAGAGAAGGGGCAGGCCAATACAAAAGGAAACTCATGAGGCTAACAATGCACCTTTCAACAGAAATCTCACAAACTGGGTGAGATTGAGGGGCTACATTAAGCATCCTAAGAAAAATTCCAGTGAAGAATTCCACATTCACATAAACTAAGCTTCATAAGCTAAGAGAAATAAAACATTTTCAGATGAGCATATGCTAAGGGAATTCACCAACACCAGACTTGCCTTACACGGGGTCCTTAATGGAGTGCTAAACACAGAAATGAAAGATGATTACCTGCTAACACAAAACCACAGTTAAGTATATAGCCCTATAACTTTATAAAGCAACACAATCAAGTCTACATAAAATTCAGTTAATAACACAATGATGGGATCAAACTCTTACAAATCAATATTAACTTTGAATGTAAACAGGCTAAATGCCCCACTTAAAAGATACAGAGTGGCAAGTTGGATAAAGAAGCAAGATCCAACTGTATGCTGTCTTCAAGAGACCTATTTCACATGCAATGACACCCATAGGCTCAGAGTAAAGGAATGGAGAAAGATCTATCAAGCAAATAGAAAACAAAAGAGAGCAGGAGTTGCTATTCTTACTTCAGACAAAATAGACTTTAAACCAAGAATCATTAAAAAGGACAAGGAAGGGCATTACATAATGATAAAGGGTTCAATTCAGAAAGAAGACTTACCTATCCTAAATATGTATGCACCCAAGACTGGAGTGTAAAGATTCATACAACAAGTTTTTAGAAGCCTATGAAGAGACTTAGATAACTATACAGTAATAGTGGGTGACTTCACATTCCATAAACAATTTTAAACAGATCATGAGGCAGAAAACTAACAAAGATATTCAGAACCTAAACTGACACTTCACCAAATAAACCTAAGAGATATCTACAGAATATTCCACCTGGCAACAATAGAATACATATTATTCTTATCTGCACATGGCACATACTCTAAATCAACCATATGCTTGGCCAAAAAGCAATTCTCAACTAATTTAAAAAAATAAAATCATACCAACCACATTCTCGGATCACAAAAATAAAAAATGTATATTAATACCAAGATCTATCAAAACCATATAATTGCATGGGAATTAACCTGTTTCTGAATGATTTTGGGGTTAAAAAAATGAAATTAAGGCAGAAATTAAAAAAAAAAAAGAATTTGAAACTGATGAAAAAAAGATACAACTTTCCAGAATCCCTGAGTCACAGTTAAACCAGTATTCAGAGGAAAGGAATTTTTTATAATTATAATTTTTAAAAACTTCAACAGTTCTGGGGGTATAGGTGAATTTCAGTTATATGGATGAGTTTTTTAGTAGCTAATTCTGAGATTTTTAGTGCATCCATTACCTGAGCAGTGTATACTGTATTCAGTATGTTTTCTTTTATCCCTCACCCTCCTCCCAACCTTCCTCCTCCAAGTCCCCCACAGTCCATTATATCACTCTGCATGTTTTTGCATCCTCATAGCTTAGCTTCCGCTTATAAATGAGAACATATGTTATTTGGTTTTCCATTACTGAATTACTTCACTTAGAATAATGGCCTCCAGTTCCATCCAAGTTGCTGCAAAAAACATTATTTTGTTTCTTTTTGTAGCTGAGTAGAAGTCCATGGTCTATAATACCACATTTTCTTTAACCACTTGTTGGTCAATGGGCACTTAGGCTGGTTCCATATTCTTGCAGCTGTGAACTGTGCTGCTATAAGCATGCATGTGCATGTGTATTTTTCATATAATGACTTCTTTTCCTTTGGGTACATACCCAGTAGTGGAGTGAATGGTAGATATACTTCTAGTTCTTTAAGTAATCTCCATACTGTTTTCCATATAAATGATTATACTAATTTACATTCTCACCAGCATTGTAAAAGTGTTCTTTTTCACCACATCCATGCCAACATCTATTGTTTTTTGACTATTTTATAATTGCCATTCTTGCAAGAGTAAGGTGATACCTCATTGTGGTTTTAATTTCCCTGATGATTCGTGATGTTGAGCATTTATTCACGTTTGTTGGCTGTCTGTATATCTTCTTTTGAGAAATGTCTATTCATGTCCTTTCCCCACTTTTTGATGGGATTATTGGTTTCTTTAAAGAAAATGTGGTACATATACATCATGGTATACTACACAGCCATCAAAAAGAATAAAATTATACCCTCAGCAGCAATGTGGATGTAGATGAAGACCACTGTCCTAACCTAATTAATGGAGGAACAGAAAATCAAGTACCAAGTTTGCACTTGTAAATGGGAGTTAAATATTGAGTACAGATGCAACAATAGATGCTGGAAAAGAATGCAACAATAGACGCTGGGAACTACTTGAGGTGGTAGCACAGGAGGAGGGTGAGGGTCAAAACCTTACCTATCAAGCACTATGCTCACTACCTGGGAGAAGAAATCATTTGTACACCAAACTCCAGTGACACACAATTGATCCATGTAACAAACATGCACATGAACCCTCCAATCTTAAAATAAAAATAAAAACATTTTTTCTTATAAATCTGTTTTAGTTCTCTGTAGATTCTGGATATTAGCCCTTTGTCAGATGGCCAGATTGCAAAAATTTTTTTCCCATTCTGTTGGTTGCAAGTTCACTCTAATGATTGTTTCTTCTGCTGTACAGAAGCTCTGGAGTTTAATTAGGTCCCATTTGTCTATTTTGGCTCAAACAAACCCATCCAAAAGTGGCAAAGGATATGAACAGACACTTTTCAAAAGAAGACATATATGAGACCAACAAACATACAAAAAAATGCTCATCATCACTGATTATTAGAGAAATGCAAATCAAAACCACATTGTGATACCACCTCATGCCAGTTAGAGTGGCGATCATTAAAAAATCTGGAGACAACAGATATTGGAGAGGATGTGGAGAAATAGGAACACTTTTACACTGTTAGTGGGAGTGTAAACTACTTCAACCATTGTGGAAGACAGTGTGGCACTTCCTCAAGGACCTAGAAATAGAAATTCCATTTGACCCAGCAATCCCATTACTGGGCATATACCCAAAGGATTATAAATCATTCTACTATAAAGACACACGCACACATATGTTCATAGCAGCACTGTTTACAATAGGAAAGACCTGGAACCAACCCAAATGCCCAACAATGACAGACTGGACAAGGAAAAATTGGCACATAATACACCATGGAATACTATGCAGCCATAAAAAACGATGAGTTTGTGTCCTTTGTAGGGACACGGATGAATCTGGAAACCATCATTCTCAGCAAACTGACACAAGAACAGAAAATCAAACACCACATGTTCTCCCCTCATAGGTGGGTGTTGAACAACGAGAACACTTGGACACAGGGGAGGGGAGCATCACACACTGGGGTCTGTTGCGGGGAGCCAAGGGAGGGACAGCGGGAGAGTGGGGAGGTCAGATAGGGATAACATGGGGAGAAATGTCAGATGTAGGTGACGGAGGGGATGGAGGCAGCAAACCACATTGCCATGTGTATACCTATGCAGCAATCCTGCATGATCTGCACATGTACCCCAGAACCTAAAGTACAATTTAAAAAAATAAAAATAAAAATAAATAAAAACACATGAGTAAATTTTTGCACCTAGAGTTGGGCAAAGCCTTTTTAGATATGATGCCAAATGGACAAGCAATGAAAGAAAAACAAATGAATAAATTTGACTTCACCAGGTTTAAAAACTTTTGTTCTTTAAAAGACACCAAAAAAATAAACATACAATGCAGAAAATGAAAGAAAATATGTGCAAATCATAAATTGATATCTAGAATATAATTTTAAAACCCATATAATTTAATAATACAAAGATAAATTATTCAACTTAAAAATGGACAAAGGTTGTAAATAGATGCTTTTCCAAGGAAGATACACAAATGACCAATAAGCAGATGAAAACATACTTAACATTAGCCACCAGGAAAATGCAAATGATAACCACAATGAAATACCACTTCACACCCATTATAACGCCTATAATAAAAACAAAACACATATAATAACGTGTTGGTGAGGGTGTGGAGAAAGTGAAGCCTGCATGTAATGCTGATGGGAATGCAAAATACTGCATCTCCTTTGGAAACAGTCTGCCAGTTCCTCAAAAGTTTAGAATTATCATGCGACCCAAAATTCCACTTCTAAGTATATGCTCAAAAAAAATGAAAACATATGCACATACCAAAATTTGCACATAAATTTTTATAGCAGTATTATTCACAATAGTCAAAAAGGGAAAACTGTAAGTCAATTGATAAGTGAATAGGTAAAAGTTATATAGCAATGCAATGCATATTATTTAGCCAGAAGAAAAAAAGGAAGTACTGATACATGCCACAACACGAATGAACATTGAAAACATCCTAAGTGAAAGACGTGGGTCGCAAAAGACCTCATACCATCTGATACTATCTGCATGACATATCCAGACTAGGAAAATCTAAAGAGACAGAGATATTAGATTAGTGGTCGCCTAGGGCTATAGGCATCAGGAGCAAGTGACTGCTAATTGGTATGAGGTTTCTTTCTGAAGTGACAAAACTTTCTAAAATTAATTATGGTGATGTTTACACACCTCTGTAAATATGCTAAAAAAGACACTGAATTGTCAAAAGAATAAAAACATTGAAGATTGTGTCTTAAAAAAAAATAACAGAACCAATGATACAGACCAAGTTACCTCATCATGAATGAGAGTCACAAGATATTAGTGAGATATTAGTACAGATGAAGAAAAAAATGACCTCAAAATTAATAACCTGAGAAATAGGTGTGGTTTACCTCATGTTTTAAATTAGAAATCAATATAGTCCTTAAATCTTTACAGAGAAATCCTGCCTGAGTCCTGTTCTTCCGGGTGGTATCATGTGGTAATGCCTATGGATAAAATAACTGCATTATCACACAATGTTCACACCTATGTTCACAGTTTATCCACACATCCATACAATGTAACACAATGTTCACAGTTTATCCATACAAAAATAATAATATCACTACATATGCAAGGCAATCGAGTTATTGTCATCCCCAAACCCTGAAATAAATCCTTGACGTAAGTTCCAGACCTAAAACACAGCCAAGTCCTGTGACTTCTTCATCAATAATATTTCTTACATTTGCTTATTCTTACCACTATCAGCATCTCATTAACTCATACATGCATTGCTGCCATTGCTGCCCAAATATTTCTGGCTTTATGTGATTTACTTCTTTCTAATCCATTCAATAGGCTGCTGTCAAATAATCTTAAAACATGGCCTATATTATTAATTCAACTGCCCAGAAATATTTACACTGTCCTTGCCTCTAGAAAAATAAGCTTAAGTTGCTTATTTGGGTACTCAAGGATATCCTTTTTTACATACCAAATTATTTACCCAAAATTACCTTTTAATTTTCCTCTGTAAGTACTCTCTTCTAATGAGACTGTATCTAAATAAAAAATCCAATAGTGTTTACCTTTGAATCATGCCTTTTTCTCAGCATATCCAAATTCTACTAATCTTTAAAAATTCTGCTGTGTGGTTGTCATTTAATGCTAAGATCAATTTATACATTAGATAAAACTTGACATTTACCAAGAAACATTCCCTGACTATTCCAGGCTACCATGGTTTCTGCTTTCCCTTTTTTTTTTTTTTTTTTTTGCCATTCATTGAGGATTCATCATATCCTGCTTTGTCTACCCAAATGGATTTTAGACATTTCAATAATATCAGAAACAGGTTTTTTTGGAAAAGTTTCTATGGATAGTCAGTGCTCAATAAATATTGTTTATAAATAAATCAAGAGTAGTATCACCAACAGAACCAACTCAAAGTTAAAGAAGAACAAAACTTTTTGGGGGGGGAAGACTTTATAGATCATCTAGCCTAATCATTTTGTTGTATAATTGGATAAGCTGAGGTCCACATATAGAAAGAGACAGACATAAGGTCTAACATTTGTTTGATAGCAGAGCCAAGACTAGACTGGGGTTTGTTATTCCCACCCGTCGGGGACCCTACCCTCAACCTAGAAAGCGTTGCCTAAATCTCAGTGCTTCCCTTAACATGATATAATCTCAGAAATGACTGAATTGTTCCAGTTTGTTGACAGGTGGGCATGTGGTTATAGAAAAGGGGCAGCCCATCCCTTATCCTGAAGCCTGGAGAAGAGGTTCAGGGGAGTGGGTATATAATCTAGTCTATTGCAGTAGTAGTTATCCAAGAAGCTTGCTCTACAATGACTGGAACAGATGTCATCTGGACTACCTCAAAGGCCAAAACATTTTCGCCCAATAGTTTTAATAAATTCTGAATTTGGAGAGTATGTGAACCCTGAGCACTATTCCCCATAGATATTATTGCTCTTACCTTCAAATTGTTAAATGCTGAATTATAGATGGCCAGGAAGATCCAGGAGCAAAGGGCCAATCATCTGCTTGGGTAGTCCTTCTCTCACACCTCTGGCTTGGGAGCAAAGTGGAGACATGGCAGACAAACACACTCTCATATCCATATGACATCTTCAAATTCAGATGCCTCCAGGGAGCACTCTTCACTGGAGAGAAAACTAGGCTCAGTGCTTCTCAGAGTATCTTCTAAGTAGGAGAGGAAATAACTGGTATTTACCATCATTCTACAAATGAAGGGATGGGAGGACATATTATTTAGGAAGGTAACTATATGAGCCACTGTCTTTTATAATTATTGTTCTTACCCATTACAATGATATTTTAACTCTGAATCTGCTGTCAACTAACTGTGAGACCTTTGGCATCTATCTTAAGCTCTTTGAATCTTAGCTTTGTTATTTTCAAAAATCGAAGAATTGGAAAATAATAATAAGGCTCCTTCTAATTGTCTGCTTTTAATACCTACCATTTGCATAGCACCATAGACTGTATGAATTTATAAAAGCCTTTCGCAGCATTTCAGGCCATTCTTACTACTTGTGAGCAGGAAGCACAGGTATCATTAGACTCATTTTACAGATAAAAGTATATAGAAGTGAAGATCATAAACCAATTGTTAGTGTCTTACTTCATTTGTGTTTCTGTAAGGGAATACCTGAGGCCAGGTAACTTACATAGAAAAGAGGTATATTTGGCTGCCGGTTCTGCAGGCTGTACAAGAAACATGGCACCAGCATCTCCTTTTGAGAGGGCCTCAGGAAGCTTCCGCTCATGGCAGAAGGTGAAGGAGAACCAGCATCAAATGGCAAAAGTGGAAAGAAGAGAGAGAGGTGGGAGGGAGGTGCCAAGCTCTTTTTAGCAATCAGTTCCCTAAGGAACTAATAGAGCAAGAACTCATTCACAATCTCAAAAATGCCATCATGCTTCTCATGAGTGAGCCACCCCATAACTCAAGTCCCTCCCAATAGGCCCCACCTCCAACATTGGACACCACATTTTGACATGAGATCTGTAGGAGACTAATATCCAAACTCTATCAGGTAGCAAAGCTGGAGCCCAAATCTTCTAGGGACTCAGCAAACTACAGCCCAAAGGCCAAATCTGATTGGCCATCTATTTTTGCAAATAAAATTTCACTGGAACCCAGACAGACTTGTTAGTTTACATATTGTCTTTGGTTGCTCTCATACACACACCAATAGAGCTGAGTAAAAACTGTATGACCTGCAAAGTAAAAAAATATTATCTCTTTGCATCTTCCAGAAAAAAAAGATCTGTCAACCTCTGTCTAGCACATAGGTTTGTGATTTTCCACTCTCATACCTAGCTCCTAGCTCTCCAAGACCACTCTAATTTTTTTCTTGTCATGATTCTAATCAAATCTTTACCCCTATTCTGTGGCCTCTCCCTTCCAAGTCCTATTTTGGTTAGATAATCACTTGCAGAATGGAATGCAAAAATTAAATTCATCTGATTCAGAAATCAGCATATACATTATACATTTTTATTTTAAATACAGTAGTGGAAACAGCAAAAAAGAAGAAAAAAAGAAAGAAAACCTTTAATCACTTACACACCTGCATAAGAAAAGAGACATGCTGTGGCACAAAGATACTGAGTTCATAACTATTATTGGGTTGTTGAACACTAGCAGTGGTAAAACACATAAAGCCACAATCACCAGCCTAAGCCCTTCAGCTGAAGCAAAGCACACAGCTTAAAAACAGAAGCCAGCACTAGAAAAACTGGTGAAATCTCTGAGGTGTGATTGAGCTCTCAGATGTAAGCACTGAAGAAGGATGTCCCCTCTGTATCACAAACCCCACAGTCGCAGAAATAGTCAGTGACTGAGTATTACGGGGTTTTCTGATTCGGTGCACACATATGTGTGTGATATTTCAATTGTTACAACTCCATTGCTTTTGTAACTGTTTTTAATTACTCTTGAGACCATTGCTCAGTATGAGCTGAGCATATGGGCACTTTGCATTTTTAAAATCCTACTTTTGGAGTTATCCATGAGCTGAAAAACCCCAGCATTTTTTTTTCAAGGATAATCAAGGTATTTCAGAAGCCTTCACACCAGCAGCAGGACGGAAGCAGCTTACTGGGCCCTTCACTGGGTCACTACCATGAGAGTTCTCCCTTGGAGAACTTCGCACACAATGGCATGTTTCTGGTTACTGAAAGCTATTCGGTCATTTTTTGGACAGAGATTAATTGAAGAAATACTGTGAACACAACTCTGGATGAGGATAATAAAATGAATGAAAGAGGATCCTTGTTTTAATAATATCTGGGCATTATATAAGGTAGTCATTGAATTATTCATTCTTTTCCAAATTGTTTATTGAGGACCTACTACATTTTGAGCACCATGCCGAGCACTTCAAATAGAATGGGACACATACACGCACGCACGCACACACACACATGCGAGCACACACTCACACACACACACACACTCTTATCTATTTATTTCTGCACTTCTTGAGCTTAAGTAACTTTCAACTGTACGTAAGACTTGACAAAGCATATAAGCAACAAAGGATTCATACTGAGAACATATAAAAATTTCCTAAAACTGAATTTTTTTTAAAAAAGACAGAAACCTCAATAGAAAAACTGGGCAAAATATGTGAACAGACCGTATACGAAAGAGAATAAATATTCAAACTCTCAGACATCAGAGACTTGCAAATTAAAACTACAATGTAATACCACTAAATGCTTACTTTACAGCTAAAATTAAGAATTCAGAAAATACTGAGCATGGTCGAGTGTGGCACAACTGAAACTCTTATTCACTGCTGATAGGAGTGTTGATTGGTAAAACCACCTTAGAAAACTGTTTTCCATTACCAACTAAATTAGAACATACCTATGATCTTGTATTTTCTATTCTAGCAAATACAGTCCTACATTCACCAAAACACACAAAACAGAATGCTCATAGCAGCACTATTTGTAATAGCTCCAAATTGGAAACTATCCAAATACCCTCCATGTAGAATGAAATATAGATTATGAAATATTCACCCAGTAGAATATTATATAGCAAAGAGTCAATTATTTACACCTCTGTGTAACAATGTAGGCGATTCTTACAAACATAAACTTGAACCAGAAAGACAATAGGCAGCCAAAAGTAGTAACTGTGGGATTCCATTTATGCAAGATAAAAACTGATTGTAGTTTTGGAAGTCAAGATGGTGGTTACTCTCAGTGTGGGCCTAAAGACGTTTCAAACAGAGGGAGATATATGGGGCATCCTCTCTTACTCCATCTGTGTGCTGGTTACCTGGGTGCATTTACCTTTTGAAAATCTATTGAGCTGTACACATATGATTTATTAAAAAGTGCATATGAGGCATTCCAAAATCGAGAGTTAAACTCCAAGGTGAGTTCATAGGAGGGGACTATCCAGGAAACGTTCTCTAGTAGTAACACTGGTACTAAGCTCTAAAGAATGGAAATGGTTTTAATCCACAGAAAGGGGATAAGGCATTCCATGATGAGCAACATGTTCTTTGCAGGAGAGCGGACATAAGAAAATAGGGAGCAGTTTGTGAAACATGAGATCTGTGGAAGAAGAATAAATCAAGCTAGAAAGGTAAGCCCTAGCCAGAGTGTGGAGAGCCTTGAGAGAGGCCCTCGGCTTTTGTGAAATAGGCAGTGGGGAGACATTCAGGGGTTCCAAGCAGGGCAGAGATGATCAGAGCTGTATTCAGGGAAGATTAACTTGGCAGTTGTATTGCAGAGTGAATTAGAAAGTGGAGAAACATGGGGAAGGGAGACCAATTTGGAGGTAATTGCAATTGTCTGAGTGGTATGTAATCAGGCCTAAATTAGGGTGGTAGTAAGAGTGGAAAAGAGAGATGTATGGGAGAGGCATTAGAGAAGACAAAGCAACTTATTGGATTTTTTGTTGTTGTTGAGGGAGATGGAAGAGCCCAAGGAAGCCAGCCTGGGTGACTGGAAGATACATCATGCCATTAACTGGAATAGATAAATCAAGGTCTCTTCCTTGAGAGCAAGGGCTGAGCACTGGTGAGTTCTTGTTTCTTATATACCAGAGCTGCCCCTGAACATAGCAGCTCAGTGTGGGGTCTTAAGCCCCTGAGGAAAAAAGACATGGTACTTTCCCAGCTATCCATATATACAATAGATTCTGATTTTCTTATAGAATGGAAGTTGCCCAGCTAAAACGTACATTTTCCAACCTACTTTGTGGATGGGAGTGGCAGTATGAGTGGGTAGTAAGGAAAGGTAAATTGTGTAACTTTAAGCTTGTACCCTTAAAGGGAGATAGAAAGTTCTTCTCCTCTTCCCTTCATCCTGCTGGCTGAAATGCAGAAGTGATGGCAGTAACTAAAGCAGCCCTCTAGGACCATGAGTGGAAGCTGCAGGACAAAAGCAAGATGGGGCAGCCTGAGTCACTGACGATTGTAGAACACTTCACTAGCCCAGGTAGTCTCTTTGTATCTTTATGTGGCAGAGAAATAATATCTTGTTTATGTCACTGATAGTTTGCCTCTCTATTAGTGTAACTAAATTGGTATCTTAAATAATTCAGATCCCAAGCTTTGATCCCTGAGATATTTTTCCTTATATTAAGCTATCATTTTCCGAGCAATTATTAGATACTTGACACTCTACCAGTGGTTAAACAAATCATTAATGCTTAGCCTACTCCCCAAACACCAATGACCACTCCTGAAAATGTGTGGCAACATTTCAAACATGGCTAAACCATACCAAACACTGCCATTTATGGAACACTTTCAAAATGAGAGCACTGAGTTTATATAACAAGCTTAAGTCCATTATAAACTCGGTCCCATTTTTAGCCTCATTCTACAGATGAGAAAACTGAGCCACCAAAAATGTTACAAAATATCCCTCAAGGTGATATTGCTAATGGCCAGAATTTTCTCTCTCCAGTGTCCACTCTTAATGACCTGACAGTATAAATTGCCTCACTGAAACATCATGAAGATAAATCAGTTTGAATTTATACCCACCACTGGCAAAAAGAGTCTGAAGCCAAGTCATAGAAAAGATCAGAGATTCCTGCTTCATAGATGCAGGCTTTTGCTCTGACTTCGTGATGAAAACTGATGGTTCCGACACCTCTCTCTCTTGCACCACTAGACACAAAATGCGGTACTTTGCTTCAGTGTTGGGAGGACAAGCTGAGTGAAGCAAGGAGAAAAGGATGGAAAGAAGAATGTGAGTGAGAACAGCTTCCGTTGAAAATCAAAATTATTTTTTCCTGGGTTTAGCAAACTAATTTAGAAAAAAACACGAAAATCAGGACTTTAAGATATTCCTGGAAATATTGGGTGTTGCCGGGATAAGAGTGCAGCCCATAAAAAAGACAAACTTGAAATCATTTTTATGCACAAATGCTGAAGGGTTTGCTCAAAAGAACTATAATAATCATAAATCTTCCCAATTTCTAGTCAATGTCTTCAGACATCCTATGCACCTGATGAAAGAAAAGAAAGAAGTTAAACAGCTGATGTTTTTGGTCATGATCATAGGTCAAGGAGCCTACTGTGGCTGAGATTAAAGATCATTTTGATCATGTGATTGTGCAAGAAAAGTTTTGTGTGGCTTCTTTGAAATTTGGCCACCACCAAAGTAAAAGTATTGATGCATTTGACATGGCCACCTAACTACAGATTGAGGAATGGAAGGCTGAGGGACTGGGAGCAGGACAAGTCTGTTGCAGTCTGTGAAAGCAGAGATGATGTTTGTTGCACAAAAGTGCATAGGAAAAGGGAGAGGGGAGAAAAGGGTTATCCCAGAAGACCAGAAAAGACAATTCAAAGAAGATAAAAGTGCAACACACTTCACGTTTACAGTTAGCTTACTGCAAAATCATGTGGGAGAAGCTAAAGCAGGTAGCACCGAAAGAAACCTCCATGGGTCTGTTGTATCCCCCAGACCTCCTATCCCAAAAAGTCCTCAAATGAGGCTAAAACCTCCTCCCACATTCCCTGGCAGGTAAGCTCTTTTTGGAGAAAACCTTCTGAGCCTGTGGGAAATGTCCTTTCACTTTCTTGGTTGTCATCAGAGTAAAATACAAAGATAACAAGGACATTTTTAGTATAATTTGAAGCATTTTATTCAACTTCATAGAAATTAAAAATAATTCCCAGTTTATTAAATAAAGTGCTGGTCCTCATTTTTCTTGTAAAATAATGAAGCAGATTTGGGCATGCTGCCCATTGGCCAGGAATATTATTCCAAGCTCTTATTGTATCCATGGAAAATCAAATTCAAATTACAGCATGTTTTCTTCTAATATAATTTGCCATAAATGTCTGTGTACCTGTATCTAAGTAATATCTGCAATCTAATCTAAGAAAAAATATACAAATCAATAGTCAGGACATGAATGGCAAAGGGCTTATTGTTTTATGTGTTCTTCCTGGACCACTGAGAAATGATCAGAGAGGATGGGACAGAGCCAAATCTTGCAAAGGTAGAAACAGTGCACGAAAACCTTCCCATCCCTCTGCACATCAATTTACAACCTTAGCAGCCAAAGAAGATTGTCTGTATATACAAATGATACGACACACATCACCTAGGCAAATCACCACCCACACAATTTGGAAAACAGGGTAGGGGTAAGTGCTGTGAAAGCTGGAATCTGAGCAGCATTCGATTATTGTAAAAACAATGCTGCCTCCTGTTTATATAGTGCCTTGATCCTGCTAAGCTCATGGTACACCCGTATCTTATTGTGAATTCTATTAATACGTTAGGTTCAAAGTCATCTTCCATGCATAGATCATTACTGGTGTTCCTTCTCACGCAGCCCCTGTATAGGGTTACCTAAAATTAATCTCATTTCAGCAGCAGAGACCCTGGATATGCAATGTGACAGGCATGTAATGCCACTATTCACCAGAGGAATAAAGACAAGATGCCAGTTTTGTGATGTATCACAATCCTGCAATTCTCACATTGCATGCCCAGCATGAATGATTGATGTCCCCCCACCTCCACAGCTCTGATTCAAGGGTGTTAGTGATTGTACCTGCCACCAGAAAACCCGTCTCACCTATTCACCAAGTGAGGAACCAGAAGGATAGAAAGGTCAGGTGGTTTTTACACACGATTTGGGCACGTTTCTAGGCCTTTCTGAGCCATAGTTTATTCCTTTATAAAGAGAACATAGAAATTCCTATTCACAAGGTCACAGGATGGTGAGGGTCAGGTGGCTTCACGCATATTGTAATAACATAAAACGAAAGAGAGACTTTGAAGAACAGTGAGAGATACTTAAACTCTCTTCTTGCTGTTTAGAAGGAGATAGATTTAACCAAGGAAATGGCAGTAAATGGGAAGTCTTCTATCATTATCACAATTAAAGTTTTCAAGGTGTCTTAGACCATCTGCGCTGCTATAAAAGAATACCTGAGGCTGGATAACTTATAAAGTAAAGAGGTTCATTTGGCTCATGGTTCTGCTAGCTGAACAAGAAGCATGGGACCACATTCTGCTTCTGGTGAGGTCCTCAGGCAGCTTCCACTCATGATGGAAGGTGAAGGGAGCAGGCGTTCAGAAATCGCATGATGGGAAAAGAAGCAAGAGAGAGAGCTGGAGATCACAGACTTTTTATATCAACTAGAGCAAGAACCTACTCACCCCCAGGGGGATTACTCTATTCAAAAGAGATTCACTCCCACAACCGAAACACCTTCCATTGAGCCCCACCTCCAACACTGATGATCCAATTTCAATACAGGATTTGGAGGGTTCAAACAAACCATGCATAACACAAGAGGAACTCTTCAGCTTTATACTATCTTCCATTATTAGTTTATCTTCTCCATCAGAAAGCTCATTTTCTAATTAAAAATAAAACAAACACACAAACAAAAACTTCGGACCACAAATAATTTGAAATTTGTGATCATGGGTGACGTCTTTTTCTCACAGTCTCAGCCGAAGTCCACCCCCCAAATGTACTGTCTGCTCAGTGTAATTCTGTTGCTTGTCCTCTTACTACAAAATGCTCTCTCATGCTTCTGAAATTTGAAATACGTTGTTGCCCCTTCATGAAATGTGCCCTCAGGTCCATATTTACTAGAACAACTCAAACTAATCCTTCCTGACCTAGAACTGGTGGGACTCAACACTGAAAGCTAAGGTGGCAGAAAAAATATTACCTCTTGGTTTTTGTTACGAAAACCAAAGAAAAATTATGGAGAGAATAATCCTAGAAGGAAGTGAATGAGGAGAGAATATTGGAGGAGGGTGAGGATCAAATACAGAAAGCAGAGGGGAAAAGAGTTTTCCAGTGACTGTGCTGCAGTCCTCGAGGGTGACCAAATAGCCGATGCCTGCCTTCCTTCCCAGGGAGAAGGCGTAAGCACAGAGGCTGTGCTATTTACCTGCAGGCTAGCTGGGTACTGCCAGCTTCTGCAAGCATTCTCAGGAACTTGGAGCCTGCTCACCTGTCCTGGACCACAAGCACATCAGCACTGACCAATAATACCTGAAGACCAGACAGCCATTCTACAAAGTTTTGCTGTGTTTAAGGAGGAATTTAAGACAAGGCTTGAGGTAAGGAGAGGGAGCCCCTTTGGAATTCCTTCATAAGTCAAAGAAAGAAACTTAAATCCAGATTCAATCTGATCTTAAAAAAAATGATTACAGCATTTAGTACTCAACTGATTTTGCATACCTCTTAAAATGTTGTGTCTCTAGTGCATCCTCAATAGTAAATATTAATTTAGTAAGTAAATTGGGATTCACTTATGTACAGTGATGCCATTGACTTCTCTGGAGGCCTAAGTCAGAGCGTACTATGTAAATGTTCACAGTGTCTGCGTATGCAGTTGTAATTAATATGATTAATCCAAGGAGGATGACAGAGGTAGGGCCACTCTTGGTCATCTCTGAATAAGTCAGTCCTTGGGTAAAGGCTGCTTGCCGTTTAGTCTAAGACAGAGTCCTTGGTAAGTTCCCTCTCTACATCCTACCCATTTAAGAACCTGAACTCCTCTTTCTAATCATCAAGCCTAACACTACCTCTCTCCTCTACTCTCTCCCTCAGCAATGAACACTTTGTCAGGAGGAAGGGCATGAAAGAAATAGCACCAGCAAGAGTGAGACTTTAAACCAACTTTCTGCCTCCAACCTCAACATGCTGACTTTCAAGCTATGAACCCCCAACCTTACCAAATCTATCCACGCTCTCCCCTTCTATGTATTCACAGCATTGTTGGGAAAATTAAGAGTAATGTTTCAAAAGGGTGTGAGTCTGTGACTTCTTCAAGTATGAGCTACAACTATGTGAAGTATTAATGGTGCACTTGTTAAAGTCA
Source organism: Ateles fusciceps (assembly GCA_036589455.1). Classification (NCBI taxonomy): domain Eukaryota; kingdom Metazoa; phylum Chordata; class Mammalia; order Primates; family Atelidae; genus Ateles; species Ateles fusciceps. The sequence continues at coordinate 807,712 of JAZHEH010002724.1, read as the reverse complement.
TTTATATTCCTTCTCTAATTTTTTATTCTTTTTCCTTTCTGTTATATGCACATGATTCTTTTTAAGGTGAGATATTATATTATTAAAAATGAGATGCAGAGAAAATAGTCTTTTATGCAAATGCTAATGAATGCACAAGAGTAAATGAAAACAATTTATAATAAGTAAAGTTCTAAATCAGCCGGTGTTTAATAAAAAGCGAAGTTTTGACAAATGCTCTCCATAAGTCACTTCGGATCTTATATAGCATTCCTTTTGTTCACAACACAAGAGCTTCCTAGTTAAGTTTCGGCAATGACTTAGTAAAGTGCTGACAATGACTCCCCTACGCATTACACATGTCAGCTCTTCTGACTTTAGTTTGTTTTTCTGGATTTTATATTACTTCAACCAACCTAGACAGGATTTTATGCATGCATGTGTATGTGTGTGTGCACAGAAAACTAATTTTTTATATAAATAAATCTGTATCTATACTCTTGTAAAATAATTGTAGTTATCAGCTTAGTTACTCAGTGGTTAAGGTATCAGTCTTCAGAGAGTCCCGATTCTTTATTTTTCTCACACTCAAACTCTTGTTCATGAGTAAGTATAATGAGCACTCCCTTAAAATATAACCCAAATTCAACCATTTCTCATCACCACCATTCCTCCCACCCCGGTTTCTGTCAGCAACAGCTCACTGCTAGACTACTGCAAAATGGGCTCCCTGTGTTCACTCTTGTCCCTCTAGTATCTGAACCCCATGAGGCAGACTGAGTCATACGTACAAAACACATACTAGAGAGGATCTTTTTTGCTTGTCTCTTATTATGCATGTAATTATTTTTGTTAAGGCCATAGAGTAAATTATGAAAAATGAGATGCAGCAGAAGAGTCTAAGGTGTAGACAGTGACAAAATGTGTCACTCCTACCTAACATCAAGAAAATGTCAGATACGCTACAAAATTACACCTTTATCAGAACATTTTAGATGGCTAAGGTCAGAGGGCAATCAAACAAACTGAAATCCATGGAAGAGTATCAGTCCACTCCCCCACCCAAGGAGGATGAGATGTGCAAGCACAGAAGGGAGATGGGCCTGCCCTACAAGCAGGAAGAAGACTTGAGTTAAAATGTAAGTGAGTTGCTAAAGGCCAAGTGTGGACTAGCATGTGAGCCTAGCACTCCTGGGAGCTGCAGACACAGGTGAAGTCTGCATCTGCTCTCAAGTTCTGTCTTAATGTACCTGGTAAAGAAGCCCCTTTGTGTCATCTTCACCAGGTACATTAAGAAACACTGGAGGCAAGAAAGGAAACTGAAGAAAACATCCCAAAATTATACTGACCTAGAGGAGAAGGGGAGGGATAGGCTGCTGCTGCTGCTGCTGCTGCTGCTGGAAAAATACAAAAAGCCTCATTCATAGCTCTGCTCATACTTGTCCATCATATGGACCAAAACACATGAGCCAAAGAGAGATGAGCAACAGCACTGTCACCCCCAGAGTATGCGTACAGAGCCATTGTTACTGGGGGAAAATATGAAGAAAAAAGCACATGCCTCTGCAGGAAGATATTGAACTGTTCTCAGCCAAGAAACTTACAGTACAGAGGTTTTCTACCACTAGGGTAAGGAGGGGAAATTCTCTCCCATATAAGACCTATTAAATTTATGAGACAGAGTTTCCTACCTGGCATAGAGAAAATAGGGGAGATGTTAAGAAACTGTACCTCTAAAGTTCAGGGGCATAGAGCCTATCTGGATAAGGAAAGACTAGATCCAAATAGATGCCCTTCAGTTGATTACGTTAGCCTAACAAACCAAGGCCGTAAGCAAAAACAGTATATAGTTGGAGAAGGATAAAGGGGATCTCCACACTCTGGTACAGGCCTACAGTTGTGGCTAAAAGCTGAGCGTAGAGGACAAGCACAGAGAAAAATCTTCTGGTACCTCAGCTTCCACTATGAGAAAAAAGCATCAGGAGAAGAATTTGAAGACTGTGGTACACTGACAGTAATTATAACAAAGAAAAAACAAACCTTGCCTAATTCCTAACCAATTTGACTATGTCTCCCACATCAACTGCCTATGAACAGGCGTGCCCACTTACAGGTGAAAATACTACCCACTTCAGTCTCTGCTATTCTATATGAGATGTCTGTCACTCAATGAAACACTATGGAATACCCAAATAGTTATGGGGGTGGGGGGAGGGGCGGGAACTACTTCAAAGAGACAAAGCAATCAATACAATCGGACTTAAAAATTATACAGGTGTTGGAACTATCGGGCAGGGTCTTAAAATAGCTATAATTAGTTTGTTAAAGGATCTAGTGTAAAACATGCACAATATGCATGAACAGATGGAAAATTTCAGCAGAGAGATGGAAACTATAAAAAGTCAAGTGGAAACGCTAAAAATAATAATACTTAAAAAAACAACTATCATGTCAGAGATAAATTACTCGAGTGGGTTCATCAGTAGACTAAAGTCAACCAAGAAAAGAATCAATCAACTTGAGGATAAGTCAATAGGAATTACCCAATAAAAATACAAAGAGGAAAATATATGAAAGAGCATCTAAGAGTTATATGAAAATATCAATTCACCTAAAATATATGCAATTATATTCCCAGAAGTTGAAAAAAACATGAGAATTAATAAATATATGTAGACATAAAAACCAAGAATTATCCCAAAATAATCAAGGATATAAAAACTACAGATCCAAGAAATGCAGAAAACCTCCAAGAAGGAAAAATGAGTATCAAACAAATAAAAGCCAAGACAGGGGTGTTTATTTTGCATATAAAGCCAACTGCCAAAAACCTACAATATAGAGAAAAACTCGAAGGAAGCCAGGGGGGGAACAAAAAGCATTACATACGGAAGAACAAACACAAGATTATAGCAAATTTCTCAGTAGAAACAATTCGAGTTAGAAGAAAAATATAGTGACATCTTTAAGTTTCTGGAAAAGAAAAAAGAAACTGCCAACCTACATTTTTATATCTAGCAAAAATATATTTAAAAACTTAAGATGAAATACGTACTTTTTTAGAAAACAAACAAAAACATGAAGATGACTTTGCTAGCAGATCTGTGCTACAGAAAATATTACAGAAAAGTTTTTACTCAGGAAAAACATAATTCCAGACAGAAAACTGAATCTGTACTAAAATAAAATGACGTCTGGGAATGTTCAAAATAAAGGTAAATATAAAGAGACAATTTTCTAATTCGTAATGGCTCTAAAAGATAACTGACTATGTAAAGGAGAAACAGTAACTATTTTTGGGTCTACAACATACGTAAAAACATAATGTATGATAGGAATACCAAAGAAAGCAGTAAGGGAAGAACTGGAAATATATTGTTGCAAGGTTCATCCACCTTACTTGAGGTGATACAACGTTATAAGTGAGTAATTATTTGTGATAACTGAATAAGGTATACTGTAAATTCTACCAAAAATATTTAAATAAAATTAGGGAAAAGATATGGAAAATAGAACAATGACAGAGATAAAATGGAATCATAAAAATTCAAATGGTCCTCATTTTTCATTTTTCTGATATGCCCAAATTTTAGTTATCATGTTTTAAACCCTAAATTTTAGTGTCAGTGATTTTGCTGACCTCTCCAAAACATATATTTCAGTATTGTATAATAACCTCAAATAACTGCATACAGACTTCACTGCAAGCTCTTCAGTTCACAAATTACTATATAAAAGAAAAAACAGACATGTGCCATGATCAGTGGCCAATCATATTACTCTTTCAAAATCTATCCAGGATTGGTCCCTGCACTTTGTTCTTCGGTTCCTGCACAGACAGTATAGTGTATAGTTTTGTTGCTTTTGGGTCACTCAGTGATAACCTTATATGTTACAAAAAAGGTAATTGAAAGAGAGAATTGGAGACAAAGATGAAAATGCAGTCAAGAAACACAAAGTGATGATGCTGTAAGTGAAATTCAACTTGAACATAACTGATTGTGCAGGAAAAAGTAGCAGACCACAACCCGTACACTGCCATAGTCCAAGAGACTCAGACATGCAGCCAGAGGACCTGAGTGAAGACAAAGGTACTGATATTAATGAGTGAAGCGGCAGCCAGAGGACCTGAGTGAAAACCAATGTACTGACATTAATGACTAAAGGGGCTTTTGAGAAAAAAGAAAAAGGTGCTGAAAAAAACTTCAAATTAAAGAAACCCTCAAAACTATTTCATGACATTAAAAGTACAAAAGACCAAACGTCAAAAACAAATCCAAACTTATAAACGAGTATGACAATTTTTCAAAACACAGGAAAGAGGCTTACTCCATATTGTAAATTATACTATGAGAAGAATGGAAGCACTCTCCAAACTACTCGTGATAAGTATTTTACAAAAATAACAAAATAAGCCTCACGATTCTCAATGTTTCTAATTATAGTATACTAAATGTTCTTAATTTCAGTATATTAAAAAATCAGTGTTTTTAGTTTTAATTTTTCTACACATTGTAACAGTGATGAATATTTAAATTTTTTGAGAAAAAAATTAGAGGTCATTATAGATTATCCTACTGATTTTTAAGATTACTTTGTATGGTTGCAGCTTGCGTAGTTATTTTTATAGTACCACTCTACAATGCCATACAAGGAACACTTGTAATCTAATCCCATCCCAAAGGAGGCTGAAAAATAGGCAAAAGGATGAAAAAGAAAATGTAAATTTAAAAAAATAGCCAGGTGATAGATTTTAAACCAACTATATCAATCATTTTACTAAATGTAAGAATTCTAAACATCTCAATTAAAAGATATCAATTCAAAATAGCAAGTCGTTTTGCATTAAAAATCAAGGCCAAATTATATATTGTTTCTAAAAAACATTATACACACGGTTAAGTAAGAGGATGGGGAAATATATGTAATGAAAATGCTAATCAAAAGAAGCTGGAGTGACTCCACTATTAAAGCAGATTTCAGAACAACAAATATTACCAAGGGGGAAACACGGCATTATATACTCTTCAAGAAGCTGATTCACCAAAGAAAACAAAACAATCATAGACTCACATGCACCCACAGCAGGGCTTCAAAATAAATGAAGCAAAATCTAATAGTATGTGAATTCAAAAATTCTGCCTTAGGAATACATAAAGCAAGTCAAAGAATGTTAGTACGTACAGAAGACCTACGTGGCAGTATCACTCAATGTGAACAAATTAACATTTCTAGAACATTTCATCAAATAAATATTGTTTTCAAGAATGTATCAAGTACACATATTGTTTTTAAGTGCACACAAAATGTGCACAAGGATAAATCATATTTTGTGCCATAGCTCAAGCTTCAAATAATTCAAAATAATTTAAATCATGAACTATGCCATCTGACTATAAAGACCTCTATTAAACTATAACCAACTGTATTCCCTGGGCAAAATCTCGTTCACTGTCTGTTTTACAAATAAAGTTTTATTGGGACACAGCTACACCCATTTATTTACATATTTTCTATGGCTGTTTTCCACTACAAGAGAGATTAGTAGTTGAAACAGAGATCAATGACCTGCATAAGCAAAAAAATATTTACCATATAGCCCATAATACAAAAATATTGTCAAATTCTATCGTCGTCTCATTCAAATGATAAAGAAAGAAAAACAGAAAGTAAATACATTTTTTATATCAGGAACTTTGAAATCAGGGATTTCACTACAGATTCTATACACATTACACGATAATAAAATATAAAGTTTTCAAAATACTTTACATCAAACTAGGGGAAATAATTGGATAAATTAGGTGAAATAAATAATTTTATTGAATGACATAAACTGCAAAAGCTCTTTCCAAAAGAAAGGGAAAACCTAAATAGTCACACATCTAATAAATACATTGAAATTTTAGCTTAAAATTCTTCCCACAAAAAATATTCAGACCCAGATGGTTTCCCTGGGGAATTCTACTAAACACTTAAGGAGGAAACACCACCATTTCTGTGTGAACTCTTCCAGAAAATAGGAAATGAAGAAAAATTTCCCAACATGTTTTATAATGCAAGAATTGCCCTGAGATAAAAATAAAGGTATTATAAGAAATCTACAGAGCAATATCCCTTATGATCATAGGAAGAAAAATTCTCAAAAAATTAGAAAATATATTAGTCTAGCAAGATATAAAAAGATAACACATCATAACCAAGGGAGTTTATCCCTGGAATAGAAGTTTAGTTTAACATAGAAAATCAATCAGTGTAATTTACTCTATTAATAGACTAAAGAAGAAAACCATTACAATCATCTCAATAAATGCAGAAAAAGCCTTTAGCAAAATCTGAGGTTCATCATGATAAATACTCTCAGCAAACTCAAGTAGAAGGGGACTTCCTCGTGGTGACAATGTTCATCTATAAAACCCCTTCAGCAAATAGCACACTAAATAAGGAAAGTCTGACTGTTTTCCCTCTAGACTAAGAAAACAGCAAATACTTTGTTGTCGCCAATCCTATTTAACATTATACTGGATGTCTTATCTACTGCAATAAAGGTGGGGTTCAAGGAGGGGGCATATATAGAGATTAAAAAGGAAAAAAAAATAAAGCTATCTGTAATTACAGAGCAACAGTTTTCTAAGTAGGAATTCCTGTATAAATGACAAATAAAATGCAAAGACTAATAAGTGAAGATCAGCAAGGTCATGGGATAAAAGGTTAACAATAAAAATAAATTTTATTTCTATATATTAGCAATGAAATTAATTTCAAAGTATCTTTTTATAATAGCATTAAAGCATGAAATACTTGGACATAAATCAGACAAAAGGTCTATATGATAATTATGCTGAAAACTACAAAATGCAGAGAAGGGGAATCAAAGAAAGTCTAAGTAAATAAAAAGATACAATGTGTTCATTAGCGGGAGGACTCAATATTGTTAAAAGGTCAATTATTTCAAAACTGATCTATAGATTCAAATAATTCCAATGAAAACTTTAACGTGTTCTTTTGATGAAATGTGTAAGTTAATTTAAAAATTTACAGTTAAAATACAAAGTAGGCATAATAGCCAAAAACAATTATAAAGACAGAAACAAAATTTGAGTGCTCACACACTTGATTTTAAGACATACTGTATAGCTTCCAAAATCAGAACAGTGTAGTGTGGGTGAAAGAATAGACATATAAAACAGTGAAGCGAGAGAGAGTCCAGAAAATAAACCCAAGCAAATTTAGTTGACTGATTTTTGGCAAAGATGCTAAGGCAAATCAAGGGAGAAAGAACAGCATTTTCAAGAAATGGTGCTAGAACAGACATCTATGGGCAAAAGGAAAGACGGAAAGGAGGAAGGGAAGGGAAGGGAAGGACGGGGAGGGGAGAGGAAGGGAAGGGAGGACAAAGGGGAAAGGGGGAAAGGGGGAAGGGGAAAGGGAAGGGTAGGGGAAAGGGAAGGCAAAGTAGAAGGGGAAGGGGGAAGGGAAAAGGGGGAAGGGAAAAGGGGGAAGGAAGGGAAGGGAAGGACGGGGAGGGGAGAGAAAGGGAAGGGAGGAGAAAGGGGAAGGGGAAAGGGGAAGGGGAAAGGGAAGGATAGGGGAAAAGGGAAGGCAAAGAGAAGGGGAAGGGAAGGGAAAGGGGAAGGGAAAGGGGAAGGGAAGGAAAGGGGAACGTGGAAGGGAAGGGGAAGGAAAGGAAAGGGAAGGGAAGGGAGAAAGGGAAGGGAAGGGAGAAGGGAAGGGAAAGGGATGGAGGGCAGAAGAGAAGGGAAGGAAAGGGAAAGGAAGGGGAAAGGGAAGAGAAGGTGAGAACGGAAGGCAGAAGGGAAGGGAAAAGGGAAGGGAAGGGAGAAAGTGAAGGGAAGGGAGAAGAGAAGGAAAGGGAAGGGAAGGGAAAAGGGAAGGAAAAGGAAGAAAGAAAAGAAAAGCAGAAAGAGAAGCAGGAAGGGAAGAGAAGGGAAGGGAGAAAGGAAGGCATGCAGGCATGCAGGAAGGCAGGAAGGGAGGGAGGGAAAGGAAAAACAAAAGAAACTTAACCCAAAGTGAAACTATAATTAATGTTTCTATTAGAATGCATCGTAGGAATTCTTTGTAACCATGGATTTTAGAAAGATTTCTTAGATGTGGCACCCAAAGAATGAGCCATAATAGAAAACATTGATAAATGGACTTCATAAAAACTATACACCCTGTTCTTCAAAAGACACTGTTCAGAAAATGAAAAGACACCAGCCTGAGAGAAAATTCTCATTTGCAAAACACATATTTGATAACAAGCTTGTATCCAGAATATATAAAGAACTCCCAAACCCAATCATAAGAAAGCACAACCACCTTATTTTTAAAAGTGAGCCAAAGACTTGAATGAACCCCATCACTAAACATGATATATGGATTGGATGGCAACTAAGATCATCAAAAGATTCTTGACATATCATTTATTACAAAAATGCAAATTAAACCCCAAATGATATACTGCTGCACACCCATTGGAATGGATTTTTTTTTTAATTGAAGTGCAGTGAAAAGCCACTGGAACATCTAAAGCAGGGAGGTTATAAGAGCTTATCAGCATCTGTTGAAAAGATCACTGTGGTTGTTGTGCAGAGCAGGGAGGTGACAAGGGAAGCCGGAGATCATTGAGTGGCTGCTGTCGACCTGGGAAACGATGGTGCCTTAGACTAAGGTGTGGATGGGAAGAGCAGTCACCTTTTGCAGTTGAGCTAGACTTGTCGGTGGAGCACCTGCAGTGGATTAAATGCGTAGGGAGAAGAGAGGAAAAAAACCCAGGAGCAAAAGGTGAAAGACTGATATATTACCTTGACTGTGGGTACCATCAGCATTTGTATATGTCCAAAGCCATCAAATTGAACATATTAAATATGTGCAATACTATATCAATTATAGCTCAATAAACCTGTTTTTAAAATGGGAAGAACCAGGGGTAACTTGTAGGTTTTAAGCCTCATCAGTCAGATGGTTCGTGGTGCTATTTACTAAGATGGAAGAATACTGGGCCAAAGAAAGTTTGGAGCAGAAAAATCAGTAATTTAAAAGGATTGTAATATTAGCATCCCTCATTTTTTTTTGTTTTGTTTTGTTTTTTTTAAGGTGGACTCTTGCTCTGTTGCCCAGGCTGGAGTGTAGTGGTACAATTTCAGTTCACTGCAATCTCCACCTCCTGGGTTCAAGAGATTCTCTTGCCTCAGTCTTCCTAAGTAGCTGGGACTATAGGCGTGCACCACCATGCCCAGGTAATTTTTTTATTTTTAGTAGAAATGGGATTTCCCCATGTTGGCCAGGCTGGTCTCGAACTCCTGACCTCAGGTGATCTGCCAGCCTCAGCCTCCCAAAGTGCTGGGATTATAGACGTTAGCCTCTGTGCCTGGCTATATCCCTCATCTTTAAACACTGAAAATATACCTAACAGCAAAAAAGGATGGAGTTGGAGAGCAAGTATTTTAGCTCATCATATATGAGTTTGACTTTCATCTTGTTACTGTGAATACCAGAACAAAGAGATATGCACGTTTGTTGTCATTAAATCATCAAATTAAAAAAAACCTACTGAGACCTACCATGTACTCAGTACTGGGTTGGCATCATGACCAACACAAAAATGATAAACTTCAATTCTCATTCTTAAGTAACTTACCAACAAATTAAGGGCATAAGATACACATTTATGCGTAGTGATCCAGCACTAAAAAATAAAGCTGATAAAAAGAATTCATTCAGCACACTATCAACAACGTGCTTTGGCTATGTGTGCAGATTGTCAAATATGAGGGGCAGACACGGAGCTGACATGAGAGAACAGAGTGATCTCTGTGTGCTGGAGTGGTCCCGGAAGTTCTCTTGATGGAAGGACGGCTTGACCTTAATGCAAAGTAATACAGAGAACATTCTAGAGGGGGATACATAATCTACAACAAAATACAGTTCCTCCTATCTCGGGAAAGTTAACCATTTTCTTTCAGAAACAGAGATGTGAGTACAAGTAACTAAAATAAGCTTTTTTGGAATCAGTAAAGAAAGCCTATACAACAACTACAAAGAATTTTCCAGCCATAGACTCTTATCATTAAAAGTAAAAAAATGAATATTATCCAGTCCAGGCATTCTGCCCTCCTGAAAGCCCCTTTCTGGGCAGAGATGAGAATTCACCACAGCCTTTGATTTTCTGATTTGTAAAGTCTACAAAGAATATGTAGAATGAATGACTAACATTTTAACAAACCATACCTTTTGTACTGAGATACATTTTTTTTACTAAACCTTGTCCTGGATAAACAACTTTTGGCCCATAAGCCAGGGTAGACAGAGATCAAAGTTCTGTTCACCATGCATCCCTTTTCATTCAAAAATATTTTGGCTTGCACTATCACTCAGCTATACAGAACTGATCATTTTAATTCCCCTAAAGCAAATGGAAAAAGCTTTTTTAGATTAAAAGGGCCTATTTTCAAAAAATGGCCTGCTGTGTTTGTCTAGACTTAAATAGACACCCAAGTAACCACCTTCGGATAAAAGGTCATGAAGTGTCATGAAGCACCAGCTTCTCCTTGGGAGGGTGGTTGAGGTCAGTGCTCACTCTGAAGGCCTCAGCCAATTTGGGTAATGCTTTCCAAGGTCAGATGAGACTAAACTAAAGGATGAAGCCCAACCTATTTGTGAGAAATGGAACCAAGTCTTACTGAGTTTCAGTCACCACACTGATGATACCGGTAGTGAATTGATTCTCCAGTGAGTAAGAAAATGGCTGCATGAGTGAGAATGTAAAATAGCAATACTCAGGAAACAACATTGTGTCTAAGACTCCTTCTCCCTGGGGGGGGAGCTCTTTCCAACTCAGATGGGACCCAGCAGTTGCTCTCCTTGCCCGAATCCACAATGGAGTAAATATGTCACCCTTGATTCTTCCTCAGCACAGCTGAATTCCACAAGGGAAAGATGACAAAGAGCAGGAGGGAGAGAAGGGCAGGGAGAGGGAGACAGAGAGCTAGAGAGTGCAACCAGCTTTAAGACTATGTAAGACAAAGGAGAAGTCATTGGTTGGATGAAAAATATCAGATGGCAACCAAAGCCTTTGGAGAAACAGAACAGATGAAGGAACCTCAACTGGGACCTTTAGAAAGCTGGATTTAGGAGCACTGTACACAGGCTACCTGTGTTCTAGGACCACTGCACACAGCTACCAGCATCCAGGATAAAAAAAATTCCAGTCTTTTTTTTTTTTTTTTTTTGAGACAGGATCTCATTCTGTCACCCAAACTGGAGTGCAGTGGCACAAACATGGTTCACTACAGCCCTGACCTCCTGGGCTCAAGCAGTCCTCCTGCCTTGGCCTCCCAAGTACCTGGGGCCAGAGATGCATGCCACCATGCCCAGCTAAATTTTAATTTTTTTGTAGAGATAGGGGTCTTGCTATGTTGCCCAGTCTGGTCTCAAACTTCTGGGCTCAAGCTATCCTCCTGCCTTGGCCTCACAAAGTGCTGGAGTTACGGGCAGGAACCATCAGACCCAGCCTGAAGTCAGTTCTTAATGAGGAATTTTGAAGGTCAGCATCAGAGTCCTGCCAAGTCATTTCTAGAGCTGACCAAACTTTCTCCTTGCTCAAGGCACTTGCAGGCTCCTCTGCCTGGAAAGCTCACTCCTGGGTATAAACATGGCTGACTTCTTGACATTTTTCACATCTGATACCCAAGGTAACATCCTCTGTCACTCTCTATATCATCAGGACCAACGTCAGGAATCACCCTACATTGCAAATAGAGGGACTGAATATAGGAAATGGATGACAAAAGCATTAGAAATGCTGAGAAGAAAAAACGAGGTGATGAAGTAAATGAGTTATTGGTAACTGTCAAAGCCACTGCCATCTAAAGGACTTGGAGGACAAAGAGATGAGGAGAAGTGAGGACCACCAGAAGAGCCCCTCCCTTACAACAGCCTGTTCTGGCACCTGGAGGAGATGCCAGACAAATCGTGAGGGTGACAAGTGCCAAGACCAGGCTCGGCAGGGAGCTTGTATACAGTTAAAAAAAATAGCAAAGGGCTCAGCCAGGAGCTTGTCTTGGATAGGCAAATTAATCATCTAGAGCCAAAACTGTTTTATTTGGCCCCCACACATCCGGAGGCAATATTCCTTTGCCTTAATTAGCCCAGAGCAAGGTACCAAGAAACTGGGAACCACCCTAAATCCCAAAGCCTGCCTAGATTATTCAAACTAGTCAGTCCTAAACTATGCACCCTGCCCTGTGCCTTCGAATGGGAATCGCAATAAAGGCTCTGGCCTAGACATTCCCCTCACTTGTGCTTTCTGCCTTCAGACCACCCTGAAGCTTGCCCACGGGGCCCTGTGTGGCGAGCCGTGCCTCCTGTACTCAGGACATGTGAGAATAACAAGCTTTGTCTTCCTGAGCATTTGCTGCACCTCCTCTTGGGGCCACACCTGACTGCCCATCACATAAAAGAGCACAGAACAGATTGCAGGAAGGGGTGAAAAACACTAGAGTCTATAGCTGCTGCTGAGAGAGGGCAAGCAGGAGTCTCCTCCTGCCTCTAAATCCCTGGCAGAGATTCTCCCTGGCAGAGCCCGTTAGTAAGCTTTCTGGGAAAAACGTTAGGAAATGTAGTTTGCCTAGTCCCCACAGTCACACCCACCCCCCGAAATATAACAGAGTATAGAAAGGCCCTGAGGGGGGACTGACACCAAAAAGGAAAATGACCAACATGTGACTATATTGCTTTTGGATGTATTATTCTCTGAAATCACTCATTTATTTGTGTGCTTACCTGTCGCCTGCTTCCTTCCCATAGAAAGAAAGAATATGAGATCAAAGATGTTGATGATCTCATTCACTACTATTTTCCCAGTGGCTCATACACAGCTACAAGTTAGTTGGTCCTGAACAGTACTTGTTCAATAAACAAATGAAGGAAAAAATAGTAAATATTTGTAGTCCATTCAACACACAGACTAAGTGTTTAAGTTATTCCACCTCAAGAGGTTTCATTCCCCTATATTGGATTAGCTATTTCTAAGGTTTTTTAATTTACAAATGTCTAATGGAAGGAAGGAAGGAAGGAAGGAAGGAAGGAAGGAAGGAAGGAAGGAAGGGACTGCAACCATTGTTGTACATAATTACGACTATTCAGACCAAGTGCAAATGAACTGATAAACATGTTAAGATTTTGGTGTTCAAGGAGAGCAGACCAGTTTACCCGTCTCTAATAGAGAAGGCTTTTCTGGATTTTTCGTAATCGGTGCCCCTCCCAATAGGTGTCTTCTCCTACAAGTCAAGATACTCCCCCCATCTCTCCAGGCTGATCACCTAAGACGCCAATCTTTGAGACTTTTTGAGAATTCTAGCCTTATCCCAACATCTAGTCTTTGTTCATGATGATCTTTCTGTTTGAAACACCCCCACCTCCCTTCTCCATGAGACAAAGCAAGAACCCCTCTTACAGGCCTGCTAAGCCTATCTTCCAAGCATGGAAATAAAGGAACATTCTGAGTTTCTTCAATGGAAATTCCAGGCACCTAGCTAGCCCTGAGAATTAAATGAGCAACTTCCTAAGCAAGGAGGTCATCGTAGCTTAAAACAATAGCCAAGGAAGTTAGAGTCCTGAGGCGTTCTTTATAGAAACTAATGATACCATATTAACATATGTCCTTGAGTTGTTTTTCAGGAACTCAGACCCTCATGAAATGGATCTACTGGCATGTATATCTAGATAAGGAGAAGTTCGGACTAACATCGACTACCATTTTTTATTTTGACGTCCTTCCCGAGGAGGCTGGAGGAAGTCACACCAATGTGGTAGAGCTAACATCCTTTTCTACTGACCCCACATTTTTAGATAAAACTTTTGCCTCCTTAACCAATTGCAAATCAGAACATTTTTGAATCTACCTATAACTTGTACACCCCTGCTTTGAGATGCCCCAGCTTTTCAGGTCAAACCAATGTATAGCCTCCATGTATTGATATATGACTCCCCCTGTAGCCTCTGCACCCCCTGCCTTTAAAAACCCTTACTTGCAAGCCATCAGGGAGGTCTGGCCTTAAGTGTGAGCTGCCAATTTCCCTTGCTTGCTTCTCTGTAAATAAATGCCCTCCGTTCCTCCGTTCTCCCACTGCAAACCACAGTGTGAGTGTTTGGCCTTACTATTCCAGGAAAGCAGAACATAGTTGGTTCTGTACTATTGAGTTGGCAAACACTTAAAAACGCCACAAGGTTAATGAGTCTTCTCTGAACTTCCTCCCTGCTCCCTCTGCACTTCTCTGGAACTGTCTTCCATCTAGCCATTATGATACTCTATGATGATGATTAGCTTATCTCTCAGACTCTCCCACCAGAACTTGAGCACCTTGAGTCAAGAAAGCTTGTGTCTGCATCTAGCACAATGCCTAGCACAAAAGAAATAGCATATAACCACTGAATAAAGAAGTGAGGGAGAGGAGGAGAGTGAGGGGAAAGAAAGAAGAGAGGATGACTTTTCACTGTATAGAGTCACACCATCTCCCTTTCTGGATGTTGTTATAATTAAATCAGTCCACTGTAACCAGTCGAACATCAAATCATGTCTTCTCAAGGTTGAAATTCTGCTCAACAACGAAATAAAGGAAATGTAAATGATCTACTTTCCTAGACAAACATATACCCATGTTATACACATCTCAAATGTTTCCCTAGACGAACACTATGACATTGCAAATCCCCATTTCTTGCAATCACTATTGCTTTCAAATAGCCTTTCCAAAGTTTCCTAATACATGGTGCCATATCCTCCTTTCTTTTCTATGCCAAACCTTATGATAACTGTCTTCCCTAACAAACCATTGTGAGGATCCCCTGGCCCTGCTGACTACAGGGCAGTTCTTGGAGTGGGTATTTAGGTTGTTTTGAAGTACAAAAGAAAGTCTGTGGTTCTGATGTGTAATGGAACTGGTCTGATGTGGGGCACCACTCGGCTCAGGCTGCTGAGAAACCTCTCCTTGTCTGTCAATGCAGTGCCTACAAAGTGGTCCTTGCTTTCCATTCTGAGTCTATGGTCCTTCTTCGCAGAGAGTTGTTCATCTGGTACCCCGACTGCTGTCGATTTTCACCCAGAGCAACGTCCATAAGTCAATATCTACAATGCTTAGGATGCAAATTTCCAATCTGATTTAAAAGCTTAGAAATTTCACTTTTGCCTATCTTTAATTTTCTGATTGCCAAGAATCCGCAAAGATTATAGACAGTCAGTCTGAGATTACATTTGCAAGTTACTTTAGTATCCCGGGATGAAGTCCCTGGTTAAAAATTTAAACTTCCTTAGACAAGCACTCACTTCCTACTTCCCCATCTGTCTTGAGCAGTCATTGCACTTTTACATGTTTTTCTTCTGTTCCTACCAGTTTAAAACCTCGTTTAGTTGCTAAAGAATTCTACAGCAAAATAAGTTAGACATACATCTCTCTTCCTCCTACCACCTTTTAAAATCACATTGCCACCCAGGGAATGAGCCTAAAGGCTGTTGCCACAGACAAAACTTTAAAGGCCATTTGTGTTGTGTTTAGTATCTTTGTATATTTCAACTAATTCGAAGTTTCCCCTCTTTGTCACATATAAGAACAAGGGTTCTATGTTTCTCACTCATCTCTTTTTCCTTAGTTGTGGGTCTTTCTCAAAAAAATTGTTCTTTTAAAATATGTGCTTACCAGAAAATTAAACCTGTGTGGCATAAAATTACAGAGAATCATAAAGAAATATTTTTGATTAAAAAAGTAAGCAAAAAGTATGGTGGTAGATAATATACCTATGTATGTGTTGCAATATCAAGGAGTAAAGGGGAATAATTTCAGGATCTAAGTTTTCCTCCCATCTCTGTCTTCTCCACACTTAATTCCTTTCTTCGCCTGCAACCACTGTGTTAAGTTTCTTGGGTTAGGGCTGTCCTGTAACTAATCAGGCAACTCACCCAGCCAGATGCAGTGGGCTTTGAAAACTTCATTTATCTTTTCAAAGAGAGGGAATATATAAAATTGCATTTCAACAAAATTTCAAACATCATCTATGTACACACTAAGAAAATTACAGACGCAATTTTCTTACATTTCCTAATTAACTTCCCTTAGCTTAAAGAACTGATTAAGCTCTTCTCGGAACTCTCCATTTCTTATCCATTCCTGGCTTAAAATCCTGCAGGGGCTCCCCATCACTGACAAAATAAAATCTTTCCCCTTTATCATTCACCCTTTCTAAACACACACACACATTTTTCAGGCTTCCTAATCGAAATTTCCCAATTTAAGCTGTATTCTCCAGTGCCCCATTGCTGCTTCTCGTGTCTACGATTTTGCATAGGCTGCACTCTGATGCTAGACTGCCCTTAACCCTCCTTTACTTCTTAATAAACGACTCTTTATCCTTAAAAACACAATGAAATCTCACGTCTTCTGGGGGAGATTTTCTTTTTCCCTCTTTTCTCTCCCCCAAAGTTAATTTCCTTTTCTCCTATCACACCCGTTTCTTGGTACTTATTATTGTACTTAAAGCATTCCATTTTTTTCTCACCATCAAAGAAAGCCTAGCTTATCTCCAATGTATGTGATTCATCAAAAAGTTCTGTATTGTTGGTCATTCAAATCTGATCTCAGGCAGGCTTAAGGATGAAACCACCCCTTAAGTTCTCCGCTTTCCCTCTTGAAGTTGGTCATGGTATCCAGGGAAAGAAACGCCCCTCTATAGTTCAATACTGCATTACCTACTTTTATTATTTCCCCCACGAAAATGCAGGCTGCTTGAGGGCAGGGACCCTGGCTTGGTAGTAATCCTGCCTGTCATTTTTCTCAAGCTTCATTTCCCAATTCTGTGTCCAAGGCTCCCCTTTGCTCTTCACCATGTCCTCCTTCCTTTGCAAGCACTATTTCTGATATCTGAAACTGCCCTTCTATTCCACTCCTTTTTAGCTAATTTACATCTAATTTATCCTGGTCCAATGTAATGTAACCTAGACTGGCTATTCTTCCTCTGGGTCCTCTTCCATCCTGTGCTCTTCTTCATCTGACCTCCCATCACAATGTATTACCATTGCTTACTGATTCTGCCCCCGCTCCCCCTACCCCCCACCCCTGCTACCCCCCCCCTCCTTACAATATCTGTAAGCTCCTGGAGAACAACAAGCACTGTGCTTTTATCAATGTAGCACCAGGTCTTAGTACTGAGACTGGTACAGAGAAGCCTTGGCAGGTGCTTACCAAAGGAAGTGGTTAATGGAGTCTTGCTTCCCTCCAGTTGTCTGGCTCTACCTGCAGAGCTGATTCTTGGTAAGCTGGGGTAGAAAACTATCCCTTTAGTGCCTAACCTTTTTTTTCACCTCTGCACACAGCAGAGTAACTTCAGCAAGTTTCCTTGGTCACAGAGGAGCCATTCTAGGTTGAAATGAATTCTGTGCTGTCTGCCTGACCTCACCAATGAAGAGCCTTTAATTTTGATCTCTCTCCTCCAGCCAGACATGAGAAATTATTTTCTTAGAAATCTTTGTTCTCATTGCAGCTAGCTCCCAGTCTTACACTGTTCAGTCTTCTTAACCCCAGCATCGCTCAGAAGCCTCTTCTGGGTCACCTCTATTCCCTTTCATGGACTCTTGGTTCAAGCACGTCCATGTCTCTGAGATGCTGATTATTCCCAGGCAGCAGTAGCAGACAACCAACACATCTGCATTTAGCTGTGCACCGGTACCCCTGACCACAGCCAGAAGGGCGCTACTCCCAGAAACTCATGCTAATTGCAAGAGCTTTTGTTTTACACAAGTCATCTAGCAATTCTTAGGGGATTACTTATCCAGTTTGGGGATACTCTAGCCCTCTTAATACTACATCAAAAGGGCAATCATGGAATATCAAAGCTGCTGAAATTTAAGACCAATAACTTATATTCTTTGCTAATAGGCACCCCCTGGCCTCTGCTTCTCCCTTACATCTCCCTAAGGCTTGGAGATCCCAAGGTTTAGATCTAAGCTCTCGGCTTTTGTGCCTCTAAATAAATACTTTTCAAATATCCTTTTATAATAAGCCTTTTTATCCAAAGAAATCTGAGGTTTGGGTTCTGAATATATTTGAAAAAACTTACATGTTCACTATCGATGTATTTTAAACACTCTGCATTATGGCAATTACTGCGTAAGTAATAAACTAATGAGAATGAGACAAATTTTAAGAAACTATACTGTTTACCAGATGAATTTGTTTGTTTGTTCTAGGGGGGCATCCAGCATAACATTGAATTTATCTCTGGATATTGCAGTTGCACGGTATGTAAATAATGCTAATTCTCATGCATCAGTTATTGCAAACAATAACAGTTTGGGTTTTTGTATTTTTAAACTGTTTTTTTCTGAGTATTAAGTGTACTTGAGCATTTTGCTTTACAGTTGAATCCTCTACGATGTCATTCAAAGCTATCAAGATGCGTTAGAACTATCTACAACTTAATACTGCTACTACGGGATATATGATTGTATTTCCTTGTACTGGTTTCCATGATTGGACACACGAATACCTGCATTTAGAAGAGAAAAGGATGAGCCCATGACTCCTATACAAAAAGACCAAATATATATCCAGAGATGAGAAAAGCTTCTATATAATATCTGCACAAAATGAGTTTCACTGGCAACACAGTAGATGCATAGGTGTGTTCCAATATGTTGAAATTTAATATAAAACCTATTTAATGGGGTTTTAAATTTTTAACTTAATTTTTAACATTTTTAAAAAATAGTGAACATATTAAATTGTATATTGTTTAAAATAACTATTATTTGTAGAGCTCCTGTATCTGGGGTTCATACACTTTTTGAAGACTATTCTACAAATCTGATTTTCTGATTTCCATCACCTCTATGGAGGGGGACAAATGTATTTCCATGTCTAGGCCTGACCTCTTCTGTCCTTTGGTCCTGCTGAGATGAACCACATGGTATCTGTGAATACCTCATATAACGTGGATAAAACTCCTTATCTTTCCCCTAAAATGAACTCCTCAACTGTTTGACAGGGTGTGGGATCTCTT
Organism: Ateles fusciceps; assembly: GCA_036589455.1. NCBI lineage: Eukaryota > Metazoa > Chordata > Mammalia > Primates > Atelidae > Ateles > Ateles fusciceps. Next base: position 788,677 of record JAZHEH010002724.1, on the reverse strand, counting down.
TTGGCCTTATCTCCTGTAACACTTATTCTCTAGAACATGAATTCTGGCAGTTAATTAATTTCTGTTATGTAGGTTCTATAAGTAATTCAAGTTTGTAAATTTTATCTCTGAAACAATTTATAAAGCTTGAGGGCAGGAATCAGAGCCTATCCTTCTCCTGTTCCCCCATAGCCACAGTAGCAACGCTAAGTTCAGAAGAGGTATTCAATGCATGCTTTGAATTAACAGTGAATCAAACAGGATTTTACAGTTGATCCAGGATCCTTATTCCCAATATGCATACATTATAGTTTCTAATATAAAAGGCATCACAGTAACAACAGTAATTTTTCACTGGAATCTCTTCTTTTTACTCAGCTCATAGTATTTCTCCGGTTTTGTCAAAAACAGAACCTCCTGATACACTTGAGCTAGGAACTCTAACAGCTGCTACCTCAGAATTATTTGCAAGCTCTGTAATAGGAAATGCCCTTCACCCTGCAATGCTAATGGAAATAAGCAATAGATAAAGATCCCTTATAATGCAAAAAGAATAATATTAACAAATATCCATCCATCCCTCCACAAAGTCCCTTTAGGCTGCCTATGGGGACTTGGTGACATCCAAAGCTCCTTTCTTGCCTTTAGATTTGTATCCTTCTCACTAAGACAGGAGTAATGCCTGGCTCTGGGTGATTCAATAACTTTATGCCCTTGGGCAAGGCACTAAACCAGAGTGGCTTTCCATTTCTTATCTGTGTTTTGAAATGAAAGCTAAAATAAATGGGGCCTGTTTTTGCCAAATGAGAGGTAGCTGGACCCAGGAAACCCCAAACAAGTAATCTGCTGAAAGAATCTCTCAAGGCTATACAAAAAATAAAAGTGAATCAAAGTCATCAATTACTGAGCTCCTACTGTGTACTAGGCTATTGCCCATATATTTCTAGTAAATACTCACAAACATTCTGCAATATAGGTTAGTTGGTGCCCATTTTTCTGATAAAGAGAGTAAACCCCTCTCCCACAGGGAACACTACTACAAAATGTCACTATTGGACATGACTCTTATCTATGCAAGTTTAAAGCATGCTTTTTCCAGCTCTCTGTGCTACTCTATGACTATTGTACAGGAGGAAAAACAATTTTCTCTCTACTCTCCTGAGTTCTCAGCAGAGACCCCTGTAACAAAAGACAGATTAACAGAAGGTTATTAACATGTATATTTCATGCATACATGGGAGAAAACTCAGGGAAAGAGTAATTCTCTGAGGGGTGGCATAGAACTCTGACTTAGATGGTATCGTGAACAAAGACAAATGCATTTCCCCCCCCCCCCCCCCCCCCCCCCCCCCCCCCCCCCCCCCCCCCCCCCCCCCCCCCCCCCCCCTTCCCCCCCCCCCCTCCCCCCCCCCCCCCCCCCCCCCCCCCCGGCCCCCCCCCCCCCCCCGCCGCCCCGGGCGGGGGGCCCCGGGCCCCCGGCCCGCCCCCTTCCCCCCGGCACTGGGAAGGAAGATGGGGGGCGGGGGGGGGGGGGTCCTTTTTAAAGAAATGACAAGACAAAGGAAAAGGAGCTGGAGTTTCCAGGGGAGGAAAATTGTGGGGGAGTCAAATGTGAAGGAAACTAATGGTAGATAACAGCTGGTTAGAAAAGTTGGTTACGTAGATTCCTCTGGTGCTGTCTCCAGGCTGACAAAGGTATAAAGTCACCTTCGTTCTTCCTGGTGGAAAAGGAAAGAGGGACATCTTTGTAAATGTATGTCCTGCTCTTAGGTAAATGCGGGGGTCGGGGGTGGGGGGTGCAGGGCAGAGAGTTTTTTCTCATATCAGCTTCTTTTCAATTGCTTTTGGCTCAAAATAATCCCAAAGTGGCATATTTTAGGATGGCACATTCTGCAACCCTTGACTACAGAAGATCCTGTTCATGAAAAAGTTCCACCCTCCAAGGATAGTAAAGTATTTTAGTCAACAGACTGAATGGTTAAGTAGAGCCAAAGTTCCAGGCTTTGCTGGTCAGACTGAATGGTTAAGTAGAGCCAAAATGCCAAGCTTTGCTGGGTCTCTCAGATCCAGGAGGAAGTAGTTTGTGGGTTAGGATGGGCTTCTGTGAGGATGACTTACTCATCCACTTTTGAGATAAATAGCTGGGAACATGCAGTTCTGATCATAAGAGCTTCACCTAATTTTAACATAATTTTGAATCTAGCCTTCAGTTTTCTAAGTGAAGAGTAGGGGAAGAATAATGTGTGCTTATACAGCAGACTGGAGGAGGGAGGAAGGCTATTTCCTTCTGGCTTTATTAACTGTTTGCTTTTCTTCACGATGTGGTCATGTACTTGGTGTTTTGAAATGCACACTCTTTTAATCTTCTGCTGTTTCATTTCATATGCATTTTAATAGATGTATTTAACTTGATTCTTGCCTCCTAATGGGAATTAATCCCAGAGGGCACATACTTTATTGAATATGAAAAATAATGAAATAAAATGGCTAACTGAAAAGCTAAGCTAGTCCTCTTTTAGGCTACTTGGCAATAAGTGGCTCACTGAGAAAAACCTCTTTGCCTAGCATCAGGCATGAGTGCAGGAGGTCTCAGTCGGAAGTCTACCCCAGAGGAAAAGAACGAGACGCAAGTGTGGACTGTGTACACAAGCATTTTGTGTGATTTCATGAGATTAAAAAAAAAAAATCTTAGATGGGCAAAGCCTATATGGTTTCAAATGAAGTTTAAATTTGACTGTCAGCAGTCAACTTAGATAACTGAGATCAAATACTAATTTGTGTCTTGAAAGGGATCTAGAGATCACAGATAATGCGAACCCCTCTTTTATGTGGATGAAAATCCTTCTCTGTGGTCCTAGACATTTGAGTTAACTGAGAGAATGAAAATGCTAGAAGTTGAGAGATAAATCACAGGTGATAAAGAACTACAAACAAACACACCCCAGAGTACTTGCCTAAAGGAAAGATGATTGTTATTTAGTAGGAACCAAAGTGGTGAGAACTGTTAGGGCTCATCAGATATCCATTGTTCCTCTCCATTTCCCAGGGGGGTCAACGTGAACGGCAGTGGGGTATGAGTTAAGAGACAAGCATCTCCCAAATGACAGCTGCACTGATAACTCAGCCGGCACTTCCTTGCCATGATGATTTTGGATACCACAGATTCAGAACAGAATCACTCCAAGGTGAAGGAAGGTCACCTGACGTACATTAAACTTTGCTTATGGCAAGAAATTAACCTTTTTCTGTATTAAACCACTGAGATTTTGGGATCTGTCTGTGGCAGCAAAGAGCATTAGCTTATCTTGATTAATACAAAATTATTGGAATCTTTGAACACAATGAAGTTAGAGTGTAAAAGCTAGCATGAATATTGCTTTTCTGCTGTCACTGAAGAAGAATAAGACAAGATGCCAAAGGAATAACTGAGATATTAGAAAAATTAAACCGACTCTTATAACTTTAATATATGGAAATGATCTACTAATGGCCAACTCCGGAGTATTACCTTCTAAGGACAATTAGCAAAAGACAGATAAATCTATTATTAATAAGAATATTACACTGTGTGGTGCCATACATATTCAAAGCATTTTCTCATGGTAGTTCAAATGAAGTTCCGCCAAGGGCTTGGAGGTGACCAGATTATGTCATGAGGTCATGAGGGTTTTTTTCCTCCCCTCATCATTATATAATAAAAACATGTTCCGTCTATGTCCCTCCGGCATTTTACCAACAAGAGATTTCTTTCCATCCTATCTTTGACAGAAAAGCAGCATCTACAGCTGAAAATGAAACACACTGAACAGTGCTTGGATAATAGCCTTGGTTTATCTCAAAGCATTTTGTTTCTGCCCCTTAGGCAAGCAATTCCTCATCACAATCTCACCAGTGAATCACAGGTCTCACACATTGCTGCAAACCCTGCCTTTCAGCATGCCCAGATGGAACCATTATGCTTCAACCCAGTATGAAATAATCCCTATGAAACCAGCTGACCTGTCGGAGGGTACCCAGATAACACTGAAATACATAGCACCTAACGCAGTAGGGGATCCGTCAAAAACAACGAAGATTGGTGTAAAAACAAGCCACAAGCTATTGATCTGTTCTATTACAGTTGCTTTGAAAATAACTAAATTTCACTTTTGCCCGTTAATTTCTCCATCTTAATCACATTCTGTCAAGACCAGGGCACACATATTATGCATCAAAAGGTCAAGAATACCCTTGTGTGCTTCCTGACCCAACGCAGATATGTCCCAGACGCTGGCACACATGCATACAAAACTGCCCACACACAAACCTCTGTGAACTAGACCAGCCAGAAAAATGTAGTTTGATGGGACAGGAGTCTCTAAGGCAAATTTACAGTACAAGGCATGAAAGAAGGCATCGACAGCAATACACTCGTTTTGATAACCTCTTTTCAATTAAATTAAACTCTAGATCTGAACTAGAGTAGGGTGCTTTCGGGAGTCTCCTGAGGCTCTTGGACCAATGCCTGGCCAATCTGATTGGACGAGGACACTATTTTCACCACCCTGATCACCAGACATTGGCCTAATTATAAGTTTCTTCCATCTATATGGGGCTTGGTAATATTCAGGAGCTAGTTCTTCTCGAGTCTTGCTGTGTTTGGGGCTTAATTATCTTTAGCCAATGGAACACTGCGGCTTTTGAAATCTAAAGCTATACCTAGGAAGGTAGTTCCTTAGCCTTTGCTGAGTTTTGTACTGCCATTCAGGTACACTAACAAGAATTCTCCTGGAGAAAAATCATAGTAATTACCCTCTCTTCAAGGATGCAACATTAAGATTTTGACATGACCACAAAGACTATAACTGTGTTTCAAAGTGGCTATTTGGTGGGTCTCATCTAAGTGACATCTCTTTGCCTTTCTTCTCTTATTTTCGCCTTGAAGGTATGCACACGCAGGCACACACACAAATATGATTGTTAAAGCAATATATTCCGTTAAAATATCCTCTTCCTACAGTTTTCACAGGCTTCTCTGACTGGCCTTTCCAACTCAAGTAACATCTACTTCTTCACTTGTTCAACATCTGTTACTGATGTAGAAATAAATGAAGACCAACCAAATGGGAAAAGCAAAGTCTATTTATTCTGAGCTTACCAGGGAAAGGAAGTTAGCCACTGTCACTTGTGTTTTGGCAGAGACTCAAAGGCAGACAGAGAAGTAGGCAGCTTGATGGTGGAAAAAACGGAAAGGCTTCACCTATGCCCCGATTGGAGGCTGCTGGCACGCGAAGCTGTAGGCTAGCTAACTGGACTCAGAATGCTATGTGCTTGGTTAGGGGCATATATTTGGCTTTCTCTAGTGGATCCTAAGTTGGAAATGGGAACAGAAATGAGGGAAGCTTTCAGGTATTAATCAAGTCCTGTTCACTTTAGGCAAATTGTTATAGAAGTTATTTAACTTCCTAGAATGTCACTGGAAATAGCAATGTAACTTCCAGGAAGTCTGACTTACAGCAGGCTGGCTTCCTGGGTTGCTTATTGTAGATAAGGGGTTGATTTCCCGGACAGGTTGCTGCAGGTTGTGGGTCAAAGTTCTGTTTTGAGTCTCTCATTGAGCATCTACTATGTGCCAGACGTTGTTCTAGGTACTGGATGTACAGATGAAACCAAAGAGTCTTTGCCTTCATGAAGCTTATGCTCCAATGGGAGAAAAAAAAATATTTCCAAAAAAATAAACAAAACAATATATAATATAATATCAAGCTGTGTGAAGAGCTATGAAAGACAAAGCAGGTTAGGTAATAGTGAAAGAAGGGGTTAATTTTATTTTAGAGAGTGTGGCCAGAGAAGGCTCTTCTGAGTAGCTGATATTTGAGAATTTGTTCTCCTATCTGGCTTGTTCTTTTTTCCCAGGCTGTGCTTGTTCCCAAAACACACTGTTGCTGCTAGTAATTTACAGACAATGCCCCCTTCCCAGGCTCAAAACCCTCCATATATCAGAAGAGTCATATGGTATTATGGAAGATCATAGGAACACAGTCTATTTGTCCATTTCAGATGGCTGTATGCCATTGCACAAATAATACTTCTATTTCACTTCAGTTTCTTCATTTCCGAAATAAAAATATCTACCTCACTGGTTGGTTGTAAGAATTAAAAAATAATCAATAATCCACCTGGCATACAGGATAGCATCTTATTAATGGAATATTCCACCTGACATATCTAATGCATTGCAATCCCTTCTGTGTTCCAGTAACATGATAAAAAGACTTCAGGATCTGAGGGATACATTTAGTATAGGACCCATCATGTATCCTCCTTTTTGTTAATTGCAACATAAATGAATGCCCACCTTCTGGTGAGGGACAGGCCACTTGAATAGAATTCATGCCTTTAGGGAGAAAAGAAATGAGGAGGCTTGTCGGGGAACTAGCCCTTCTAGATCTCCATTGCCTTGGGCATATGTCACAGCAGTCATTAACCCTTCTGGGAAGACTGGTAAAGAATCTTTACCAAGCAGGCACCTCCTGCCAGGGTTCAGGCGTCTAAAGAAGTGTATAGAGTCACAGTGGTTTATGGGCCGCAAAGTCCATCTCAGGACTTCGTAAGTACCACTTTGCTGAAGAAGCAGGATTGTTGACAAAGCCTGTAATTACCATCTCAAATGATCTCATAAATTCTGAATTGCATTTTTGGAGTCATATTGGCTGCTGGAACACCCATGCTATGTCCAAAGGTTTTGTTTGCTTGTCTGTTGCCTCAAAAATTGGTAATTATACAATCTATGCCCTAGAGAAGTATTTCTCATTCTGTATCATGCAAAAGAATTACCTGGAGAGCCTGTTAAAATACAGAGTCCAGAGCTGGGGCTGGAGAATCAGCATTGTTAACATACTCCCCAGTGACACTGCTGCCAGTCTGTGGACCACACTTCGAGTACCACTGACTTACAGGCCAGTGTGCAGAACACTCACTCTCAAACCACAATACCCCACTTTCTGTAAAAACGGCAACATGGACGATGTAGTTGGGGTCCCTGAACATTAAATTTTCAGCATATGTCACAGATTCATAGAAATGTTAATAACATATACTTGAAACTGGCAGTGTCCTAGAAAATTCAGGATGTTTGTTTCCCTGAACTACATGACAGTTTCCCAAATGGGCTAATTAGTTTCAATTTGCAAAGATGTTCCAGAGAAATTATTCCTTCATTTCTTTTTTTATCAGCATAGCAAAGTCTCAAAGAGAAAGGAAAAATAATACAAAATATCAGTGCAGATCACTTTCGTCAACAGATGATAACACCTTCCCTTTCCCATGTCCCGGCCCTACTCCTGGCAGGGACTTTACAGGATTGTGGTGTATTGAAGAGGAAAGGAGGCTCCTGGCCCCATCCTGAACAAGGTTGCAATCTAAAGAAAATAAAGCCACTGGAAAAGAGGCAAGGGACCTCGTCTTTGGTAATACAGTGACCGCCCCTGAGACAGGCTCACAGTTTCTTGCATTAATATTTTTAAGGAAACAGAAAGATACCAACTAATCCACACAGTTTGGCCAAATGGGAAATTTTTAAAGGGTTACAAACAGCAGTTAACGAGCCTGGTGTGATCCTGTTAGCTACGGTGTTTCCTTTGAAAACTCAGGATTATCCCTTCATTTCTCTTAATTACTCAACAGTGTTAAATCAATCAATGAAATTAACACTATTCAAATTAGGGAGCCACTGTTGAGAGAAAATTAATAGACATAGTCATAACTCTTCTTTCTCCTGCATAGGTCTAATAAATGCCTAAAAGAAAATCTTTCATTTCTTGTTTTGTTTCTCATGCCACTGCTGGAGTTGATGGCGTCCCTACCCTGCAGGGAGCATGTTGGGGGCTGGAATGTCAGAGTCACCATTTCTTGCCTCTGTTTTTGCCTCCTGGACAGCAGAGGGGTAATGCTGATTTCCTCTTGTTCCCCATTTCTGCCTTAAGATTTTTCTTAGTGACTATGTTTTGCTTGAAGTTGTGAAAAAATAAAAAAGAAAAGAAAAGAAAGAAAAAGAGAGAAAGCAAAGGTAAAAAAGGAAAGAAAAAGAAACAGAAAAAAGTCCCTTAGTTTTGTGGTAGAAAGAATGGTAAATTGGAAGGCAGGACACTGGATTTTCATCCCAATTCTTCAACTAACCGGGGGCATGAGCTTATACAATGCACTTGACTTCTGAGATGTTTTTCTAATCCATAAAAAGGAATACTGGCTCAGGCATGGTGGCTCATGCCTGTAATCCCAGCACTTTGGGAGGCCAAGGTAGGTGCCTTACTTGAGTTTAGGAGTTCAGGATCAGCCTGGCCAAAATGGTGAAACCCTATCTCTACTAAAAATACAAAAATTAGCTGAGTTTGGTGGTACAAGCCTGTAATCCCAGCTGCTCCGGAGGCTGAAGCAGGAGAATCACTTGAACCTGGAAGAAGGAGGTTGCAGTGAGCCAAGATCATGCCACTGTACTCCAGCCTGAGCAACAGAGTGAGACTTCATCTCAAAAAAAAAAAGATACTTGTTACCCTTCAGTTCTAAAAATGTTTGTTGGACATTTTTATTCAACTCGTAGGAAAGGAGACAACATTCATTAGGTTTTTAATCTTTGTAGAAACTTTCTCTAGTGATCTGTATTCTCTCTAGGTGATACCCATCATCCTTTGTGATGAAGATAACTTTCCTTGTCTCTAAAGAGATTATTCACATGGTCTCATAAACTGTGTGCTGTATACAATCATGCATTCCTTCATTTACCTCACAAAGTCCAAGATGTCCTTCTCCCTGTTAGTTGTATGCTCACCCACGTCCCATTTCTGATTTCCAAATTTCTCATGATACAGCTTCTTGACCTTCTGGTTGAGATGCAATTAGTAAGTTAAAAATATGATAGGGTTTGACATTGCCCCACTAAGGTGTGGCCCATTTTGGTGACCTCTGTCCTTTCTGCCCCTTGCTTGCTTTCATGTATCTGTGCTACTGAGAAAGACATTGCCCACCTTCAGATTCTCCCACTTGTTCTGGACTTTCACCTTCTTGCATAAATGCAGTGGTGCTTCCATAAAGTTCAAAGAAAGTGGTTTACAGACGGAAATCTGGCTGAAAGTGATGAGTCGGAGATTTATGATGAGAATATCATCAGTATAAACAGGTCAATGAAAACAGCTGTTTATTAAGGATACTTTAATTTCCATCTTAGAAAATTGTTAAACCCCATAGATCTTCTTAGGGAAGAATGAGCAAAGTAGCAAGTGCTACTGGGTGATCACAAGTTATATACAGTGTGCTGAAGATGGGCAATGCATGTCTGCAATGTGTATCAGATAATACCAGTGATAGAACATTAATCTGTTGGAAAGACAGGCTCTTTGCAAGTCTCCTGGTTATGACTTATGAGCGATGACTCAATAAAACCAAGGAGCTTAGCTTAAGAGTAGAAAGATTTGGAAAGAACAAGACAACCTTGATCAAATATGTAAATGGCTCTCCTAGAGAAGGAAGATTTGAGGTGAAATAGGAAGAATGAATAAAAATTGGGCTTATTTTGTCTCAATGCAAAGAAAGAAATTTTCACCAGTTAGAACTGTCCTCCAAAGAAATAAGCTACCATGCAAGGTAATAACTTTCTTGTCACTGGAGATGTTCAAGACAAGACAATGTGTCAATTTTAAAAAGAGAGCCATGGATAATTACAAAAAAGTTTGGTCCTGGATTATTTTTTATTTCCCTGAATCTTATCTTTTTATTAAAGTTCAGTGACATTTTATTTTTTGGATACTTTTCATTTCATCTCACTCTGCTTCTCTTTCACAGTCCTCACACATCCTCTCAATACAGCTTTACCATTTCTGTTCTCCTTTTTCCCCATGGGCAGCAGTAATCTCCTTCTTATGACTATATGTAAATTTCATTCAACAAAATTTATTTCCAGGAACATTGGCTGAGGTCCTATTGTACTTAAGTTCTGTGATGGGTATAACGGAGCATGCAAAGATGAATAACTTAGAGGCTGGGCTTCAGAAAATTCGCAAAATTCTAATAAAAGAAGAAGACAAGCCCAAAAATAGCTTTTACATAATACTGAAGATAACCACTGCAACTGTAAAAAGTTTGTAGAGATTACATCTACTGGAATTGCTTTAGAGGGGGAGATGCTATCTGGGAAGGGTTTTAAAGATTATGTAAGATGGTTCTTAACATTCAAAGATAGAGAAAAATGAGGATTTCTGACAGTTAACAGTTTGAGTATAGACCTACAAGCAGAAAAAGACTGGAAGTATCTGAGACCAGCTAATAACACATTTGTCAAAGAAGATGTCATTGGCATGATGAAATTAGAAAGGTAGCTTTTGAATATCAACTGAAAAACTTTGAAGTTCAAGGAAAGAAAATTTTATTTATTTTAATTCAAGGGCCACAGATCCTGGCCCTTATATATACCATGTTAATAGCTGTGTGTGATTTCTTTTAAATATGCATTTATAGTCATTGGTGAGAAATTCACAACTGCTTTTCCATGTCAAGAAATTCACTGTTACATACCATGTTTGTTTGGTTTTAGTTTGGGTTTGTTTTAGACACAGGGTCTAGCTCTGTCACCCAGGCTGGCGTGCAGTAGCACAATCATGGCTCACTGCAGCCTTCATCTCCGGGGCTCAAGCAATCCTCTGGCCTCCACATCCCCAGGAATTAGGACTACAGGTGCACAAAACCATGCTTGGCTACTTTTTTTTTTTTTTTTTTTTTGGTAGAATATGGGTCTTACTATGTTGCCCAGGCTGGTCCTGAACTCCTGCCCTCAAGTGATCCTCCTGCTTTCGCCTCCCATAGCCCTGGGATTACAGGTGTAAGCCACAGATCCTGGCCCTTTTATATATCATGTTAATAGCTGTAGAGTAGCCTACACATACATGTATTACAATTTGTTTTATAAGTTATTGAATCACTTCTTTTTGGGGGTCTGAAGTGATTTCTAAACGTTTTGTATTATGATAGTACTCAATAAATGTTTGTATATTGATTTTTGAATCATTTTCTGATTACTTCCTTAAAGGAATAAAAGTGGAGTAGGTCAGACTGTTGCTAAGCTGTCTTAGGTGTTGTTCCTTGTTTTTCTTTTATTATTTGATCACTGGAATTTTACTGAGCACATGGATGCCTACATAAAGGCTACATTTTTTTTCCGGCCACCTTTTCAACCAGAAGCTCTAGGCATTGAGCTAGAAGTAAAAGGGTAGTAAAGTACAACTTTTGAAAAGTGTTATTTAAAGGTAAAGTCTCCTTTTGGTCTTCCTCTGGCAGAATTCTAACAGGATGGTTGAAGCCACTGAGGACATGAGAAGAAGCCTTTGCTGAGGCCATCGAGCAGCAGGATATGAAGTCTCTTGGTCCACGACACCTTCTGTGGAGTGCCAACCCAACCCTGGACTGCCCACCTCCAGAGAGAAAGAGAAATATACTTTTATCTTATTCGAGTCGTTTTAGAAGCTGGTTTTCTATCACATGCAGCTGAACTAATCCTAACTAAAACAATGGCTTTGAAACTGCACATGTTTAAGGCTTTCTGCAAACATTGCCAAATTTGAGTCCAGAAAGTCTGTGCTGATGAATATTCCCACTAGTAATGTATAAATTAGAGTCCCATTCTCCATTTATCCTAGAAAATGCTGGGTATTGTAATTCTTTTTAAGTCTTCACCAATTTGGTAGTTGATAAATAGTATCTCCTTGATTTAATTTTCATTTCCAGGCTCATTCTTCTGAATCTTTTCTCCATTCCCTTCCAGTTCTCTTTTTTTTTTTTTTTATTGCATTTTAGGTTTGGGGGTACATGTGAAGAACATGGAAGATTGTTGCATAGGTACACACATGGCAGTGTGATTTGCTGCCTTCCTCCCCCATCACCTATATCTGGCATTTCTCCCCATGCTATCCCTCCCCAACTCCCCACCCCCCACTATCCCTCCCCTTTTCCCCCGACAGACCCCAGTGTGTGATACTCCCCCTCCCTGTGTCCATGTGTTCCCATTGTTAACACCCGCCTATGAGTGAGAACATGCGGTGTTTGATTTTCTGTTCCTGTGTCAGTTTGCTGAGAATGATGGTTTCCAGGTTCATCCATGTCCCTACAAAGGACACGAACTCATCGTTTTTGATGGCTGCATAATATTCCATGGTGTATATGTGCCACATTTTCCCTGTCCAGTCTATCATCGATGGGCATTTGGGTTGGTTCCAGGTCTTTGCTATTGTAAACTGTGCTGCAATGAACATTCGTGTGCATGTGTCGTTATAGTAGAACGATTTATAGTCTTTTGGATATATGCCCTGATGTAACTCTCTGCTTCACTAGTAATTCATCTATGTTAAAAACACAGCCCTTAGGATGAACCAGTTGGCTTTGCTATTCTTTCAATAGCTGTCTTGCATTTCAGAAAGCAGAGATTCTTATCTAAAGACAATGCACCGGGGTTCTTCCCTGGCCTTTCACTGATGATTTTCATTCCTTGCCCGCCTGATCTGCTCCAGCACATCACCCTCAGCTGTGCCTTAAAAGTGCTAGGGTGATTTTATAGCTGCAAGAAGAATATGAAGGTACAAGTATCAAGCAAATTGGGCAAATTACAAGTACACAGAGAGTTTCAGCATTCGTGGCCACGTTTATTTCTCCTCCCTGCCTTCTTACCTCTCTTTTTTCTTTTCTCTCACCTGCTTAACTGACCAGTCCAAGGCTTCTTTTTCTATATATCTTTCATCTTTGGGGAAGCAAGTTCTTTTCTAACTGGCTTAGGTATGTCCTTCAGTATCAGTCAAAATTGTTCTCTTTGAATCCAAAGGAAGAAATGGTATTCTACAGCTACCCTAGATGTTTCTCTTAGACCCCCATCTGTAATAAACTCCTTTCTCCTCCTACAAGAATCGGGTCCTTTCAAAAACCCTGCTTAAAAGACAACAACAAAACACCAATAACAACTTCCAGAATAAATAATAATATATATTTTTTAATTACAATGAAAGTTTCAATTCAGACTTTAAAATATTCATAATGTATGTCAATCATCTGGTCTCACTTTTTTTTTTTCTCCAACCTAGTCTTTCCCCCAATATCTATTCTTATCAATGCTGCTTTCCTCTACAGTGTCATGTTAAAGTTACCATCCATCCAAGACAAGACTTCCCAACAAGCCACTTCTAAATGCACATCTGCATACTGATGGTCACTTTCTGTTCTTATATTACTATAACTATTTACATCCAGAAAATTCAATTGGAATTCGAATACCATTCCCCTGACCAACATGAACTTCTCCCAAATCTAGTCATGAGTTTAGGAAGGTGGAGTACAGATGGTGGTATACTGTTTTTTCCATTCTCACACTCATTTCAGAATTAGGCCACTTAGGAATTCCTATTCCATCATTTCTCCTGCTGACTCTGAGTATGAGTCCATCTTGAAACTTACATTCTACTAGTCCATGCATTATCTGGAGTCTTTATCCGTCTGTCTGATTTTGATACCCCTTAATATAAACCTTTATTGAGTATATACTACATTTCAATAAATTTCCATGCATCTTCTAATTCTCAAGATAACCTCATGAAGCAAGTATGATTATTAGCCCCATTTTAAAAGGGAGAACACTAAATCTCAAAGACCCAGCTAGTAAATGGTGGAGACAGAATTTCTAAAATTGATCCTAAAAGCCTAAAATTCATCCCATCAATGACACTCTGCTGTCTCCTCCTAAATCCTCCAGCTTTTTCTCTATTAGCCCATTTTTCTGCATTTTCATACAGCTCTCTGCCACTCTGACACCTCCGCCTGAAGGTCTTTCTGCATATCAGCTTGGATTAGACTGAACTTTTGACTTGCCAGGGTCTGTAAGTTTAATAATAACAAAATGGATACACCACAAACTCTTCATTTTGGCCATCTCGTCCCTTAAGGCTGAGAAGGCTAAATGGAATTATAAATGGTATCAGTTGTAATGAAAGTTAAACTGTAGCTATCAGGTTCTCCACAGTCTGCTTTTTTAATGACAATAGCTAACAATAAGTAACGTTAATAATATATCAGACACTACACTAAGCTTTTGCATTACATCATTTGATCCTTACATCAACCCTAAGAGGACGACACCCTTATTGTTCCCATTTTATTATACAAATAAGAAAACCGAGATTTGAAGCCTTCCAGTAAAGAGTCCACTTCATACAGTGAACACCTGGCAGATCCATATTTTGAATCCACATCAGCCCAAATTCGGAACCTCCTTTCTTAACCACTGTATTAGTCCATGCTTGCATTGCTATGAAGAACTGGGACGGGGTAATTTGTAAAGAGAAGAGGTTTAATTGACTCACAGTTCCATAGACCATACAGGAAGCATGATTAGGGAGGCCTCAGGAGACTTACAATCATGGCAGAAGGCAAACGAGAAGCAGGCCTATCTTCACATGGTGGAGCAGGAGAGAGAGAGGGTAGACGGGGAAGTGTTACACACTTTTAAACGACCAGATCTCCCGAGAACTTACTCATCATCACAAGAACAGCAAGGGGGAAATGCGCCCACATGATTCAGTCACCTCCCAACACGGCCCTCCTCCAACACTGAGACAACAACTGGACATGAGACTTGAGTGGGGACACAGCCAAACCTCATCAACCACTAAAGTATAATGTTTTGTTTTTAAAATAATATTGCTGATATCATAATACCAGAAACTCATGGGAAAAGTAACATCCGCAAATTGAATACTTTCATTCATATTATCCAATACATGACCATGTACATATTCAATTTTGTACAAAAAATACAATTCAAACTAAATAACATTATGGATAGAATTATATTTTTTCTATATTTTCCATTAACATTTCATCCAGCATGTAACTCTCTGGCAATACATTTGAAAACCTGAGCAAAACAGAAGATTTCCTAGCAACATATCAATTACCAAAATTGACTCAATAAGAAGGGTAAATTTGAATAGGCTAATTATCATAGAAGGGATTACAAAAGGCACTAGGATTAGGTGAATTTCTAGCTGAGTTTATCCAATCTTTAAGTCATAGATAATTCCAATGTTATTTAAACTAACCATTGATAATAACATGAGCATTTATCTAATTCATTTATGTGTACAGTTTACTGCCGAAACATAATAAAGATGCAACAGAAAAGAAAAATACTACACAATCTCAGTTCAAATGGAATATCAGAAAATCGATCCTGTACAGTTATTAGAAGAATAATACATTATGACCAAGTAAGGCGTATTCCAGGAAAAGCAGGGTGGTTAATATCACGAAATTTATCTACATAATACAATACATTAAGAAAATAAAGAAGAATAAAACATGTACAAATAAGTCAATGCTGAAGTGATGTTAGATAAAATTTATTATTATTTTAAATAAATTTTAAGTAAAAAATAAAGGAGGTAAATGAAATAAAATGACTAAAGATAACAGAAAATATTACCCTAAATGGGCAATATTTAACACTTAAAATAAAAAGTCAGATGGATATCCTCAATAACTCTCATAATTTAACATTAAGTTGGAGGTTCTAAAAATGCAAACACTCAAGTGCATAATATTATAAAAGAAGAGCTACAATTGTTTTATAATAATAACATTACTTGCTTAAAAATTCCAGGACTGAAAAAAAATAGAATTTATAATAGGATTTATAAGTTGGGAATAACCACCTTTAAACAGAAATAAGAAGAAAATATTTGTCCTCTCTCTCATCATGTGATCTCTGCACAGCCAGCTTCCCTTTGCCTTCTGCCATGAGTGGAAGCAGCCAGAGACCCTCACCCAAAGCACACGCTGGCTTCATGCTTCCTGTACAACCTGCCAGACCATGAGCCAAATGAACCTTTTTCAAAATAAATTACCCAGCCTTCCTCAGGTATTCCTTTATAGCAACAGATACAAACTAAGACATAACCATTTGTGGGGACAATATAGGAAAAGGATAGAAATGGGAAACCCTGTAAAGCAAATGAATGCTTTCGTATAGGGGAATCGGTGATTACTGTACATCCACACCATGCAGCATTTAAAAAATAATAAATTAATGTTAGTCCAGTTAACTAGGATTTTTTAAAATTTCATTATTTAAGGAACTAAGGATTCAGAAAAGCAAATATAAAATATTGTTTAAGAGAACAAAGGCCAAAAAACTCTATATATGTATATAATTATGACATTATAATCATAGAGAAATACACACAAATATTTCCAGAATGCTTTTAACAAGCATTGGGAGAGTATGTGAAGCGGGGAGTCTTCCTGACTGAGGTGCAGAAAGGAAACACATGAAAAAGATAATTAAAGACTGCACTAAAAATGGTATGTATCCTAAGATCAGGATTTATGTTTTTATAAAACCTATGCCTATGGGCGTATGTATAAAAATTTTTTTTAAAAAAATACTAAAATGTAAAATAAAGATTATGTTGTTCTAAATAAATTTTGCTATCATATCCATGCAGTATATGTGTCTTATCTCATTTCCTTTCTTCTTTTTAGATTTCTCCTCCAAAAATGTTTAAAACATTGACAGCCTTGTGTGTATCTTCCTTACTCTTCTGTACCAACTGACTGTTAGTTATTATAGTAAAAGTAGAAGAAAAGAAAAACAATAATTTTACAGGTTATCATCATTCACATTATGAAATTGCTCACGTCCTTGACCCATGTTAATTTAGGGCTAGTACTCTTCGTGGCACTAGAAATTTTTCCGACTATAATCGCAGGGGTTGTTCTCAGTTTCCGGAGATGGCACTACAACGTATGGGGATGAGCAATTAAGAACGAGTTACAAATCACTATCAGAACTCGAAATTTGCCAGTCCTTAGTCCTGAGCTGATTCCTGCCTAACTAAAGAGGAGGGTTTTGTGTGTTAAAAGCTACTGGGCCAGTCCTGGAGTCATGCCAAGAGAAATTCTTTACACACCATCCTTCTTCTGAGTGGAAGGACATCAGACCCCCAAAATACTGCTGACCAGTGAGATGACTTGTGACAGGCCAGTGGTGGCACTAACACCCTATCTTCTGAAAATGAAGCAAAGAGAGTAAACACACTGTGCTTCCCTTGGCACCAGCAACTGGGCTAAGCCCTTTACTTACATTGATTCTTTGAGTCCTCTGTCAGGTATGGATGATTTTTATCTGCATTTACAGATGAAGTACGGAGAGGTTATTTCATCCTTCCCTGGATCATGGGAATCATACATTGCAGAGCTAAGCTTCAAATGGTCTTAAAACTTAGATATCTGGGCACTTAACCACTAACACTAGTTGCTGCTCAATCTAAAGAAAGAATGAAACGAAACAATTCAAGTTAAAAAGATACTTAATTTCAGATATGTGAACTTAATGTCCAGCAGCAACATCGCCTTAACAGCTAAACGCTGTGATGCAGACACACATTTACTTACCTGAGCAGATTCACAATGATGAGAGATTTGCTTTATTTGAGAAAAGGGAGGCTTTCTACAATTTTTATTTATTTTTGACACTCATGCATTCCATGCCACTTTCACTGTTTTTCCCCAATCCTGCATTTGCTGTGAAACTTATTTTATCAGTTGCAGTTTTGCCAGCCGTGGTGTTTCTTAAGATTTGATTAGAGATTCCTGCACAGAGATATCCCCAAAGTTAATGTGCCAGCACTGATAGGGAAGGAAGTAATTCACGTGGCTGACGACAAACTGTGAGGGGCTCCAGGGGAGAGTGCTGGAACTGAAGGGAGAACTGAAGGTATACAACCCCCATCGGGTGGGGGTCCCAGCACAGAAATAGAACATAACTTTCTCCTGGGAAGTAGCCCTTGCGGTCATCACACACAACCCTCAAAAAAGCCCTTAGCACTTTTCTTCATTAAACAAAATGAAACTGAGTTTTCACTGAGGATTTAATAAGGGACATAGGCTACCTAACACACAGCATTTTCCTTTTAAATAAATCACCCCTCCAACCGGTCTCTTCATTACCAATTTATTCTCTGACCTGTTGCTGGGTCTGTCATGTGTCTGGGAACCTTCTCCCACTAGACAGCCTCCAGCCTCTTCCATCCTTCAGAGACTTATCTTCACTGTGCTTCTCATTACTTTCACAGGGCCAACATTTCAGCTCTGAGGAAAATAAGTCATTACACAAAGGTTGGCTTTGAGCTCAATACAAAACAAAGTATTCCCACGCTATCCAATTCTATTCTCCTTAGAAAATGGCAGAGAAAAATCCAATTTTTCCCCTGCTACAAATTTATTTATTGTCACATATTTTTATATCTAAGAACTATTCATTTATATATGCTCAATTAACTGAAAAACGAATTTTGTGTACAAGTCTTCCGCTGTAAGTGAAATTTCCCCGAGTTTTGCAAAGTATAATTATCTCAAGGATGGGCTTTAATGATGCCAGGGTCTTTGTGAGGTCTAGCCCTGATTACTACACAAACACTGTGTCTTACAGAAGTGCATCATATTTGCCACCACCAAGATAATCATAGTACAGGCATTCACTTCCCCTTTTCCTGGGAAAATCGACCTGATCAAAGAAGAGTTCTAGGGATGTTTTAAGTAATAACTACATTACTGGAATGAGTGTAGAGCCTCAGGTAAAAGTCTTGGCACACACAATGCAAATTTGAATGTACAGATACATTGTGTTTCTTAATAACACAATCACTCCTTCTAAATTATGGTCAAGACGCATACATTGCACATTCCCTATGAGCGATGAAATTAAGAAAGGGTAAAATACATAGTCATTTGCTGTTAGGAATTTACAACAGAACAGAATAAAGAGTATAAAAGCATGCATAATTACTCCCAGGAACAGAAAAAAAAATCATTAAAAAAATCACAACCAATTAGAGGTCCAAATACATGTTAATTGCTGCCTGCTAGAGGTGTCCCATCAAGATTGGCAGGTTTGTCCCTGTGAATGGAAAAAGTGTGAATGAGTGAGAATGTTGCTTCTAAAGTAAAACAAATTCTTATCTCACAGGTTTAAATTCTCCAGGCTCATGAATATGACATATTAATATTCATCAAAGTGGAACACATTATCATTTTAGAAGGAGATTACTGGGGACTCACTATTTTCATTCCTTCACCTTTTCCAATTAGGAGTCCCACTTTTGCAAATAATCAGCTTTCTGTTGCCAAGGGCTTTTCAGTCAATTTCTGGCAAGGGGGTTGGAGCTAAGTTCAACATTCATTTAAGAAACAGGAAAAATCTGAAGTATAATTATCTTTTTTTAATGACAGGTTAATCTTGCTGCCATGAACCTGATCAGAGAAGAGCCAAATTCTAAAGGGAGAAGGCATAGAGTCCTTTCGGGGAGGGAAACTCGGACGATAAAGTTTGAGAAAGAGTTCACGGTTTTCTTGGTTGACTGCAGTTATTGAGAAATAAATGCACCCTGCAAAAGATCTTGAAACTGAGCAAGCTGAAGTGGTCACGTCAGGGAAAACCCCAGCGATATAGAAATGGAACACAATCTGAAAGTGAACACAAGGGCGAGGTAACAGCCATCGCTGAAGGCAGAGCAGAGAAAAAAATAATGAAAATATATCTGCATTTCCTCTAGATTAACACTTTAGTTCTAGACTCAGACATGGTTGCCAAAGTTTATATTATTATTAATGACTTAACCAGATAAAACAGTAGACAAAGACTGGTTCAATTTTGAAAACTATCAAATAAGTTTGATGAATCTATGTTCACTCACCATTAACCTCTAATCGAAGCAGAATTTGTAAATAAAGTCATTTAAATTATATATTATTTAAAAGTTTATTTAAATTATATATTCATGATTCATGAGATTGCTAACATTCTTATTCTAATAAAAATTTTTTAAAAATCTTACTTGTTCTGCCCTTGTATATTTATGAAGAATCACATATACCTGGCAAAACAAAACATACGCTAAAAAAAAATGATAGGAAAGATGACTTTCTCTTCATATAATAGCCCACCAGTTCTTTACCCTCCTTTCCAGAAGCAGCTACTTTACTAGGTTCTTGGGTCTTTTTTCAGAAATAGTCTATGCACAGATGTTCTTTTTTCTGTCTCCGTAGTTAGAAGCATGCTCTATGCACTCTACTTTGGCAATTTTACTAAAAATCTATTTTGGATACAACTCTGCATGAACATCTACAATTTAACTCACTGTGCAGGAAACAAACTTCACAAAAATAATACAGTCAGTCACTAAACAAATAAATAACTAAATAACAACAATAAGCCCCAAAGGGGATTGCGAGCAAGGATCTGAAGTTTCTATATTATCCAAAATGCCCACTTTTTAAATTTTTTGCAGATAAAAATAAAAGACAAAATGTCCAGTTTCTAAGAACAAATTATAAGCATGCAAAGAAACATGAAATTCTGACCGCCTGACAGGAAAAAATAAGCAGGTAACAAAAGAGTTAGTAAGCACATGTCAGATGTAGCAGACGAAGGCTTCAAAGTAGCCATTATGAATATGTTCAAAGAACTAAAAGAACCCATGATTAAAGAAGTTAAAGAAGGTATGGTGACAATGTCTCAGACAGAATAAAAAGAAATTATTTAAAAAAGAAATGGAAAATTCTGGAATGAAAAAATATAATAACTAAAATGATAAATTCACTATAGATGCTCAAACGTATATTTGAATTGCCAAAAGAAAAAAATGTGTGAACTGAAAGATAAATCTATAGATATTAACCTGAAGAACAAAGAGAAAAAAGAAACGTGGATTTTTTTTTTTTTTTTTTTGCAGAAAGTGATTTTATTTAGGCAGAGAAAGAGAAAAAGAAGAGAGAAAACTTCCATGAAGAGTGTGGAAGGGGACTCCAGAGGGGAAATCCGGCCCGGTATAGGGACAAGGACTTTTAACTTGGGAGGAATTCCCTCCTTCTTCAAGCCCCCTGGGCCAAAGAAAAGAGTTCCTTTAAACTTCTGCTGGAATGATTGATTTTTGACCCTTTCCCACACCCACGAAAATTAAAACAGAAACTGTTAAATCTCCCAGACGGAGAGAGATGGGAGCGGGGCATGGCGCTGGGAAGTCTTAACATGCAGCAACACACACCTACTGGGAGGATATCTTTCATAAATGAAGTAAAAATAAGACATTCCCAAATAAACAAAAATGGAGATAATTTGTTGCTATCAAATCAACATTACAAGAAATACTAAAAAAAGTTATTTAAGATGAAAAGACAGAAATAAATTGGGAAAACTCACAAATATGTGAAAATTAAACAATATACTCCTAACATAACCATTGGTTTAAAGAATAAACCACAAAAGGAATGAGAAACATTTTTAGATGAATGAAACAGAAAACAACATACCAAAAGTTATGGTAGCAAAAGTGGTGTTCAGAAGGAAGTTTACAGCTGTAAACACCTGTACTAAAGACGATCTCAAGTCAATAACCTAATCTTCTATCTTAAGATACTAGACAAAGAAAAATGAACCATGTCTCAAAGCCAAAATAAGAAAGAAAACAGTAAAAATAAGAGTGGATATAAATAAAATACAAAATTAAAGAACAGTGCATAAGATTAATGGAACTAAAAGTTTCTTCTCTAAAAAGATCAACTAAATTGGTAAATCTTTAAGTAGATTGACAGAGAGAGAATGAGAAGGACTCAAATCACTAAAATCAGAAATAATAGAGGGAACGTTATTACCAATCTCAAAAAAATAAAAGATATTCTAGGAGAATACTATGAACAATTGTACATCAACAAATTAGATAACCTAGATGAAACAGACCAAATCCTACAAAGACTCAAGCTACTCAAATTATTTCAAGAATAGTTACAAATATGAATAGACCTATTTAAAGTACAAAGGTTGAATGTGTAATCACAAACTACCCAGCAGCTGGGTGTGGTGGCTCACACTTATAATCCCAGCACTTTGGAAGTCTGAGCTACGAGGATCACTTGAAGCCAGAAGTTTGCGATCAGCCTGGGCAACATAGTAAGACCCCATATTACAAAAATAAAAATAAAAATTAGCCATGAATGGTGGTTTGGGCACCTGCAGTCTCAGCTACTCAGGGGGCTAAGGCAGAAGAATTCCTTTAGCCCAGGACTTTGAGGCTGCAGTGAGGTATAATCATGTCACTGAATTTTAATCTGGGTGACAGAGCAAGAACCTGTCAAAAAAAGACAAGACAACAGAAGACAAGAAAAGACAAGAGAAGAGAAGAGGAGAAAGAAAAAATCAAAGAAAGAACAAAAGAAAGAAAGAGGAGAGAGAGAGGGAAGGAGGGAGGGAGGGAGGGAAGGAGGGAAGGAGGGAGGGAGGAAGGAAGGAAGACAACTCACAAAGAGAGGCCCTGAGTTCAGGGGGGTTGCTCTGGCGAATTCTACCTAAATTTTTAGAAGAATTAATATCAATTTTTCAAACTCTTTTTAAAAAATATTAGAAGAGCAACTATTTCTGATGTCAGTATTACAGAGATACTAAAATCAGGCAATGACATCATAAGACAGCTAAAGACCAATATATATTATTAATATCAACATAAACATTCTCAAGAAAATACTAGCAAACCAAATCCATCAACATTAAAAAAAGATTATATAGCATGTACAAGTGCAGTGTATCCCAGGACTGCAAGATTGCTTTAAAACCCAGAAATTAATTAATACAATACACAATAGCAATATAATAAAATATTTTTTAAAACACATGATTATCTCTACAGATTCTGGAAAAAAAATTCACAAGATCCAACAGCCTTTCACAATAAAACACTCAGTGAACTAGAATAGAAGGGAACTTCCTCAGCCTGAGAAAGTATATCTATGAAAATCCATAAATAACATCATGCATAATGGTAAGAGAATGAATGTTTCCACTCTAAGATTAGGAAGAAGACAAAGATACGTACTCTCACTCTTCTAACATGATAGTAAAGGTTCTAGCCAGGCAATGAAGCAAGAAGATGAAATACTAGACATCTAAATTTGAAAGGAAAAAGTAACATCATTTCTACTTACACATAACATTCACTATTTATCTATCTATCTATATATATTTTTCACAAACAGGTATGTGAAAACCCAATGAATCAACTAAAATCTATTAGAACTAATAAAGGATTTTGACAAGATGGTAGAATATAAAATCAATAAATCAAAATCAATTGTTTTTAACATACAATGAACAATCCTACTATTAAAATTAATAATTCCATTTGTGGTAACATGAAAAAACCTAAATACCTAGAAATAAATGTATTAAAGTCTAAAAATTACACAATGACAAAATCAAACATTAATCAAAAAAATTTAAAAGATCTAAATAAATGGCAATTCATTTTCATGAATCAGAAGACTTAATATTATTTACATAGTAATATTTCCCAATTAATTTGCATATTGTACCCAACTTCTTTCTGAATTCCAGTTCATTTCTGTGTAGAAATTTACAAGATGACCCTCAAATTCATACAGAAACTCAAGGCCTCAGATTAATCAAAACAATCTTATCAAAGAAAAAAAATTGGAGATTCATACTTTCTAATTTGAAAATCTACGAAGTGACAGTAATCAACACTGTATGGTTCTAGCATGAGGATAAACGTGTGGATCACGGAATAGAACTGACAACTCAGAAGTAACCCCGTAATATTCACAGTCAATTGATTTTCAGTAATGGTGCCGAACTATTCAATAAAAAATACATAGTATGTTTAAGAAACAGCTCTGAGCCATCTGGATATGCACATGGAAAATAATAATTTTTAGCCTTACCCCACTTTGTATCCAAAAATTAACTCAAAGTGGATCAAGAACCTAAATAAAAAAGCTGAAGCTATACAACGTTGGAAGAAAGCACAGAAGTTCTCATGACGTTTAATTTAGCAATGGGTTCTTAGACACGACACCAAAGCACAAGCAAAAACAGAAAAAAAAAAAACTAAATTGGGTTTCTTCAAACTTGAAAAAACTTTATGCTTTAAAGGACACTATGAAGAAAGTGAGTAACAACACACAGAACAGGAAAACAGTGTTTGTAAATTAAATCATGAATCTGATAAGAATCTAGCAGTAGAATATGTACAGAACTCCTACAAATCAGTTATTAAAAAGACCAACAACCCAAATAAATTGAGCAAAAGTTCTCCATAGACACTTCTCTGAAAAAATATATAAATGACCAATAAATACATGAAAATATGCTCAACATCACCAGTCATCAAGGAAATACAAGTGAAAATCACAATGAGATTCCACTTCATACCTACTAGGATGGCTCTAATAAAATAGATGGATAATAACCAGTGTTGGCTAGTATGCAGAGAAATTAGACTCCTCATTAACTGCTGGTGGAAATGTAAAATTGTGTAGTCATTGTGGAAGAGCCTGACAGTGCCTCAAAAAGTTACACATAGAGCTTCCATTTGACTCAGCAATTCCACCCGCAGGTATACACCCAAGAGAAATTAAAACAGACATCTACACAAAAATTTGTAAATAAATGTTTCTACCAGCATTATTTATAATAACCAGAAGATAAAAACAATCTATAGGTCCCTCAATCCATGAATTGATGAACATAATATGGTATACCCACGAAATTAAATATTATTCAGCCATTAAAAAGTAATAAAGTCCTGATAAATACTACAACATTCATGAACCTTTAAAAATGTATGCTAAGTGAAAGAAGCCAATCACGACAATGATTTCACACAAAGAAGCCAATATGTGAAAAAAGACCACATATTGTTTGATTCCATTTATACAAAATGTCTTGAATAGGCAAATCTATAGAAATAAAGTGATTAATGGTTGCTAGGACTGGGGCACTTAGGGAAGGAGGAAGAGGAGGACAGAAACTCACTACAAATGGGTGTGGAGTTTTTTTGTGGGGGGGGAGACAAAGATGTTCTAAAATTGACTAATATGATGGTTTCAAAATTTTGTGAATATACTAAAGAAATTGAATTATGTATTTAAATGTGTTAATTGTATGGTATATAAATTATATCCCAGTAAATATTTTATTAAAATACATACAACTTAACTTTTCACCAAAACTTTTCTTCTTAGATCTCTATTTGAATTTCTGGGAGAGATATAAAATTATCAATTTCTCAAAAGAGAAAAATGTTATTATTTTCACCTAGACATGGAACCAGTTGTATTTATCAAAAGATTTAAAATATTTACATTTTCCTATTGATTTTTAAGTTCAATATTGTGAATATAGTTTACATTTGTGAATAAAGTATTCCCCGCCCCCCGCCTTTTTTGTCACTCAGTGAGACCTACACATAAATACTAAGCCGACTGAGGATACAATTCTAAATTAAGTAGCTGATTATTTATTTTAGGTGGAGCCTAAATGAATACAACACGAAGAAAGAATTACAACTATTTACACAGAATCTATCAAAGTCTCATTGGATAATTAAGAGTTTGTCTACACCACTGTGGGAAAAGCTGATTAACAGAATCATGGAAAATTAGAGTTTGGAGAAACTCTAGGGATTGTCTGGTCCAAATGATCAATTTTAGAAAATGAGGATAATGAAACCTAGAAAGGGGGAATTTTCTGCTCAAGGTAATGGGGGCAAAGCTATGCCACATTTTCAGACTATTTTTTCTGAGCTAGTTACATAGCTACAGACAAGAGGAGTTCAAAATTATGTTGATTAAAAAGCCAGCTTTTCTGAAAGGACTGTAAACTATTTCAACATGCAGAAAATCTACCTTCAAATAAAAATCATTTGTACCTTAAATTGATCCAGTATTAACAGAGGCTAAGCAATTAAGATGTGATTATGCTCGACATAGAATATTTCCATTAATGTCCATGCAGAGGAAATAGAAAGGAAAAGAAACCTTGTCTGAGTGACTTTGGCACAAGAGACAGTTGAAAAGGAACCTGGAATATTTATAAAAACTATGAATTTAGCAAGGAGGAGGAGGAGAAACTCAAAGAAGCTGACCAGAACTTGATTCTAAATGATTCTGATTATTAAAAAGGTCATTCTTATATTGATTAAAAAGCTGCTTTCCTGAAACTTTAGACCATTAATTCTAGTCTTTTTCTCTGGATCAATTGAGAATAAGTTTGCTTCTTCTTCCACAGAACAGCTTTAAATATATAAATAAAATTTTCATATATTCCTTTAATGATCTTTTCTCTGATTCAATCATCCTCAGATCTGTCAGTAAATTCTTATGTAACAATGCTCTCAGAATATCCAAGCCTCAGCCATGTTTCTGTGAGGCTCTCATCTGACATCATGATCTATAGGTGTTCAGAGCAAATTTTAGCCAGAATATTCCACCTTTTAGCTAAATTTTACCTTCATGTTTTTTACCATCTCTGTAATATTAAGTAATTATAATACCTGCATAATTACTTAATATTTTTAATTCATTTCACTTTTTCTCCTAAGTAGTGATATTCATAAACTCAACCATGATTTTGATGCGTGTGTTTTTTTCTAATAAATAAAGCAAAATATATAGGAAGACTAAATCTATTGTTAATGTATAATCTAAAATCAATTTATATATCAGCGGCTTATTTCATTCTGTGCTTTTGGAAGGTCCAGTCAACTGAAAGTTCCTCTGAGATTATTCTCCATTCTCCCATTTTATATAAGCTTATTAAAATGATTTAGAATAAACTGCTCATATTTGTTAACTGGATTATTGGCAGTAACAACGATCCATTAAGTTTGAATTAGCTTGGGAATAACACAGCATGCATCTAGAGGGTGTATGCTGGAGCTCACATGACAGAAATGACAAAAAATGGGGAAAAAGAGAATCTAGAGACAGTGAGTTCTGTCGCTAGACAGTAGGGCAGGACCTTACATCTGTGATGTTATTCACAGTACCCTAAACGCTGACCATTGCTCTTGGCATATAGTCCATGCATACTTCACATTAGTTTAACCATTAACTCTCACTCCAATAAGGTAAATAGCATTTTTTCAGACACTTCACTTATTTGTTCAAGGATACATAACTAACAAGTGCCAGACTAGACTCAGCATCAGCTCTGTCTGACTCCAGAGCTCTTAGTCTTTCCCCAGATACATAGAGTGTCCAAGTCCAACCTTTGTCTATGTGGATTAAAAACAGCCCTAATCCTTTTTCCTGTTGGCCACAGAGACACCAGTGGATTCACAGTTGTAGCCTGGAGAAATTCTGAGCCAGGTATCACTCTGCTCATCCACCATTTCTGTTGCATGAGAGAGACTATGATTCTACTTAAAATTGTGATTCCTTGCAGTTAATGCCAAACTCAAGTTTTGATGAGAAATAGACTGGTTCAGCACAGTGAAATAGAAACATGGTTTTCATCTTCATTGAATGAACTTAAAAAAAATTCAACTCCCAACTCATCTTAACAGTATAAATTTATAATTGGCACAAACTACTAATTAATTTAAGCAGAGTGTCATGTTGTTGTTTGAACAAATTAAAGTATGCATACTAGTGAGAAGGGAAGAGAGAAAGGAAGAACGAAATGATACAGGGAAGGTACTGGAGAAAGGCTAAAAGCAGGAGACTAGACAAAAAACACCTGTGAAGGACCCCTCAGCAGCCGAGGCCTCACTGTCTTCCTCCTGGAAGCTCTGCACGTTTACAGGGCTGCCCAGACACCGCCGGCTTTTTATTCCCGAGTTTATGATCACATTATAGTGTGACTATAATTGATGCTTGTATAGCACTTTAGGGTTTCAAGATATTTTCATAACATATGATCCTCAGGGTAATCCTGTGACACAAGAAGAACAAGAACTATGTTCTTTGCTTTTAGATGTAAAACCAGTCTTAGACCAAGTCTCTCTGTCTCTCTCGCCCTCTCTCTCTCTCTCTCTCACACACACACACACACACACACACACACACACAAAAGTGGTAAGTCCAGAAGAAAAATAACTCAAACAGGCTCAGACTCCAGATTCACTATTCTTAATACTTCACCATGCAAACTTTTCTGCTTTAAGGAATTATTTTGGTACTAGTAATTTATTCAGACATCAACAAATATGAATAAGGAAGTACAATGTTCCAAGGTTAATGTAGCAAAAAGGACAAAATCGTCGTTCCATTACATGCTAGTGTGAAAAAAGAACAATAAACAAAAGGTCAAATAAACAGGTAATAAGTCAGAAGTTGTAAGGCGGGTTGCCTCTCGGGGGAGCTGGGACACGCCCAT
This sequence comes from Ateles fusciceps, assembly GCA_036589455.1. Classification (NCBI taxonomy): domain Eukaryota; kingdom Metazoa; phylum Chordata; class Mammalia; order Primates; family Atelidae; genus Ateles; species Ateles fusciceps. The sequence continues at coordinate 760,467 of JAZHEH010002724.1, read as the reverse complement.
TCCTCCCAGCGTCTGGCCCCCCCCCCCCAACACCTCCCTGAAGCAAACTCCGCACCCCACACCTAGCCCGACACCTAGCCCGCCACTGAAAACCCCTGCCCAAAAATTTTCGGAAAGCCCCGACAAACCTTGCCCAATAGCACTTTTCTTGCCCGGTAACACTTTCTTGCCCAATAGCACTTTCTTGCCTAATAGCACTCCTTTGCCCTATAAGCACTTTGCCCCGTCAAGGTCATTTTTCCCCAAGGCTGCCCACTCACCAAAAATCCCGCCTGCCCACTAGTAACAGCTTGCCTTCTCCACGTCCTGTGTTCCAATATCCAATCAAGTGCCTTATGCTTTGTCTCCTCAGTTCCCAATTAAAACGCCTTTACTCCCTATAAAACCCCTTACCCTAAAAAATTAAACGCGACTTCTCTGGCCCCCTCCCGGACCATAGAACCTCGCCCAGCAGCTGAATAAATTGGTTTCTCATTTTCTTATACTGGTCTCAGTTTCCTCATTTTAAACTCAGCAATAACCCTTACAGAAGTGATTAGTATTATGAAGGAAAAGGCAAAAGCCCAGGTAAGGGTGATAAGGAAAGCAGGGGGCTGGAGTAAGGTGCCATTTTATGTATTTAGAAATAGAATATTTTTATATATTGATGGAATTCCACCCATTTAATATTAATTGAGGAAATAATATAGAGATGTCATCTTTAAGTATTACTTGGATACTGAAACAAATTCACGCAGACTGTGTAGAATCAGGGACTGTTAAGATTCTTATGTCCTGGTATATGCAAAAGGGGTGTATATCCAGACTGAACCGTAGTTCAGATTCTGAACAAATCCTAACTCAGTCCTCCAGAAAACCCACTGCCTACCCTGCACTTTGTTCATCAAGCCTGGAAGAGTGCATTAAAGATATGGGATATCCCTGGAAACTAAGTCTAGACAGAGCTTCCAGAAAAAAAATAAATTGTACCTAAAAGAAGTACTTGTCATAAGAACAGTAGATGTGGGATTCTAGAATACACTGAGGTTTACATTACTACCATGGCTCAATGTATCATTTGTCACTTTTCTGGGGAAGGCAGGTGTCAAGGGGGGTGACAGATTAAGGGCCTGGTGAAAGCCCTCCAGCTGACCAACCTCATTACCTTCAGCCCACATGTAGCCATCTATCAGTGTTCTGAAGCACGCACCTTGGAGCCTCTGAGATGGCTCATTCAGATCCCCCTTTTTTGGTCATCTTAGAGCAAGTTATGTTCAAGTCTTCATATTCTCAAAAAAGAAGTAGAGAGGCTATTTATAAGCCCTCCTTATATATCATAAAAACTGAAGAAATTAAATAATGTGGCCAAAAGAAAGGAAAAGAGCCTACTTAACTCCTAAGTCCCTATGATGTACTAAATCTTCATCTAGCTATTTTTCACGGACCTCCTCTATCTTATCTTGCTTTAATACTGTGCCTTCCTCCTAAATTTGTATTAACCAGGGCAGTTTACCTTTTAGAACACAGATGGCAAGCAAATGTGGTTATTTTTACTGTTGATGTTGGTCAATTAATCATGACTACCTGTATACCAATTGAAAGAGCACCGGCACTCGTTCTGCTCACTGGAAACTAGTACCATGATTGATTAGCAATGTCTGCCTTGGCCTCAGGAGATAAAAACTTCAGAACTAGTTCTGTCATTCAGAAAAGCATTAGAGGGACAACAACAAAAAATTGCAGATACTTAGGTAGTTTTTAAAGTTCTCAGAAGTGTATCAGCAATCACGTCATTTTGAATCTCAAATCTGGTTAAAGATTCGGCATAGACTAAAACTTAAGTATCACGCATTTGAGGGATTAAAGTAACAACTCATGAGTCTTTTGGGTCAGATAGTCATGAGTTCGCATTCCAATTTTGTGACTTATCTTTGGATAACTTATCCTTTGTACTACTTAATGTATTCACATACTATAACTAATAATAATGAAAATACTCACCTTGTACTGATGTTAAGATTAAATGAGTTCATGGAAATAAAAGTGAAGTGTACAGAAAGCACCAGACAGAGGGTAGAGGCTCAATAAATGGTAGCTTTTATTAAGCTCAATCATAATTTAAGGCAAAATAAACCATTCTTTTTTGTTGATTTTAAAGCAACGTTTACAACTTTACTGTGGAATTATTGCACTGTATTATAGGTTTTTTTTTTTTTCATTTGTCTTTCTTTCAGTGTCAGCTTTACAGGAACAGAAACCATGTCTATTCATCACTGACTTCCAGATATAATTCAATGCCTGGTATATAGTAGGTGGGAAAAGGTGTTGCTGAATGGATGAAAGAATAAAACAAAAACAAGAAAAAACAGTTGAACACATCTATACTCATGGCATGTTCCTCATTTGCTAGAAAGTTTAATTTAAAAATTTTAACTCCAAAATCTAAAGAATTTTTGACTGGGTTTCTTCCTTTTCTTTGTGCCTATCCTAACTTTGGCTAGGCAATCAAAGAATGATACCACAGACGAGAAAACCGAAGCAGAGAGACAAATGTTTGGTAGACCCTGTTTCTACATCCCATTTTTTTTTTTGTCACATTGAACTGTAAGCCATACCCTAATTATGGATACCATATGCTCCTTATTTTCCTTGCCAGGCCCACTTTCAGTGTTCTGTCACAATGTTTTATAAGTACATCTATAATTGCCACATTATAAGCTTCACTTTTTTATTTTGAAAACATGGTCATCATAGACATTTAGCAAAGACCAGGGCCCAGGTCATCCAAATACTCTCTAAAATCTGAAGCAGAGCCTATTCTGCCTGAAGACTTTGGGTCATGGGTCCCAAACGTTTGTAAGAATCTTCTACACATTTTATGTCTACACAGGCATCATTTTCCTCTCCTGTTAAATGTTTGTTTCTTTTGCTTCTAGGTTCACGTCATTTGGCTGGGTCACCTTCATGACTCCTTATCAGTATAAGCCTCGTTATTTTTGTAAGACATTCACTCATATTACTTTACTCTTTCATCTTATACTCGTGTCATCATCTTGGCTTATTTAAATGTCCATTTGGGTGGCCCATTCAATTCCCTGATGTCTCAATTCCTTGACCTCTTCATCTTCCATGTATTTCTTTTCCATATCCTACAAGTTACCAATTCTCATGTGCATATCTTAGATATTGTCTATCCCTTGGAGTGCTGCCATTTCTTGATAATTAAGTTCAGACACCCAAATTTGTTCAGTTGTCTTTCATTCAGTTTCTTCCAATTATTTCTAAAACACTTTGTTTGTTATTTATTGGGTTTCCAGTTATGTGATTTATCCTTATTATGTAAGCCTCTTTGTTTCTTCACTCTGCTTCTTATTTTGCTAACAATTCAAGGTCTGACACTTCTCCCATTTTTACCAGTTCCCTAAGATCGTGTGTTACTAGTGCCTTTTCATCACAGAAGTCTGGCCAAAGCCCGTATCTGAATGAACACAGCTGCTTTATGTGTTCACTTTGATATAGGTAGCTGCATACTGCTGGATAAAATTTGACAATTAAACAGATAGGCATTTATAAATGGATGGTCCCAGTAACAGCCGGGATGTGCGAATTTGCTCTTCCATTTCCTATAAAACTTTTTTGAAACCTCCTATTTTCCTCAGACTTTCATTTTCTTCCCCTTCTCATGCAACATATAGCCTTGGCTTTTGTTTCATGGAGAGTGAAAAAAATATCCCATTGGAAGAGATAATTTAACTTCTCAACTCAACTCCTGTACCAACACTTACTTTTCCTCCTTTATTTCTCTGACAAAGAGAAGAACTAAAGCCAATAAATTCATCTGTATTCTGGATCCTGTCAACTCCAATAACCTGCAGGATTTTAATCCTTTAGTAATCCTTTCTCTTGTCTTCAATTTATCAACCATTACTGGATTTTTCTCTTATGCTGCAATCTCTTCCATCCTATAACAAAAACAAAAACACCCAAAAACCTTTTGCTATCCATCTCTTCCTTCGCATCTCACCACTTTACTTTTCTTCTCTCCTTTATATAATTATATTAAAAGAATTGTCAATACTTGTTGCCTACGATTTCTTCACCTTACACTTACTCCTTAAACAATTATATTTTAGTTCTCACCCTTACATTTCCAATGATAATGCCTTCAACAAGATCACTGAGGACTCATGCTTAGAAAAGCCTAATGCTTGAAGTCCTAAGTGTGTTTACTTCACAAAGCAATGCATACTTTTCATAGCTACTTACCTGTTGAAATATTCTTTATTCCTTCTCTTTAATGATGCAAGATTTTACGTGTTTTCTTTTTACTGCTCTAAGCATACCTATTCTCTCTCTCTTCTGAGATCCACTTTCTCAATCAATATTGACATGTTCATGTTTCTTGATGTTTTAGTCCTGATCCTCCAAGAAACAGAAGCCAAGACAATACTAAACATGCAAATACAAAATGTATTATGGGAAGGTCTATGAATGAAATTAAGGAGAGTCATGGGACACACATACCTGAATTAATCCCTGAGTAAAGAAAAGAGGAAGAAAAGAAAAGAAGAAAGGTTGATTGGAAGTGTTCTGGACTGTAGTACAATTCTAAGAAAAGTTTAAGGCCTTTTGAGAGTCCTCAAATGAAAGTTCCCTATCAACAGAGCCCCCCATCTCCCACGAACAGGCCTGCCTTACTATCCCTGCCACTATCAGTCATCGTCTGGAGCAGCTCAAGGGAAGTGTGGCCTTGGTGTAAATGAAGCCATAGATATTAAAGCACACCTGCTGGGCCTCCTCACCGCCTACCCCATCTCCCTGCAGTCAGAGATCTGAGGGCTGTGTTCCCATGGCTGCCACGCTCGAGGATCATAGTCAGTCCTTGTTCATTTTTGACTTTACAATGCAATGCAGACAATTAAAATAGGGTGACCATTTATAAAATGTGGGTGGCTACTTTACATTAGTCATAAAATCTGAAGTTGTTCAGGTGTAAGTTGGAGAGAACATCATGCCAGAAAGAGCACAGAGCTGCAAAACCCATATGGCAACCGGATCCTGATAAAGCAGGCAAAGAGAAAGCAGCTAATTGGTTAGATCGTTGTGAGCTAGCAGAAGAGAAGCACAGGATGCAGTCATGGGAGAAGGCAGACACCAGGTATCAATGGCTTTGTGAGCTAGGGTAAAAAGTTTGTACTTTATTCTGAATATCATATGAGAAGCTACTTAGGACTTTCAATTAGGAGAAATATAGCTGAGATTTACATTTTTAAACTATCATTTAAGATGAGAAACAATATTTAAAACTGTGGGGACTAATTGATATACACAATAGAATAATACACAATTGTCCAAAAAAACAGATAAGGAAGCTCTATATGCACTGATAAAATTATCACGATACAACGCGAAGTCAAAATGCAAGATGCGGAAAGGTTCAAATAACATAATATCATAAGTGTAAAATATGAACATGGATATGCTACTCTCTAGAAAGTTGCCCTAGAAACTAGTAGCAATGGCTGTCTTTGATAGGGTGCTTGGAAATTTGGGTGACAGGGGTTGAAGGAAAACTCACTTTTTATTGTGACAACTTTATTACATTTTAGATTTTGAAATGTTATTCATGGATAGCAAATAAACTGAATTAAAATTAAACATGATAAATAAATTACCATCCAACTGGAGGACCAAAATCAGTATCTCCAATCCAGAATTGCCACCTAAGCTCTGGATATGTTTATTCAAGTGACTACTGGGTATCCACACTTGAAAGGATTTCACTAAGCTTGACACGACCAAAACTGAAATCACCATCTCCCTTTCATCCTTCAAATTTTGGCTTAAAAATTATTTGTTCTGAGACTTCTTCTCTAGCCTGCCATATATTCCCTGTCCTCTGACATTTTATGCTACTGACTCTCTCTACGCTATATCAACCCTACCTACCTGTTAACTGCAGCATCCTCACTATCCAATACAGAATATTGCTCAAGGAATATCTGTGATTTAGTAAAGACAGTCCTTCACATGAATTACCTCCTAAGATGTCTAACACATCATTAACTGAACTAAAATACCACCTAGAGAAGCACTTTTGTAGGTTTGCTATCTATTGTGGAAAGAAGTAATATAGTATTTCCTTTCATTTATTCTTAAACTGCTTCTTTCGATTTTATAATCTGCTTTCTAATTCCAGTCTTCTGAGATTTTATGAACAAGCTATAATTACTGTTTCCATAATATCAATTATTTTACCATTGCAAAGTGAAAGATTAATATTGAGAAGTGATGTGATTTAAGACACAGGGGATAGATATCAATTTAATATGGCTAAGAAGAAATTTTCTTTCCTGGTTTAAACCGTAAGCAATTGACTAACCTACTGAATAGATAGGCAGATAGATGGATGGATGGATGGATGGATGGATGGATGGATGGATGGATGGATAGATGGATACATAAATACAGATACACAGACAGAACATAAGCAATATGCAGATTCAGCTGAACCAGCAACCAAGAAAGGAAAATTCTCAAGCGCACAGTAAAAGAAACTAAGAGGAAACAGAGTTGGGGCAATGAGCAACAGCTGAAGCTGAGGCTCCTGATGAACTTCCTGCTAATTTGGGGGGGATAAAACCACAGATTTCTGAATAAAGGGAGCTGAATCTACTAAGAACCACAAAGTTGGCTTTTACAAAAGATTATCCCATACCTGAAACATGACTTAAAAAAAAAAAAAAAACTGTTTAGTCAGGGGCATAGATAAGGGTAAAGAAATTTAACGTCTTACAGGAACTATGTGTGTAAAAGGAATTACCTGCAAACAACAAAGAGCTGAGGATTACATCATACGTGTTTTTGAAATCCAAATTATTACTTTCCAGGAGATATCATCCTTAAACAGATATCTTCCCTAAGCAGACAAAATAGTACAAACATTAACTTAGGATTTGAAAATCCTTGAGTTCCTCTCTGTTCTTCCTAACCTCCCACCCAAGAGATGTGAGACTACGACAGAAACACATGAAGGTAGAACTGAGTTTACATTACAAAATTTCATAGCCATGAGTTAAACAATTACCATGAGGAAGTCACAAAGAGATGAGAACATGAATTCCAAAACTGAGAGGAAAGAACAATATAAAAGGGCTTTTAAATAGGCATAATTAAAACATTCAAATGTATTTTGTAAAGCGGGGACAGGAAGCAGAAAAACAAAGCAAAAACAAGGAATTAATTTTAAGAGCTAAATGGAATTTCAACCTAAGAAATATAGAGATACTTAAAAAACAGAAAAATGTCTGTGGTCAATTTGAATGGCAGACTGGATATAGCTGAAGGGTGAATTAATGAATTGTTAAATTGATCTGTGAAAATCACCTAAAACAATTTCCTTACAAAATTTACCAAAGGTAAAATCTATTTTCAATTTTAATTATCTCATTTGATAGAATTATAATCTTGAGCATATAATCTCTTATGGTTTCTTCTTTTTTAAAACAAAATCTCTAAAATTAGAAAAACAGACAAATCTCAGTGAATCATTGTGGTAATTAAATGAGGGTTGTGACTGTAATATTCAAAGTGCACATATATACAACATTATTATCAATATTGTTGCTAATAGATAGTTTTATCATACCCTTCACCCAGTTCCTTATGCTTCTCTAGGTCTCCTCTAGAACTGGTATCTTTTTAGTGTTTAGTTTCTAGAGATAATGCCTAGAATTTATGTCTTTAATTTTTGAAGAATACACATACACTAGATTTTGTTTTTGAAAAAATTATTTGCCTAACTCCAATATATGTTTTTGATCCTTTTAGGGAATATTTAGAGAAAATGCTAAAATGGTTTTCACAATTTCTGTTCCCAGAGTAGTTTACTGCTTTTGAATGACACAAGTTTAGGAGAAGGAGGGAGGAAATGCAATGTCAAGTCAGCCTTAGAGAGAAGGGGAACATCTATTGAAGCACGCGGAAAGAACACAGGAGCATTCTCCACTTCTCATTTTTTGAAAATGCAATTGAAAATGTTGTACAAAGCCAACTTTTCTGAATTTAAACATATTTAAGTTAATGTTAATACTCAATGTACATTAGCATATTAAATTTTCTGGAAAAACTTGCAGTAGGAGACATTTGTTTAATTTCAACTCAGCATTTTGCAAACTAGTTGACCATTGATTCTTTTAATTTGCTTTCTGTAAAACACTCATGTTATACAGGATCCTTTTAGAAAGCTGCTTTCTGCAAGTACTGACACTCTGTCTGCATGTTTTGCTGTATCTCACTTCCACATTTTGTTGCTTCTGACTTTTGGCTTTCAGGCATGTGGAAGTACTGCTCTTTATGCTCTGAAGTTCAGAGCTCAGTGCCACCCCCTGAGCTGCCCTTTTGGTTTTAGATAATATTCTAAGTAGACATAAGCCAAAAGGCTACTTACGCATGGATTGGGGGCCACCTGTCCTCTACACCAAACATTTTTAGTCCTTAGGGCTTAGAAGCTTAAAGGGCTTGTAGCAGTTTTCTAGTGATTTGGACCATGGACAATCCAGATATTTTGCCTCTTTGGACTGCCAGTGGGGTAAGTGAAAAGCACTTGCATACACACACAAAACAAAGAGACTTCTGAGTTGGACATTCAGGGTTCTAACCTCCACTTGGCCAAACACCAGCTACCTAACCTTCTGCAAGTTAACTTCCAAGTCTCGGATTCCTCTCCTGTTGAGATGGAAGTGACATTTCACAGGGGTTTTTCAGTAGGCTTTCATATAACATAAATGGGGTTTTTCGAGGGTTATTGGTTTTCAATAAATAGTAGCTATGCTTAATTTTTCTAACACACATACGATTTTATATAAATGGCTAAATGATATACTAGCTTTCTAGTGCAGCATACACATATACCACAAATGTAGCAGCTTATAGCAACATTTATTTATTATCTCACATTTTCTATGGATCAAGAGTACAGACACAGCTTCACTACATCCTCTGCAAGCCTGCAATCAAGGCGTTGTGCAGGCTGGGGTCTCATTTGAAGGTTCAACTGAGGACAGATTCACTTTCAAGCTCCTGTGGTTGTTGGCAGGATTCAGTTCCTTGCTCTCTGTCAGGTGGAAGCTGCCCTTAGTTTCTTGCAATGTGGACCTTTTTACATGGCAGTTTATGTCATTAAAGCCAACAAATAAGAGAGTCAATAAAGTCTTAGCAAGATGGAAGCTACAAGTTAGAAGTAACATACTTGTGAAAGTGACATCCCATCACCTCTGCTACATTCTGTTTGTGAGAAGCAAGTCACAGGCCTACCCACATTCAAGAGGAAGAGATTATACAAGGTACAAATACTAGAAAAAAACAGTAATGTGGGGCCATATTAAAGTCTGTCTGTTGCAGATGAAGTCAAATCACACAGGCTGGATTTTAGTTTTATTTTCTCCATTTTTTACTGTGATCCCTCATTCCCCTTTTCATACTCTTAACCTGCATCATCCTCCATTGCTATGCACAGGAGATAACATTTTAACATGCCAGCTTATACAATCTCATATTTTTCTCCAGTCAGATACATATATTAGATAATGGATATATGTAAACATATATATGTACATATGTCTGCATGTATGTGCATCTGTGCATGTATTTCACAAATGAGATATTACATGCTTTTTGTTATTTTGTTTTGTTTTTACTTTAAGTTCTGGGATACATGTGCAGAACATGCACATTTGTTACATAGGTATATGTGTGCCATAGTGGTTTGCTGCACCTATTAACCCATCATCCATGTTCCCTCCCCCTCACCCGCCCATCCCTGAAACAGGCCCCAGTGTGTGTTGTTCCCTCCCTGTGTCCACGTGTTCTCATTGTTCAACTCCCATTTATGAGGGAGAACATGCAGTATTTGGTTTTCTGTTCCTGTGTTAATTTGCTGAGGATGATAGCTTCCGATCCATGTCCCTCCAAAGACATGATCACATTGCTCTTTATGGCTGCATAGTATTCTATAGTGTATATGTACCACATTTTCTTTATCCAGTCTATCATTGATTGGCATTGGGTTGTTTCCATGTCTTTGCTATTGTAAACAGTGCTGCAATAAACATACATGTGCATGTGTCTTTGTAGTAGAATGCTTTATAGTCCTTAGGTCATATACCCAATAAGGGGATTGCTGGATCAAATGGTATTTCTGGTTCTAGATCCTTGAAAAATCACCACACTGTCTTCCACAATGGATGGACTAATTTACACTCCCTCCAGTAGTATAGAAGCATTCCTATTTCTCCACAGCCTTGCCAGCATCTACTGTTTCTTGACTTTTTAATAATTGCCATTCTGATTGGCATGGATGGTATCTATTGCGGTTTTGATTTGCATTTCTCTAATGATCAGTTGAGCTTTTTTCATGTTTGGTGGCAGTGTAAAGAGTCATCTTTGAGAAGCGTCTGTTCATATCTTTTGCCCACTTTTTGATGGGTTTGTTTTTTTCTTGTAAATTTGTGTAAGTTCCTGGTAGATTCTGGGTATTAGGTCTTTGTCAGATGGGTAAACTGCAAAAATTTTCTCCCATTCTGTAGTCTGCTGGTTCACTCTGATGATAGTTTCTTTTGCTGTGCAGAAGTTCTTTACTTTCATTAGATCCCATTTGTCAATTTTGGCTTTTGTTGCAATTGCTTTTGGTATTTTCATCATGAAGTCTTTGCCCATACCTGTCTTGAATGGTACTGCCTAGGTTTTCTTCTAGGGTTTTTAGGGTTTTGGGTTTTACACTTAAGTCTTTAATCCATCTTGAGTCAATTCTTGTATAAGGTGTAAAGAAGGGGTCCAGTTTCAGTTTTCTGCATATGGCTAGCTAGTTTTCCCAGCACCATTTATTAAATAGTGAATCCTTTCCTCCATTGCTTGTTTTTGTCATGTTTGTTGACGATCACATAGTTGTAGATGTGTATTATTTCTGAGGTCTCTGTTCTGTCCCATCAGTCTACATGTCTGTTTTGGTACCAGTATCATGCTGTTTTGGTTACTATAGCCTTGTAATATAGTTTGAAGTCAGGTAGCATGATGTCTCCAGCTTTGTTCTTTTTGCTTAAGATTGTCTTGGCTACACAAGCTCTTTTTTGATACCATATGATATTTAAAGTAATTTTTTCTATTTTTTCTAATTCTGTGAATAATATCAATGGTAAGATTAATAGAAATAGTATTGAATCTATAAATTATGTTGGGCAGTATGGCCATTTTCATAATATTAATTTTTCCTATCTATGAGGATGAAATATTTTTCCATTTGTTTATGTCCTCTTTCTTTGAGCAGTGGTTTGTAGTTCTCCTTGAAGAAGTCCTTCATGTCCTTTGTTAGCTGTATTCCTAGATATCCTACTGTCTTTGTAGCAATTGTGAATGAAAGTTCATTCATGATTTGGCTTTCTGCTTGTCTATTGTTCACACCCTTTGTTTCCTCTCTTGCATCCTGCTTTTTCTGAATACATCATGGAAATATTTCCAACTCAAGCAGTATAGTACTACATTGTATAATGTTCTCTAACATTCAAAATATCCAGTCATTCTACTACCAATAGGAATTCACCAAGCTCCCAGTCTTTTGGCACAACAAATAATTATGCAATAAATATTACTGTACGTGTATCTTTACTTCCTGCTGCATAGTTTTCTCTGGGTTACGTTCCTACAATTAAGTTTCTGGGTCAAATAATATTTTTAATTTAATAGATATTTCCAGATTGTTTTCAAAAAGAGCTATAATAATGCACATTTTCGCCAGCAGTATATTCAAGTATCCCTTTTTCCTGTATCCCCCTCCAGCAACAGGAGTTACTGCTCTGTTCAATGCCTGCCATTATCATTGGCATAAAGGGATATCTCATTATTTTAATTTGCACTCACTGACAATTGGTGAGGTTGAGTATCTTAATGTTTATTAGCCATTTGGAATTGCTTTTTTCTGCATTGCTTCTTTGCTAATCATTCTATTGGAATGTTTGAAAGGTTTTTACATAAAGTAAGTATTAACTCCTATCATTATGTTAAAAAAATTATCCTAGATTCATTATTGTTTTCTATTCTCCCTTTTTTCTGGAATCTTTTTGTATACAAACCTTTTTAAATTTTGTATGGTTCCCATACATGTTTTGCTATATGCAAATTCTAAACAATATATGAAGTGTCTTAAAAATTACTTTTATAACATTTATTGTCTAACTATTTTTTAGTTTAATCTTTAATCCTTCTAGCATTATTTTATGTTTTGGATAAAACATGAATTAACTACATTTTCTTCTGGAGGGATAGCCAGTTATGCCGGTACCATTTGAAAATAATCTATGTTATCTTACTGGTTCAAATATTATTGTCATTGTGCATTACATTCTTGTGTCTTTCTAGATATAGTTATGGATTTTTCAGTCTGTTACACTAATCTATGTGTCTGTTTATATGACAATATAAGAAACTGATTCGAATATTTTGAATTATCTTTTATATAAGTCATGTTCTCTTTTTCTAATCTTTTGCCTGCTTTTCTTGGCAATTCTCTGGCTTTGTTTTCGTTTATGTAAGCTCTTAGAATAATTTTATCTGGTTATAAAAAAAGATATGTTGGGATTATAATTGGCATTGTATTAAACTATGTATCAATTTCAGAAGAATTGGCCTTTTTATAAAAATGTATCAATTACTGGGTGCCTTTCTATTTGTTCAGATCTTGATTTATATCATTTAATACAAATTTGTAAAAATTTAATTCATAAAATTTTCTGTTACTTTCTTATTAGACTTATTCCTAAGATTATATATTTTTTGCCATTGTGAATGTCATTTTTGTTCTACTTTAAATCTAGATGCTTATTGATAGATCAGATAAAAGATTTTCTTTTTATAATGTTATATCACAAACTACCTTACCAAATTCTTATCAATTGAAGGAGAACTTTTTGTTTTAATTATACTCTATTGAGTTTTCTAGGTATCAAATAATTTTATCTAAAAGAGATAGGTTTATCATTTTTTCCCTTATATTTGTATTGCTTATTTTCCTGCTGCATTTTTAGAACTTTCAACAAAATACTAACAATGAGCATCTTTAGTTCTTGATTCAAGAGTGAAATAACTTTACTGATTTGTGATTGAAAATATTTGCTATTGACTGTTGGAAATTTAATTAAGATCTTTGTAGTCCCATTTTGCTTTATAAATCTGGAGACAGCAGATGCTGGAGAGGATGTGGAGAAACAGGAACACTTTTACACTGCTGGTGGGAGTGTAAATTAGTTCAACCATTGTGGAAGACAGTGTGGCGATTCCTCAAGGACCTAGAAATAGAAATTCCATTTGACCCAGCAATCTCATTACTGGGTATATATCCAAAGGATTATAAATCATCCTACTATAATGACACATGCACACGAATGTTCACTGTGGCACTGTGTACAACAGCAAAGACCTGGAACCAACCCAAATGCCCATCAATGATAGACTGGACAGGGAAAATGTGGCACATATACACCATGGAATATTATGCAGCCATCAAAAATGATGAGTTCGTGTCCTTTGTAGGGACATGGATGAACCTGGAAACCATCATTCTCAGCAAACTGACACAAGAACAGAAAATCAATCACCACATGTTCTCACTCATAGGTGGGTGTTGAACAATGAGAACACATGGACACAGGGAGGGGGAGCATCACACACTGGGGTCTGTAGCGGGGGAAACAGGGGAGGAACAGCGGGGGGTGGGGAGTTGGGGAGAGATAGTATGGGGAGAAATGCCAGATATAGGTGATGGGGAGGAAGGCAGCAAATCACACTGCCGTGTGTGTACCTATGCAACAACCTTGCATGTTCTTCACATGTACTCCGAAACCTAAAATGCAATAAAAAAAAAAAGAATGGCTAATGACTTGTTTCATTTGCTTTCCTGAAAGAAATGCTACTTCCTCATAGTATGACATACCTTTCTACGATATCTTCCCAAAATCTAACAGTTTATATTTCAGACTTTTTGCATATGTATTTATAAATAATATTCTTGATTTACTTTATCTAGTATTCATTTACTTTAAGAAGGAACTTTAGGCCAAGTGCAGTGGCTCTCATGCCTGTAAATCTCAGCACTTTGGGAGGCCAAAGTGGGTAGATCACTTGAACTCAGGGGTTCAAGAACAGACTGGATAACATGGTGAACCCTCATCTCCACAAGAAATTCAAAAATTAGCTGGCTGTGGTGGCATGCATGTATAGTCCCAGCTTCCTGGAAGGCAGAGGTAGGAGGATAACCGAAACCCATGAGGTCAAGGCTGCAGTGAGCTATGTTCATGCCATTGCACTCCAGCCTGGGTGACAGAGTGAAACCCTGTCTCAAAAAAAAAAAAAAAGAGCTTTACTGAAATGCAATTTATATACTATAAAATTCACCCATTTTATGTATACAACTGAATGACTTTTAATAAATTTATAATGATACAACCATTATCACAATCCAGTTTCCATCACCTTGAAAAGATGTGCCCATGTGTAGCCAATTTCTGTTCCCACCTCCAGTTCCAGGCCACCACTGATCTGTGTTCTGTGTCTACAGAAACAAGACATTTTATGTGCTCAAATCATACACTATGTGATCTCTATGTCTTGCTTCTTTCACTTGACATGTTTATGAGATCATGCATGTTTTAGCAGGTATTACTATTTCATTCTTTTTATTGTTGAATCCACTTTCTTTTTAAAAATGTATGTATTTGAATTTTGGAAGGAAAGTTAAGAAGGCTTCTTAAAATTATTTGAGAAAAGTGTTCATCTTTTTGGTGGTGTGTAACAGTTGTATAAAATTGTAATTGTCTTTTTCCTAAAGATGAGCTAGAATATTTCTGTGAACTCATTTGGTGACTTTTTCAGTGTGAGATACATAATTGTTTAGTCATTTTTTTATAGTAATTGATCATTTTAAGTTGTCACTTCTTTTGGGATAAATTTTAATAACATTTTTCTAAAAACTAATCCATTCTATTAGGATTTCAAATATTTGTCATGTATTCTCCTATCCTTTTCATCTTTTCTCTACCAGTGTGTTTGTGATAATACTTTTTCGCAATCTTAATCTTGTATTTTATTTTTCCCCTTCATTTCTCCTCTTCCTCCTCCTCCTCAAACTCCTATTTCTTCTTTTAGGTGTCTCATCAGGCTCAGGAGGTATTTTATAATTTTTCAAACAATACCTCTTTTAATGTCTACAGCCTTTTTGTTATTTTAGCATTAATTCTGATTAATATCTACTTTTTAAAAGAAATTCTTCTAGTCTTTTGTTTTGGTTGTTTTATGGATTTTTTTTTTTCTCAAATCATGAGATGAGTAATTTAGATTCTAACTTGGATTTTATTTTATTTACAAGTTCATCAAAATGCTATTTTATATTTTTGTTAAATACACTTTTCATTGCTTTCTGGATAGTCCATATTGTCATTTGGATCTTTTTTGATTTAAAAAGTATCTATTCCAGTATCTGTAGGAACTGCTTCTCAGTTTCCAAGTGGTTGATGTCATTCTGGTAATCTTTGAATTTTATATTTTTAATCAGAGCATATGGCCTATCAAATTTTCTTGTTAATCAGGTTCAGCTCAATTTATGTAAGTGTTTCATGAACTTACAGAAAATGAATATTATTTCTTTCAGGCATATATGGGCCTACATTATTGAATGCAATTCTTAATTTCCCTCATGTCCTTATTTTTGTCTAATTTCAAAATAACTACAGTGAAATATTCTCCTATATTGAAGGCTTATCAAATTCTCCGATTTTCTAATAGATTTATACATATAGCTGTTATTCAGTATGCAGAGGTTTATAATAGAAGTATCTTCAACATTAGCTGTATCTGTTGTCATTATATTAGGCCTCAGTGATGTTTTTAATAGTACATTTCACCTAGATTATATTAGGTGAAATATTGCCACTTCTGCTGTTAGTTTTGCTCTCATTTACTTACTATCTCTCTTTACCTCTTATTTTAAGATGCATTAAATATGTCTTTTTAAATAAATAGCACATTTTCATCCAATTTTTAACTCTATCAATCTCTTGCTTCTAGTGGAAGAATTTAATTTATTCCTAAATTTATATATTAATTTTATTCATGCTATCTTTATATTTACTACCTAATATCTTTAGTGATTTCCTTTTTAATTTTTCTGGTTTTGGTTTGTTTTTCACCAATTTGCTGAAGCTGGTATTTATTTCATTTCTTGACTTTTAAATTTAGAAGCTGTCGTACATACTTTATATTCTAACTGATCACTTTCCCTTCTCAAGGACTCATCATCAGACCCTATTTATTTCCTAATATGATTCCAGCTCTTTCCTATACCAAATATTCTATTAACCTCATCTCCTTAGCCTTCTACGAGATGAAATCTTAAAATACTTTTCTTTTCCTTCTTCTTTCTTGCCACTGTTCAACTCTCACACACATGACATTTTTAGATTACTTCTTCTTCCCTTTTCCTCCCAGCTACCATCCAACTCTGGTTTCACAGAGCTAATTAAGTATGTTCAAATGTAAGCTATTATAATTTCCTTGCAGATGCTCCTTTTATTTTAATAAACCATGTTATTGTTCTATTTCACATTACCAGAAAGTCTGTCACCATCCGTTTAGATTTATATGTGTAAACCAGGGTTCACTGCTCACCACATGTTTCTCTCTTCCTCCATTTTTCTTACCTTGAGATTTGTATTATGATGGATCTGTTTGTTGGAGTTGGTCATTGAGTGTTTTCTTGTGATGGACTGAGTGATCTATTCTTTGAATCCTAATGTCTTTGCAAGTATATTTCCTTTACTCCTGAGAGACAAATAATAACTTGATCAGGCACAGGACAGTTTACTTGCAGCCCTTCCTCTCAGTAGTCTTCAAATGTTATTTCAAACTCATCTAGCTTCTAGCCTTATAGACAATCAGAGCAATGGCAGTCTCATTATTTTTTCCATTATAAGCATTGTTATGTACTAAACTGTGTCCCACCAAATGTTATATGTTGAAGTCCAAATTCCAATGCAATACATTTGGAGATAGGGCCTTTTGGGAGATAACTGAGTTTAAACAAGGTCATTAAGGTGTGGTCATAATCAAATAGGACTGATAAGAGAAAAAGATGGCAGAAAAAGAAAAGTCTGTCTCTCTTTCTGTGTGTCTGTCTCCCCCCTCTCTCTTTCTTTGCTTGTACACTCAGAGGAAAGGTAATGTGAGGACAGAGCTGTCTCCAAGCCAGAAAGAGGCCTCCCTAGAAACCATCCCTCCTGACACTTTGATCTTGAACTCCTGGCTACCAGAACTGTGAGGAAATAAATTCATGTTGTTTAAGCCAACCACTCTGGCATTCCATCATGGTAGCCCAGGCCAAGTAATACAGGTCCTTTTTGCTTTTTATCTGAAAGTTTGAAAGATTTGCTCTTTATCATTGAAACTCTATAATGTTATTAGAATGAACTTAAGTGTCTCTTTCTCACCAAATGTGACTGGAACTTATGTCAATTTAATTTGTCCTACCTATATCCCTCAGGGATATTTTTCTATAGGGACTTATTGCCTATCTTTTTTTTTTCTCCTCCTGAAATCCTATTATTTGTACTTTTAGTCTCTGAGATTTATTCTCCAGTTCTCTTATCTGTTATGTTTTTCATCTCTGTGTCATTTGAGATGTTTCTTCTAAATAGTGTTCCAGGTTATAAACTTAGGTCTCAGCAGTGACTATCCTCTTAACCAATTTATTTGTTACTTTTTGTTTATTTCAGAAATCATCATTCAGAAGATATAGGCAAGTTTTCTGAGTAGTAGAATCTCTTCTATTATTTGTTTTATTCAAAAAATTTGAACTCATCTGCTATTTTTCTGCTTCCATAAAAAAGTCTACTTCCACCTAACTGACATAGTAATATATGCCAACATTCTTCATTCAAAAAAATTTATAACTAATAAGGTCCAGGATACTTGTAGATGGGTATAGGGTACTTAGTTAAGAAAACCAACATAATTATTACTCTCACTGAGTTTACTGTCTAGTGGTATAAACAGGCATCATACAAACCCATAAATGAGTATCTGCAATCAAATTTTAAGATATGCCATAAAAGAAAGAGTACAAAAGAAATAACAGGGCAGGGTAGTGGTGTAATAATAATTACTGTAAATAACGTGGCTGTGAAATCTTCTCTGAGAAGTGAAATTTAAGCCAAGAATAAAGAATGAGTTGGGTAGACTAAGATTTAAGTATAAAGATAGTGACCTGCTCAAGGAATTGAAAGGAGGCCACCACAACTGAAACAAGCCGGGCTTTGAAGGTTTCTATGGTGCAAATATGTCCCTCAAAGTTCATGTGTTGGAAACTTAATCCCCAAATTCGTATGTTAATTGGTGGTAGGGGTCTCTGAGACATAATTAGGATTAGATGAGGTCATAAGAATATGGCCATGAGGTTGGGACTGGAAGCTTTATAAGATGAGAAAGAGAGACCAGAGCAGGCCTGCTCTTGTCCCCTCACCATGTGATACCCAGTGCTGTCTCAGGACTCTGCTGAGAGTCCTCATCAGCAAGAGGGCCCTTATCAGATGCAGTCCCCTGAACTTGGACTTCTCAGCCTCCAGAACTGTAAGAAGTGAATTTATGGAGAGAGATCCAAGATGGCCGATTAGCAGCAGCTCAGGATTGTAGCTCCCACTGAAAGCGCAGAGAGTGAGTGGATGCCACATTTTCAGACGAATTTTCATAGCCCACGGACCAAGAGATTCTTGGCGGAGGAGCCCCATGGGTCACCAGCGAGACCCTTTTGGAGGGGCGCGGCCGTTTTGCAGGTGCCCCCGACGCGGCAGTTCTCAGTCCGGAGTATATGGGACTGAGTGCCCTTTTGGTTGGCGTTGGAGCTCCGGGAAGGAAGAGTCTCCCATTCAGCTGATTAAAAAGCAGACTGAAGTGGGGAACCAGACCGGGAGATTCCCGGGCAGAAAAGCGCCACGAATCTTAACGCCGCTGTTTCGGCCGGCGTAGTGGGTCGCCACAGGGGAAGGCTGGTACCTGCCGCCACAAAAAAAATAAAATAAAAACAGCAGTTGGAACTGCTGAAGATTGAGAGTTTCACAGCAAATACAGCTGAACCCGGGAAGGTCCAGCTCTGTTGGGGGAGGGGCCTCCGCCGAAGGAAAATTAAGAAATAGAACCAACAAGCTGGACGTCCACTCAGAGGCCTAATCTGAAAGTCAGCGATTACACAGACGACAGGTGGATAAATCCACAAAGATGGGAAGAAACCAGCGCAAAAAGGCTGAAGACACCCGAAATCGGAATGCCTCTCCTCCTACAGAGGATTGCAGTTCCTCACCACCAATTGAACAAGGCCTGATAGAAAATGAATGTGAGGAATCAACAGAATCAGGCTTCAGAGGGTGGATAATGAGAAACTTCTGTGAGCTAAAAGAACATGTTCTAGCCCAATGCAAGGAAACTAAGAACCTTGAAAAAAGGTTTCACGAAATGTTCATGAGAATGGACAATTTAAAGAGGAATATAGGTGAATTAATGGAGCTGAAAAACACAATACGAGAACTTCGAGAAGTATGCACAAGTTTTAACAGTCGAATTGATCAAGCAGAAGAAAGGATTTCAGAGGTCGAAGACCAACTTAACGAAATAAAACGAGAAGACAAGATTAGAGAAAAAAGGGTAAAAAGGAATGAGCAAAGTCTCCAAGAAATATGGGACTATGTGAAAAGACCTAATCTACGTTTGATAGGTGTACCTGAATGTGACAAAGAGAATGAATCCAAGCTGGAAAATATTTTTCAGGATATTATCCAGGAAAACTTTCCTAACCTAGCAAGGCAGACCAATATTCAAGTCCAGGAAATACAGAGAACACCACAAAGATATTCCTCAAAAAGAGTAACCCCCAAGGCACATATTCATTAGATTCATCAGGGTTGAAACGAAGGAGAAAATACTACGGGCGGCCAGAGAGAAAGGTCAGGTTACCCACAAGGGGAAGCCTATCAGACTCACAGCTGATCTCTCAGCAGAAACCCTACAGGCCAGAAGAGAGTGGGGGCCAATATTCAACATCCTTAAAGAAAAGAACTTTCAACCCAGAATTTCATATCCAGCCAAACTGGGTTTCATAAGTGAAGGAAAAATAAAATTTTTTGCAGACAGGCAAGTGCTCAGAGATTTCATTGCCACCAGGCCTGCTTTACAGGAGCTTCTGAAGGAGGCACTATGTATAGAGGGGGAACAACCAGTATCAGCCACTTCAAAGGACCCATCAGTAAGCTGCATCCAGATCCATCTTACATGCAAGGATATACAGAGACTCAAAACAAAGGGATGGAGGAAGATTTGCCAACCAAATGGAGAGCAAAAAAAAAAAAAAAGCAGTAGTTGCAATTCTCATCTCTGATAAAATAGACTTTAAAGTAATAGAAACCGAAAGAGATAAGAAGGACATTGTATAATGGTAGAGGGATCAATGTAACGGGAAGAGCTAACGACCCTAAGTCTATGCGCACCCAATATAGGAGCACCCAGATACATAGGGCAACTTCTTGGTGACTTGCAAAGAGACTGGGACTCCCACACAATAATAGTGGGAGACTTTAACATTACATTGTCAATATTGGACAAATTAATGGGACAGACGGTTAAGAAGGATACCCGGGACTTGAACTTAAACCTCAAACAAGTAAACCTAATAAACATTTACAGAACTCTCTACTCCAAATCCATAAAATATACATTTTTTTTTTCAGTAACACATCACGTTTACTCCCACATGGTTGGGAGTAAATCACTCCCTAGCAATTGCATAGTATTTCATAGGTTTAAATGAAATATTGGTTGGCTGTTTGTTTGTTATTTTCCTCCCTTATTCCTTCCTGTCTCCATTGTATAACACAATTATTAGTATAAAAAAAGCTTTCAATATCCATTTGTAGACTGCATTCTAGCCTGGGCAATAGAGCAAGATTCCCGTTCTCTCTCCCTTTTTTTTTTTCTTCTTCTTTTTCTCTTTATTTTATTCTTTTTTTTTCTTCCTTCTTTCTCTTTTCTCTTTTTCTAAAAAAAAAATCTTGTGTCAAAAAATTTGGGAAGTTTAAAAATTTATTTCCACACTCCTCTTTGAAAAAAAAAAAGAAGTGAATTTATTTTTCAAATAAATTATCTAGTCTTGGGTATTCAGTTATAGCAACAGAAAAAGACAGAGAGAGAGAAGGATTGTGTAAGAATGTTGTATTTACTGTGAGAGCATGAAAAGTCACTGTCATTTTTAAGAGCAGAGTAATATTATCCCACTTTCATATAAAAAGGATGACTCTGGATGTTGTTTGAAGAATAGACTGGGGTGAATGAATCACGGAAGTTTATAAGAAAACATGAGATTTTAGTGTTACCTAAACCAAAGGTCAGCAAACTTTTTCTATGAAAAACCAAAAAGTAAATATTTTAGGCTCTGCATTACATATGGTCTCTGTTGTAACTAAACCACGATTGTAGCATGTAAACAGTCATAGATAATATATAAATGAACGACTACAGCTATGTTTTGTTAAATTTTGTCAACAAGAACAGGTAGTAAAGCTAAATTTGGCCTGCAAGTTGTAGTTTGCTGATTCCTGATTTAAACATTTAGAAATTCCTTTCACTCATGCCAAACGATCATCCCTAAGATGTTAATTCTGAAGTTCTGTGGCATCTCCCATAAACGAATCACAGTGACTGGCATATGGTAGTTGTTCAGCAAATACTTGTTGAAACAATAATCAGTGTAGAGAAACACAATATTTAAACTTGTCTAATCAGAAAATAAATTTGGTTAGTCATTCCCTTGGCTTGGTGTCACTAAGCCAGCTTTCTGCCCATAACAGAGCATATTGCAGAGTGACTAAGAGTAAGCAATGCTGGACAATTAGCTTAATAGTTAAGATATTTCAAATTTGCCTTAGCCTGTAATCCTTTTTAGTACTGTATATTTTCTTATCAATGAAGAGAGTCTACATATGATAGAACTGCATCCCCACTTACCTTAGAATATTTTACAGTCTGCTTTTAATGTTAGGATACAGTTAAACAGATTCAAGTTCTTCACGTATTCCCTATTTGATATATAAGATTTATGCAGTGATGTTATTAATCTTATGAAATGTGAATACTGGATAATGCTGGATAGTTAGAGAGTATATGGCTCTAACCAACATCCCCAACACCAAGCTATTGGAAGAGTATGGGAAAATCTCCTGCATACATTACCAATGAGTAGGAGAAATGTTCTAAATGCCAAGACCCCACAAACAGAATACATAATTACTAGATAGGACCTTGAACGTTCAGCAGCTCTGAACTTGGGATGATTGTGAAATCATCAAGTCCATTGCCCCCACTTTCTTGAAAACAGTCTTCTCTGTGCTTACTATGAGATGTCACTTGTGAAGGTGATAGGTGTTTGGCGGGCTGAGATGAAGACTGAGAAAGATGTTGCAATGTTTAGAAAAGCTCACTCCATGTAAACCTTTCTCAGAGTTTATTCCTTCTTAGGTAAGCTTAAGATGTCATATAGGAGGAACACCATGGCCAATAAAATCTCATAAGAATCTGCCAGCCAGGTTGGACTTTTTCCTCATTATAGTCCTTGAGAGACTCCAGGCATCATAGCTATAAGCACTATTTATTTATTTTACCTGTAAGAAAAACATCAGTACCAACTCATGGTAAGTTAGTATAATTATAATAACGTATTTTTCAAACTTTGAGAAGCTTTTTAAATATTTTTTCAAATTACAAAATAAATATGTTTTCACAATAGACAAGTTCTAAAATGCACATGTAAAAAGAAAAACGATACCACTATATATTTATTCAAAATCGGTATCATGGTGAAAGCATTATTTGTGACCTGTTTTTCAAAACTTTATAATACAGCATACACGTCATTAATAACTCTTCTAAATATCAAAATGAATTTGACCAGTCACATATCTTTGGATACAATGGATACATTGGTTGACTCTAGGTTTCCACTATTACAAATAATAGTGTAAGAAATATTTTTGTATATTAATCTCCTAAGCATTTTCTTAGCATAAATTTAGACTTGATGCACACCTCCAAGTTACCCTTCAGAGACTGAATGATGTATTTGTCCCAGCAGTGTAAGAGATTAGCAGTTTTAGTATAATTTCACTAATACTGAATCTTGTCTTCAGTTTTTTTCCCAAATAGACAGTAAGTATCTAATTTTAATTTTTTTGTTTTGATTTTAATTAGTTGAATTTTTCATCTCATCATTGATATTTATTTTATAAATTACTAATCTTTTATTTTTCTCCTTTGTATATTTATTTTATATAGTTATAATTTTATTAGCTTTTCATCTGTTACATATATTTACATGTTATTTTCTCAATTTGTCATTTGTATTTATTGTTTAAAGTTTTTTAATATGCAAATTTTTAAACTGTATTCAGTAATAGCCTACATTTATGTAGTTTAATAGATTTCAGACTGCACTAAATTTTTAGCACATGCAATTTTATTTAATCTTTAAACCACCTCTAAAATGCGTTATGATAATTATCCTTATTTCAGTGGAGAAACTGAGGCACAGAGAGGTTCAGTGTCTTTCCCAAGTTGCATACCACTTATTATGTGATAGAGCCTGGTATTTAAAATTAGACAATCTGATTCTAGAGTTCATTTTATTGCAAATTTTAGTTTTTTCTTTTTCTTGAGGCATTTGCCTAGAAAGTCCTGACCCACTCTAATACCGGACTCTTTTTAAAATTTCTTACACTCCTCTCTTTATCTAACTCTTCGCTTTCTTCTTTTCCACTCTCTTTTCCTTCTTCTTTCCCCTTTTCCTTTTCTCTTTCTTCAACTTCTACATTCTCTCCATTTTATCTAACATCGATGTTGTTATGGTATAGGCTAAGAATGAAAGGTAGTTCTTCAAACAGTTAACTAATTATGCATGAAGTACTTATTAAACAATCTAACAATCTGTCAACAATTTGAATGCCAACTTTATAATATGAATAATAGATATACTTGGATGTGTATTTTATTTTATTGCTCTATTACGATTGTGCTAATGCCACATGGTTTAAATGTTCTATAATATTTTATTATCTGAGAGTGCAAATACTTTATCACAGTATTTTTTTCAAAGTTTTTTTTACTATTAATGATCATACATTTGGCCATTAACCCTTTTCTTGCTTATCAGTTTTGATGAGTTAGTTGATTTTCTAGTTCTCCAAAGTAAGCAATAGTGGTGTTTTTGTGTTGTTTTTTGATATTAAAAACTGATGAATTTTTAAATATGGCTGTGTTTTAATATCCTTATTGACACTCAAATTTTCCATTTTTGGACAGTGGAAGCCCCTTCAAATTTTATCTGAATCATTTTGAATCAAACTTCAACTGTCCTTTGTAACTTTCATACTTTCAATGATCCAGACTCATTTTCTACTTAAATCAGAAATCAGTCATATCTTCAGGGATCCCTGATTAATGTTGTGATTAAATTCATGATCTGAGCATTAGGGGTGCTCATCGCTCATAATTTCAAGTATTTTTTTCCTGCCAAAAAATTACGGTATGAGTTCATACTGATATTTTCATTCAAATGTGGGATTATACTTCTTGTCATATCTTACTCGATTTTAGATTTGATCTCTTCTTTAACACTAAAAATCTTTGTTTATTCACATAATTATTTTCTGTACACACACAGAACTGACAATAAGCTTGGGTGTATTTTTTTGTTGTTGTTTTAATTATTGTTATCTTCTGCATTTAATCCATTAGGACATGCAATAAAATTACTACATTTTAAAGTTATTTGAAAGAGTTTCTCTTTGTATCATTTTTCCAACAACTCAATTCGAAGGTTGTTTTTCTTTTAATTATTAGCAATTCCTTTTTATGCTTTATGTAATTTTGTTTCAAAAGCGTATGCATTTACGTGGTATTAAAGTCAAACCTACAAAACAAAATTAGAACAGTGTGACTTCAACCCTGTCTCTGCTATTCTCTATTTTAAAAAAATCACAAAATATGTTTTTTCTTCCATTTTTAAGTAAAGGATTTACATGTATATATGTCCTTTTATATTACATATATAGCCACTTTAAATGATTTACATATATATATATCCTTTTATATTTATATGTATATATATATACACATATGAATATATAGATATAAAATACCTATTAGTACTTTCTCAATTAAATGTTGTGCCATATTATACAAAAATGTTTCCAATACTTTTATTATTTGTTTTTACTTAATAATACATCCCAAAGATCATGTAAGAGTAGCAGCATACAAATATATTTTTAATTACACGCTCACATAATACTTCATTGTGTATTCATAGTTTAGTTAGTTTAGTTTTTATTTTTTTATAACTTGGTGTTTTCTTTTATTGAATCATACAAATTTGTTTGTATGATTTATTAGCTAAATAAATCTTTTAGCTAATTTACCTTTGACAAAACAACAGATTTCAAAACACTTAGCAGCTTTTCATTTGTATGTAGCATTTTAAAAATCTGTAGCATATATTTTCAAAACAATACTCTTAAACAGATGTGCTTTGAAAGTTACCTGGTAATGATTTGATTTATATCATAGCTTATTTAAGAGAACAATTAGTTTAAAAGGACAGATTAGACATGTGTTTCTTGCAAAAAAGCACAATTTTTGATCATATTAATTCAAGTTCAGATCTAAAAAAACAGAAAGCATCCTAAAGTGCATCATTTTATTTATTTATAATGCCACTTCTTGAAATTATAGTGATCTACAATGTGAACAGTAAAGCAAATAATTTCAAACTATATATTTATGCATATTTAAACCCCTCTAGGATTACGTACCATTTTTAAGCGTGGATTGAAACCAGGGCACTTTCAACACACAGCTCATGTTTCTATGTGATTATTTTTAAAAGCAAACTTGGAGTCATTCTTTTTCCTCCACCCCCAACTTAAACAATTTTCAGCTACAGAGGAGAGATGCTACCTCACTCCAGCAAAGAAAAATGTTACTGTAAATTCACTTTGGCCAGCCAGTTTCTCAAGACCCTTTTTTATTTTATTTTATTTATTTATTCTTTGTAAAGACGGGATCGTCAATAGGTTGCCCAGTCTGGACTTGAACTCCCGGGCTCAAGATACTCCTACTAAGCTTAGAGTACCTGGGACTACAGCCACCCACCACCACACTCTGATCTCACATGTCACTCCCAGCTAATTTTTTTTTTTTTTAACTTTTTGTAGAAACAGGGTATCACTATGTCACCCAGGCTGGTCTCAAACCCCTGGCCTAAAGCTAGCCTCCTGTCTTGGTCTCCCAAGGTGCTGGGATTATATGTGTGAGCCATATAATCTCATCAAGACCCTGACCATCAAGACCCTTTTTTAAAACTCACAATTCATCCGTACAGTTTTACATTCTCTTTCTTTTCTTCTTTTTACAAAAACAAAACCAAACTGTACCCTTTAAGAAGGGAGAACATATAGGAGGGCATCCCTGCTGGCCTGTTCATCCTGCAAGGTTTCTCAAAAAGGCAGAGCCTGTTGCAACACCTTCTCTGGTTATCCATGCTGGGTGAGCAGACACCTGTGCTTGGCCTCACGAAGCACAAAGGTGGACCCAGAACCCACTGTTCCCAGAGCAGACACAGAAGGTTAAAAGGTAACAACAAATCACAAAGTGACTTCAAGCATATTAAAGAAATCAATGATTTAGTGTCTTAAACACATATGCTCACTTATAAGTGGGAACTAAATAATGTGTACATGTGAACATAATAGACCTTGAAGACTAGGAAAGCTGTGAGGGTCAGGGGGTGCTAGGGATAAGAAATCACCTAATGGGCACAATGAACACTATTCGGCTGATGGTAACAATGGAAGTCCAGACTTCATCACTATGCAATATATCCATGTGGCAAAACAGCACTTGTACTCCTAAATCAATACAAATTTTTAAAAAATTTTTAAATCCCTGGTCTCTCTAAACTGTCTAATATAGACAACTTTGTGAGACACAGTCTTTGAAAAAATTATAATGATAATTGGCCACACACCATTCATTTTTTTTCTTTATATACACAATCTTGACATGGTGTGATTTAGATTCTACCCTGGGCTAAGCTCTGAGGGCTACACTTAGCTGTCTGGGAATTGTAGTGCAGGCTTACTTTTCTTTTCTGTTTTAATTAAATTATGTTAAGTATTCAGGAGGCTGAGAACACAAGAGTCCCTTTCCCCTATGATCCTCTATACTTAGGCTAAAAATTAAACAAGATCCTTTGCATTCAGCTAGTGCCAAAACAAAACCAAGCCCTAAGCAGGTTGCCATAAGCATGCTGGCTTTGCTTAGTGTTTAATGTTTTTTAAAAAAGCATGGAACACTTCACGAATTTGAGTGCCATCCTAGTGCAGGAGGCATGCTGATCTTCTCTGTATTGTTCCTATTTTAGTATATATGCCACCGAAGCGAACACTCATAGTTTATTTAACTAGTCCCTACAGATGGACACCTGGGTACATAGTCTTTTACTACAACAAACAGTGCTGTAATGAACATCTTTGGGAATATGCCTTTTTGTACTTAACAATGTATAATTGTGACAAATTATTAGAAGCAAAATTGCTGAGTCAATGGGTCAATATATATGCATATATTATATGCATATATACTTTTGCTAGCTGTTACTATATTTCTTGTATAATATATCCATTGCTAATCTACAAGAGTGTATATATCTTTGAAGTTTCACAAATAGTGTATTTGTCAACTTTTTGGATTTTGGCACTCTGGGAGGAATGTGATGGCATTTCAGCGTCATTTTTCAATTTCATTTTTCTTACTATAAGTGAGGTTGAACGTCTTTTCATAAGTTAAAGACCGTTTGTTTTTTTATACTTTCTGTAAATCAATGTCTATATATATCTCGCCTATCTGTCTTGTTTCTCATGTTTTTATAAGTTCTTTTTAAGATTACTGACTCTTCTGGTGTGTTTTGCAAGTTAAGTTACGAACTTTTTTGGTACTTGCAAAAATTATACATATAAAATATCATATATATTTACATCATACTATAAATTCATAGCATATCACAGTATGATAGAACATATATATGTATTAAATAGGTTATGTCACATATAATTATATGCATTTATATATATTCATATATCTCAAGTTTTCACTTACTGAATCTGGATTTTCCAGTCATTATTAGACAAACTATTCCCATTTCTAGATAATAAAAAAATTACTCCACATTTTATTTCAGTGCATGTTAGTTTTTATTTTTCGCACTTAAATCTTTGATTCATTTTGAATTCTTTTTTGGTATATGCGATGAGGAATAGACCAATTTTCATTTTTTATTTTCTTATTCATATATTCCATTACCATTCATCAAGAAGTTCATCTTTCCCCCACTAGTATGAAATGTTATGGTATCATAAATTCAATTTTTGTATGTATGTAAGTCTATTACTGGTTCTGTTCACAATGTTTTAATCAAAGAGATTTTAGCTATTTTTGCTTTTTGTTGTTGCAAATGTACTTTATAATTAACTTGTCTGGCTCCAGAAAAAAAATATATAAATTTTCTTCCTTTTAATTTGGTCCTATGATATCTATATATTAACTTATAAATAATATATTTTAATGATGTTAAATGTTCCTTCCAGGAATATGACATGACTTTCTATTTGTTCAACTCTACTTCAGGAGTGTTCTGTAATTTTTCTCATATAAATTTTGCCTGTTTTAAACTTTTTTTATGTTATTAATAGGATCTTCTCTTTTTTCTTTTTTTTTTTTTTTTTTTTTGAGACAGAGTCTCGCTCCATCGCCAGGCACCAGACTGGAGTGCAGTGGCGCGATCTCGGCTCACTGCAACCTCCGCCTCGTGGGTTCAAGCAATTCTCCTGCCTCAGCCTCCTGAGTAGCTGGGATTACAGGTGTGCACCACCATGCCCAGCTAATTTTTGTATTTTTAGTAGAGACAGGGTTTCACCATGTTGGCCAGGATGGTCCCGATCTCCTGACCTTGTGATCCACCTGCCTCAGCCTCCCAAAGTGCTGGGATTACAGGCGTGAGCCACCGCGCCCGGCCGGGTCTTCTCTTTTTAATTTATCGTTCAGATCTATTTTTGAGTTAATTATTGTCTGCTGTAAGGCAGTAGACCAACTTCATTCTTTTCCATCTGATATACAGTTACTTTAGTATCTTTAGTTGGAAAGACTATTCTTTATCCCACTGAATTGTCCTAGCACCCTTGACAAAAGTCAGTTGGCTCTAAATATGAGTTTACTTCTAAACTCTCCATTTTATTATTTTCATCTGTGTGACTATTATCATGCCAGTATACATTTACTAAAACTGTGTACATTTTTAAGTCAGGAAATTGAGTCCTCTCACTCTGTTCTTCTTTTTCAAAACGGTTTTGGCTATTCTCGTTCGCTTGTATTTTCATAGCTGTTGCTTTTGAATATATGATTTGAAAACAACCAGTGTTTCAAATTCTAATATTTGCTTTATTAGAATTTTTAATTGTTCCATTTGGTTTCATCAAAGAATTAATTATGAACTTTCCCTCCTCTCTATTTCTTGTAACTCTACCTAATTTTCCCACCTCTCACTTCCATTGCTAAAATTTCGGATCAATGTTAAATAGTAGTTGTGATTGCATGAATCCTGACTTCAATGAGAATTATTTTAAAGCCTTACTGTTAATTTTGATATTATTAATTTTAGCAAACATGACAATTTAGCAAATTGTTTCTCATTAATTAAAACCTTATAGTCAGGAATGACTATGAGGATATCTCATATTTCTGAGTCTTAATTCCCCTATCTATGAAACTAGGGAGTTGAAGCTAGATTGGATCAGTGCCCAGTCAAAGAAACGTTGGCTTTGGGGTTCGACACAAACCAGCTTCCCTAACTGGCTCTGGAATATTGGACCTGTTAATTAATATTTTCAAGCCTAAATTCCTCATTGATGAAAAATTTTGACTGGCCATGCTTACCCTGCAGTGTTTTAGGGATCAAAGCTAATATAAGAAAAGCACCTGGCATATAATAACCGAGACACAGCAGCTTTTATTCATTTTATGTCCTATAAGGTTTTTCTAGCTTTAAAATGCTAGAGTGCTCTCTCTGCATGTCTCTTTTCACAGCCTACACTCAAATATGTAAGAAAACTAACTGTCAAACAATTATGCCCTAACTTGGAGTGGAAGTTTAAACTTCAGATTGTTGAAGGGCAGACTGTATTATCCCCATCAGATCCTTGATAGTTTCATTATGGCAGATAGATATGCCACACAGCAATAAATATAAGAAAACTCAACAATGGGACTGAGAGAAGATTTTGTGTGCTATTCACATAACCCAACATCAAAATGAGTTGACTACTTGACATAGATTCAGAGACATCTTAAGAGTTGGAAGGAACATCAGTGGAAGATAAATTTCATCTCAGACACAAAGCATCACTATTCATTCTGGGACTTTATTGTGCCAAGTTTATCTTTTCATTTGTTATTCCCTTCCACCTATCCATCCCTTAAGATAATTAATAATCATTTACCATGAATTTAGTGACCTGTGTACATGTCTCATGTCTTTCACTAGACTGAGACATGCATGGGTCAAGCACCATGTGATATTCAAATAGTACTGGATTCCTGGTAAGTACAGAACAATGAATAAATAGCTCTGTAGTTAAATGGATGAAAGAATGGATGAACCAATAATCAATTAGTTGGCCAATCAACCACCTTCCTGCTTTTTCTAGTCCATTTGCATTCAGTAAGTTTAAGTGTAAAGGAAAAGATTAATGCACAATCATGTAAATAGGTATCTCAGGAATCACTTATGTTTCCCAGCAAGACCTTGCTCTAATATAACTGATGTCATTTTTAAGCACCCCACTTATTAATTAAATAATTAGTTTAGCTAGGTCACTTTGATTATGTTACCTTGGAGAGGTATACAAAGACTGAATATATATATATGTATATACATATATGTATATTACACACATATTTATATATGTATATTTATAAATACACATATATTTCTTTTTTTAGTATAAATTATTTTTTTCCTGGAATTTGTAGGTTACTAATCCATCTTGAATAACTAGTTCTTGGAAGGAACAGTGCAAGGGACTCTTTCAGTGTCACAGGAGAAAGAATCGTTGGAGACCTACTGCTCATTTTCGCTTTTTCTCCCCCCAGACACGTGAGTAGCCTCAAATCCCACCACAGTTTCTCGTAAGGCATGTTTGTCAGTGCGTTTACAGAGGTTCTAATTAATTCTTTGTAATTGCATAGTGTTTTCTGCCTCCCTTTCTCACCACCGTCCCAGCCTTGGATACAAGATGTTCCACCTCTGGAGGCTGCCCTGGTAAAAGCCTATTAATAAATAATTAAGTCTGGAGACTCCTGCAGTGGAGAGTCATGGCTGGAGATCACGTGGAAGCTGTCTCCATGACAACTCACCAACAGAACGGCACTGCTCTATTTCTCTTTTTGTATGTGTGGAGAGGGTGGAGGCAAAGATGTAGATTAAAACGAGATTTGTTTTATGGATGTTTCTTTTTAATTCTGTTTTGAAAAAAAAAAATATGCCACTGAATTTAGAATTCAAGAAACGCTTTGTTTATGGCAAATGAAATGTGACCTGCCGCTGGGTGCAAAACCTTCTAACACCTCTTTTCCTTAACCCAAGCTCATCTGCTCCTTCTTCTGGATCCGCTGCTGGCTCCACCCCAGCCCTACCTTACAGGCTGTACTATCCCTTGCCACGAAGTCATTGCCATGTAGTCATTACTGCACCACTGTATCCTGCCAAATGCTTCTTCACTCACTTCTCTCCCCGTGTCTATTCACTTGCTCTTCAGTGTAAACTAAAATTGTATAGAATGCAAAGAACAGGGATTTTGGAATAGGGTGGGTCCCCAGCCTCTTCTCCTAACTGACTATGTGACTTAGGAAAGTTACTTGACCTCTCTCCATCTGTTTCCCTGCCCATAAAGTGAAAATAATCATCCCCTTGCAGGATTGCAGTGAAATTACAGGAGGAAGCATAAAGTAGGCGATAAAAACATAGCTTTTACATCAGATTGTCTGGATTTGAATCTTCTCTTTGCCTTTTACTCACTTTCTCTTTTAGGACAAGCTACTTAATTTCTCTAAATCTCAGTTCCTTATCTAAAAAGCTGATCAAATAATCACAGACAGATTTATCTGAAACATCAATTTACAGGAATGTACGTGAAAGCCTTTGGCAAAGTGTGACCACTTAATATATGCCCATTACAGTTGATGTGTGACAAATAAAGCTATTTTTATAATGATGAGTTTATTGTGAGACAATGGTAACTTGATATAAAGGTCTGATAGGTGGGGGTCAGCAGCATGGGCACAAGACAGCGTAAGTCATTAAGCCCTTCAGATAGAACCTTTGATTTTCTAACCAGATCTAAGCTCAGACTCCTCCTTTGCAGAATCATGACCCAGGTCAATCCTATCCCAGCACTGAGGTCATTTGTTCTGGATAGTCTGCATTTTCCTCCCTCTTGTAGTCTGTTCTGCCGTCCAAGAGGCTGACACTTGCAGACTGTATCTCTTAAGCTTGCTTTCAGGTGGCTTCCAGATGTATAAAACCAATAAGAGAAACCCAATGAGAGCTACACAATTGTTAAATAGGAGCAAAGAGGACAAGGCCTGGAACACAGGAGATTCACTGAGCTCTCTGTTGGTACTTCAAAGTTTAATAATAAATAGAAAACTACAGCAACCTGATAAATCCTGAACAACTGAGAACTTAGATCCTTCCATCATGAAGTCATGGATCATTCCCAAGCAATGAATCTTGAGCTGATGGCAGAGGATGAAGGTAAAGAACGGCTGCTGTCAGAGGAGAGCTACAATAATTAACATGGGTCTTGGGACTAGCCAAATAAATGATAACTATAGAAATCATGCACATTTCATGTTACTTGGTTCTTCCCACCTGTTCTTCCTACCTTAAATTAAAAAATTACAGAAGTGTCCATTAAATTTCAGGGAAATATGTGAGTGAATTGACATCATCCTGTGAAAATATGGTAGCTGGTGAGATTTTCTCTCCTCTCTTTTTGGGGCAACTGCTTCTTTACTTAATAAAAAGCAAGAAAAGATGCTGACTGGCAGAAAGGGGAGACTGGACAGGTTCTCCTATAGTTAGTCTACCTCTCACATCCTCAGTCTCTTTTTTTCTCTGCCCTGCTCTGAGGCCAAGGAAGCCAACGCCTGCATACACCTTGCTGATGGTTGGCAAATAAGATGTATCATCAAGAGACTGAAGGGTGAAATAAGACACGAATAGAGGGAAAAGTCCTTGGGCTATCTCTGCCCTGCTTCTTCTGTAGCTGAGCATCTGTGGCAGATGCCGTGTTCTTCCATGACCATAGCTTTTGTCAGGTCACCTGCGGTGCTATGTCTTTGGATGCCACCCTATCTCTATTGGCTCTCTTACCCTGCCAATTCCTCTGCATGTGATCCCTGCATTGAAATCTTTCAGTTGAAGTGAATTCTGCTTCCTACTGAAGCTGTTACTCATATTGAACCTATTCCTGGAGCTCGCTCATGTGTCAGTGCCTTCCATCTCTGTACTGCCTGTGCATAATAGGTTCTTCATAAAGGTTTGCTAAGATAAAATCCTTTGGAATTAGAGTGACTTAGGCTTATCTAAAAGGAGGTTCAGCCAGAGGTCAGCTAGAACACGGACATAATTTGGGGTGACCATAACTCCCATTTGCTAATCCTATCTGTAGCTAAGTACTACAATCTTGGCCATTTTCATCTTTCAATGTCACCAATCATAACCATCTTAAGAAAAATCAAACACAGAATGGTTCATCACTGGTGAGAATTATCCAAATTTTCTTCTTCAAATTGACTTGACATCTGTGGTTACCACCATAGATAGTAGTTAATGGTGCCACAGGAAGCAGAATGCAAGATAAGTCTGAAATAAGAAATAATTGCCTGTTTATTCTGAAAAGTCTCTAAGCCAGAAATACTGGAAACAATGTCTCAAGATCCACTGGCATCGCTGGCCCCCTAAGCAATGAGAATTGCTAACACAGAACTCCTCTGCTCAATTCTAGCATCAACACAGCAGGCTCCTCACAGCCTAGTTCTATGCAGGCTGTTCTCTCTTATTCCTTCCATGAGATATGATTTTTGTAGACACAGTTAATTTTCTGTTCTGCCCCCTAGACATCCCTTCCATCTTATTTGTGTCATATTAGTGCCTGTGAATCCTACAGGAGAGAACAACTTAAAAAACAAAATATAAAAAACCAACTGCCATAAGATCCCTACTTTTTTTTTCTTTTAATCTCCAAGAACATTTCATTTCCTGCTTTGGTAAGCAACCTCATGTCTCTTCCTGCTATCTGGACTATTTAGTTTATCACTTCAGTCGTGGAAACTTATCAAGTCCCTGTGTTCTCTGCTGGGCCGAGTTTTAACCCAAGTGACCTATTTCTTTACTCCACACATGTGCAGTGCTGTCTAACGCATTCTTCCATCTTGGCATTATCTGTGATTTCTGAGCTCTTCTACTGGTTTTCTGTCCCTGCTAGCCACTGTGTAGTTTATAAACAGCTTGACTGAGGGGTTTCACTCAAAGTAATGTGGGCTCACCCAAAATGAATGCTTAGAAGCAGCGGATGAAATTTTAGTTCTCTGAAATGCAAGGGATGTAAATCAGATTAACTGTCTCACTGACTCTGGGAACATCCGGGGATCTCATTTCCTGCCTAAGTCGCTGGAGCTTTCACGTTAACTTTTGGCAGGTGGCGTAGTTGGGACCACTCATTCATTACCAGTAACTGCTCTGAAATCACATCAGGTTAAAGACTGTGACAGGCACATTGAGCTCTGCTTTCCAGCAAATCGAATGCCAGTAACCCAGCCACTTTGTCCTTTTACTCTCTCCCCCTACCCCAGAAAGGCTTCCACATGTGAGCACGGTGTATGCAAGAGGTTCTTTCTTTTCCGCCATTACTCCAGGGCAGAAACAAGAGCAGGTACCTACAGGATTCTCTCTTAATGTACAATTTCAAGAAAAGAATGTCATGCTAGGCCATCATTTTTTACTTATCTTAAGGTTTATCGAACCCACTTCAAACAGAGACAGGCATTATGGCAGTTTTGTGATAAAAAGCATGGAAGACAAATGTCTGTATAAACACATGCATAGTCATGTTTACAGCAGCTTTAATTAGAATAGTCAAAAACTGGAAACATCCATGTGCCCATCAACAGGTGAATGGATAAACCAATTGTGGTTGTATCCATATAATGAAATACTACTAAACAATAAAAAAGAATATACTATAATATACCCTATGAATGTACCCTAAAGTAATTATGCTAAATGAAAGAAATCAGATAAAAAAGGCACATACTAAATGATTCCATTTATACAAAATTCTACAAGATGTCAATGAATCTACAGAGTCAAAAAGTCACAAAGATTAGTGGTTTCCTGGGAGCGGCAAGTAGAAGAGATGACAAAGGAGCATGGGAGTTGGTATGTCTCCATCATCTCAACTGTGGTGACGATCTCACAGGTATGTGCATATGTCAAATGAATGTACAAAGAAAATTTACATATATACAATGGAGTACTTTTCAGCCATAGAAAAGAATGAAAGCCATCATTTGCAACAACGTGGATGGAACTGGAGGTCATTAAGTGAAATAAGCCCGGCACAGAAAGACAAACATCACGTGTTCTCACTTATTTGTGAGACCTTGAACTCATGGACACAGAGAATAGAAGGATGCTGACCACAGCCTGGGAGGGGTAATAAGAGGCTGGGGTGGTAGTGTCAGGGATGCTTAATGGGTACAGAAAATAGAAAGAATGAATAAAACCTACTATTTGATAGCACAATAAGGTGACTATACTCAATAGTAATTATATATTTAAAATTGTACATTTAAATTGTACATTTAGAAATAACTGAAGTTGGATTGTTTGTAACACAAAGGATAAATGCTTGAGGTGGATAACTCATTCTGCAAGACATGTTTATTTCCCATCGCATGCCTGTATCAAAACAGCTCATGTATCCCATAAATAGATATACCTACTATGTACCCACAAAAATTAAAAGTTTAATTTTTTTAAAAAAAAAAACAGAAAACTCATCAAACTGTACACTTTTAGGAGTTAGTTCACTGAATGTCAAATATGCCTCAGTAAAAAACAAAAATTAAAGAAAACCCCAGGGATCTGGAGTCAGACAGCCTGGGATCAATGCTTGGTTCTAACACTCCTAAACTCTGTGATGCTGTCAATTTACTCAACTTCTTTATGGATCTGCTTCCTCCATTTTGGAAAGGGAATATTAACCTAATTCATGGGTTTCTGTGTGTTGAATTTGTTGATCATGTGAAGCACTTAAAATAATGTCTAGCATATAACAAGTCCACAATAGTGTTATTTCCATGTTGACAATGTATCTGGCACAGTGTCTTGCAATTTACAGACGTTATCTCATTTAACCCCCAAATAATCCAGTGAAGTGCTCATGCTCATTATACAGACCCAGAGTCTGAAGTCTCATGTCAGGTGGTGATGACAAAGCTGTAAGTACTTTTCTGGCCTGTCTGACTCCAAATCCCTCATGTTGTCTTTCCAATAAACCACAAGTCCAGCCCAAGGCCCGAAATGTCTGTAATGCACTCTTTGCATCGTTGACATATCCTTAGGAAAATGGAGAAGGAAAAATGGAGATGCTGACAGCTCTGTTCAGTATTCCCTCCTGTGGGAGCTGTACATTTCTGGGTGGTGCTGGCCTAGGACTGCCTGGCCTTGGTGGCAGGTACCTCCAACTAAACTCTCTGCAGATTTACTGAGGGAACTGAGTCCTATATGTAAGATTAATCTTCAAATAGCTCTTTCTTTCATTCCTTCCTTCTCCTTTCTTCCTTTCTTTTCCTTTCTTGTCCTTTCCTTTCCATTTTCCTTCTTTTTCCTTTCCTTTCTCTCTTTCTCTTTTCTTCCTTTAGATAAATGAGTACATAGACGAACATACACAGTGCGAGAAAGAGTCTATGAGAATCAGGGAACACAGAGCCCAGATCAGGGGTAATTCACATCCAGCAGTCCGCAGTACATCAACTTTGCCCTCCACATTTATGTACCAGACCTGCTCGCAGCAGGAGGTAACAGGATTAGAGTGGAAAGAGCACTGGACAAAGAAGGAGGGCAGCTAGAGACAGGTTCACATGACATCACTTTTTATCCTCCCAACCCTGGACAAGTTCACTACATTTCTCTGAGTCTCGGAATTTTCTGTAAAACAGAAATAACAACCCTACTTTGAACAGCACTTTCTAGTTTCAGACAGCATGTTTGCGTGCCTTGTTGCTTCTGTTTCTTGTAACACGATAAGTATAACTGTGTTCAGCAATGGAAATGGAAGTTCTGAGAGGTTAAATTTTGCCTTTTAAAATGTAACCTCTCAGAACTTTAGTTATAGTAAAACATCAATTAAAACTCAGCAAACA
Source organism: Ateles fusciceps (assembly GCA_036589455.1). NCBI lineage: Eukaryota > Metazoa > Chordata > Mammalia > Primates > Atelidae > Ateles > Ateles fusciceps. The sequence goes on along the minus strand of JAZHEH010002724.1, from coordinate 722,814 downwards.
AGGCCACCTACCTTACAGAACTGATGTGAAAATGAAGAAAAACATTAAATAGAGCAAACATTCTGTAAGCTGCAAATCATTCGTTAATATACAGATTTGAGAAATTGCTGAGACACATCAGAGGCCACTGGCTTTGGAGCTGGACTTCCAATTTCTGGGTGCAGCTCAATCACCAGATAATTGGGTGTTGTGAAGAGTTGCTAAACTTCTACGGGACTCAATTTCCTCATTTGTAGAAGAAAATTATTTTTTGGGGGGGCTATTACTAATATCTAATGATTTTTCTAAAGAATAAACTCTTTTCTTACGGTCACTTGAACAGCCTGTGTCCCATTAAATTCAGTAGATCCCCTTCTAAAAGAAAAATAATGTGGGGGTTAGGAGGTGAACACTCAGAGAAGGGATCTTGGAAGACATTAGGCCGATATAATAACTCATCATGGTTCAAGACTTCATTTTCTCTTTTTCATGCTGAAGAATCGTAATTACTGTGAGCACTCTTCACAATTTCTTTTCACAGCTGTAATGATTCTCATTGCTTTGTTCTAGATGTTCTCAAACTTTCTAAAGTGGGCTCTTCCCGTACAAAAGAAAAAGCTGAAGATGATGATTTATCCATCAAGGAAAATTTGTCCACTCCAGGGTTTATCTAAAAAACTCTGAGAAGTTGTTCTGAGATGACAACCCAGTTAATATGATTACTCTAAATGTATAAACCAAAAATTTGAACAGACTGTTTGTATTCTAAGTAATCTAATTTGCCCATTTATTTATACTACTGGAATAATTTACATAGTTTTCCAACTAGGTCCTTGTTCGAGTTCTTCATCCGTGGGGTCAGGGGGTGGGGAGAAACCATCACTCTTTAGATTCACTCAAAAGCATTTTAATATTTTGTAGAATATCATCACGTCACCATTATCGTACAACTGGTATCCAGAGACTTTGGCCTACACGACAAACCAACTCATCACCTGATTTTGTCAGTAAAATTTTATTGGAACACACTCTTGTTTGTGCGTTGTCTATAGCAGCTTTTTTGCTATAATGGAAGAGTGGATAAGTTGTAACAAAGACCACACAACCCACAGGCCTATGGTATTTTCTAACTGAATCTTTACAGGAAACGATTGCCAAACCCGGTCCTAGAGGATGGGGGAATCATTCTGGTTCTCAACTTTAAATGCAAACACTAAAGGTTTAAAGGGTTGGAAAAATACAGTTTGGTTCCTTCTTACTTTTTACTCAGGACACTTTTTTTTTTCAGTCAACCTGGAGCAAGTGAATTCCAGGTACAAAATAAAATCACCTTGAACCCAGCAAAAATAACTGATCATCTGAGATTTCTACTCTATGGCTCTGTATTTACCAATTGCTTTTGCCTTTATGGTCATTGAATTCTCACCAAAATTCTACCAGACATCAAACAACAAGAAGCTATTTCAAATCTAATTTGCCTTTTTGCAAATAAGATTACATGAGGCTCAGAGAAAGTGAGTGACAACTGACAGAATTCTGATAGCAGGGACCTTTCTGCACCAAGGGGCTTGAACTCATTGTTTCACTCAATCCTCACAATAACATTACATAGCAAGAATTATTGTGCCTATTAGACAGATAAATTAAGGACTTGATAGAATCAGGAAAGTTGCTGAAAGCCCAATACTTACAAAATTAGCAGATTTGTACTAAGTCAATTAGTCAAGCGCTGATTTTTTTTTTTTTTTTTTTTTTTTGAGGTGAAGTCTCACTCTGTCACCCAGGCTGGAGTGCAGTGGAGGGATCTCGGCTCACTGCAACCTCTGCCTTCTGGGTTCAAGTGATTCTCTTGCCTCAGTCTCCTGAGTGCTGGAATTATAGGCGTGCACCACCATGCCCAGCTAATTTTTCTATTTTTAGTGGAGATGGGGTTTCATCATGTTGGCCAAGCTGATCTCGGACTCCTTAACTCAAGCGATCTGCCCGCCCGGCCTCCCAACGTGCTGGGATTACAGGAGTGAGTCACCACGCCCAGCCAAGTGCTGATATTTTAAAAAATTTTCTTTAGAGTTAGGGGTCTCATTAACGCCCAGGCTAGAGTTCAGAAGCTATTCATAGGCACAATCACAGCACACTATATCTCAAATTTCTGGCCTCAAGCAGTCCTTCAACCTCAGCCTCCCAAGTAGCGACAACTGCAGGTTTAAGCCACTGTACCAGGCCAGTCACTAATTTTATGGTTTGGTCAAGTTTGTTTTTAGATCAAAAGACTTGAAATACTTATTTTTTCCCACACATACAGAATTTAAAGGAGACTGAGAATGCAAATGGCATATGAGGCCATACCTGATACACCTCTAAGTACCTCTTAAGAGAGTACCTGGAGGACTAAGGGTAGATGCTAGAGTAAATGACAAAAAAACTGCCATTTGGTAGTGCTCAAAGGCACATCCCAGGGCTTGAAGTCCATCTTTTACCTGTTTCCAAACTTCCTCATGCATAGCTAGAGAGAGTCTCTAAATTTAAAATTACAGGGAGGGAAGAACGCTCTTACCAGTAGACAACTGACAATGACCTACAGGACCCTATAGAAGAGAACCTCACAACACTAAGCAATGTACTTATTGTGAGTGACCATCTTCATGGCCAGGAACCATGAATACTAGAAACTGTTGTTTTCTCAGTAGAAACCACTTACGTTACCCTATGGGTCACTCTCTTATACTCATCTTGAGGAGAAATTGGTCAGCAGAATAGAGAATCCTTCATTCCTTAAGGTCATGGTCATGTAACTGGCAAAACATAAAACTAATATTAGAACCCAACGATTTTAACATCATCACACACGTGATACATCCAACAGACTAGGGAAGGGCTGATAATGCCTGGGCCAAAAACAGGTCTATGGAATTGCAGAGAGAACAGACTAAAAAAACAATTACATGTTTTCTAAATGGTGTCCAAAGGAAAGGAATAAATCAAAGTTCATATGACATACATTCTCAGGATAAACAGGCTTCGAAAGGTCATTTCGAGAAGCCAGGAAACTCAACAGCATTAGGAAAAACAAACGCAAGGTTTTGATTATTTTAACAAGTTACTTTAATATACTTGATGAAGTAGAAATTAATCCTTATCTGCAGGCAGCCCCAAACTTTAATGAAAAACCCTGACTGAACAGAGATGCAAAGGGCATCTGACCCTGAAGAGATGCCCTCTGTCCATAAGAGGAAGCTATTATTGACAAGCGATTAGTTAAACACTACAATGGTAGTGAGATATGGCTGAGACAAAGAACCATTTAAGTAAAATGTATAGAAACCATCAATTCCCAATATCTTAGTCTCAGTAAAAAAAACAAAACAAAACAAAACAAAAATCTCTTTTGAAGTCTTATCAGTGGTACAGATTTTACCCTTAGGGGATGTGTAAGCAGTGATGCTGCATGCCCAACTTGGGAAAGACAAACAAGTGTGGTCTTTCCATCTGTATTTCCTTAAATGTGCCCCAGCTATTGTATGAGGATCCCTGAATATTCTTCTAATGGCTTAATTCTCCTAGACTGTACTATTTGCATTTTTCCAAACTGTATTTTCTTCTATTTTCTTACCATGTTGTAAACCCTCTCGGTTCACTCTGCGAACCAAATCAGCATCCTTGTCAAATTTAATTAATACACTGTGTGCTTCCCCGTCCGCATCATTAGGAAAACTGCTGAGTAACACAGGGTCCATGTCATCACCTTCCCCAAAGCCTGTCATTTCTAGGACCTTCCCTTTGCATGCAGCCAGCCTGTTCTCAGCTGCTGCAAATGCTCACCTGTAAGATGATTTAAATGCCCTCATGGGCTATCATTTTGTGAGGTGCTCTGTGCAATGTGTTAATCAAGTCAAGACCAGGGACATTCACTGTATTCATTTGTCCACTCATTTGCTAATTAAAGCCAATAATGAAGTTGAAATTTGCCTGGCAGGATTTCCTTCATTATTAGTGCTACAATCAGATTTGTATTTTGTGTTCTTCTCATTTAGATGTTTACACACACACACACACACACAGAGTTAAAATGTTAAAACCTGGGCATTTTCTATTTTACTGTTAAGAAAATTAAGTTCAATTTTGAGCCTATCAATTATAGATTATTATTCTGAAAGACTTACCTAGCAGTCCAATGATAAATATCTTACTCTTTTAATTCTAAGGGCAATAAAAGCAGATCCTGGACAGAGATTAGCTGTGGGCTGGGTTTTATAGGACTGGGTTAGGAACAGAGGATTCCTGCTGAATACAACTCCAGTTGCCAATCACAGTGTAGCAACTCAAAGTCCACTGGGAAAAGCTGAGGTTTAAACAAAAGGGTAAAAAAAAAAATCTATCAAATTCAGAAGTGAGAAGCAAGAATAAAAGAAGGCTTTACAGAGACCAATTGGTGATTAGAAAAGGAATCCAAACAAGAGGTCAAGAAGGTACTGAGTAAGAATGTTAAAATAATTTCCTTGAGCACTGGAACAGAAAACTAAATTATTTTGAGAGATTCTGACTTTAGCAGCTGGAGCTTGCTGACGAAATTAAAGAGTGGATAGAAACCACCAATCATTATCATCATCATCACCAACCCAGGAGGCAAGTATTTTTATTATGGAATGTGAGAATTTAGAACAGGAGGGGGCTCTTGAAATAATCAACATCTCTTTTGGGTTCCAATTCTGCTGCATCTCATATGCTTCATTCTGCATTCACAGTGAAAGTGCTCCAGATGGAGACAATGACACTGGGGGATGTTCAGAGAAGCTTGGCACAGCCACAGCCCTGAAGGGAGGTCCAAACTGATGGAGCACATTGTGCAAGGAGGGCGTCAAAGGGCTGAGACTTGAAGAGGTTAACAAGGGCCAGAGGAGCAAGACCTTGTTCAATGTGTGAGGAGGTTTTGTCGGTATCTTAAGAACAGTTGGAAGTCACTGAGGGTTTCAAGCAAGGCAATGACATAATTTTCTCTGCAGTTTGGAAAGCTGAGTCTGGACGCAAGTGGCACTCTGAGTGCACAGTTGTAAGACTAGAGCTGGGAGACCTAAGAGGGATCTGTTTAGGAGTCCTGGACAAAGTTAAACATGGCCTGCACTGAGTGATGGTACGAAAAACGTGGTCACTTCTGACAAAGTCAGAAAGTGCACTAGACGTAGAGGATAGATTAGAGGGAGATGTCAAATGCTGCCCTCAGGAGCAATCAGGGGTGGCGCACTACATAGGGTATACCTGAGGAAAGTGAGTATGGGGGAAAGATTAATAAACTGGAAAACAAATATAATAATAACCACATTTGTTGAGGTTTATCTCTTTGCTGTTCACTTATGTAAGTGTTTCCAAATGTTAATCTCATGGGATTTGCACACTGATCCTATGAGGTAGAGGAAAAAAATTGAAGACACACGGTCAGGCATACAGCCAGATTCTAAACCAAGCAGTCTGGTTGCAGAGGCTGGAGCTGGGCTGAGTACAACGTGTCTACATGGAAGAGCCTCACAGCTCTCAATCTCAGGAGAGAGGTCTAGACCAGTAGTTCTCCATGTTTATAGTCTGAAGGGATTCATCCAAAGAAAATTGATATTTTATTTCTGAACTTGAAGCAATATTTATTTAAACCTTCCATAGGACACATATTATCCTACAGGCACAGGAAATAGCATTTGTTCCAATCCTACCTCCTTAGCCATGTGTTTGTCACTGCAGCTCACTGCTCTTGCCCCAGTGAATAGCATCAGAAAATTGGGAAATCACATGATGATCCTCTTTTTACCTCTGAGCCTTGAAACGGTACACATCTTTCCTGAATCTTAGATATATTAGATTCACTCACATAGCATCTGAAAATGTAGACACTTAGGCCCCACTCCAGACCCACTACATATGAATCACTGGGCTTTTATTGTTGCTGTTGCTGCTGCTGTTTACAATTTAAGAAGTATTTCAAGTGTGTGGTTGCAGTCAAGACTCACTGGCCCATAGACTCAAAGCTCCTCTAAGAGTGAAAGCACTAAAGACTAAAAACCACCAGCATTTGAAAGACTCTTAGATGAAATAGAATGCTCATTATTTCATTTATTTTAGGTGTAGGGGCACACTGCGCAGGTTGATTATATAGGCAAATTGCATGTCACAGGGATTCGGTGTACAGATGATGTCGTCACCTAGGTAATAAGCGTAATACCCAATAGGCAGTTTTTCAATCCTCATTCTCCTGCCACTCTCCACCCACAAGTAGGAACCAGTGTCTGCTGTTCCTGTATTTGTGTCCATGTATACTCAATCTTTAGCTCTCACTTATATGGTTTAGCTGTGACCCCACCCAAATCTCATCTTGAATTGTAGTTCCCATTATCCTTACATGTCATGGGAGGGAGCTGGTGGGAGGTAACTGAATTATGGGGATGGCTACCTCCATGCTGTTCTCATGATAGTGAGTTCTCATAAGATCTGATAGTTTTATGAGGGGTTTTCCTCCCCTTTACTCTACACTTCTCCTTGCAGCCGCCATGTGAAGAAGGACGTATTTGCTTCCCTTTCATGATGCTTCCTTTGTCATGATTGTTAAATTGCCTGAGGCCTCCCCAGCCCTGCAGAACTGTGATTCAATAAAACCTCTTTCCTTTATAAATTACCCAGTCTCAGGTATTTCTTCATAGCAGCGTGAGAACACACTAATACAGGAATGATATGATTTGGCTGTGTCCCCATTTAAATCTCATCTTTAATTGTGGTTTCCATAATCCCCATATGTCATGGGAGAGATCTAGTGAAAAGCAAATAAATTCATCCTGTTCTCATTAGAGTGACTGACTTCTCATGAGATCTGATGGTTTTATATGGGGCTTTTTTCCTACTTGGCTCTGCAATTCTCCTTGCTGCCACCATGTGAAGAAGGGTGTGTTTGCTTTCCCTTCCGCCATGATTGTAAGTTTCTGAGGCCTCCCCAGTTGTGCTCAACTATGTGAGTCAATTAAACCTCTTTCTTATATAAATTACCCAATATTATTGTTTCTGTGTTCAAGAGAAAGCTGTGTGTATAAGGTGCAGTCTTGGGGGAGCAAAGCAGAGAGCTGAGTTCATGTAGGATTGGGAGAAGTAGGGAGTTTCCGGACTGGAGGACTTTAACAAACAGTTAGTGAGCAGGGATTGGCTGAACTTAAGTTGCAGAAGTCTGGGCACTCAAGTGAGGTTGGTTCTGATTGGCTGACTTTAAGAAAGGCACACACTAGAATGAAGATATTGCCAATTGACTGACTTCAGAAACATGGTGTCACGCATTGGCTTAGCCTTCACAAGTTGGATTCCCTGACCTAGTTGTCACCGATCAATGAAGCATGTTTAAGATCAGCTCTTATAGTTACTTTTCCCTTGGTCACAGAACAAATTTACCATGGAGGATAGAAACTTTTATTTTCAAGAGTGGGTCAGAACATGCTGCTCCAAGATCCTCTGGATAGGAGATACGGCAAGGCATTTAGACCCTTAACTGACATTTACTGGGACTGAGCTACAACTAAGAAGGTATTGGTAGGTTTAAAGTGCACCCCAAATGATCATCTCTAATCACCATTGCCCTTAAAAGAATTACCAGCCTACGCATTCCAGTTGAGTATTTATAGAAACTAAAGCAAACTTTTTAAAAAATCCAGTTGAATCTTTTTGACTCTTTAACGTCTTCCTTTCCGTATTTATAGTCTTTAAACACTTATGGATCTTTGCTGTTGCTGTGCTTCACTGTTTTAATAAAGTGACTAGTTTTGGTTATAAAAGAAGATTATCACTGAGAAAGCCTGTGAATGTCAGCCAGTTAGTATACCCAGGGCGAAAGCCTAGCTGTGTGGATTATGAAGTCATAATCAAACCTCCATTAGTCACCTGATGGCTGTCTTCAGTAAACTACCTACATGGGATTAAAACTCTCATGAGTGTGCTACTGTCATAATTAAGCTTAACCTCCATTATGACTATACCATCACAGAATCCTACTCCATCCAATAAACTTCTCCCACACCCTGACTCCCTGTTTCCCCCTCAAAAGAGAATAACCATTTCTGAGTGATACTGATTTTTTACACTGTTGGTAGTGAAGACAAATAGCCCCAGTGTACACTTGGTTTTGGCTACTTCTACACAGTAGCTAAACAACTGGCTTGTTCTTTTAATTCAGTGAAAATCAAATATCGGACCTACTTTCATAGAATTTTGAGTATCATGTAAACAGCTTAATTTTTTGCATTTTATTTAAAACTTTTCAGCTGGCTGCTTCCGTATTAATGCAAAGATGCAAACTTTATTTTTCTTCATTTGTTCCAATCGAGTTACAGTCTGAGACTATCTGAATGGCTCCAACAATCTGAATATTTTTTCAGTCAATTCAGTTACTTCTGCCATGGGGCCAGCCAGGTGCTAAGCTGTCTGACAAACATTCAGCTCCTTTCAGTTACTAGGCTGATGCCATTAAGATTGCCTTGAATGTTTGAATGAAATATCACCCCATTCGTTCTGAAGCATCCATTTGCATATGGTGATGAGGTGTTGGATATCATGGTTCCCTCCCTCAGTTTCTCCTTTTACACATGTATGACATGAATCTCAGGGCTATAGGGGCTTTTACAAATGAAATTACACAAAACGCTTGTCTTAGTGTATTTGGGCTGCTATAACAAAAATGCCAATGGACTGGGTAATTTATAAACAACATAGATTTATTGCTCACAGTTCTGGAAGCTGGGAAGTCCAAGAGCAAGGCACCAGCAGATTCAATGTATGCTGAGGGCTCCCTCTTTGCTGTGAACACAGCACCTTCTAGCTGTATCCTTATGTGGCAGAAGAGCAAACAAGCTCACTGAAGCCTCTTTCATAAGGGCATCATTCCTTTCCTGAAGGCAGAACTCTTAGGACCTAATCACCTCCCAAAGCCTCACCCCTTAATACCATCACACTGGGGATTAGGTTTCCACATATGAATTTTGGGGGTTGGGTTAGGGGAAGGACACAAACATTCAACCCAGAGCAGCACTTTACAGATTTAAAATGAAAACAGTGCACTGTAAAAATTTCAAACAGGCTTCCAATGTGTCTTTATTTTGATCTTCTTGAAGGGGGTGTCCCTTCTCTGTGGTGAGCACCTTCCCTGGTGCTCATAAGCCCAGTCATTCTAACTTCTTTTGAGTCCCTTGTCCACCTATTAGGCCCTCGCTTTCTTTGACTTTTGTTACCTCTTATCCCTGGGCTTCTTCCTCTTTGCCTATAATGGTCCTCAAAGTCCCATCTTGCCATCCTCCCCTTTCATTTTCTTCCTCTGTTTGTCATTTCCTAGTTACACTCCAATACCTGGTTTCTGCAGCCATCACCTTCTGAGATCTTATCCACATTCTAAGTGCCAAATACAAAGATACTTGCCAGGCTACAACTTGCATGACTTCATGTTAATGTTTGACCAAGCTCCCCACTCCAGCTTTCTCTTCTCTTAGCTTCTGTAACTTTACCTTTGGTTTCTCTTAATTGCCTCTCTGCCCTCTCCGTCTCAGGTCCCTCTGCTTCTTTTGCTGGCATTAAATGTGCATGTTTCCAGTATCTCATGCTTAAAAGTCTTCTCTTCTCATTCCTCATCTTTCTCACTCTATGCCTTGAAGTGACCCTTTATCATGAATAATTCCCAAATCAGTGGCTCCAATCTAAACTCCATCTTGGGCAATAGCATGCCCACCTGACTGCTAACTACTTTTAGAAGACTCCGAAAGCACTGTGATTTCTAAATATACAGAGTCAAACCCACATCCCCACCTACCCTCCAAAATCAAGCTCTCCTACCATACTCCCTCCATTCAATAATGGCACCGAAATTCACCCAGTCACCAGGTTAGAAATACTGTAGATATAGCATGTCTTCTTCTTGCTTAAATCCTGAAGTCATATTGGCCACCAAGTCCAGCGACTTTTCCTCAGAATTAGCTATCCATTCCAACAGCGATCCCCCCTCATTCAGGCTCTCACCATCTTGCTAGGCCTCAGTATGAACCCCCTAACTGGAGACTCTAACCCCAGGGCCTCTCCACTCAGTCCCACCACAGTGAGTTAAATCTTGTCACTGTCCTGCTTAAAATTCTTCAGTGGCATCTCATTTCTTACTTCAGGAGGTTATAAGTTATTTTTAGCAGTGTGACCTTTCTCTTCAAATATATTCTTACATAGAACTCTATTGTGTGAAGCAAAGGCACTCTGTGAGGCTCTGGGTTTGGTGGATCTTGGGGGACCAGGATCATCCCCTGCTCAGTCACTCTCTCACTGCCAGATAAAAGCCCATGAGGCACCTCCATAAGGAAGGACTCATTGAAAATCATTGATGGCATAAACTCCAATGACGTGAATTGACGTATCAGGGTATTAAGAGAGAATAACTATGACTACTATTATCACTCTCACTGTTACCTTGGCAGCTGGAACTAGAATTCTACTTACAGAGGACACAGGCTTTGAAAAATTACCTATTAAATCCTGGTGAAAAGTTGTGTTTGTCAATGCTTAGGCCCTGGCTATTGCCAAGGTTTCTGAGAGAGGGAAGCATCTCATCTGCTTTAAAAGTTAAGAAGAATTTCCATGTTTCTTTGAGGAGGAAAAGGGCGGATGACAAAGAGAGATTATATAAGAGAGAAAGGGAAGAGAGAAGGCAGAGGAGAATATAAGGGTGGAGGCAGTACGGGGAAAATATTTTAAAAAATACAATCCTGGTGGTAGTGTCTGAAAAGGGAGCTCAGAGAATAGTGATATCCAAGATGTTTTTAAAGATTTGGGAGTTGTTTTTTGTTATGGTTTGCTGCACATTACATAATAGAAACCTTCCCCGTCACCCGCAATGTTGAGTAATATGCTTTTGAAGGACTTTGTGAGTGTATTATCTTTGGAAACTGTAAAGGGCTGACTTTTGCACCTAGACCAGTGGAGGGTAAAAGAAATAATATTTACAGATACAGAAAATGTGAGTACAATGGGCCTGGGAGAATGTAAGCCCCAGATATTTGCAGAAAATGTAGGAAAGAATAAGATGATCACTAAGCGATGGTTTCAGGAAATCCTCAAATGGACAAATGTCTAGGGTCCAGGAGGCCTTAGTGGAAAATAACTGATGGTGCAATCTTTGAATTTATTAATCACATTCAAAATAGGTCACTGATGAAACTAAGCAGTTGTACTGAAGGCTATTTCCGAAGAACAGGATGCTGAGGGCTCTTAAAGTTGCAAAAGAGACCAAACTCATTCAGAACTAGGTCCAGAAAAACTTCATATAAAGATATGCATATTAAAATAAAAGTGAGGAGGTAGAACCAGAATTCTACAACTACTGAAAGCTTTTCAGGTAGGAACTCTCCTAGCCACATGGGTTCCAAATGCTGCATCTCTTTGAGCATCTCTTCTTTCTACAACTTTTAGCTTTCTCTGTTTTCTTATAACTGATGGCATTCTGTAGCGCAAAGTTTGCATGATCCTTTGATTCTGGTTCCCACAACCACTACACTGACTTCCTGTCTATGTCATTTAATTTAGATTTGATAGAGGGAGAATGCAGTAGGCTTGACTAGAGTGGGGTTCACCTCTAGGCTAGTTTGCTGTGGCCAAGATGGGGGTTCACATTATGAAAAAGGCCACTTTGGTTAAAGTGAGCAAGAAAACAATGGTTTACATATAAAATGCAATTATTCCCATGCTTCTCCTCTCTTATTTTTACTGGCTTGGCAAGGTATCTGCTTGTGGATGAATGCTGAGATGTTTCCAGAAGATGGCAGTTGAGATTTTCTCAGTTTTGTCGTACATAGAAAAACTGGAGACAATCTTCAGATGTAAGTGAAAGGTCTGTTTCACTTATAACAAGAACTTTGGAGGACTCAGGGATTTTATAAGAGAATCTCAAATCTTCGGACAGTTTTCCCACTGAGAATTTGCGCCAGTGACATCATTTTTCTGCAAGCAAGCGTATTATCTTTTACGTAATAGATATATTCCTAAAAGGTTGTATGTGAATCAAATGTTTATATTTGGGAGACAGTTAATCCATTTCTTCACCTATACAATGGTGGAAAACAAATTCTATTTCAAACTCCCCAGTGAAGCATGATTTTATTTAAGGAGCCATGCTGTGAATTTTCTCTGTGGTTGGAATACTGGTCCACTAATTGATCTGTTTCCCAAATCTGGATTTTTATCTACCAGGCTTTCTCGAATGTAACTTAGAGAGTTAAACAGTAGCTTTGGAGAGAGTCTAAGTGCTAGACAAATAAAAGTAGTTACAAGTTGAATGTGAAACCCAGAACTCTGAGCTCCACTCAGGAATTTAAGCAAATTGCATCAATTCAGGGATGATGATCAGTGATCCAAAGTAACTGAGTTCTTTTTTTCAAGTTCTTTGCATTTTAATAGTCTCTGACCCCGTAAGTAACAAGCAAGGTTCTGTTAAGATCCTATTTCAAATTTCTGTTTAAAAGCTCTGCTCTTCACCTTTGAAGAAATGGAGCTCATGAAGTTAAGTAAACAAATTGCAGATGGCACACCATATTCACTCAGAAAACATACTGATTACTCAGCAAAATGGCATTTAGCACCACAAAAAAGGCCAAGAGCTGAGCTGCTACATCAAATCCTCAGTGGAATCCAATATCCCCACCTGTGGGATGCCTAGAGATAACCGGCAATTGTGTCCAAAACTACAGTAACCAGAAGGGAAGAAAAACAAATCTACTCTCTTTTAAAAAGGAATGGAATCATGAAAAGGGTCTTTCATCATGGACTAAGTACACTTGAAGCATAGTTTATTCTGTCTTGATGTCTACTAATGGTCTGATCCTCCCCCATTATACACTTGCTAGGTACAGAATAGATTTATTATTTGCATCTAGAATTATATCACACTTCTCTCTTCTAGGCAATCACCAAACCTGTTGTACCAGGACCAAGATGGAGCTACTACAAAAATTAATAAGAAGGGCCAATGTTTATTTTTCTAGAATGGTGAGCTTTTCAGAATCCTTTACTTCTCACAATACATTAAGATGCTGTTGTAACCATAAAAATAACCTGAGTGAATGAGAAACAGTAATCGAGCACCATCAAAACACTCTACATTTGGAGAGGGGTAGTATACAGTGATCGACAAAACTCACAACATCGACAGGGTTTAAATGACTGAGTCCCCTATTGGTTCCCCAGTATTCAGGATACCAAAGGTACTGAAACTACTTTTCAGGAATTAGGCAGCAGAAATTTCCATGAAGACAAGGAACACAATAAACTTTGAAAAATGACTGGGTTCTACTTCCTTTAGCTCCAAAGTAGGGCACCTGAGGTCAACATAAGCCCCTAGATACACAGTCAGATGCCTCCTGCATTCCCTTCCAAAAACACTAAAGACAGAAGATAATGGGGATTCCATCAATAATGGTATAGAAAGATGTCAGAAAAGACGGTGCTTCAGAAGCTGAGGAAATACTTAGCAGAATGAACAACTGAAAGAAATTCATTTTATATATATATACATATATATATATCTCACAAAGGGCAAGGCAGCCGGTGTAAGTTAGGATGAAAAGGGATACACACAAGAGAAGCACAATCCTATTTCTCTCTCCCTAAATCTGTATGACGTAAGGCAAACCACCTCACTGCTCTGGGACCTCATCTCTCCAACATGTAAAGCATTTTAAGAGTAAAATGCTCTTAAAGTGGAGAACACTTGCAAGCATGCATGCATTATTTAGGTATTATGCATTGATTTGTACGTGTATGTGAATTTAATAAGTAATTTAGTGGCAGATAGATATGTAATTATGCCCTTTAATCACCAGCAGTCCTCCAGACAGGACTCAAAATCTTTATTTCTCCACTTCTTGCCTGGCAGGTCTCAGAAGGTCAAGGTTTTGCGTTGCCCTAGCAACAGCTGATAGCATCACCACCACCTGAAGCCACCCAGGGGGCTGTAGGCTTTGCAGCACTGTAAGTGGTTACGATGTTATCCCAGTTGCTGGGGAAACGCACAACCTTGCACCAGGCAGGTGGGTAACTGTGGAGACCATTTCCAACCATTCTGCCTTTAACAGTCTACACTGGCAAATGTATTAATTGCTGCATAAATTCTGTGAACAATTTGGGATCTTCAAGAGCTTTAGTCATGTGTTCTCTTTTTAAGAAGCTCTTAAATGGTTCACCTTTACTGCTTCAAATGTAGTGCTTCTATAAAAAAAAAATAAAAACTGGTTTATTATTGCTCTTTTGTAAATGAAATTGCCACTCACTCTAAAATATGCCAGAGTAACTCTTCCCCAGTGTCTCCGCCCCCCCCAATCAAGCCTGCAGGTATTTTTAGGTTGCTCTCTGCTGTATCTATGGGGGGGGACAAAAAAGCAAAAAAATATCTTAAGATAACATTGGATCTTTAAAAGTAGACTCATAAAAGCAGAGAAGTCCTGTTCATCATCTGAGTCATCCTTGATTGGCTCTCTTTTAAAATGCACCCTCTGTCTTTCCTATAACCAAGGGCTTTAAAATTCAAATGTTCATGAACACCAGCTTTATTAAAATTAGGGCTTGGGGAAATGGCTTGGAAAAGGGAGAAAAGAATATTACCCAACCATTTAAAAGATGCTAATTAATGAAGTTCTAAAGCCCAGAGAGGGCATTTGATACAGCAAGAGTTTCTCTACCAAGGAAGAATAAAACTCATCTAAAAACAAAATATTAAAAAAAAAACACCCTCAGAATAAAATAAAATTGAAGTAGATTAACCCAAATCTTCCCCCTGGTTCTGGAGGCCTCGGGAGTTCTGCTGTATTCTAAGAACTTGAGTTTGCCTGCCTATGAACTGAACACATTTACATTTTCTGGTCCAGCTCCATGCCAGGCTTTTAGCCACTGGGGTCCTGCCGTGAATGAGCAATGCAAGGCATTTCACCCACTTGGTTTTTATCCACTGCTTGTCCTCAGGGGCAACCCCTTACTCAGCCCTGGTTAAAAGGGAATGTGGGGAGAGAGGCTACCCAGATGGATGGCTCCATTCTGCCCCGTCTTTCTTAGCCAGCGCTCCTTTCATTTTTAATTATGGAGAGGAGAACACACTCTCCTTTCTCCAGTCTCCACCTCTCTTACCTCGTTCATCCACTGCGGTTTAGAATTGGAGCTTGCAGCAGTATCTTCCCTCCACGTGTTAAACATCAGTGGATCCTTCCAAAGCATCTGCAGTTAAGCTTGTATCAACCTCACCAATGTTTCCCCCACACTCAACAGAGGAAGATATGTTTGATTTTATCTTTTTATTACTCACCATTGTGAGTCTTGTCTTGTGTCCTACAGGAATCTCTCTCTCTCCGGATATTGCTGTGGGCCAAAAATGGAAAGTCTCCATTGAGTGAAAAACAGATTCCTTCCTACAGAAAGAAATAAATAATCCCAGTTCTGTAACAGAAAATCATTTTCTGGGGCCTGATAATGATTTCCTAATACTGAGATATCAATCAGATGATCCATTTATTGTCTAATGAAAGTCCTGGGGCTGGAGAAGGGATTAGTCTGTGGAAGAAAATGGGATGATCCACTGGGTGAAGGCTGGGGAAGGGAGGTGAAGGCTGGTGAAGGCTGGGGAAGGGAGGTGAAGGCTGGGGAAGGGAGGTGAAGGGGGCATAGGCAGGTAGTCAATGTCAGGACTCTGAAAACAGGGTTTGGAAGAGCCTGTGCAACACATCTGCTCTGTAAATACCCGAATACCCTCCCTCTCACCCTCCAGCTCCTCCAGGCCAGAGTAAGACCTTATACATTGTAGCTCTGCATGTCTAAGGGTAACATGAAAGAAAGAGGTGCTGCCATGCCTTTGCACAGCTGTGCTGGCTTCTAGAATGTTTTTCTCTTCTTTCCCACTCATCTGTCCCTTGGTGATAATCATAATAAACAGCCATTAAAATTAGTAACAGCTAAGGTCACCTTGTGTCAGGCACCTTGCTAAGTGCTTTATATAGCTCATGCATGTTCACCACAATCCTATAAAGTAAGTATTCTGTTTCCTGCTTTTCTGATGAGAAGTGTGGGTCTTGGAGAGCTCAGGTTACCAGCACAAGGGCATACAGGTTAGGAGCAGCAGCGAAAGAATTTATCCACCCAAAGCCTATGTTCTTAATCACCATAAAAGATGCAGCTCAAAGGTTACTTCTTTTAGGAAGCCTCTTGCCTCACCAGAAAAAAAAGAAAAAGGATCCTCTTTCCCCTCACTCAGTATTCAGATATTTTGTATAAATTTCTCTTAGAGCACTTATCATACTGGATTGCAATTAATGGAACTATTTTAATTACTTTTTATGTCTGATACAATTCTGCAGTCTTGGCACCAAAATTACCTGACACACAACAGTTGTTCAATAAATATTTGCACAAATGAGGAATAATGGATAGAATGAACAAACAGTGAGGCAAACCGGCACAGCCCTAAGGCACTTTGGACACAGAGACCTGGATGCCTACATGACAACTGAGATGAGGATACAGCTCTTTCCTTTCATTGAACACTTCAAATATGTCAGCCAGAGAGGCTGAGTCAGGGAGAGGCCAGGTAAGCTGACTTCAGGCTGACACCCACACTCAACCTAATACCTACCTGTACCTTCATCCTTAAAAGGGATGAGGTAGGCTGGATTGACCCTATGCTCCTATGGTTGGGATTAGGTCAGAAGCAAAATGAGGTCTTATGGTTTCCATCTTAAAGGCTCAGACTGTCAGAACCCACACCTGCATAGGAGGGGCAAGGGCCAAAGTGGTAGAGAGCAGAAGAAAGACCATCACTCCACAGCGGGGGGACCCACCTGCGCTG
Organism: Ateles fusciceps; assembly: GCA_036589455.1. Lineage (NCBI taxonomy): Eukaryota > Metazoa > Chordata > Mammalia > Primates > Atelidae > Ateles > Ateles fusciceps. Next base: position 705,971 of record JAZHEH010002724.1, on the reverse strand, counting down.
TGCTGCAGAGGCCTTCTCTAATCAGGAGAGAAAGAAAGACAAATTAACCTGGAATCTTGTCCTATTTTGTCCTCAAAACTAGGTATGAGAGGCAGCAGCAGAGGGACCCTGGTTGGGTGGGGAACAGGGCAGTCTGTAGTCTCTTGCAGAAACAAGGTGGGTGTGGACGCGTGACCACCACTTGGGCAATTCTCCAGCTGCTAAAGATCATACAGTCAAGCCTCTGTTGACTAAAGTGACATTTATTTATAGTTTTCTCTTAGGTATGTATTGCCTTTGCATCTCACTTTTCCTCAACATATAACTCAGTGTAAATAAATGAATAAAAGGATTATGCGGTACAGGAGCTGCCATACAGGAGCTCAGGAAGGTGCTGGTAGGTAGGACCAGAAATCCCAAAACGGTTCTGCTGCAGATACTCACTCTTCTGTGACCAAAAGCTTCTTGCATGTGAAGAGGGAAGTCCTGAGCATGCTGGATTACTTCCTCTGAAAGTCCATAGTGCTGACCAAAGGGAGACCTGACACTAAACCTCCAGGAGTCACTGGATTGTAAAGGTCTTCAGCACAGAAAGAAGGCTTTGTATCCTTTGAACTCCAGATCCTGGAACCCTTGGCAAAGCATCAGTCCTGTCCTCTGACAGCATCATACCAAAGCCAACTTCACAGCCGTGTCCTGCAAAGGCTGAGCAGGATCACAGCAAAGTCAAAGAAGGTGAGAGTTTGGAAGGCAATTGAAAGAGATTGACTCCAACTCTCTTACTTCATGAGGCCCACAGAGACGTCAATGCTGCATTTCCAGTAACTCAACAAGCCTGTACTTAGAGGACCAGCAAAGAGGGCACCACACAAATAAATTAATGATAAAAGAAAGACAGATTAGACAAATTCAGCTTCAGTGATCTTATCCAGAACTCGATGGTAAGAGAAAATGAAGAAATAGTCTATTTTAACTTTAACATCCCTGCAAGTTTTGTGTTTAGATGCTTTCGGCTGCACTTGAAAGACTGTAAACACACAGTATTTTGACACTTTGGATGTCTAAAGGTCTTATTTGTTCTGTGGAGGATGCTATCATGTTCCCAGAGAATTAGGCTCAAGTTGGAGAACCCAGAGAGAGAGGGAAGGTAATTTCTGAAAAAAGGTGACACTTCAGAGAAGTCATATTTTTCAAGATTATACAGGATAAAAAACAACCTGATAAGAAACATGTCTCAAAGTAACAGACTCTGAATTCCGGGACTAAGGGGTCCACTTTGTCACTCACCACTGAGAAGCCTTGAGCAAGTTACTTGACCTCTCTGATCTCTGGTTCAGTATCTGCATACCACAAAAACAAATGTGCCTATATATTTGTTGTAAAATAAAATAAATTGGGAATTCTTAAAAATCATCTACAAGTCATATTGTTTAATATGCTTATGCCGTATTAAACAATAGGAAAACAAAGGAGCACGAAGAAGAAAGAAAAGGGAAGTTAGAATGAATTGGGTTTCACTTGAGAGTGGATATGGTAGGTTTTTTCTCCAAGGAACTAAAGGAAAATGAATTGCAGAAGTCAGGTGGCATACGTTTACTACAGTCAGTGATGGATTTAATTATAAAGACTTCATTATATTTGTGCATAAGTACAATATAATATAACTACATTGCAATTATCCTATTGGGCAATGTCAAAGCCAATCCAAAGACTGCCATTGCTTGTGATGTTTAAAACAGTGTCAGCATGCACACGTATGTTTATTGCAGCACTATTCACAACAGCAAAGACATGGAACCAACCCAAATGCCCATCAGTGATAAACTGGATAAAGAAAATGTGGCACATATATACCATAGAACACCATGCAGCCATGAAAAATAATTAGTTTATGTCCTTTGCAGGGACATGGATGAAGCTAGAAGCCATCATTCTCAGCAAACTAACAGGAACAGAAAACCAAACACCGCATGTTCTCACTCATAAGTGGGAGTTGAACAATGAGAACACATGAACACAGGGAAGGGAACATCACACAACAGGGCCTGTTGGGGGCCTGTTGGAGGGCTAGGGGACAGATAGCATTAGGAAAAACACCTGATGTAGATGACAGGATGATGAATGCAGGAAACCACCATGGCACGTGTACACCTATGTAACAAACCTGCATGTTCTACACGTGTACCCCACAACTTAAAGGACAATAAAAAAACCTTTGTTGTTCTTTACCTCCCTATATATGCACAGTTTACTATGTCACATGTATTCCCATTCCAATGCCAATTCCCAAATATCATTTTCTCTTAGGAAAAAAAAAACACAGTGCCAGATTTCACCCTTATAAAAATGTTTTGGGGAAAAAGATGCTGAGGTCTACACTAAAATGTGATTTGGTCACCTTGATGGCTTGACCCCTTACTATGAGGCGCCATAGGTGAAGATGGGTGAATAAATGAAGACGGATGAATGAATGGCTGGATAGACGGATGGTCAGACGGATGGACAGATGGATGGACGGATAATGAATGTCCTCCAGTACTCTGGCAGCTTTATTTGCTTTAGTGCTTTCAGTAGGAGTTCACATTTTTAAAAGTGCAAGATGTTTGTGCATCATGCCCTTTATCCTCACTACAAACCTCAGCAGAAGGTGTTATTATTTTTATTATACAAAGACCAAAAGTGACACCCAAGGATGGTTAAACAGCTTGCTTAGAGTCACAGAAGCTGTCGGCAAAGTTGAGATTTGCATATAGGTCTGTAAGATTCCAAAGTCTAAAATCTTCCACTAAAAATCATTTCTTCATCATCACCTAAAAATGTGTGAAGAGGCAGACTTTGAAAGTTTAGTTAACATTTTTTGAGTTCTTGTTTTCGAGTTTGTATTCTAGTTTCCTTGTTTGGCAAGAAAAGTAAGTGTCTGGAGAAGAAAAGGAAAAACAGAAATAGGATGACCATATTTCCTGGTTGTCTGAGACAGTTCCCATGTGTACTTATCAGCCTGGAATATTATTAATAATGTCTATTTACAGTCTCAAAATATCCCAGTTTCCACCTGAAGTAGAAACCACCATTTATGAGCTAGTTAGAGTCCAGGTAACTATACATGCATGTGTGTGTGTGTTATACTTTATATTTCAGTTGAGTGCTTCTCCTAAGTTACTGAAGAGGGATAACCCTAAGTTTTAATGGGCATCTCCAGCAACAAAAAGTGGCTTCCTAAGAATTTGTCAGTTCACACATCCTTCCTAAGCTCACCATACCTGCTCACACTTCCTCATATAATAGTGATGAGGGAAGAAATGAGTGTGACTTGAAATAGCATCATGACAAGGAAGGCAACGAGCTAGATCGTACATTTTAGCATAGGATCCCTGTTTCCCTGCAGCTGGATTTCACTCTTATCTGTGGGCCAGGTTGCTAAGAATGGCTGCGTGTATGCAGGACTTTTCTCATGTACCCTGACCCCTACCAAGGCTGCCAACCCGGCCTGCCTCGGTCTCCTCCTCTTCCTAACCTTCAGAGGTAACTTCACACAAAGCAACATTTACACAATTTCTAATTTTTCTGTTCAAAAGCCTTGTGCATTTTTTCACTGCTATAGTTAAAACTGTAACTTCTCAGCATGAGCTATACAATATTCATGATATAATAGGAGGATGAGCATAAGGAGAAGAGTTATAGTCATGGTCCGTGTACTAAGTAACTGTGTGAGTTTGGCTAAGGGGTTTAATGCTTCAATGTCTCAGTTTCCCCATGTCTAAATATGAGGTTGGAATACATAAATTCTAAGAAGCTTTCCAATACTAAGACATTGTTTAGGACTTGCCCTATTGCTCCTCGGCTTCTTTGATCTAAGTACGAGTTATTTACTCTCTGTTCCATGGAATCCATTTTTAAAATTCCTACTATTTGCTTTCACAGGCTGTATTTCCCACTGTGAAGGCCCTCTTTCCTCATTATTGCTTCTTTTATCATCACTTGCAGCCCCACTGACCCAAATGGCATTAATCACCTAGACCCACAGTACCACTCTTATCTGATAAGGGGGAACCACAAATACCCATCTCCACTGACTACAGCTCTTGCATATCCATATTGGCCAAACTCGATGCTGAACTTCTTCTGCCTCTAATTCAGACTGATGATAGCTAATCCAAGAGCTAGTTCTATTCCATTCATCTCTGACTAGCTATTTCTTGACTGATCCTTTCCCAATGGTCTACCAGTAAGTGTATCTCCAGCCCTATACCTCCCATGAATGAATGCCACTCATAAATCTAACAGCCTATTCCAAGTTTCTTACTGAGTATCAAAAAGATATCTCAAACCGCATACCTCTTCCAACAGCCCCAAACCTGCTTCTCTTAAGACTCTCCAAACAGGTAAGTGATACCGTTAGCTATCCAGTGGTACAGACCCCCGCATTCCCTTTTTCCTCACCCTTGGAATCTGTATTAGTCTGTTCTCATGCTGCTAATAAAGACATACCCAAAACTGGGTAATTTAGAAAGGAAACAGGTTTAACTGACTCACAGTTCCACATGGCTGGGGGAGGCCTCCCAATAGTGGTGGAAGGGGAAGGGGAAGCAAGACACATTTTAAATGGCAGCAGGCAAGGGAGCAGATGCAGATGAACTCCCTTTATAAAACCATCAAATCCTGTGAGACTTATTCACTATCATGAGAACAGCACAGGAAAGATACACCCCCATGATTCAATCACCTCCCACTGGGTCCCTCCCACCGCACGTGGGAATTACGGGAGCTACAATTCAAGATGAGATTTGGGTGGGGACACAGACAAATCATATCAGAATCTAATCCAAAAGCAAATTCGTTTGGCAATATCTCAAATATATCTCGCAAAGACAGTCATTTCTCACCATCTTTATTGCTACCACCTGAAACCAGAACACCAAAATCTCTTTACCCAGACTGTTGGTTACCCTGCACGTGAGTGTCTCATTATTGCCCAATGCCCACATAGCAGCAAGGTGATCTTTTAAAACCTTTATCAGGGTCTACAAAGGTTCGATCAGCCCCACAAGGCCTGTGCCTAGCTGTTTCTCCCACCTCATGCCTGGCCACTCTTTCACAAACCCCTGCTCTTCTCTCTGCTCCTGGGACACAGCAAGCACACTGCTGCCTCGTGACCTTGCACTTGCTGTTTCCGCTGCTCAGATTGCTTCCCCACCCCAGTTATTTGCATCTTTAATTTGCCTCACATTCAAGTCTCCAGTCAAATGTCACCTTCCTGATGGCCTAAACTGAAGTACACCCAACCCCTTCCTGTATCTCTTGATCACATTAGCCTCTTTTATTTCCTTCCTTCATAAACTTATTATTATCTGAAGTTTTTGGCTGTTGCTTTTTATTTAGATATTTTCCTCTTTCCTCTAATACAAGTTATATGAAGACATGTACCTCGTCTGTCATGTTCATTCTTATATTTCCAGTGTTTAACAGGACACTTGTCACTTAGCGGGCATTTAAATATTTATTGAATGAATGATCCACAGTGGAATCTGCCTGAGCTATAAGGAAATGATCAGATCACCTACAGTCCCTGGAGACTTCCCTGACCATTGAGCCCAGAGTAGTTTTTCATATCTAAAATCCCCTATGCAATCTCTCCCTGTGCTTCTTCTAAGGTATTATTTTGGTTATTATTGAGTTACTGTCTCTTAACTGATCTTCTTTACTCTGCTTTGGAATGCTAGCGCTGGAACTTTGAAAGCCACATTTCTGATTTGCCAAATATTTCTTGCTTTTCTTCTGCCCATTGGAGCCATAGAGGAGACTGGGAGATCAGGAGATGGAAGGGACTCTCTTCCTATTAGCTTCCTGTCCTAGCAGCTTGACTCTAGCAATGATTCCTTACTCTTACAGTAGCATTTGATTCCATTTTCATTGACCCCTCTCCTCCAACACTCATATCCATCTGCACACTGCCAGGAATTGCTGAGGTAGGAGAATCGCTTGAACCCGGGAGGCGGAGGTTGCAGTGAGCCAAGATCGTGCCACTGCATTCCAGCCTGGGTGACAGAGTGAGATTCCATCTCACAACAACAACAACAACGGATTAGTGAAGTTTCATAGAGTGAGATTCCATCTCACACACACACACAAACACACACACACACACGCACTAGTAAATTTTCATTGACTTGTACCATTTCCATTTCCATTTTTTCTCAGAACATCTTTATTGGCTCAATTCACTTGGAAGCTTGTTTAAAGTAGGACTTACCCCCCCTCATTTAGTCCTATATCTACTGCCTGGGGTGTCTTACACATTATAACTGGTCAGTATGTGCGTGATGATGATTGATCATTTGTGGTTCCGGGAGTAAATTTGTTCATCTTCCTGTTTTCAGAGGCAGCATTTTAAAACATTTCTGGGGGAGAAGCTATCTTAATCTTCACGCCCTCCAGGATAGGAAACTCTTCAAATATTTATTTTGATTGTTAAATGTTTGCCTGTGAACCCATGCCAGAATCTCTTTGCTGTCAAGAAGTGCTTTCCACATGGACCTGATGGTAGAGACTTGCACTGAGGGGGAAATGCTTGGATCTGAGAAGAATGATGATTTTGACAATATATGATGGAACTTGATCCCCCAAATAAGTTCTTGCTGTTTTCCAAATAACCCAATTATTTGATCTCAAGTTTAACTCATTCTTTCTCTTCCCCCACCCTGGTTTTGTGTACAGAAAAAAAAAACCTATTTGTTCAATTCACATGAAAACTTTCTTATATACTTGTCTGAAATCAGCTCTCCCCACAAAAATTAAAGGTGTATTAAAATTTGTTTTCAAAGATATAATATGTTGAAACTGTGGCCTTCCATTTCTGCCTTCCTTAGCAATGAATGGCTAGAGCCCTTCAGGCCTGGCGCTCATGCTTAGGGGTCTGTGTCTACACTGATGGGGCCAAAAAGTGCCTTAGAAGTACCAGCAGGTGGAAGTGGGATTTAGTACTCTGCCTTCTATTCGGTGTCCAAAGTGTCAGGAGTGCCCTCCTGTGTGCCCAATGCCACAGCTCTTCCCTGATGTGCAGGTGATCCAGCCTCAATGACGGGTTGTCTTCTAGTTCCTCATTTTTATCCTTGATCTGGTGGAGTTCCATCCTGATATGCAGCATGCTTGAATCCTTACTAGTTATTATAAACCCTGTATCTCGAGGCTGGACACCATTCCCTTTAGCCCCTGGCCACTCCTCCCTGCCACTACCCCTAGATTGGCCTCTATTTTCCCACAGACACTCCTGTCTCCTTAGACACTGCAGTGTTCTATGTCACTTTCAATACTGGCATCTGAGCTATCGGCTACTTCCCTTCTATCTGGTGGCTTCCTGGGCTCTTGTTCTCTCTGGTTCTGACCTCCCTGCCTTTCTCTTCTACTGACGTATCTATACATTCAATTGCCAAGCCCTAATTCATGGATCCTCACATGAATTAGAAGCCAAACAGTACAGAACTGCCCCCAATCACCACTCTTTCTAACATCTCATGGGGAATGTTGGGTTCTTCTAGTGGTCAAGATCATCAGCCCTTGAAATACAGTAGCCTCTTCTCTAAGGAATTTATGTCTCCCACATTTGTTTAGTGATGATTAGCTATTTCACCCTCCAAGATCTTATCTTCAACCACACAGTTGCTCCATTCTGACTCTTACATAATAGCACTGATTTTCACATATAATGTATGGACTTGGTCTTCTTACTTTGACATTACCCCTTAGTAAATGAAAATACAACAAAAATCTTCTTTTCAGGTTATATCATGTTGTTATAAGCCAATCATTTGTAGATGTTATCCAGCAACACTAATAATAGTTAACCTATTTATAACCTATATAATAGTTAATGGAGTTATTATATGTCAAAACTATTTTCAGTGCTATTCACATATTAACTCACATAAGTCTTGTAGAAATCCCATAAAATGGGTTTTATTATTTTCTCTATTTTATGCATAAGAAACTGAAAAACAAAGCTCCATCCAGCAACTTTCCTAAGTTTGGTAGTAAAGCTGGAAATAGGACCCATGTAATTAAAGTCTAGATCTCAAACTCAATCATTATTCTCTGCTACTTTTTGCAGTGAGAGCAATTTCTCTCCATTTCTTATTCTGCCTTGATTCTCAACAGGTCTTACAGAACAGAGGGGTGAACCTCTTGCTAGTAGCATTCTCACATCATTAACTGTAAGGCTCTGGAGTCTTACAGTCCTGGACTCTATTCCCAACTTCCCCATATGCAAGCTGCATGACCCAGATTAATTATTAACCTCTCTGGGTCTTGGTTTTCTCAATTGCTGCTTTTCTTTTTCCTGACACCACTTCTGACACCAAATAATTGTCCAACTATTGAATTTAATTCTGACACAAACTATTTGAATTTAGCGCAGACTTCACAAGGCAAGGGCTCAGAATCACAACACTGCTCCCAGCTGCAAATCCCAGGACCCACCTGTACTTCTGACCAACAGGCTGTAAGTTGGAGTTCCCTCTACCTTCTCCTCCATTTCAACAAGTCACTAGAGCTATTCACCAAACTCAGAAAACACTTCACTAATGTTTATTGGTTTATTAGAAAGGATATAGCTCAAGGATAGTCAAATGAAAGAGATGTATAGGGTAAGGTATGGGGTGCAGGAGGAGAGTCTTTGCCCTCTCCAGGAATACAACCTCCCCAGCCGCAAAGGTCAGGGTTAAGACTGAAAGTTCCACCCCAGTAATCAGCAATTAGAGATTTGAAGGGTTTTAGGAGTTCAGAGCCAGGAACCAAGAACAAAGACCAAATATGTATTTTTATTACACCACAATAACAAAAGAGGCAAAAGAGGCAAAAGACTGTATCACAGAATTATTAGGTAGACTTTGAAATAAGATACAAGTGGTACACTGAGAAACCTAAAATATATTTTTTTATCAATTTTTTTTTCAAGTAGCCCAATGGGCTGCTCTGCTTCTCACTGGCATTGTCATTTCTGCATTGCCCCATTGTAGGTCACATGGAGCACAGGACATGCATCAGCAAGTTATTTGGGAATTCCTGGTACATTTAACATCAGGTGATCAAATGCACTATTGTTCCATGTCATGGGTGATATGTCTCTCAAGCATGAAAAGCAACAAAATCAATCATGAGCTTTTACTGAGCACCTATTGCATGCAGCCTGCTGCATCAGTCATTGGAGACATCAAGATGTTCAAAATCAAAGTTGTCTTGTTGAGTCTTCTTTCTCCATCACCCAGCTAGTTGATCTCCAGTTTGTCCTTACATTCCCTTTAGAACTTTTCCCCAGTGTCGTCCACACACTTATTGATCTCTGTAACATCATCTGCACCCAATCATTAGTCTGTTAAAATGCCCACCACTATTTTTAAGTGCCTATCTCAATGCCATTTCCTCCAGGGTGTCCATTTCTCCAGGACAATCCTCTTAGCAGAATTACTTTTTGCTTTCTGCATGATCATACAGCACCTTGATCGCTTCTGGCTTTAATTATTGAGGGTGTTGTGTGCAAGCCTTATTGGGCCTTCGTATTGAAAGTTCTTAGAAGGCAAACGTAGCATCTCACTCATCTTCCAAATAACCCAGTGTTCTGTACAGAATGGACTGGGAATGGATGTGCATTGAATTAAATAGATTCAAGTCTAATCAAGCATCACCAGCAGAGATCAACTGTAGTTATGAACTCCTTCTTCTGGCTTAAGCCTGCCCAATTTGAGAGTCAGTGTGGACTATGGCATTTTAGGACAGTTTAATTCCACAGATGGTTAATCTCATTTTTTTATGTGTTGATTTTTCCTAGTTTTCCTCACAGAGGGTAATTTATTTCTAAGTTTCAGAAGCACTTTATTATAACCTCTCATTTATGGACTATAATAATACCCATTGTTTATTGGATGCTTATTATGCATCAGTCACTGTGTTAAGTGCTTTATATAAGTTCATTGATTTAATTTCCAGAATAGCCCTGTGAGATGTGGAGCTTTACTTGTGTTTTATTTATATTTTTATGATTTTCTGGCCTTATTTTACAGATAAGAGAACTGAGATTAAATAAAGGAAACTCCCATATGCCCTGGGGCAAACTTAACTCTTAACAATTTGTCTCTCTGCCATTATTCTCTTGAGCATATTGGGTTGGGTAGCACCTGTCTTAAAGACCAGCCCTGCAGCAAGGGCAGGTTTCCTAACCCTATTCCCATCAAAAGTTCTATCCAATCCAAGCAATTTCTCCTTCCCCATTGTCCCAGTTTAGGTAGGTATTGACACACCTCCAGATACAGCCTGCTGAAGATATAACAAGAATTTGTACATAAAGAGAGACTTTGTGTGTGTGTGCTGCAGCTTATATTAAATTCCCACTAAGCGATACAGACCACACATTCAAAAGAATTATAGAGAATGTTGAGATGATGAAAGGTTGAAGAATTCAATGCCACTGTCATGTAGGAAATGGAATCCAAGCCTTGAGAAAAATAGAACCCTGGCAGATTGAGAAGAGTTAGAAGAGTTCCTCAGATGGAAAATATTCTGAGCCAAGATTCAGAGACAGCAATGCACCTATTGCCTTTAGGGGCACAAGAGCAGTGTTTTTATAGAGAAATAAGAGGAAAATGTTATTTGAAGAGTGGAACAAGATTATGAAGGTGTATGGAATGGAAGATAAAAAATGTGGTGTGCAGTGTCTGTATTTCCCACCAACAGGATTTTCACATGTAAGGAGACCATAAGTTAAAATACGCTTGTTTGACTATCAGGAATTAAGGAACTTCATGCATGATATGTAGTTCCGCTAATGTCACCTAGAGGACATTTCTATTAGGCAAGAGGAAGAGTTCTTTATCCTAAAAGTTTTCTGAGCTGTACAAATTAAAGGCCTATTATTTTATTTAAAAATAGACATTAGTAGATATTCAATTTTCTAAGCGTGAGGCTGATTTCACCAGAATATGGCTACTGCTTAAACTCACTGTCATTACCATGCACTTGTCAACCGAACATTTATTATTATGTCAGCCATAACACATTAGTGGTAAATACCTGTGGGATCAGCAAAGTTACCTTTAAATTATACTGCAAGTCACATGAAGATGAAGACCGTGTCTCAAATTTTGGTACTTTGACTCAAACCCTATTGCCAAAGTTGCCATTGTAGCATGCAAGGAATTAAGCATATCCCTCTTCAGAAAATCCTCCAGAGAAAGAGAGAGAGAAAGATAAAGACATATTTGTTATGAGGAACTGGCTCATGCAGTTATGGAGCCTGAGAAGTCCCATGATCTGCCGTCTGCAAGCTATACACTAAAGGAAGCTGATAATGTCATTTCATCTGGGTTTAAAGGTACAATACCAGGACAGCCAATAATGTAAATTCCAGTCTGAAGGCAAGAGAAGTTGAGAAGATGTCCTTACTCAAGCAGGCAAGCCAGAAAAAAAGGTCAATTACTCTTTTCTCTGCCTTTTGTTCTACTGAAGCCCACAACAGAGTGGAGGACACCCACCTATCCTGGAGAGGGAAATCTACTTTACCGAATCCACTGATTCAAATGTCAGCCTCATGCAGAGACATCGTTATAGACACATCCAGAAACAATGTTCAATCTAGGCACCCCACTGCCCACTCGAGGTGGCACATAAAATCAGCCATCACATACTGCTTTTCATATCTGACCACAGTTGACCTTGAACCCAAAAGCCCAGCTATATTTACTCTTTGCAATTTCCCCATCTCTATAGATTTGCATATGCCATCTCTTCAGCCTGGAAATACCTTTTCCCAAACATGTTTCAAAAGGATTTTCATGATTTATTCAACATTTATTTGATTTCCTGTAATTAGTTACAAATTGATTAAGCATTTATTTTACGCCTATTACTGAGTTTGCATAAGTCTGCCAAGAGATTGCTAAGGAAGTTATTGTTATTAGCACTCCCATTTCATAGATGAGAAAATCAAGGCTCGAAGATCTTAAGATATTTTCCCAAGGTCACAGTCTACAAAGTGCCAGAGCCAGAATTTGAACCCAGAAATGTGTGTGTTCTAAACTTGTTGTGCAAATATGGGAGGCCCCTTGGAGGGGCAAAATATGATCTTACTGCAGAACTCGGACTTTACCACTGTCTATAATAAAGAGCAACATATGTCTGAGGAAATTAATCTAGAAAAACTCTCCCCCTAAGGAATAAGCAGTTACATTTTCACATCTGAAAATTCCTTCCTCGGAGGTGCCAGTCGTAAATGTTTCTTATTTGGTGGATTCAGCTGTAAGCATGGCTCTTGGTGCCCAATAGGTCTAGCTGAGTATCTGGCACATTACTTGAAATGAAGCATTTCCTTTCCTCCTTCCTATCTCTTGGGAACAGCTCTGTTCACACAGTAGTATGTCTCATCTCTTCCAGCGTCAGTGTTTTAAATGGGAATGTCAATATGACTGCATAAAGGCTCACAGGTCACCAGGGAATTGGCAATCCCATCTGCAATGAGCCCTTTACAGTAAGGCTGAATAGCTACAGTATGATGTACCAGAAGAAAAAGAAACGAAGCCTAGAGTAAAATCATTGTTTAAACCAGCATGTCCCAAGTGTATTCCTCAGACCAATCTTGTGACATGCTCTGTGAAAAAAGTTGCAATTGATGCACCGTAAATTTTGTAAGTTTTGTAACTACATTTCTACCTTAAATATTCACACTTTACACTAGAATATTAAAGGCTCTGAGAAGTACTGTAATATGGACTTTAATCCAAATTTCTGAATTCACTTGGGTGTAGAATGTCTCTTTCCTCACCTTTGATTTTCATCATATCTATTAACAACTCACAGAATTAACATTCTATAAATCACAGTTTAGGGAACACTGATTTAAAGCAGCGATTGAATTGCCTATTTTTAGACTATCTGGTTATACCCAGAATCATACCACTAGGAAAAAGCAGAAGTTCAACTTGTAAGTCCTTCGTATTCATACAATGGTTATGAGAACAGCTGGCTCTCTTTCCTCTCAAATGCCTTCTTAAATTGCCCACAATCCAAGCAGCTACCAGCACTGACAGCCCCGGAACAGACAGCACTAAGATGTCCCAAGCACAGCCCTAGATACCATCTTTCTTCCTATAAGAAAGTTTCTTCATTAATGCCTCTTGCCTATGTCGCTTCTTTCACTAGTGGAGTTCAAGTTGTTTCAACAGGACTAATAGAATATTCACCTAACCGGTCTGTCTGCCCTCAGTGTCGGCCTACTCTAGCTGAAATGGAATATGCATTAAAGACCACTTTGTTTTTCTAAAAGAATATGTTGATCAAAGATATAAACAAGAATCAGGTTTTCTTACCATTCTACCACTTTCCGTATAGTGGCTTGTTAACTACATTTGTCTCCTCACGGTTACAACGTGGCTGCTGTAGCTCCAGGCATCAGTAATATTGAAAGAAAAAGTTTTCTCATTATTAGCATACGAATTGTGTTACAATAAAATGTACATTTTAAATTCTTAACCACAAGTAGCTCAAAATGTGAACTTATTTGGATATAGAGTTGTTAAAAAAGTAATCAAGTTAAAATGAGGTCATTAGAATGGCCCCTAGTATGACTGGTGTCTTCATAAAAAAAAGGAGATTTGTGGACATAGAAACAGGCATATAGAAAAAACACCATGTGAACATTAAGATGGGCATCTCAAAGCTCACAGGAACTTGGAAGAAGTCCTTCCTTTGCAGCCCTCAGAAGTAGACAACCCTACTGACACAATGATCACAGACCTCCGGTCACAGAACTGTAATCCATTTTTGTTGCCACTCAGTTGTGGTAACTTATTACAATACACCTAGAAAACTAATATACTTCCTCTTCTTATGAGTTTGGAAAATCTATCCCAGAAACACCCTAGAAGCTTTCTCCATGCTTAAGTCAATTAGTGAAAAGGAAAACGTAATGACTGATTTAAAACAAATCATTATACAACACTGGAACTGGGAAATAAAAAGTCACTTTCCCTTAGCATAGGGGAAGGTGAATTCTTAAAGAGAAAACAAAACAAAACAAAACAGAGCTTGGCCAACATGACACAGGACAGAGAAATGGCTTTTGAAGAAATTACACCTATCAGGTATTAGGCACTGTGTAAGACATTGGACTTCAAAGACACATAAGGAGGCCGGGCATGGTGGTTCACGCCTGTAATCCAAGCACTTTGGAGGCCAAGGTGAGCGGATTACCTGAGATTGGGAGTTCAAAGACACATTAGGAAAGAATTCCCGTTCTGGGTCCTCAGGAAATGCTACTGAGAAAGAAGCACCCAGGGAAGCAGGAGAAAAACTAGGAGTGAAATGTGGCATGAAAGCCAATGAAGAGAGTTCCCAGAAGAAGGGAAGCTGTCCAGTGCCACAAAGCAGACAGGTGCGACGAGTACAGAGAAGAAAATATTAGATTTGGCATTTAAGGAGTCAATGTGATTTCATTAAGAATGACTTCAGCCAGGTGGGGGTGGCTTATACCTCTATTTCAGCACTTTGGGAAGCCATGGCAGGAGGATTGCTCGAGTCCACATCAAAGCCAGCCTTTGTACATCAAAGCCAGCCCTTGAGCAACATAATGAGATCCCTCCCATTTCTACAAAAAATAAAAATAGCTGGGTGTGGTGGTGCATACCTGTAATCCCAGCTACTCAGAAGGGAGGCTGAAGCAGGGGGGCGGGGGGGGGGCATTGCTTAAGTCTGAAAGTTAGAGGTTACAGTAAGCCATTATTATACCACTGCACTCCAGCCTGGGCAACAGTAAGGTATATATTTCATGTCAAAGATTTATGGGGTAACGAAAAGGATTCAGTGGAAAAGGACTGTGGAAAAGATATTTCAAGTCCCATGCCTAAAAAACAAGTATTTGCTGTTAATTCTCACCATTCAGGGCAAGCACTTCTTTGCCATTCATTTGCTTCCTTCTTTATGAAAAGAGCTAAGACAGAGTCTTGCTCTGTCGCCAGGCTAGAGTGTAGTGGCACCATCTTGCTGACTGCAAACTCTGACTCCCTGGTTCTAGCGTTTCTCCTGCCTCAGCCTCTGGAGTAGCTGGGATTACAGACACGCACCACCATGCCCAGTGAATTTTTGTATTTTTAGTTGAGACAGGGTTTCACCAAGTTGGTCAGGCCAGGCTGGTCTTGAACCCCTGACCTCGTGATCCGCACGCCTTGGCCTCCCAAACTTCGGTGGGCTAGAGCGCATTATCGAACAGCCATGCTTTCTTTATCAGCTCTTTCTTTACCTCCTGGAAACAAGACAGCACAGGCAAATCAAGTTTTCCAGTTGCATATAAGCCCCTCTTACATAAAGGGCCTGCTCTGGCTTAGAATTTCACATGACTCAGTGGCTACATCTTTCTGCTCTTGATATTAACTTCATAGGTTAGCATTATTGGTAATGGAGTGATGCTTGGCCTCCATCTATCTTATGGTTTGTCTTATTTTTTAGTGGTTTTAAACGTAAAGTAGGGACAAGACGTCCTATTTAATGGTCTCTCTCATCCCCATGACCATGTACATAGCTACAGAGATTGGATGTGCCTCTGGAAAGCTTCTTCCACAAAGAATAGCTCAACAATTAGTACAGGTATCAGAGTAACACAGCTATCATTGCTTTCCCCATACCATAAAATAGCAAAAGTGTTGTAGAGATTTCACAGTTTGTGAAAAACACTTGATTGGACAATTTTACTAACCCTCTTCTTCCCCTCTTTATTAAGCATACATTACAGGTTTACAGTACAGATAATTACTACTGTGCCTCTAATTAGTGGCAGTTGAATCAGTAATTCCTATAAAGTTTTATAAAGTCAATTTATTGACTCATAGGTAGTACCACTTCTACTTATTTTCATGTTTACCCAATACTTCCAATCTGAGTAGAGGCTGTCATAAACAGAGTAATAAGCAGTAAATAAGGTTGGCCAGATGGATTGGTGACAGGATGGAAATCTGAAATACATGAATGGCTTAAGATTTCCTGAAGAAAAGCAGCTGGACTTGAGCGGCTTCAGCTTCTTACTCATGAAATCATGAGTACATGTTCTTGCCAAGAACCCATCTCATTCAAGTTGAATTCTGCTGTTTAGGTACTTACAGAATTCACACACGTCTCTGCACTAGCCTTTCCAAAATTCCAATCTGACCTCCAGCTTTCCCATTCTGATTTTAGGCATTTACATTACTGGAGCAGCTGGAGGCTGCACAGATTTCTAAGACAAATGGTCTTTCTGGGAAATGTAACCAAGATTAAATCAAGATTGCTCATTATAAGCCCAACACATTAAGCACATCAATGTCCCCATGAGCGCCTCTGCATCAATTAGGATTTATCACAGAAGCGGAAGCACTGTGAGTGACATAGAGTAAGAAGGTATTACAAGGATTATACTTTAATCTATACAGAAGCTGGTGGAAGAGGCTGTGTATCTGGCGCTGGGTCTAAGTAGGTTTATATCAGCCAAACCAGCAGTTGGGAAGGAAAGATGAATGTGAACAACAGCAAAGACAAACTATAATTCACAAAGATGAACTGAAATCTGCAAAGAAAATAAAAACCCCTGAGGAAAAAACAAGAACATACATCTTTTAGCACCTGTAACCTGGATTCTGTGTATGGCATGAAGAAGAAGCTGGTACCCTTTCCTTGGGATTGCGGGCACACTTGGTTGAGGACTGAGAAAAGCTGAAAGAGGAGAGTTGGTGAGAACTGGAGTCACTGGAGCTTCAGGCGCTGCTCCATGCCTACAAGGTGAGTCATCAGATCAGCCACAGCATGCATGAGCTGTCCCATGCCGAATGCCATCCATCAACCTTCTGAGAATAAAAAATACACTGCCTCGCATTTACTTCCAAATCTCTCGGGTGACAAAAATTAACGAGACTGTTAAGGGAAGAGGATTACAGAGAACAGACTGTCTATTACTATTGCCGCATAACAAATCACCCAAAAATCTAGTTGCATAACTGTATCTCTCAGTTTTTATGGGCCAGGGATCCAGGAAGTGCTTGGCTGTATGTCTGTGGTTTGGGATCTCTCCTGCACTTACTGTAAGACAGGATCTGGCTTTGGAAGAGCAGGAAGACACCCTACTTAAATGACTTACTTCATCTTCCATCAATTTCTTGAATCTACAATAAATAAGACCATATTTAAACACCCTCTACAAGATGAATAACTTTTTTTAACAAAATGAACAAGGAAACCAGTTTTTAGGAATGACATATTTGATTGCTTTTTCCTAGACTCGAAGTTTACATGTGAGACATTAAGAGCAAAATTAAGAAATATAACTGAATCTTCTTCCAATGCTTCTGATTTTCAGACATGTATAGTGCTTTTTATCTACAGAAAAGTAAAACATGATTCAAAGATAAACCAATTCTGAGAAATGGAGATGGATTAATAAAGTATTTGCTGTAAAAGAAAAAAGAAAGCTTCTATAATTCTCCTATATTTCTCTTCATTATAACCCTACAGAATGTTTGCTCATGTAAGTCACAAATGAATCTTAGGAAGAATCCAGCAGAGGGTTTTGATTAAATGGTATGTTGAAAAAACAACGCTGAGACATTTTAATGAGGTCAGATAAAGCAGGCTGTGTGGAAAAGAAATATTTTAAAAATAGCTTTGAGGCTTTTATCCTTAAACCATTTCCTGGAGAACTGGGCTCTATTTCTTCTCATTGCACCATTAACCAAAGATTTTAAAACCTCTCACTGATTTTGCTACCATGAATGATCCATGGCACCTTAGCACATAGATTTCCATTTCTGGGCTTCTGAAAATTATTGAGCCTTATTCTAATGGAATCAGTTAAATAAACACCATGTTTAAAGCTAATGGCATTTAGTTACTTCTTCACATAAGTCAAAAACAAAGTTAAATAATAGGCCTATAGCTATTTATGAAACAATGCCAAAATATCGTTTCTCACCTATAATACTTGGTGATGGCCAGAAAGCCAGAGGTTTTACAAAAGTCAATCTGAAGGCCTGGCATGGTAGCTCATGCCTGTAATCACAGCACTTTGGGAGGCTGAGGCAGCTGATCACTTGAGACCAGGCGTCTGAGACCAGCCTGGCCAACATGGCAAAACCCTGTCTCTACTAAAAATGCAAAAAATACAAAAGTTATCTGGTGTGGTGGGACATGCCTGTAATCCCAGCTACTTGGGAGGCTGAGGCACAAGAATTGCTTGAACTCAGGGAGGCAGAGGTGGTTACAGTGATCCAAGCTCACACCACTACACTCCAGCCTGGGTGACAGAGTGAGACTCTGTCTCAACAAAAAAAAAAAAGAGAAAGAAACAAAGAAAAAAAGAAAAGTCAGTCTGAGATTTTTGAGACGGAGAAACAAAGTCTTGGGAAGTTAAAGGTACGGATTAAACTCATATAACCAATTGGCAACTGAATCTGACCTTAACAGGATTGGCTGGGGAATGGGATAGGGCTGACAAGAAGAAGGATGTTAGTCTCTTTGAGGCATGGAAAGAAGGGAAAGAGGAGTCAGACATGACTAGAACCAGTCTGGATGGTCAAAAAGTAGTTAAATATTGGCATTGTGGATTTAAGAGGTAGAGCAGTTAGAGGTGATGTATAAGTCCAGGGTCGACTCATGGAAATTGGTGACATAAGTAGAATAAAGTGAAGGAACTGAGAAAGGCAAGGGTGTGAGTTGGGTCACTGACATACACACTAAAATCCCTGAGTGACAGCCCACAGTGGAGAGAAAGTCTGTGGGTGAGTTTTAAAGGTATTTAGTGATTTGGGGACCAAATAGAGAGTTATTCCATGACTGCACCAATGAGAGGATGGGCATAGATATCCAGAAACAGTGGGCTTCAGAAGCCCAAGGCCTTTTCAGGGGGTAGATATAATGGTTTGTAACAGGCATGTTAAGTCTAGAAGTCAACCACTTTCTTCCCCAGAGATCTCCTGGTTTGAGAAAAATGAGCTGCTATGCTTATGTGAGCCAGAGAGAGACAAGATTCAGTAAAGACAACAGGGGTAGAGTGAATGTGTTTGGAAGAGATGAGGATGCAAAGGAGTCTGTTTACCACAGAGATAAATCTCAAAAGGCAAGAGACAAAGCTTTGAGATGGAGGGTTGCAGTAGAAACTTGGGTCTCAGAAACAGAAACAGGTAACTGTATGGGATGTCACTACTTTTCAGACAGAAACTCAAAAAGATGAAAATAACATGAGCACTATCCACAAAAGGAATACAGTCTATGTGAGAACATTGTCCTAGCAAACAGAACTATCATTAAACATGGAATATCATATCCATTATATACACATGTACATGCCCATATAGCAATCTCAGCTCACTGCTGCCTAAACCTCCTGGGTTCAAGCAATTCTCCTGCCTCAGCCTCCTGAGCAGCTGAGATTACAGGCACACACCACCACACCCAGCTAATTTTTATACTTTTGGTAGAGACAGGGTTTCACTGTGTCAATCAGGCTGGTCTCGAACTCCTGACCTTGTAATTTGCCTGTCTTGGCCTCCCAAAGTGCTGGGACTACAGGCATAAGCCACCATACCCAGCCCTGTATATACCTTTTAAATCTGTTTGCTACTTATTCAGAGACATATCTTGTCTTCTCATCTAGATTATGAACTACTAAAAAAGGCATATATTGTGTATCCGCATTATTAGCATACCTCGAAGTCAAATTTAGAGAAGTCAAACCAAATTAAGATCATCTGAGAATGTTCAACCTCTTCTTTTTCTTTTTTCATTTGCTACCATTCAAAATTAATATCTTTTCTTATCTGAGACATTTACAAATCCGTCCGTGGGACCCAGCATGTTGACGAATAAGAGCTGAGGACAGCCTGGGCATAGTTTAGAAATAATGCATGTCTCTTTTCTTATTTAGTCCACTGAATCCTCATTTCTGATTTCAGACTGGGGTCAGTTCTTGCAGTTACTACATCCACACTGCAGCTCCCATCAGCCTCTGAGAGTCCAAAGGTTGTTGCTTGCCAACTCCACCTCCAATTCACCATGCTAGAGCTCTGCAACCGGAAAGCGCAGAGTGAAACTTTTGGATCAGTCCAGGAAAGGCTTCTCTTGTATTTCCAGTAGAGCTCAGAAACCAGAGAAAGAGCACTGTCACTAGTGATTTTTGGGGAAGCTTCCTTACAAGTAGTAAATCTAGAATTACTTTGA
Source organism: Ateles fusciceps (assembly GCA_036589455.1). Lineage (NCBI taxonomy): Eukaryota > Metazoa > Chordata > Mammalia > Primates > Atelidae > Ateles > Ateles fusciceps. The sequence goes on along the minus strand of JAZHEH010002724.1, from coordinate 685,778 downwards.
TTCAGGTCCAAATATGTTATTAATTCTGATAGGAATTCCAATGTCACAAAAGTGACTTCATGATTGTCATTGGTTATTGGTTAAAATTTTGAAAGGCAATTGTGAATATGTCTTTAGAAAAGTTGAATATAGTCAAGCAAGTGGATTTACTTACAATGCGTCATTGTTTTACCTTTGTTCCATAAGACTATTATGTTAGATTAAATAGTGTTGCCCTTGAAATGTGATGGTCTGTTCCCAGCTTCTGGCTGAATGATACTTCTAAGCCTTTGAATTAGTCCATTTTCATGCTGCTGATAAAGACATACCCAAGACTGGGAAATTTACAAAAAGAAAGAGGTTTACTGGACTTACAGTTCCACATGGCTGAGGAGGCCTCATAATTATGGCAGAAGGCAAGGAGAAGCAAGTCATATCTTATGTGGATGGCAGCAGGCAAAGAGAGAGCTTGTGCAGGGAAACTCCCCCTTATAAAACCATCAGATCTTGGGAGACTCACTAACTATCACCAGAACAGTGCAGGAAGGACCTGTTCCCATTATTCAATCACTTCTCACCAGATTTCTCCCACAACATGTGGGAATTGTGGGAATTAAAACTCAAGATGAGATCTGGGTGGGGACACAGCCAAACCATATTATTCTGCCCCTGGTCCCTCCCAAATCCCAGGTCCTTACATTTTAAAACCAATCATGCCTTCCCAACAGTCCCCTTAAGTCTTAACTCATCTCAGCACTAACGCAAAAGTGCATGGTCCTATGTCTCATCTGAGACAAGTCTAGTCCCTTCTGTCTATGAGCCTGTAAAATCAAAAGCAAATTAGTTACTTCCTAGATACAATGTGGGTACAAGCATTGGGGAAATACAGCCATTCCAAGTGGGAGAAATTGGTCAAAACAAAGGGGCTACAGGCCCCGCGCAAGTCTGAAATCCTACAGGGTAGTCAAATCTTAGAGCTCCAAAATGATCTCCTTTGACTCCATGTCTTGCATCCGGGTCACGCTGATACAGAGGTGGGTTTCCACAGTTGTGAGCAGCTCTGCCTCTGGCTTTAGCAAGGTACAGCCTTCCAGCTGCTTTCATGGGCTGGTGTTGACTGTCTGCAGCTTTTCCAGGCAAATGGTGCGAGCTGTTGATGAATCTATCATTCTGGGGTCTGGAGGATGGTGGCCTTCTTCTCAGAGCTCCACTAGGCAGTGCCCCAGTAGGGACTCTGTGTGGAAGCTCCAACTTCATATTTCGCTTCCACACTGCCCTAGCAGAGGCTCTCCATGAGAGTCCTGCTCTTGCAACAAACTTCTACCTGGACATTCAGGCATTTCCACACATCCACTGAAACCTAGGCAGAGGTTCTCAAACCTCAATTCTTGACTTCCTTGTACCCACAGGCTCAACACCATGTCAAGCTGTCAAAGCCTGGAGTTTCAATCCTCTGAAGCCACAAGCTGAGATGTACCTGGGCCCCTTTTGGTCATGGTTGGAGCAGCTGGGACACAGGGCACCAAGTCCCTAGACTGCACACAGCATGGAGAACCTGGGCCCAGCCACGAAACCATGTTTTCCTCCTAGGCCTTTGGGCCTGTGACGGGAAGGACTGCAGTGAAGACCTCTGACATGCCCTGGCGATATTTTCCCCATGTCTTGAGAATTAATAGTTGACTTCTCTGCTCCTTGTTACTCATGTAAATTTCTGCAGCCGGCTTGAATTTCTTGTCAGAAAATGGGATTTTCTTTTCTATTGCATTGACAGTCTGCAAATTTTCCAAACTTTTATGCTCTCTTTCCCCTTAACACCGAATGCCTTTAACAGCACCCAATTCACCTCTTGAATGTCTTGCTGCTTAGAAATTACTTCTGCCAGATACCCTAAATCATCTCTCTCAAGTTCAAAGTTTCACAAATCTCTAGGGCAGGGGAAAATGCCACCAGTTGCTTTGCTAAAACATAACAAGAGTCACCTTTGCTCCAGTTCCCAACAAGTTTCTCATTTCCATATGAGACCACCTCAGCCTGGACTTTGTTGTTCATATCACTATCAACATTTTTGTCAAAGCCGTTCAATAAGTCTCTAGGAAGTTCCAAACTTTCCCACGTCTTCATGTCTTCTTCCAAAGTCCTCCAAATTCTTCCAACCTCTGCCTGTTACCCAGTTCCAAAGTCAGTCACTTCCACATTTTTGGGTATATTTTCAGCAACGTTCTGCTCTACGAGTATCAATTTACAGTATTAGTTTGTTTTCACACTGCTGATAAATACATACACAAGACTGGGCAACTTACAAAAGAAGGAAGTTTACTGGACTTATAACTTCACATGGCTGGGAGGCCTCACAATCATGGCATAAGGAAGGAGGAGCAAGTCACATCTTACGTGGATGGCAGCAGGCAAAGAGAGAGCTTGTGCAGGGAAACTCCCATTTTTAAAACCATCAGATCTCGTGAGACCCATTAACTATCATGAGAACAGTGTAGGAAAAACAGTATAGAAACACCCCCATAATTCAATCACCTACCACTGGATTCCTCCTATGACATTTGGGAATTGTGTGAGATATAATTCAAGATGAGATTTGGGTGGAGACACAGCCAAACCATATTTGCCTTCAAAGAGAAGACAGTGACCAGAGGAAAATCCTTTCTTTTTCCCATCCAAATCTCTAAATTTGTAATTTAAATCTGTTCCTATCATTTTATCTCTAGTGCATGTCCCTAGCAAGGGTGGGGTCTAAGGTTTATGTATATCCCTGGACCCCTAGAGATTATACTCTTTTCCATCCACCAGACAGCCATATCAAAAAATTAGTTGCCTTATTTGTTTTTTGTTTTGCATCAAAGCACATGAAACAGGACAATGGGGTCTTTTGCTCCTGTGACTACTATCTCATATGAAATTCTCGCTTCCTGGTCATGCTTAGCTGATGAGCCACATGGCACCAATGTATTGGGAAGAGTCTGGGCAAGCTTTTCCAAAGACAAAATATTATTCAGATTTCCCTAATTTATGAAAATCAGACCATTCATTTTCTTGCCTAATCCTCTCTGGAGGTGCTCCAAAGTTTGAAATGAAAGAAATTCCTCTTTCAAATATATGTAATCCACATTAATTGTTTTTGACAGCAAAGGGCGGGATTGTTAGATACTGCAGTAGTTAATACTTTAATCATATCACCTCTGCAACACACTTAGCTGGGTGCAGCTCTCCAAAGAACACCTGTGCCAATGTGCCCTCCTCATAGAATCAAAATGCAGGCATCTCATATTTCTCAACTGCACTTTAATGTAAATGAACTTATGGCAGGTGAAGGAGAAAAGGGGATCAGAAAAGAGAAAGGGGGTTGGAGAAAAGTCTGTTTAGTCTCTGGGATCAAAACACTGATATTGCCATTTAGTAGTTTCCTACACAATAAAGGTCAAATTCTTTAGGATGACAATGAAAGCTTTGATAAACCAGCCCTTCTTTCCTCTATACCCACTCATACTCCTTACAGCCTGATCTTATCTCCCCACTTTCCAAAGCCTGGTCTCTCCCTCCTATTCCTACCTTTGTTTTTAATAGTATTCTCTATTCATGGGTTAAAGACAAGTCAAATGCTGCCAAATTCATGGAATTTTTTCTTCCTTCCCAAGTTTGAAATCATATTTCTCTTCTCTGGAGTGTTAAAACTTTTTCAGCCAATTCCACAGCATTTATGTAGTCAGACCCTGTAATTTAGCAATTGGTATGATATCTTATTTTCCCGAGGCTTATGACCAGGGAGAAAGAAAAATTATACTTGACAAAAGCAAAAACAAACTTAGCACAGGCACATGGTTGATACACAATTTTTTAAAAAAATTAATGAATGCATTAATGAATAAATAAATGTCTGATCTGATAGACTATAAACTTCTTGAAAGAAGAGACTTTATTATTCAGAGTTAGATGGTATATTCCATATTCTACCCCCATAAAAAATAATCTAGCAAGGGAACTTCTTTATGACAGATCTCAGTGAGTATGTGGGAATTGCACTGAACTAGGATGAACATACGTGTGGTTGTAATGGGTCAGATGTAATAAGAAGTTGTAACCAGTGGTGGACCTTAGATTGTGTACCTCTAAGCTCAAAAACAATTGAATGTTTTCTGGCTCTCCTGAAGAAAAAAATACATATATGTTTGACTGTGGTGGTCCTGAGATCCAAATCCTCCCTGTTGAGTATTAAGATTCTGACTTTTTTGTGGGTGGGGGGTGGGGGGGACAGTCTTGCTCTGTCACCCAGACTGAAGTACAGTGGCACAATCCCAGCTCACTACAACCTCCACACCCTGGGGTCAACTGGTTCTCCTGCCTCAGCCTCCTTGTTACAGAATATCTAGGAGACCAGAGAGACCACTGGATGAAACAGGAGGATTTTATTAAGGTGGCCACTGGTTCAGTGAATTAGCATCCCAAGACTGAGCTCCAGAGAAAGAAAATGGGGTAGTTTTTATACATCCAGGATGATACAGCAGCTAACAGGTTTACAGAAGCCAGAAGAAAGAACAGTTAATAATTTGTAACATGTCTTGTGAGGTACTTTTTATTTGAAAAATAGCATTTTTAGAAACGCATTGTGCATTCTTTGGATGTTATCTTGCCCTGTGACCTTGCAGCTGGTCAGCAAGAAAAACAGGAGTCTTGAGATGCCTGGGAACTTCGCTGAGAATGTGGGGAGAATAGATACGGTAGGTTTTACAGGCAGTTAGTTAATTTTAAGCAGAGCTAGAGGTTAGGTTTTATATTAAACAGCATACAACACAGCAAAATTTGTTATTAGCAACTACAAATTATCAGGTTTTGTTTTTACTATTATTGTTATTATTTAACTCCCTTCTTCACCCTTACAAGCCGGGACTACAGGCACATGACACCATGCCTGGCTAATTTACGTATTTTTAGTAGAGATAGGATTTCACCGTGTTGGTCAGGCTAGTCTCAAACTCCTGAGTTTAAGTGATTCACCCACCTTGGCCTCCAAAAGTGCTGGGATTACAGGCATGAGCCACCACATTTGGCCAAGACATCTAAATTTTAACGCAACAGTTATTTTATTTCATAAAGTATGGAATTAATCTCCCAAGAAAATGAGTGCCAAAGGTTAAAAGAAAGTAAGTCGTTATAAATTGTACTTAAACCACTGATAAATAAAAAGTGACTACAATGTCGTTAAAGAAGTGGAAGATTTTAGTTCACCAGCTGAATTCAGGCTGTTCACCTGAAATTTCTTTCAATTTCTACGAATGAATGTTAGGCAACACGATCTGCAGGTAAACATTTAAATAGTGTAGTAAATAAACCTCCCAAACAAGGTACCAAACTGACTGCCAGTAGTATGTATTCCATACTCAGTATTTATTCCAGAGCAGTGTCTTGATAAAAGCCACAATAAAAACAGCATGGTTGATCATAAACCAAAAGAATATTCTCAATAAATATTCCTGAAAGGACGTCCTCATTGCTATGAAATATTAACTATCTTAGAATTCTATATACCCCCTTCACCATCTGTACATATTTGTGACAGCTTGGAAATCAAAGGAAAAAAAAATAACTTTCAATCATAGTGCCTACCAAAACTCCCTCCCATCTCAGTGCTTAAGAATCTATTTTATGTTTACTTAGTAATGCCAACAACTATGGCACTTTTAACTCTACAAGTCACTAAATAATTATCATTTTGATATTTTGGTTAGTAAGGCCACAGTATACCCCTGAAGGACTTCTCTGAAGTTTTCCCTTGTGTCCATAAGAATGTGGACTCTCAGAATCTCAGGATATGAGGCTGTTTCTTTGACACGTTGCTTTGACCAGTCTCTCTACCCTGACTTCTAAGTGAGTTCAGCATCAACAGACAATGATCTGAACATGAGGGGGTGAATTACAAGATTGCCTTTCTTCTCTGTACTCATGAATCCCTTGAAAGAAAGCTCATGAGTCCTTCCAGTTCTCTGCAGAATACCAGTGCCACATCCAGCCACCGACTTTTGAAAGAGTTCTGGAAAGATTAATGAGACAACAATTTTAAAATAGACACGTTTGAGAGTAAAGTAACAAGAAAGTGAACACTATTATATTGCCGTTTCTTTGCATATTTTAATTTCCAGCACACGAACCAAAAAAACAGTGCCATTTATAATGACTAAATTATGAAAAACATCAGTTCTGTTGCTAGGACAAGTCCCATCGACACAGTATGATGGACATTTTGGCTTTGTCCACCTCCTCAATGGCTGAGGACTGAGTCAGGGGTTATATTTCTTTAGTCATTAAGATGACAAATGCTTCAAAGACTATTTAATGAATGTGTTGCTGCTTTATGCTGGCGTACAATTAAATTCTAAACCTGCAAGCAGATATTTTCCAAAACATTTCTCTACTCTCTGCAAATTATTATTCCTGCAGTGCAGGAACTTCTTAAATTATTGTTTCCCAAACTGAAGTCATTCTCCTAACACTTTCCAATTTTCATCATGTCTACCTGTAATGTAAATTACTTAAAATATTCCTTTATATCCTAAGCAACACTACCCATGAAATAAGGCTCAATATGCTAGTTATAATGTCATACATAATAAAGTAAATACATTACTATAAAAATTAAAAAGTGCTACCTGAAATTATCTTACACAACACCAGGGTTATATACACCAAATTCTGAGGAATACTGTTTGAATATATTACTGAAAACAAAACCATTTACACAGAAGTCAAGATTAGTGCCAGCATTATGTTCACATTAATCCTGTATTGTCTAAGAAACATTTATTCAGCACATGGCACTCAAAAATATAGGCCCAATAAATAAACAAATAAATGCATAATCATTAACTCTTATTCTTGGCTCACTATTTCTTGTGCATATTCCAAAAGACATAAGTTGGTCATTGTCAAACATTTGTTAATCTCTCTTCCAAAATGGGCTCTTACATGGAATGTTGGCAACTACAGACTCAGATATCTACTGTAGCAGACACCAACTTGGGTAGGAAAAATGTTAAAAGAAATGTAGCCAATTTTATTTATTTATTTATTCTTGATAAGAATAAAAAATTAACCAAATTAAAAAGCATACATCTGGGAGGTCAGAGATTCAGCTTCTAGGTATATCTGAGTCTTCGTGTTCTGGTGTTTGTGTGAGTCATTCATATACCTAACTTTTTACTTTCTCAATCTGCAAAATAAGATTGTTAAACTAAATATAATCTTGGAAGTCCTAGCCAGAACAATCAGGCAAGAGAAAGAAGTAAAGGGCATCCAAATTGGAAAAGAGGAAGTCAAACTATCTATGTATGCTGATGATATGACTGTATAACTAGAAAACCCTAAGCCTACAATAGACTCCTAGATCTTATAAATGAATTCACTGAAGTCTCAGGTTACAAAATCGATGTACACAAATCAGTAGCACTTATATACACCAACAATGACCAAGCTGAGAACTAAATTAACAACTTAATTCCTTTTAGAATAGCTAACCAGTTTAATAAAAAGAGAGAAGAATCAAATAGATGCAATTAAAAACGATAAAGGGGATATCACCAACAATTCCACATAAATACAAACTACCATCAGAGATTACTACAAACAACTCTATGCACACAAACCAGTAAACCAGGAAGAAATGGATAAATTCCTGGACATATGCATATTCCCAAGCCTAAACCAGGAAGAAGTCAAAACCCTGAATAGACCAATAACAAGGGTTGAAGTTGAGGAAGCAATTAATAGCCTACCAACCAAAAAAAGCCCAGGTCTAGATGGCTTCATGGCTGAATTCTACCAGACGTACAAAGAGGAGCTGGTACCACTCCTTCTGAAACTATTCCAAACAATCCAAAAAGAGGGAATCCTTCCCAAATCATTTTATGAGACCAACATCATCCTGATACCAAAACCCAGCAGAGACTCAACCAAAAAAGAAAACATCAGGCCAATATCCATGATGAACATTGATGCAAAAATCTTCAGTAAAATACTGGCAAACTGATTGCAGCAGCACATCAAAAAGCTTATCCATCAAGATCAAATAGGCTTCATCCTGGGGATGCAACGCTGGCTCAACATACACAAGTCTATAAACATAATCCACCACATGAACACAACCAAAGACAAAAAACACATGATTTTTTCAATGGATGCAGAGAAGGCCTTTGACAAAATTCAACAGCCCTTTATGCTAAAACCTCTCAATAAACTAGGTATCAATGGAACATATCTCAAAATAATAAAAGCTATTTATGACAAACCCACAGCCAATATCATACTGAATGGGCAAAACCTGGAAGCATTCCCTTTGAAATCTGGCACTAGGCAAGGATGCCCTCTCTCACCACTCCTATTCAATATAGTATTGGAAACTCTAGCCAGAGTAATCAAGCAAGAAAAAGAAATAAAGGGTATTCAGTTAGGAAAGGAGTAAGTCAAACTGTCCCTATTTGCAGTCGACATGATCACATATTTAGAAGACCCCATCATCTCAGCCCAAAATCTCCTGAAACTGATAAGCAACTTCAGCAAAGTCTCAGGATACAAAATCAATGTGCAGAAATCACAAGCATTCCTATACACCAGTAACAGACAAACAGAGAACCAAATCAAGAGAGAACTCCCATTCACAATTGCTACAAAGAGAATAAAATACCTAGAAATACAACTAACAAAGGATGCAAAGGACCTCTTTAAGAAGAACTACAAACCACTGCTCAAGGAAATAAGAGAGGACACAAACAGATGGAAAAACATTCCATGCTCATGGTTAGGAAGAATCAATATCGTGAAAATGGCCATACTGCCCAAAGTAATTTATAGATTCAATGCTATCCCCATCAAGCTATTATTGACCTTCTTCACAGAACTGGAAAAAACCACCTTAAACTTCATCTGGAACCAAAAGAGAGCCCGCATAGCCAAGACAATCCTAAGCAAAAAGAACAAAACTGGATGCATCATGCTACCTGACTTCAAACTATACTACAAGTCTACAGTAATCAAAACAGCATGGTACTGGTACCAAAACAGAGATATAGACCAATGGAACAGAACAGAAGCCTCAGAGGCAATGCCACACATCTACAACCACCTGATCTTTGACAAATCTCCCAAAAACAAGCAATGGGGAAAGGATTCCCTGTTTAATAAATGGTGTCGGAAAAACTGGCTGGCCATGTGCAGAAAGCATAAACTGGACCCCTTCCTGACACCTTACACTAAAATTAACTCCAGATGGATTAAAGACTTAAACATAAGGCCTAACACCATAAAACCCCTAGAAGAAAACCTAGGCAAAACCATTCAGGACATAGGCATAGACAAGGACTTCATGACTAAAACACCAAAAGCATTGGCAAATAGACAAATGGGATCTAATTAAACTCCAGAGCTTCTGCACAGCAAAAGAAACAATCACTAGAGTGAACCAGCAACCCAAAGAATGGGAAAAAAATGTTTGCAATCTACCTATGTGACAAAGGGCTAATATCTAGAATCTACAAAAAACTAAAACAGATTTACAGGAAAAAAACAAACCCATTCAAAAGTGGGTGAAGGATATGAACAGATACTTTTCAAAAGAAGACATGTATGAGGTCAACAAACATGAAAAAACACTCATCATAACTGGTCATTAGAGAAATGCAAATCAAAACCACATTGAGATACCATGTCATGCCAGTTAGAATGGCAACCGTTAAAAAATCTAGAGACAACATGCTGGAGAGGATGTAGAGAAACAGGAACACTTTTACACTGTTGGTGGGAGTGTAAATTAGTTCAGCCACTGTGGAGGACAGTGTGGCGATTCCTCAAGGATCTAGAAACAGAAATTCCATTTGACCCAGCAACCCCATTACTGGGTATATACCCAAAGGATTATAAATCGTTGTATTACAAAGACACATGCACAGGTAAGTTCATTGTGGCAGTGCTTATAATAGCAAAGACCTGGAACCAACCCAAATCCCCATCAATGATAGACTGCACAAGGAAAATGTGGCACATATACACTATGGAATACTATGCAGCCATAAAAAACGATGAGTTCGTGGCCTTTGTAGGGACATGGATGAATCTAGAATCCATCATTCTTAGCAAACTGACACAAGAGCAGACAATCAAACACCGCATGTTCCCACTCATAGGTGGGTGTTGAATAATGAGAACACATGGACACAGGGGAGGGGGAGCATCACATACTGGGGTCTGTTGGTGGGGGCTAGGGGAGGCACAGTGTGGGGCGGGGAAGTTGGGGAGGGATAACATGGGGAGAAATGCCAGATATAGGTAATGAGGGGGATGGAGGCAGCAAACCACCTTGCCATGTAAGTACCTGTGCAACAACCCTGCATGATCTGCACAGGTTCCCCCAGAACCTAAAGTATAATTTTTTAAAAAAGTAAAATTAATTAATTAATTAATTTAAAAAGTAACTAAAAGTACTATTTGATCCAGCAGTCCCGCTATTGCGTATCTACAGAAAAGAAAAGAAGTCACTATATCAAAAGATACCTGCACATGTTTGTTTCTCACAGCACACTTCAGAATTGCAAAGATGAGGAATCAACATAAATACTAATCAGATGAGTGTATAAAGGAAATGTGGTGCATATATACCATGGTATACAACTCAGACATACAAAAGAATAAAATAATGTCTTTGCAACAACTTGGATGGAACTGGAGGCCACTATCCTAAGTGAAGTAACTCAGGAATTGAGATGGCTCACGCCTGCAATCCTAGCACTTTGGGAGGCCGAGGTGGGCAGATCACCTGAGGTCAGGAGTTCAACACCAGCCTGGCCAACACGGCAAAACCCCATCACCACTAAAAATACAAAAATTAGCTGGATGTGGTGGCACATTGCTGTACTCTCAGCTACTCGGGAGGCTGAGGTGGGAGAATTGCTTGTACCCGGGCGGCGGAGGTTGCAGTCACCTGAGATCACACCACTGCATTCCAGCCTGGGCAACAGAGTGAGACTCCATCTCAAAATAATAATAACAATAAAAACCAAATACTGCATGTTCTCTAAGTGTGAGCTAAGCCGTTGGTACACAAAGGCATAGGGTGGTATAATGGACACTAGAGACTCAGAAGGTGAAACGTTGGGAGGAGGGGTAAAAGATGAAAAACTATCTAATGGGTACAATGTACACAATTTGGATTATGGGTGTACTAAAATCCTAGATATCACCACTATACAAATTATCCATATAACCAAAAACCACTTGTACCCCTAAAACTATTGAAATTTAAAAAATTTAAAATAAATAAATTTAACCTCTATGTTTTTCATTTTTTTGTTGGTCCATAATTAAACCATCCTAAAGATCTAATATAAAAGAATATTACAGGCTTGCCACCATAAAGACCATTCTCAAAGGTGTTTTCCAAGTGCTATGTAAACTGAGTTCCATTTTTTATGTATGTAATATTACTATTAATACAATAATAGTAATGTGTATGCATACAATCATAGTTACACAAAGTTCTACTCAGGAGCAGTCTGGAGGCTTGGCATTGAGAAAAATACCCAACTTCATTCAAAACCTGGGCAGACATATTGGGAAGTTACATAAAAGGGCAATAGATATGGTGTCTGAATGTTCTCTGAGAAGGTAAACTATACTCAGGCTCCATCTTAATCCCTTCCAGAGAAATTCTACCCAAAAGCAAATAAGCAAAATAATATTAGGAACAGTCAACTTTAGGGAGACTCACATTCACTCTGCAATATTTTCTATTTGTTATCTTTTAATTTTAGTTCTATCTGCTTACCTGCAAATATTTTAAGCCAATTCTTAACATTTTTTTAAAAAGAATTTTAATTCTTTTAAAAATATCTTTTAATTTTGGTTATATCTGCTTACTTTTTCAAATATTTGAAGTCAATTCTTTCTAAAATTTCTATTGCTTGAAAACCTAGAGAATTTATTCTAGAGAATTGAATATTAATTTTTATATTTTCCATTTTTTTTTCTAGCCAATGTCACTATAATCATTTGTTCTCAACCCAATAATGTATCTTTTTATTTTTCAATGAAAATGAGCTCAAAGTTCTTACAAGGATCTTTGCATCTCTACATCTCTATAGTACTTTAATGAAAAGAGTAATGTCCATCTGTTACCTCTCAAATCTCTGAAAGTAGAAGGATGGATTCTGATTATAGGGATAGCAAGGGCTAGTGGGCAGTCCTTTGAGAAAGGTATTTTTCCATTATACATGGTAATTAGATTCAATGCAAATAATACATCAAAGGAGGTATTAGAAAAATGTGGCAAAAAATCACTCAACCACAAACCAACTCATGAGATACTGTATCATGTAACTCTTCTTTGCAAAGATTTTTGCCTTTCTTTTGCATTTTTCAGGAGGTAGACAAATTTAATCGTAAGCGTAATCATTTTGTACACAAATGATAATCATTTTGTGTTTTCTGTAACAATGTAATGCTTTATGTTGTTATAAGTTACTGCATTTTTAACAGCTACAGAATAGTTCATTGGATAAATGAATCATAATCAACCTGACATTCCCCAATTTTGGACTTTTAACCTGTTTTCAAATATTCATACAATAAGTTGTACTGCAATTAATATATATTCTCTTAAATCTATGAGTTTTATTTCTTGTTTTCATCTTTATTTTTCTTTCTCTCTCCTTCTCCCTCTTCTTTTTTTATTATGATCACTTTCACAAGTAGGACTATTAGGTCAGTAGGCATGATGTATTTTACATTTCTTGATAAACATTGACAAACTTTTTTCTATGTAACACTTACATAAATTAATCCCCTCACAAGCATTATATACGTTCATTTACCTCTTTCATAGGACCTTACCATTTTTTTAAATTTTATGTTTTGTTAATTTCATAGAAGAAAATGGAATCTCATATTTAATTTGTATTTTTGTTTGATATGATACATATTAACCTGTTGAATTTTCTTCTTTTATGAATTAATCGATACTATCAATTGCTTAATTATAGAAGGTCTCACAGCAATCTGCATAATCTTTATAAATATAAAATATTCACCCTCTGTGCAATATATTCAGTGAATATTTTCCCCAGTTTGCTTTACGGCCTTTCATTTAGATTTATTTGCTTATATTTTATAGTCAAATCTGCGTGAGTTCTTTCATTGCTTGAAAGCTAAAAATTCTCCTCTAGAGAGCTCATAAATATTAATTTCTATTTTCTTTTATTTTTCTAGTCTTTTTAATACTTGATTACTTATTCTTAAATTTCTCACTCCCCAACAAGGACAGGACTTTGGCTGAAATATCTAAAATTTCCATAGAGGATAAAGTCAGCTACTAGATAGAGAATTTAAGTGTTAATGGCTGCAGTTCTCAGGTCTTCTGGAAGCCCTTGAATTTTTAAGCCCAGCAATTTTGAGCATCAGTTTAAAATGCAGTATTGCTACTGCAAGTTACTATTCATTATTCAAAGCTTGCACACCATGCAATGTGGGAAGAAGAAATGGGTGGGGGAGATACGAACATTACTTCATGTCATCAATCCAGGTTTTACATGCAATACTTTCTGCACAGCAATAGCAAAAAGGTTGTAACAATCCTTGCCCTGCACAAATGTAAAGGACAATCATGAAACACCTCATAATAGGTCTGTTTTAAGTATCTAACAAAAGACAGACTCTTAAGTTGTGGCTTTTATAAGAACAGAAGTTTACTCTGTGCCATACTATACAGTACGGCCAAATCAATTTTAGTTTTAACTGTGTGTTGCTTTCCTCTAATTGGACCAGTCATAATTAGCGCAATAATCTATCTTCTGAATGGTCAGTTTGGATAACACCAGAATCAACACCATTGCTCATTAGATGATACAGGAGATTTGTTTAAAATTTATTTAACACACTTTCACTGAGCACTTTCTTTATCCCAGACCCTTTTCCAGGGATTAAGGTTCCCAGATATAAGCAGCACATTGACCCTACCAGGCAGGACAGTGAATCTTGAGCACGATGAAAGGTTTTTTCAAACTACATATTCCTCAGATCCTCTGTATGAGGGGGGGAGCCTACTATAATTTGTGTTTCCAACTTCACACGATAATTTTAATGATTCACCAGAATTGAGAACCACTCTTATAACTCAAGGAGCAGTGGGTCTCTATTTCTCCCAATTTCAAAAGCTTACATTTCTTGGGTTACTAAGCCAAAGCTAGGTTCTTCACATATAGAACCTTACAGTCCACATCATATACATGAAAATCAATGTCTTTGTCTTACAGATGGACAAACTGATCTGAAGTAAGGTTTAGGAAATTGCCCAAGGTAACACACTTACAGTTCATAGACCTGTGATTTTAACTCAGAGCTCTCTGATACTAAAGTCCAAATGATGAGGAATAAAAGACTACAAATTGGGTTCCCTGTACCCTGCTCGGGTGATGGGTGCCCCAAAAACTCACAAGCCACCACTAAAAGGACTTACTCATGTAACCAAATACCACGTTTCCCAAAAACCTATGGAAATAAAAAATTAAAATAAAAAGAATTAGGTCCAAATGAAAGAAAAACCACCATCTGGATTAACTGGGTTGGGTATTTTTGATAAATAAATCAGGAATTTTGAGTAATTTGGTCAAGAATGTACATATTTCAAAAACAGCCCATATGTCAGATTGTGGTAACTGCTGAGATGGTGAGTCTGTATCTCCCAAGTCTTTTGCTGAGATTTCTGGTTTTATTTGTGTCGAAGTTTTACATAATCATATTGTTCTTGGCTGCGATTAATTTCATCTTCCTAACTACACTTACAAGTTATAGAGTATATTTGCTTTCTCTATTGGTCTGACAATTGGCTCTTTTGGGAAACTTACAACGAGAAAAGAAAATACAATCACTTTCCATTTTTGCCTGTCTCCAAGAAAAAAGAATGTCTCATTCTCTTCAACAAAGAAAAGGCACAAGAGAAACTATAGTGTATGTAGCCATATCTCATTGCCATCAGCATGGAGCTTCATAACTTAATGCCCCCTTGGAAAAGCAGAACATGTGAACCCATGCTTCCTTCAAACAAGGTACAATCACTAGATAAGTCTTTAATTTTGCATAAAATAGTTCTCAAAATCAGATTTATCCTTAGCATGTATGTAATATGCTTTTCTTGAAAACTGTTGAAAATGTTGAAGTATACAGAAAACTTAAAAGCTAAATATTAATGGATCAGTCTCACGTTACATGTAAAAAAAAACAGGGGTTCTGAGTTTTTAAACTTTCAGAAAGACTACATCAGAACAATTAGAATCATCCACACTTTTTATTAAGCCATGATATGTCTAAGATACACAGCTGCTTTGAGAGATACAGAAAAAGATATAATCTCTGATCTCTAAGAATGGACGCCAATGTTGAGAAAAGGATGTATTTGTATGAACAAATGACTAACATTCAAGGCTGAGCCACAGTTTTTCAAAACTAAATAACTTTGCCCAACCCTTTTTAAAAAAATTGTCAAATTCCTCAGGACTGATATACAATCCTATGTTATAGTATAATACAAAGGGTACTTAAATATGTGTAAACCTGAAATTATGTACAAATACCTGAAGTTTATGGCACTTATAAAACTATAAAACCAAATCAAATTTGTCAATTAAATCCAAACAGAACTACAAAAACTAATAACATTTCATCAACAATACTAATTGAGTGAGATGGATGGAGTCACTTTACTAAAACTCATATTATGTTTTCAATGTGAATGTCATGCTGAAGGCCACTGTGTAAGATTTTTTGAATCATTCCTGCCATATCATTAAGCCATAAAGCCACTCATGTTCTCATAATTTTTTCTATAGAAAAACTACCCTTTCCATAGCATCCATTAAATCATTTGTCTTTCACTTGGAACAAACCTGTTATTTACGTATTTAGCCAATTTCTGCTGTGACATAACTGGAGGACTCCTGATGCCAGGGAATGACCAACAAACAACTAACCACCCACAATTCATTGTCCAAGCAGGTATACCTGTGAAACTGTATTGGCAACTTGACAGGTATACTAGCTTGGACAATGAATTGTGGGTGGTTAGTTATTTGTTCCTCATTCAGATGATCCAGCACATACTTTTGTTAACTTTTTAGACAATCCTCAAGGTAATAACATTTGATTTCTTCCCTCCTCTGCCAAACAAAAAAATATAAAATAAACATGGTCACTTTAGAGAATACATCATCAGATACCCAGGGGGGATACAGAGACATTCTAGAGAGAAAACTCAGTAACAACTCAAGGCAGTATCTTTTCCAGAGAGAATTGCAGGATAGAGGATTTCTCCCAGCAGCATACAGAAGGTGAGTTTTTATTTGGCTCTCCAGCAATGGGTGGGAATTTGTGAGCTAATGAAGGGAGGGCTTCCTGGGTGGGGTAGCATGAGAAAACTAGAGAAGCAGGAAATTGCCAACAAGCTTAGGGTTGGTGAGTGGACCAGTTAGTTGGTGTATTCCAAAGGGGACATAGTGGATTAAATCTGCCTAGAAAAGTGAGTTTGCCCCAAAGTATGATAATTCTAAATAATACTTAGAACTATAAACAGGATTAGCGAACAGATATTTGAAGTTCCTTAATCTGTGTTAGTGAAGGATTTTAGCATAACTTATACAACTGATTGCAAAGCCTGTTTATATTACCCAACCTGGAAATCAGAACTCTTCCTGCTAATTTGGGTACAAAATCAAAGATAGTATTTATTTTTCTCTATTCACTCTCACTTAACTTCTTAATCTATAGCAAATTTTATGTTTCTCTTAGTTTTCCTCCTTCAATTTCAGATATATAATTTTCAAAGTTATATTACTTTGATTTACCATTTTCTATTTTTCTTAGTATGTTTTAGGCACCTGGGAATATCATGGAACCCCCTAAAGTGCTAATGTACCATATAACTGGACCTATGCCATCTTTTGTCAGCATTACTTTGCACTTTGGTGACCTAACACATGTAATTGGAAGCTGAGGGGGCTGTATTATTTTGGACCTGGATATAAAGCTAAGACATACAAGAGTCAAGTACTCTACACACGAAAGTGAGATCTAAGTTTATAGAGGACAGAAATCTCCTCCAGGCTTTATAGTGAGTGATGGTGGGGGTGGGGGATGTTGTTCCACTATGTCAGTATAGCTGAGCCACCACCATCACTCAAGTCTGACTCTGAGTTAAGACTAGGGAGGGAGGAGGTAGCAGGGAACAAGTGGAGATGTGACTTCAGAGATGTGACTCATTAGCCTGGGAGACTTAGCGTGCCCATTTCCACCCTGCCATAGGAGAGTGGAAGCTTCTTTCACGCATGCCAAGAAAGGCGAGAGGATATCCAATAGAACAATTCATAGAAATTAGATTAGTGCTACAGGAAAGGGAGAATTGCTTCTTATTTTTTACTGGAATAAGTGCTTATGTAGTGAACCTGCTAATTTTTCTCTCACCCTATTTGAACAGAAACACAAAAGAACTATGAGAGAGGCAGCAGAATAAGGAAATGTGGCACCAGAGACGCCTGGGCTCACACTGTTTGCCATGGCAAGGAGGCCTGAGTTTCCAGAGAGCAGACCAAATGAATGCCTGTGAAGCAGCTGGACTTCAGCTAGCTTGCTGGTATACCACCCAAGAAAGCTGCTACACAGGGCAAAGGAATACAGCAAGTAGGGCCAATTAGGTGGACTCCTGGGGAAGAAGCTGAGGAGACAGGCGGAGAAGATAGGTGAGCTTCAGGAGGTGAAGCTAGGGCAGGTCTCCCAGTTAGGACATCTTAACAGTAGGGATGTCTCTGTGGTCCCATGGTTAACCCACACACACACCCCATGACAGAACCAACATTTGGATATCTGCATCATTTGACAAAGAAGCTGAAAGAGCCAAACAGGATCACCAATAGCACGCTGGTTACAGAGCGTTCTTTCTTTCCTCTCTCCTGCTCCCCTACTCCCAAGCTTCCATCACAGGAACTGGAACCAGAAGACAGAAAAACGGAGAAAACGTCCTACAGGCCAGTCATGAACTCTCCCTTGGGCTGCAGATTCCGTGTGCTGAAGCTTGGTAGATATAAGATAAAATAGAAATAATAAACATTTAAGGAGGGTATCAAGCTGGGGTTTAAAACTAGATGAAATTGGGTTAGACTGGACTTTTTAATGATAGCAAATGATAGAGACCTACCAGAACTGCCATCATTAAGAGATGGAAAAGAGAGATTTAACATGACAGCAGTAGGTAGAAAAAAATAGAAACATTTCCTATTGATATCTCACCACATTCAGACTTCAGTGAATTGGTGACCCAAGAAAAAACAGCAATTATCTTAAATTACATTTCACTGGGTGATGGATCAATAAACTCAGGAGTCAAGGGGCCTCTGTGTGAATCTTGTCTCTACCTCTTATCAGTTGAATGTCCCTGAACAAATTATGTTAAAATGTTCTTTATATTAATTTTTTGTCTGTAAAACTGGGATATTGCCACCTTCACAGAGTCTTCCAATAACTGTATAAAAATGATTGACAGAGAATCTAGGAAGTATGTTTGTCCCTTCTCTCCAAATCCTCTTTATTTTCTTAATACACATACACACAGTGTTTTTAAATATTTACAGTGTATTTAGTTGACATATAATTTTCTGTTTTGTTAATTCATTTCAACACTTAGAGCTTTACATGTATTGAAATTGAAACCTATTACCATTTTAATATGTTTAAAGGAGCCACCATTTGTGAGACAGTCGACTTAGCTGGTTCCCTTTTGTGGAGAACTTGGATGATTTCCAAGCTATTTTCCCCCCCTCAGTATAAACTGTGATGTTGCTAAAACTTAAAACAAAAAAACAAACACTTATCCCATTTCTAAGTAGAAAAGGCTTAGCCAGGCACTATTACCTTGGGATATCATTTCCCAAATGGAATTTTGAGCCTATCAATAACTATTTTCATTGGAATCTCTTGAAAGTAACCATATCCCTAGAATACCTTAACTTTTAATTGAAAAATAAAATAACACAATAAAATAAAATAAAATAAAAGCTTCCTGTTGACTTAAGCATTTTCTCTGGAGACGACTGACTTACTTGATTTGCCCTGGCTAAGGAAAAACTCCCCATGAGTCCTCACTGGGATTTTCTAACACCCTTCCCAATTTAGATTCAGGATTATATAGCCTGCAATAATTTTATGCCAGAGTATAACAGAACACACTGATTTAGTTCCATTTGCTTCTTTTTACCTACATTTCAGCTTTCTACTCCCTATCAAGCTAGAAAGTAGTTTATCTTTCCCAAGGCTGTACTGCAGAAACCTCTTCCTCCTATCTGCCATCTGCTTTAATGCCGCCTTTAGTCCCAAACCCCAGTTGCTTCTGGTTCTAATTATTGTCAACTCTGCCCATTCAGGTAGCTGAAAATACTTTGAATTAAACACTACTGTGTTCCCTACAGAAGCATATAGAAAATCCACTATTTTCAGTCATGTGAAGGGAATTTGTGAGCTCTGTCTCCATTTCTTTGCCACTGAAATAAATGCAGATTTGCCACAATCATTTATTTTTGAGATATAATTCACATAGCATAAAATTTGCAGCTTTCAAGAGTATAATACAGTAGTTCTTGTATATCAACAATGTTGTACAATTATCACTATTTAATTGCAAAACATTTCATTATTCTAAAAAAAAAAGCCCATGCCCCTCCCTTTTTGTCTCTGTGTATTTGTATATTCCGGACTTTTCATATTAAACAATGATAAAAGACTTTTGTGGGCTTCTTTCACTTAGCAGAATGTTTTCAAGTTTCATTCATGCTGTAGCTTTATAAAGCTCTATAAAGGGGGAATCAGTGTTTTATTGATTCTCTCTATTATTTTTCTATTCTGTTTCATTTATCTCCATTTTTATCTTTATTATGTCAATTATTCTGCATGTTTTGGGGTTATTCTTCTTTCCCGAGTTCTAAATACTGAATGTTTGATTTGACATTTTTTCTTCTCAAGTATAGGTATTTGCATCTACCAGCTTTTCTGTAAGCATTGCTTTTACTGCATCATATACTGTGTTTTTGTTTTTATTCAGCTCAAAGTGTTTTAGAATTTACCTGTGATTTCTAATTGACCCTCATGTTATATAGAAGAGTGTTGTTTTATTTCCACAAATTTATGGGTTTCATGATTATTTTTCTGTTATTGTTTCTAATTTTATTACACTGCGGTCTAAGAACGTATTTTGCATTACTGAGACTTGTTTGATGGCTTAACATATGGTCTGTCCTAGAGAATGCTTTGTACACATGTACAAGGAAGAATGTGCTTTCTGTTGCTGTCAAATGGCATGTTCTACAGATGTCTGTCAGGTCTAGTTTCTTTATAGTCTTTTTCAATTTTATTTTCTTGCTCTGTGTCTACTTTTTTCCTAAGTATTGAAAACAGAGTGTTAAAGTCTCCAACTATACCAGCAGAATTATCTATTTCTCCTTGCCAACCAAACCACTTGAATTATCTATTTATTTTTTTTATAATTGTGTGAGTTTTCCCTTCCTCTATTTTGGAGTCTGTTTACAGGTGCATATTTGTTTATAATTATTTTGCATTGACCCTTTTATCATTATAAACCAACTTTCTTGATTTCCAGTAACAGTTTTTCTTAAAGTCTATTTTGCCTGACATCAGTGCAATCACTCAAGATCACTTTGGATTATTGCATTATATTTCCATAATTTTATTCCATAATTATATTTTTCCATAATTTTATTTTTAACCTATTTGTGATTTTGAATCTAAAATGAATCTCTTTAGGCAGCACAGCATTGAATAATGGGTGTGTGTGTGTGTGTGTGTGTGTGTAATTTTTAATCCATTACGTATATCTTTGTCTTTTAAGTGGATTGTTTATTTACATTTAATATAATTACTGAATAGGAAGAAATTTTGTTTGCTATTTGTTTGCTGTTTGCCATGATGCTATTGTTTTCTATTTGCCCTTTTTTATCTTTTTTTTCCATGTTGTCTTCTTTTATGCTAAATAAATATTTTCTAATACATCATTTTAATTCCTTTGTCATTTCCTTTACTATATTTTTGAGTTATCTTCTCAGTAGTTTCCCTGGACATTATAATTAACATCTTAATTTATACCAAGCGAATTTGGATTAATACCAACTTAATCAACAGTAAAGCAAAACTTGCTCCTAAATGGGGCCACTCCTTCCATCTCTTGCACACCCTTGTCATAGAATCTTCATCTTTATACACTGAATGATTAGCAACCAAGGTCTACAATTACTGCTGTATACTGTTGTATTTAAAATTTAAAAGGAGGTTTAAAAAGGGTACAAAATTTAAATATATATTAAAAGCTATCACTTATATTTACCTATGTAGTTACCTCTACCAGTATTCTTCATTTCTTTATACTGATTAATATTTCTTGTAGTATAGGTCTGCCAATGACAAATTCTCTGTTTTTTTTTTCTTATTTTCCCTGAAAATTTTAGAATTTTAGACCTAGAAAATTGATTCATAAAAAATTTTCCCTGAAAATTTATTATATTATTTTTTATGAATCGATTTGCTAGGTCTAAAATTCTTGGTTGATAGCTTTTTTTCTACCAGTTAGACTATTTTTTTGGACTTCATAATTTGTCACTATAAATAATCTCTTCATGTTACTAAGCATCTCTTGCATGGAATGAATTGTTTGTTTCTCTCTGTTGCAAGATTTTCTGTCTTTGACAGTTTTATTATAATGTGCCTAGGTGTAGATCTTTTAAAAGATATTCTAGTCTGTTAAGTTTCTTGGATATGTATTTATGTTTTTCATCAAATTTGTAACATTTCACTCATTATTTCTTCAACTACACTGTCGACCCCTTTCCTTCTTTTTCCTCTCCTTTTAGAACATCCATCATTTCTGTGTTGGTATACCTGATGATGTTTTACAGTCTCAGCCTCTGTTCACTTTCTTTATTCTTTTTTATTTCTTCTCTCAGACTGAATAACTTCATATGAACTATCTTCAAGTTTGCTGATTCTTTCCTCTGCTAGGGTAAATCTTCTATTGAGCTCCTCTGATAATACTTTAATTCAGTTATTGTGTTTCTCAACTTCAGAATTTCTATTTTATAATTTTTAAATGCTTTACATTTTTATTGACAGTCTATATTTTGTAAGACATTGTACTCATAGTCTTCTTCAGGACTTTAGATACAGTTTCTTTCAGTTCTCTAGACATATTTAAAACAGTTTTTGTATAGTAAGCCCAATGGCTGGGATTGGGATTCCTCAAGGACAGTTTCTGCTGATTCCTTTTTCTCCCCTGTGCATGGGTGATACTTTCTTGATTTTTGTTGTTTTTTTTTAATGACTTTTCTGAGGTAATTCTATAAGGCCTGAAACCTTTACTATGTTTGGTCACTGTCATCTCTCCTTACTTACAGATGAGCTAATGATTGAGCAAATATTTTCTTAAAGATCTGAAATGGATCAGCCTTCAAACTTTGCTGGTGTGTGTGTGTGTGTGTGTGTGTGTGTGTGTGTGTGTGTGTGTGTGTGTGTGTGTTGCAGCATGCCTTCAGCACTCTGCCAGGCAATTTACAACTCTGCTCTTGACTTCATTTCCTAATTGCTGAAATGGTTAGCAAGGGGCAAGAACTTAACATCATTTTAGGGCTTTTCTGAGCAGCTATCTAATAGCGGGCATAAACACAAGCCTTACACATAAGTATTGCCTTCTAGATTCCCAGGAATATTCTGAAGCTTTTCAAAACCCCTATGAATATCTCATCCCCAGCCTTTCCTTTTTAGCTTTTTGGTTACCCTATTGTTGGTCCCATTGTGATACCTCAAGTAACCATGAGGTTAATATTTGCCTCTGACTATTTTTGATAAATGCCTTAGTGGACAGTTGTTTGCAACAAACAAATTCTGAATCAGGGTAAATAAAGTGTGTGTGATTGTGAGTGTGATCTTCCAGGCATCTATCAAACGAGACCAATAATGACAGTTTTGGGGAACGGGGCTTTGAAGGAACTCCAGGCCTTTTATTCTCCCTGACTGCCGGATTTTTCTGGGTTATACTGTTTTTGTAGGCTCTTGGTTTTCAAGGCTACCTTGAAGCTGGGCAGAGGAGTACGGGAAGCTGCCCAGAGGATCTGGGCAGAGGAGGATGGGGCAAGTGAAGCCACAGAGCTTCCTTATTTTAATCTTTTTTACAAAACTTGTTCTTATAGACATTCAACCACTTTTTCTTGACTAAAGCCTCCAAAATTGATGTAAGCCTTTGGTTTAATTTTCAGAGTTCTACAAAGCAGTTTCTGTCCATTTTTGCCAGTATTCTGGCTTTGGGGGAGGAGAGGATTACTGAAGATCCTTACTCTTCCATTTTTGCTAATGTCACTGCTCTAGTCGCTTTTTAAATGTGTCCTGGCCTGCCAATTTTGTCTGTCATCAACTCATCCTGCACATGGATGGCAGATTAATCCCTCTGAAGCCCAGCTGTGACCATATCACCACTTTGGGAACTTTTGATGGATTATACAGCATCCTTCTCGATCTGGTATGCATGACTTTCTGCGGCATAGCCGCAGCTCACCTCTCCCTAATCTGGCTTCCACAGTTTCCCTCATACCCTTACCAATCTCTTACTCAATTGAACTAGCCATTCTACTTCCTGCTTTCATGTTTCTTTTTTTTATATATATAATTTTTCTCCTGTTGGGAGAATGCAGGTTGCTGGATGAGACTTGTTCAAATGGACTAACAGCTCACGTTTTGTGTGTGAAAAGGATGGTTAGCTAATGAATCGGAGTTTGAGGGGTGAGATAGGGAATGCTCATCGGAGCTGTTTGTGAGCCAGCTGCCTTTTCTGATTTATTCTTGCTGAGTCTATGAAGTTGAGCACTGCTGATTCACCATTTGAGGGATCATGTATGATTAACATCAGCAAGACAATTTCTACTTGAATTTTATAAAAGTCCAGTGTCTTTAGATCTAGTATAAAATTGCAGCATTGTTTCACGAAAATAAATATTGGGCATAGTCAACCTCCATCCACTTTATAATAGGCACTGTGCTTGGCTTTTGGGTAGTCTGAAAGTAATACGCAATTTGGTATTTGACCGTGAGGTGTTTACAACCATACCAGATTAATAGACCTAAAAATGTAACTAAATGCCAGAAAAGAAATTAGCAGCATGTAATATGTTAGTATTTTACTACAGCCAGAGGACAGAAATGCCAGATAAGTCTCCTTTGGATGAGAGATTTAAATAGGGCTTTATAGGGTTTAGGATGACAGAAAACTGGAAGGACTTTCAGAACAGGACACGGGCAAGGGACTTTCACACTTCAATATTTAACACAAAAGTCTTATTGCAAGTGCAGATTCTGGGCTGTATCTCTAGTGAGTCTGAGTCAATAAACAGTTGCCAGCACCCAGGAATCTGCATTTTAACATGCATCTTATTTACTTCCAATGAGAGTGAGTTAGGCTGT
Organism: Ateles fusciceps; assembly: GCA_036589455.1. NCBI lineage: Eukaryota > Metazoa > Chordata > Mammalia > Primates > Atelidae > Ateles > Ateles fusciceps. Next base: position 661,262 of record JAZHEH010002724.1, on the reverse strand, counting down.
GACAAAGAAACTGAGGCAGAAGTGTTCATGTAATCAAAATCTGGTAAGTGGACTTTTTACATTTAATGATAGTATAAGTTTCAAACAAAGTAGTTGTTATTATGAATTATAAGGTTTCTCAACCTTGGCACTATTAACATTCAGAGCCCAGTAACTCTGCACCTTGAGGGGCTGTTCTGTGCATCACCTTAGTAGGATATTCAGCCGCATTCCTGGCCCCCACCTGCTAGAAGACAGTAGCACTACCCCCACCTAGTATGATAGTCAAAAATGTCTCCAATTTTCAAATGCCCTCCAGGGAGCAAAATCACCCTTGGTTGAGAAACACCCCCAAAACACTGTGGCTTAAAACAACAATGGATTATTATTTCCCTTAACTCTGTGGGTTGGCTAAGCTCAGAAGGGCCACTTCTATGCACTTCTTAGCAGAAGACTAAAGAAATCAGGTGCAGATGCCACATTTGGAAAGCATAGAGCAGAATTTATTTCAGGATTGGACGGCCAAGCACTTGAAGCGAGGGGCGGTTGGACTGTTGATCAAGCAACTTATATGCGAGCAAGTGGCTGTGGAGCTGTCAGTGTAGCAATTCAGGCCAGCACCTGTGGCCACATTAAACAGACTGACAGGTACATCAATCATATGAATAGATCTGATTTATTTAATGCTTAAGGCAGAATGAACATTATCTGCTTCTCAGAAATTAAGAGATTCAGGAAATGATCTCAGCAACCTGACTTGTGACTTTCCAAATACAGCAGCTCTTTCCAAAAAAAAAAAAAAAAAAAGCAACTTGAACATACATATATAATATATACAAGTATATATTATATATAATTATATATCATATACAATTGCAAGATACAATTATATATGATATATACAATTATATATATTATGATTTAAAAAAAATTTTTTTTTTTTTGAGACAGAGTTTCACTCCTGTTGCCCAGACTGGAGTGCAATGGCGCAATCTGGGCTCACCACAACCTCCGCCTCCTGGGTTCAAGCAAGCCTCCTGCCTCAGTCTCCCAAGTAGCTGGGATTACAGGCACGTGCCACTACGCCCAGCTAATTTTGTTGTTTTAGTAGAGATGGAGTTTCTCCATGTTGGTCAGGCTGGTCTCGAACTCCCAACCTCAGGTAATCTGCCCTCCTCGACCTCGCAAAGTGCTGGGATTACAGGCATGAGCCAACACATCCGACCAATTTCTTAATGTTTTTAACTGCTGTTTTCGTTCATCTGCTTTTTCTTTAAAGTTGTTGTATTTATGCCTTTTTAAAATAAATATTTATAATAAAAATGTTTTCATTTTTCTCTTTGAGATTTCTCAGGATGGACTCTCTTGATTCTCAATCATTTAGCCTGAACCACTAGGTCCATGTAAATTTAACATACTATTTATGTTCATACAGCAGAGTTTTCTGTGTGTGTGTGTGTGTGTGTGTGTGTGTGTGTGTGTGTGTTTAATTTTTCTAGAGGCAGGACCTCACTTTGTTACCCAGACTGGAGTGCAGGAGTGCAATTATAACTCATTGTAACCTCAAACTGCTGGGCTCAAGTGAAGCTCCTGCTTCGGCCTCCTAAGTGGCTAGGTCTACAAGCATGCACCACCATTCCTGGCCAAGTTTTTAAAAAATTGTTGTAGGAATGGAGTCTCACTGTGCTGCACAGGCTGGTTACAATAGTCTTGTTTTCAGGGAATTTCACATACTATTTCTCAATCTCCACAAAAACTCTTTGATGTGTGCATAGTATTCTCCCCATTGAGAATGTGTGTTCATAGGTGTCTTCTTTATTTTTTTGTAAATCCAATGTAAAATTTGTTCAATAAGTTCTCATTGTCTTGGATACCAATGTAATAAATTAGAATATGAAGCTCTGGCCAGGAACAATGGCTCATGCCTATAATCCCAGTCCTTTGGGAGGCCAAGGCAGGCAGATCATCTGAGGTCAGGAGCTCAAGATCAGCCTGGCTAACATCGTGAAACCCTGTTTCTACTAAAAATGCAAAAAATTAGCCAGGCGTGGTGGTGCACGCCTGTAATCTCAGCTACCTGGGAGGCTGACGCAGGAGAATCACTTGAAACCAGGAGGCAGAGTTTGCAGTGAGCTGAGATAGCGCCATTGCACTCCAGCTTGGTCAACAAGAGCAAAACTCCATCTCAAAAAAAAAAAAAGAAAAAGAAAAAGAAAGAATATGAGGCTCTGAGTTCAGTGGTTGGATGGAAAACTGAAAAGAACAATGGACAGACAGTCGCGAGGCAATGGATTTTCCTTCTAGCTCTGGCTGGACAAAGTGCATGATGTCATGCAAGATACCATACTGTCTGAAGCACATTTTTCTTGCTTATAAAAAAAGAGGCTACTTTTATGTATTAAGGGCACAGGTCCTACTTCAATCATGCTTGCATAAAAGATATCCAAAAGCTATTACTTCAAGGAATGAATCAGCAAATGATGGATGTCACCAGATGCCTGCTAATGCCCTCTTAGCACAAACATTCTAGAATCCTGCAAACTAATGATTTTCACTACCAGCCAGTGTCCTGAATTCTCCACCTGTGATGGCAACTGTACATTCTTTCTCAAGGAATTTGCAATTAGATACTGTCTCCAGCAGCATTAATTTCTTTTTTCCTGGAGGATCCCAAAAGCAGACAAATGTGCTCTACTCTCTCCTGCCTTAAAGCAAACCAACACAATATAAAATAAAATTTTGACTTCAGGTCCTTTATACCTGCAGCCCATGTTTCTTCTCTCTACTCACAGAAGAGTTTCACTGGAAGAGTTTCAAGGAAGAGTCCGTCTTCCTTCTTTGAAACCCATGCCAATAAAACCTTTCTCACAGCCACTTTACTGAAACCAAGTACCCTTATATTATAAAATTTAAAAGTCACTTCTCAGTCCTTTTTCTGGATGATTTCATAGCATTTGCAAGTAGACTGCTTTGTTATTTTGAAATACCACTTCTCTGGGATTATGAAACAGCACACACAATCCTAGTTTTCCCCCTTCCTCACTGGCTGCTGTCCTTACCTCTAGTCCTTGGCTTAACCTCTTAATATTGCAGTGCCCTCTATCTTAGTCCATAGCCATCTGGTTCTTCCCTATATGTAGTCTGTTCCAAGGTGAGTTGATCATGTCTCATCATTTTTTATTTTTTTAGAGACAGAGCCTTCCAGTAACTGAGCTTCCCAAACTTGTATCTCTAGATGTTCATTCTCTGATTGGAGTCGTGGATCTGTATGCCCATTGCATATGTGACATCTCAACAGACGCTGAGTAAGTACTCCAAGATTAATATGAACACACTGAAACCTGAGTTTTTCACCCAGACAGAGTTTCTCTCAAGTCTTTCCCATGCAACTATTTAATTCAGAAATCAAAGATACATTCATGAGTCCCCCATTCGGCTCTCTCTACTGCTCATCAGCCAGAAAGACTGTTTTCACCCATTTCTATAGAAATTAAGCAAAAAAAGGAAAAAAAAAATGAATATAGGAAACAGTATTCTCTTTCAAAAACTTTTTTCACTCTAAGGTCAAAGACATTTACAGCAATTAAAATCTGTAGTTCACTCCACTGAATTGAGAATTAGCATGGAGCACAACCAGAGTGAAAATATATTCCTCAGAGGTTTACAATGACAACATGAAAAGCCAACACCCAACATTGCTGAGAAGACAGTGACATATAGAAACATTGCCCCTCGCTAAGGGGATGGGGGGTGGGGGGTGGGATGGGGGCAGGTAAGTGTCCATGATAATACCAAATTTACTCAGAAAGGTGGTTCCCAGAAAAGAAGTTTTTATATGAAATTTAAGTGTCTTGAAGAGTGTGCTACAATTCAGTTGTAACAAATGTACCTTAGGTATTACAAAGTATCAAGAGTCCTGTATTTCACCAATGCCGACAGTAGTCTCTAGTTCTATTACTCTACGATTTTACAAATAACACCAATATTTAACCAATTGTTAACCACATAGTTAATTTGGTGATTATAATCAAGTCACAGACCACAGGCTGCATGGCAAGTTCCTGGGTGAGGGAAATGTGATCTCAATTATTTCTGAGTTCCTAGGACAAGGGCAAGATTCAATGAAAATGGGTCATGGAATTCTGCTGCACAAGCCCTACTGGGTATCTTAAGGTTTAGACTTGTTTCTTCTTGCTTCTGCTTTTTGTAAATGAAAATCATACATTTTTGCAGGCATTAACTCCTTTTTTTAATTACAGTTCTGTCTCACTAAGGGTAATCCTTATTCCTTACAACTTGCCTTGCACGTAAAGCGCAACATAGAAGGGAATTACACAGTAAGCAAAAGATGACGGTAATGACAAAAGGGAGGTGGCTTTGAATGCAGTAACAGAAGCCAGCGAAAGTGTCTTCTCTCCTGACACAGCTGTCAGATTCCGGTGATCTGCTGCTGTCACTTGGCTATGGACTGATGTTCGACATATTTTAAACTCAGTCAGAGTCCTGCTGCTGGTAATTGGATCCCATTGATTTTTAATGAGTATAATTGTCTCAGGGGTCACTGAAGCTACCTTTTTTCCATTCTCCACTATGTAAGTTAGCTTGGTTGTTAATAGGGAGAGCAGGAAAAGGGTTAACTAAAACATAACACTAGTCAGCCCCAAACTGAAAGACAATAGAGCTGAGGAAGAGTAGAGGCAAAAATCTCTGCCAGAACAATGACCAATAATGGCAAACAATTTATTTTGCTTCAAAGCTCATTGCAAAGGGCAATCATTGTTTTAAATAGAAAAGCTGTTGAATTATAATTGGGAGTAAGTAAAACTTGCCAAAATATTGAATAAAACATTCGATATTTTAACCGGTGTTATCTTTATAATTATCTTCAGAAGTAAGAGCAGTGCAGACCACCAGCTGCTGCGAGTCTCACCCCAAATCCCAGCGTCTTTGGCAGTCATTTTTGCCAAGTGTCTATTAGCAAGGGCCACGGCTAAGTGGATACCAGGTTCAACCGGTTGTCTCTGCATGGCACATCCTAAATGCACTACTGGGAAAACCCAGGAAAGATTCTGTCTCCAACAGAAGTGGCCTTTGTGGATGCAACAAGGAAGTGCACCAGGCTGTGTGTCCTGCAATGGCTTCTGTGAGCTCTGAGCAGTATTTCCACAAGCCATTCTGATGTCACTCAGCATGCCATCTCCCTCAGCACAGCCTGGGCAGGGGCTATTAACTGCTATTTTCCAGCTGTCACCCTCACCATGTCTGCTGTCACATCATTTGTCCAACAGATTCTGACTTTGTGGCACATTCTCCTTCCACTTCTTGCCCTGCACCCACAGACAGGTTCTCCTTGTAGCCCATCTGCCGATGACACCAAACTGACAGCCCCAGAATGGAATGAGGGCAGGAGGCCTAGGTGGTTGAGACTGGAAGGTCTGAGTCTGGCAGAGCGTGAAGGCAGCCCCACAGATGACACAAAGATGGCAATGGCAGAATGCACGAGAAAGCTTTCTGTCCCCTCAGTATCCCGTGAGAAATGATGGCAGGCATGTGACGTATTCTATGGCAGTGCCCCAGGACCTAACCCAGTGTCTGTTTGATAGATGAGTAATACCAGCTTGTTAAATAAACCTAATGAAAGAGTAATAATGTGATTGACAGCTAGAGCTCAGGAGGCAGACAGGATAGGTTCAAATCCTGCCTCCACTATATCCGAGATGTGCCAGAAGGATTGGCTGAATAAACTTAGACAAGTGCTTAACCGTTGTGCACCTCATTTTTACCATCTGTAAAATGGGAATAAAAACAGCCCCAACTCATCCATGAATTAATGTAAAAAAGTCACAAAACACAGAGCCAGGCACACACTGAGCCATCCCCCAAGAACCCGGGGAGACAGCCAACATCTCACATGGCCATGCTGGTTCCCAGAGGGCATGTAGAGGAGCCCAAGTTCCTCTTTCATGGCACACTGAACACTGGGCCGAAAGCATTCCTTACAACCAGACCTGTTGATGTCTTAAGAAAACAAGCTCAGAACATTGTTCAGACTTTTGCAAAAGTTCCCTGCCTGGGGGGAGCTGGGCAAGTCAAGGGAAAACCCTGAAGGCTCCCTTGTATTCTCAGCTTGAGACTTAGACTGGAGACAAGCTGAACAGCCCATTGTGGCCTTGTCCCCTGTACATTACTCCTCTGAAGGTAAAAGAAGGAAGTAAACAAGAACAAAGGAGGAAAAGAAGCTTTCTCCCCCTACCGTCTGTGACCGTCTGACTAGTCGCCCGCCCAGGGCTTCCTGTCTGCCAGAGCCACCTTCGCCCAGGAGATCTTCCTCGGCATGCCAGCTGTATGAGAAGGACCTTGCCCCTTGTGCTGAAGAGGGATCAAAGGGGTCCAGAAAGCAGTCAGGATCTATTCACAATGCCTTTATTCCCCCAACTAAAAGCCCTCAACCCCATTATCACAATGTAATCATGTGATTCCCAAGGTCACCATTTTTTTCTTTGAGCCTTGAGAATATTTTTCCCACCACACAAGTGGAGGAAGAGAGCTCCCCCTTGATGTTAGCGAATATATGGGATTGGGTAAGGAAGGAGCAAGGGGTTTGCTGAAGTCTGATGTTTTAGCAAGGGAGGCTACCCAAGCTGAGCTGCTTGAGAAAACAGATAAGGAGGGAAGGCTGGATCTGATGCCTGGTCGACCACGAAGAGTGTGACACTTGATATAAAAGGGTAAGCTATTTGGATCTGGGGGGCAAAGTCAAGGTCAAAATATTAAAGCTCGATTGGAGATACAGGCCATGCACGAAAGCTGGCAATGGGTCAGTTCAAATGTGGTCCAGATGTGGTGAGAAGCCTGGTAAGTTTGGAGGCTTCTGACTCACTTCAGGCTACATCTGAGTGGCCAAGACGTATGGCCATGGTGAAAGGCAGTTCTGGATACTGTATAGCTAGAGAGATAATTCACTAAAAATAAGTAATGCCATCAGAAGAAGAAGCATGTCTTCAGAAAGCGTCAGCTATGATCTTACAAGAACACCAAAGGTTCATTCGCTTTCTGGCTTCTCCATGGCTTATAATACAGAGCAGAAAGTAAAACATCGTGTCTCAGTCTCTCTTTGCTCACTCATTCTCTTGCTCTTTCATTCTCCAACAAAAAGATTTATGGAATCACTTTGATTCTTGGAGTCCTTTCAGGATGGGTAGGCTTGATTGTAAACCTGCTCTTTAGTAAGTGAGGGTCAGGTGACGAAGAGAATAAAATTCTCCCTTCAGCCCATTTTTCCTCTCTGTCTAGCTTTAGGTATGGCACCTCTTGAATAAAAATTAGAGGCATTGTCTGCTGTCAGCAAGCAGACTGAGTGTGGGCAGGAGTTCTGGACCCTAGGAGAATTTCTGTGCTGTGATCAGGCTGAGTAAATCTGCATTTCTGGACACAGAAGATTAAGGGGAATTGGAAAGGCCCCTGAATAGGGCAGCATGTACCTTGGTTAAGGAGGAAAGCATTCACAGGGAGAACAGCAGTCAGTGTATCACCACAAGGTGTGTCAGCCCTAGAGAGCCTCAGTTTATCTTATTTACAGAAAAAGAAACTATGCAGCTTTTATTTATTTCTAAGTAAATTCCAATGAATGGCTGATACTCATTCAGACTTGCAAAGAGAGGATCTCAGATCTGCCATTGGAAACAGCTTGGTCTTCTGGGCTCTGCTCATTTTCCCAAGACATTCAACACAGGCTAAAACTCACAGCAGCCACCTGAAGGTTCTGCAAGGGCTGGGCCCAGACTGGCCCATTCTAGAAGGATGAAATCAGGCTCTGTGGCATGCTCACTTCAAGCTGCTTACAACAAAAAAATAAATAAAAATCAAGCACCTCTCTCCCTAAACTTCTCCAGCTAAAAGACAGCTAACAGTTCTGCAAGACCACACATCATCCAGATGTGGAGTCTATCTAAGCTGCAATGGCCGGCTCAGCAAATGGCAGAAAATCAGGAAGAGTTGCAAGAAGTACCCCAGGGAGGGGAAAGAATCTTCCACGGAGAGCAATGGAGCGTTGGGGCTGGGCACAAGGAGAGGGCTCAACGTGAGTGAGAACCGCTGAGTGGTTGGACTTTGCTTCCTCTGAGAACTACTTCCAAGGCACATCACGGCTGTTGAGACCCTCTGGGTATTGGCTCCTTATGCTATTTGCCACTCTACAGTCTTGGCAGACTTGGAGTTTCCTACATGCATGATGCCTTCAAATATTTGAAGTAGATTCAAGTTGAATAAGAATTCAGCCAGAAGTCAGACCAGAACGAATGGGTGAGAGCTATGGAGAGGAGAACTTGGGTTCACTTGAAGTGATTTCTTTGCCCCACAAAGGGTTAACCAGAGAGTCACACTGGTTAAACAAATGTAGAGCAGCATTGCCTTGGAATAAGAGTATAGTAAAAAAACACTTTGTTTATGCTATCCTGTCTACCTCTCGTTGACAACACTGGTTTGCAAAACTGGTTTCTGGGAGAAAGGTGAGTTAATTCTCAAGCTCAGCACCTCCTTGAAGGAGAGGATCCATTATCCCACACTGGTTCCTGGAATTTGAAGCAAGAAAACCCACCGGAGTAGACCATGCAGACATTAGAAAAAGAACTCCAAAAATACTTACCATGCTGAGAAAGAGAGTCGAGGCTGGTGATCTGGGTTCAAGACAAGGTGCTCAAAATATGTGGAAAAGGCTGTTGCTGGCAGCTGTGACTACTGTTGAAAGGTACTAGAGACAGAACCCTCAGGACCCTCCCAGGCACACCCCTGTGCTCTGGAATCAATGTTTTAACATGGGATTGCATCTGAAAAGAAGTGAAGTAGGAAGCACCCTATACAAAGGAATGGTCTTTACAAAGACTGTGTCCTGGAGCCAAGATGTTTTTGAAACCATGTTAATAATTTAAACTTTTCAAAATGTTAGAACAACTGTGCCAGTTTAAAACTGCTAACACATTGGGCTCTTCCCAAGAATGGCAACATAGTTTGCAGGAACCAGTGAGAAAAGGAAAATGCAAGGCCCCTTCTTCAAAAATTATTAAGCATTTTAGAGACAAAGACAGCAGAGCACTAAACCAAACAAAATACAGTGCCTTCCTGTGTGGCTGGCCCCGATTCAGATACCACTGCAAGTGGTTCTCATGCAATAGCAAACTAAAACCACCCCAAAATATCCCTAGAAGGTGAGGGCTACTATTATCTCTAATTCAGATGAAATCCTGAGGCATTTGCCAGGGGATTATCAGTCAACAGATGGTGGAGCCCAGACTGGCACTCCTGCAATCCACCCTCCAGAGCAGCAATCCAATCCTTAACCCCTGAACCCATGAGCCCTCAGAGAGATGAGGTGCCGCCCAGGCAAAGACATCATAGGTCAGAACAGAATGAATCCACCCTAAAAAGAATGATCTTCCTGTCTCTGCAGGCATCCAAAGTGAAGCTGGGAAACCAGTCTCAGAAATTGAAAAGAGATGATGTATTTTCTGGGAAATAAGCAACGTAAGGAAAAATGGAGTGAACTGTTTATTGAATGAACTACAGCTATGGTTGAGACTTTACTGTGCATTAAAAGTCATGCAATGAGTATGAAAAATTAAGATTCTTGGTACATGGAGACCAGGGAATCTGAATTGTTAACATCTACAGATTCTGATTTGGTTGGCCAAGAGGTCATTTTTCAGTTTCTCTTATAATTGTAAGGTTTTTGTTTCGCTTCATTTCTGTGAAATGATTACATGTTGAGAAGAGCACTGCTGTTCGTCTCTCTCTCTGCCTCATTTCTATTTCTCATCTTCATCCCCACCACCAAGCAAGGGCTTTTCTACTCTTTATCATCACGCACTCCTAGTTCCAGCTGCTGTAATAGAATACTATGCACTGAGCAGCTTCAACAACAAACATTTATTACTCACGGTTCTGGGATCTGAGAAAATTGAGGTACTAGCAGATCGTATCTGGTGAGAACACTCTTCCTGGTTTATAGATAACTATCTTCTCGCTATATCCTCACAAGGCCGAGAAGGCAAGAGAGCTCTCTGGGGTCCCTATTATAAGGGCACGAATTCTAACTATGAAAGATCTACCCTCGTATCCAAATATTTTTCAAAGGCCCCACCTCCTGAGATCATTGCATTGGTTGTTAGAATTTTAACATGTAAATTTCAGTGGCACACACACACTGAGTTTACATATCTTCATGCTGTCTTACCTAGACTTGTCTTCACCCTTTTACCAAGCTTTGTATCTTTCCTTCCTCAATATTTTACTCAAATATCTAGGGCTTCATATATGTATTTCTACTTCTCAATCCATCAAATAATAGACCAGATCATCTCTGTGGTGTCTTCGGCCCTAAGGTGGTATGTATTTAAAAAGTAATGTCTTTGAGTAATATCATTCCAGTGGTCTCCATTGGATCCCTCAATCCACAGCACTGATGTGTGAAAAAAATCTTCTCTCCATAGCCGAAAGAGTGTAAGGGCTGGAACTCACTGTAACAATACTCTCTGGAGTATTAAACTCCAACTACATGGATCCAATGTCCAAGAAGTGTCCTTGTACCAAGCCAATGACAAGTGTTCCCTTTTTTTTCAATTACTCTTCTGTATGAGACTTATGTAACAAGCCTCTGGTGTATTTCTACATTTCTATCACTTACAAGTTGTTTTCATACGTTTGAAGTCTCCCATTAGATTTTAACTATTCTGGAGACCAAGTATATCTTAATTCCTCAGTGAAATCCAAGGAGAGTAAGATTTGCATATCATTTGCAAGCTGTTTTTCTTCAGTCCTACTAGTTTCTTTTCTCTTTGCTACTTTTTATTTTCATATCTTCACCTTTGGGTGACACAAAGTAAATAATTACTTAGGGAAATAATTTTCCAATGTCACTGTTCATAAGAACCTCTCAGAGCAGTGCTTCTCAAGATCTGAATCCCAGATCGGCAGCATAAGCAGCAGGTGGGAACTTCTAACAAAAATACAGATTCTCAGGCTCCATCTCAGACCTGAGTCAGAAACTGTGTCAGGGCCCAGCAATTTGAGTTTTAGCAAACCCTCCAGGTGATGCTGATGCAAACGCCGTCTGAGTACCACTGACCCAGGAAAACTGGCTACAAGTGCACATTGCTAAGTGCCAGTTGGTGATTCCCCAGACCATTTGGGGAGTGAGCCTGACAGTGTGCATTTTAGCCATTACTCTGTGTGGAGACACACTTTTCCCCTCATTTACTCCTCTACGTATTACCAAGGGTTTTCACAGCTTTTAAGTCCAAATTCCTCTTCATGAGAACTGAAGACAGTTTTGGGTTGCTATTTAGTTCCCGTCTCCTGATTCACCTTTCACTCAATACTTCCCTGCTAATATTAGAGTTATGTATGTGTGCTCTGTTGCCCTGACAAAGTTGTGGGTGCCTGGAGGGTGATCTCATTTTCATCAGCTTTGTAAGAGTCTAGTTGTAGCCAGTGCTTTGAACATAAAAGAGGACTGATATGATTTTATCCATCTATATATCCGGCCATTATCAGTTAACTTGGGGAAACAAGATGACCAGGTAAGCCCTACATTCTAAGCTTTCCCATGAATAGTCTGGCAGTATGACCTTCAGAGCAGCCACTACAGCAGTGTCTATAAACACAAAGTGAAAAGAAAGAGAGAGGAGTATTAGTTTTGCTGATAATTAAGCGCAGAAATACATGTGCATCAATTATTCAGTTTCCACAAGTCCTCATTAATATAGGTTTCTCAAGTGCAGATAGAATAATGATTCAAATGAAGACTGGCCTCAAACTTATTTTTTGCTGTTCAGTAAGAGAAAAATAAAACAGTGGGGAGAGGGGTCAATAGTAGGAGATTGGTTAAGCAAATTAAAAGTGAAAGTGAAGTAACTGGCTATGCGTAACGGAGTATTTACAATTTCAGCAGAGCCAATAAAAGAAAGGCATGATCTACAAGTAACTCGTATTTGTACTTCATATAGATTCGGAAAAACAAACAAACAAAGGATGTGAGATAGTTGAGACCCAGAAACATATAATTTGTATTCATTTACCACTGGCTCAAATCACTGCAATTAAAAATAGACATGAATTTTTTCACTGATTTGTATATTTTTTAAAGGCAGCTCAATAAATGAGGTTTTATTGTGTTTTTTTATAACACTTTCTTGGGGATCTGAATTACACAAGATTACTTCATCTCACTCCTTCATTTTGTGAGTTATCCATTTGAGCTTAGATCTTCCTATAAATTATTTTTAAAAAGGAATTGTCTGATTCCCTGACAAATCTGGTTGGGTAGGAGACTATGACTGTACTTAGTAGAAACGTGTATAGTGTGACAATGCTAAGTTTTGGCGGAGACCTCGGAAAAGATAACTCTCACATCCTTATGCACTGGCAAAAGCACCAAGTAAAGAAATTTGGCAATGTCTGCTCAAATCTAATTCAAAGTCTGCAGAGCCTACGACTCAGCAATTCCTCCTCTAGGTATTTCCCAGGAGGAAACCCTGCATGGGTGCACATGTGGGATACAGGAATAGCCATAGTCACTAAGCATTGCAACAATCAGTGACATCTTGGCCACCACACGGAGGACTTGGACAGGGCAATGCCATGCTCAGATGAAGGAATACTCTACAGCAGCTAAAAGGAATAGACTTAGATCTACATGAGGCAAACAAAGACAGACCTTAAAAACGGGGTTCAGAGAAAAAAGCAAGTTGAGGAATAGTAGTTAACACAGTCAAATGATTGGGTAAGGAACGCCATTAGTGTACATTAGGAAAAAACACTTAAGAAAACAAATGATGTATTGCATATGGAGATGTATACAACGTGTAGGAGGCAAATATGTAACAGCATGACCAAGACAGATATACTGCACATCAGCTTCAAGGGAATGGTTGCTGCTGGGGAGAGGGAGAGGAGAACAAAAGCAGAGAGGAGAAGAAGGCCTCTGTCACACCTGCCATGCTTTATTTGAAAGATTAGGCAAATGAATAAATGAAAAGTATCCTTGTCATGTGGCATAGATACTAATTCTTTTGAACTCTGAATATGGTTCAAGCTTCTTAACTTGAAGAAGACTGTAGGTAGCAGAAGTTCCCTCCACGAAGCCCAGTTTTCTAAGCTTATTACTGAAGCTTGTTGTCGAGGTTGGGGACACCTTGTAGGATGTCAGAGGGCTGATGATAGAGCACCTTTGCTTTAGGGTGTTAGGGACATAATTGGGAATGAGGGCTAGGAGAGTGGTGAGAATAAGGGCAAATTGGGGGTAAGAAAGAGTATTTATTGAATATCTTGTCTGAAAAAATTATAAGATTTAGGAAAATAATGCAACTGCATAATGAGTAACATATGCAAATACAATTGAAATGCATCCATGTGAGTGTGTTATATGCACACACACACACACACACACACACGAGACTACAAACCTGTGTAAAAGCACTAAGAAAGACATCTAAAAAAGCAGAAGAAACTCTTTCTCCTGCTTCTGATCCAGGCTAACGGAAGCATCCCTAAAGAAATCAACCCAAACCACACTCAGTTTCCAGGGCCTTCAGGCTGCTATGCAACTGCATGGTAAATAGCCAGAGACATAACATATTTGCCGATTGTCTTCCAGCCTCTGCTGCAGGACACTGCGTAGTGAAAACCCCAAGCCATGCCTGCAAGTTGGGAGTTTAATCTAAATCTGAGGCCTATCTGCTTGACAAGCTCCCCCGGTGACGCGGACTGATGCACACTAAAGCTTGGACACTGCTGCACATCACCATCATGAGCCAATGCCATCAGAAGGCACAGCATTCCAGAAAGGACCTGTCTCCTTAAATATACAGTGAAGGCAGACTGGAGCCACAGTCCCAGGATGAATTAATAATGACTGACATTTCCTTAGTCAATTCACCACAGGGGAGGGTGGCCCTGGAACTGCAGATATGTTGTCACAGACATTCCTTTGGGTCTTTGCTTAACTAAACAGTACTGGACTGCGCAAGGCTCTGAGGACATAAAGAGAATTATCTGGATGATAGAAACGAAATTCTCACTATGTCTGAAGGCTGATCAGAGGCCAGGCCAGACAACAGCATCCATGCAGGACCAGAAAGGCCTCACCTCTGGCCCTTCCCACAGCCTGCTGGCATTCTCTGGAAGGTTTTCCCTGCACAGCAGTTCCTCCATTCTGAGCTCTGGGACTCAAGAAGCTACAAAGCGATAAATCAATTATGAAATGGAAACCTCGATTACAGCCTGTCTGCTTAATTGTTTGACAAGTTAATTAATCTCCCAAGCAACTGGGCTCCATTCTCCCTGTAAATTGTGGGGAAATCGCAATAGCACGTCCCTGAGGTCTTGGCAGTACAGTATCAATGAGGCTCCTGGAAAACTATGAATAATAAGCATTTAGTGGGGTCAGTGCCTCACCACAGGAATGAAGAGGTTTGCTCCAGCTCCTGCCCGGAGGCAGTTTTGTCACTAATTATTTTGCTACTAACTAATTACAATCTGTACTTGTCTGTGTATTTATTTATTTGTTTTCATTTTCTTTTCAAGAGACACATTTCTTTCCTTTCAAATATGATCATATGATTCAAGCAGCCAATGCTTCCAGATTGCTAAAAACACCATGGTGGTGTCAGTCCCTCCCTCCCAGGAGACTGGACCATTGTAGCTGCCATAATAAATGAGGCTGAACCTTCTGAGTGATGAGGATGGATATGTGTATGGGTCTACCCGTCTGGCTGCATGTGGTGGCTACTGCTGTCTGAGACTTGTGATGATGTCACACTCTCCTGTCCTCAGTGTTCAAGCTTTAGAAATTCCAAATGATAAAGTGAAATTGAGAAATCAAAGCATGCCCATGTGGTCCAAGAATTCTGTGCATTAGACTCACTTGGAGATTTTATTTAAAATTGAAAGGACAAGACCATTATAGATAGATGATAGATAGATCACTCTCTCTATATAGGTATATGTATATCTATACAAACACACACACACACACACACACACACACACATATATATATATAGATATATATAGACAGACAGCTATCTATAGAGATATATCTCTATATCTACATATAGATATACATAGAGAGAGATAGCTCTATCTATCTATCTCCCTCCTTTTCTCCCTGCCTCTGAAAGAAAGAGAGTGTGTGTAATAGATCACCATGACACAGAGTCCATCTCAGGAATGCAAGGCTAGATCAATATTCTAAAACCCATCAAATGTAATCCACCATCTAAATCGTTTTAAAAAAATAAGCCACATGATCATATCATTTGATGCTGAAAAAGCAAAACATTGTTAATAAAATTCAGTGTTCACTCACAAGAATAAATCTCTAACCAAATTAGGAATAGAAGGAAAGTTCCTCAACCTAGTAAAATATATTCACACAAAACTTCTAACTCTTTATACTGAGACTCTTCATACTTTCTCTGTGAAATATAGTGTTAAGAGATTGAACAGCAAACCACAGACTTGGAGAAAATATTTGCAAATTATGTACTGGACAATGAGCTTGTAACTAGAATACATAAAAACTCTGAAAACTCAATACACATTTTTTTTTAATGGATTAAAGATGAACAGGGACTGCTTCAAAGATTATTTAAGGATGACATAAGGACATAAAAATATTTTCTACATCTTTAACCATTAAGAAAATGCCAATTAACATTATAAGATGCCCCTGCATACCTAGTGGTATTGTTAACATAAAAGTACAGTATCAAGATCTGGGGAGGATGTGGAGCAACCAGAATTCTCACACCTTGCTGCTGTGAGTGAAAAATGGCATAGTCATTCTGAGTATCTGTTTATGTGTTTCTTATAAAGTAAAACACACAATTATCATATGACTCTAGAGAAAAAAAAACGCTTGTATTCATATACACAAAAGAATCTTGGACCAGATATCTAAGAAGCTCTACTGATAATCACCCCAAATTGGAAAGCATCCAAATGCCCATCAATGAATTAATGGTTAAACAAATGCTATGCATTCCTGCAATGGAATACTACTTAGCAATAAAAGGGAACAAATCATTCATACTTGGACGACTCTCAAAGACTGAATGTAAAAATTCAGTCTCCAAAGATTATAGACATTGTGATCACATTTATATGACAACCTCGAACAAACAGAACTGTAGTGATGAAGAACACAGCAGTGGTTGCCTGGGGCTGGGTTTGGAGGAGTGTGTGAGTACAAAGGAATAGCACAAGAAAATATTTTTTAGGTAACAGAATTATATTCTGACTGTGGAGGTGGTTACCCAGATCTATACATGTGTTAAAATGTTTAGAATGTACATTTAAAAAGCCCATTTTGCTGTATGATTATTTACAAACCAAATTTTTAATCTGTATAGGAAATAGTAGAAAAAGAAAAGCTAAGTCAAAAAGAAGAAAGAAAACTGCATGTGCCATGTTCTTGGGTTCTCTCTTGGCAGCACTGGAAAATTAGTAACTCTTCTTCAGTTCTCAGCACCTGGCCCGGCACCGGGATGCGGCAATCTAGCTTCTGCACTGGCTTCTCACGATGGAGACGGCTGGACCAGACACTCCAGACCATCTGGGCAAAGACTTGCTTTTGGGCTCCACCCAGCTTCACCTATAATTTGAGTATGTGTCCCCTCTAAAGCTGACACTGAAATTTAATCCTCAGTGTGTCAACACCAAGAAACAAAGCCTTTAAGAGATAACTGTCAATGAAAGTTCTGCCCTCATCAATAGATTCACAGATTCATGAATTAATGGTTTATCATGGGAGTGAGGTTGGCGACTTTCTAAGAGGAGGAAGGGAGATTTGAGTCAGCACACTCAGTTCTCTCACCATGTGATTGCCCTGCACCACCTTGGAACTCTGCAGAGTGTCCCCAGCAGCAAGGTCTCACCTGATGTGAACCTTCAGCCTTGAACTTCTCAGCCTCCAGAATGGTAAGAAATAAATGTTGTTCTTTATATATTACCCAGTTTTAGATACTCTGTAATAAGCAACAGAAAACGAAGACAGCTTTTCACCCTCACTGTCCACTATTCTTCAAGGTTGGCTTTGCTGGCCTTCTCATCTATAGACTCAATCCTAAACCAAAGACCAGTAGTTATCAGCCCTAGTCGAGTATTAGAATGACAGATGATATTTAAAAATATCAGTACCTTGGAGTCTCAACTCTTTGAATGTGCCCTTGCTGCCCTCATTTTTTAAAGGCTTACCCAAGAAAGCCTCATGTGAAAACGACTGTGAAACAATGAAGATGATCTAGGTTGCTTCTCTGAGGTTTAGCAGAAACCCTCAGACTATGACCCTCAAAGTGCTGATGGGTGGTGAACAGTAAGCACACAAAAAGGCTGCAAGTCTAGTTCAGTTCTGAGCCTATCTGAGATGGATCCCGGGACCAGAGGAGGCAGAGGAGGCATGGTTTCACAAGGTTTCATGGGTGGTGCAGGTCATACTCCTCTCTGCTTTCAGTGGTGAAATGCCCAGCAATTCATTCGCAGGTCATGGAATTGGGGGCTGGGGCGGGGGGGGGGAAGAACATATGCGCAATAACTGAATAATCCTTTATGCTCTGAGACTCTCCACATGCTCTTTCTCACCAAATCCTTACAACATTCCTGTAGAAAAATGGCAACCATCAAATCAAGAAATTGGCCCCTAGCCCTACAGTCTGCAAATGTTAAGTGATGAAAGTAGGATTTTAGCAGCTAATAGTCTTAACCACTCCTCATTCTGAACCCAGAAATGCCACTCAATAAATGATCCCTCCTCCCTCATGCTCTAAGACATAATCCTACCTGTTCACAGATCCTAACAATTCATCCTGAAGTTTCTCCATGAAATGTGATGCTTTGCTACATCATTCTGTAATCCCCAGTTTTTTTTTTTTTTTTTGCTATTACAGAAAAATCTCAGTCTCCCTGTTTGTGTGTGTGTGTGTGTGTGTGTGTGTGTGTGTGTCTATGTCTGTGTGTATGTGTCTCTCTGTGTGTCTCTGTGTGTGTCTCCCTGTTTATGTCTCTCTCTCTCTCTCACCCTTCTCATGTTTCTCTCTGTCTCACACACACACATTCACAGCTTTCAAAAGATACATCTGTTCTTACCTTCACTTTTTGTTTAAAACAGCATGCACACATTACTCTGAACTATACCTAATATGCACATGAGCTTTCCGTTCCATCTGTTCATCCCACATTTGCATTCACATTCAAAGAGGCACCTTCCCCAAGACCAGTTCCCTAACCACCCCCTACCTCCACCCCATCCCTAGTCAGAGGAAGGCCTGGTTCCCCACCTGAATTCGGCTTTGTCAAATAGCCTCCTGGAAAGCTGTCATCTTCCGTTAGTAGGGATAATGGGATTATTCTATCTGCGTGATAATAACATGTTCAATTTAAAGAAAAAAATCTGAAGCCACTTAAAAGCTGCTGTTTGGCACCGATACATTATTTCAGTAATGAATAATCACTAAAGATATTATTCTGGAAGCAGTTACCATGCAGTGATGTGAATAAAATGCATTAGATGGAAAATTGTATTTCAAGTAAATATATGCACTGGTAGAAATGTATTACCACCCACTAATATGTATTAATTCAAAACCAAATGCCAACTGGAGTTCGCCTACATGGGTTTGAATGGCAGGCGGTGATTTGGAAGTGGGGGGGGAAATAGGTTTGGATTTGGTAAAATAGGCTGAGCAGTGATAGTAGGAGTGGTTGGATTATGATTCAAACATGAACAGGTGAGAAGACTACGCCATCATCAGAACAGGAATGACGGGCTGCCCTCCCACACCTCTTCAAAAGATTTTTAGCTTTGACTAAGGATTACTGGTACTTGTTGACATTTCTGAAGCAGTGAATCTTTTTCCTCTTTCACTATCTGCATCTGCAAGTATTCTTTTCTAAAGAAAGTTAAAAGGAAGCCTGTATATTTTTTGCTAAGGTAAATGCCTTGTCATCTTATTTTATTTTTCTCATTTTTCTTCTTCAGTGTACAACATAAGCAACTGTCCTGCTTGTCATATTCGAGATGAGCTTGGCATATCTGAAAGCTGCAGGGATTTTCTCATTAGCACAGTTTCAGACCCAAACAGTGAAGATGGAGTCTTCATTCTTAAATGGCTCATCTTGAAGTTCTCGCCCTGTCCTCACTTTAGCATGGCCCAGAGGAAGCCAAAGATATGGACACTTTAAGACTCAGAAGAAGGCTGGGCGCGGTGGCTCACACCTGAAATCCCAGCACTTTGGGAGGCCAAGGCAGGTGGATCATGAGGTCCGGAGTTCAAGACCAGCCTGACCAACATGGTGAAACCCCGTCTCCACTAAACATACAAATATTAGCAGGGCATAGTGGCACTGTAATCCCAGCTACTCAGGAGGCTGAGGCAGGAGAATCACTTGAAACCAGGAGGTGAAGGTTGCAGTGAGCCGAGATCGCGCCACTGCACTCCAGCCTGGGCGACACAGCAAGCAACTCAAAACAACAACAACAACAACAAAGGCTCAGAAGAACTTTCTCCGGTATTCATTTTCAGACCTATTCTGAGCCATTTCATCTAAAAAGGTACAGTTTTAAACCTCTCTTTAATTAAAAGGCACCAGAGTTACAATGTGATACTATTTGACAATCAAGACTAATGAAGCATGGATGCATACTAGAACACGAATGAACTTTGAAACACTGTGCTAAGTGAAATAAGCCAGTTATCATTCAAGGCCACAAACTGTGTAACTCCATTCGTATCAAATGTCCAAAACAGGAAAATCTGTAGAGACGGAAATCAGATTGGTGATTGTCTGGAGCTGGGGTGGGGGGATTGTTGGAGGCAAATGCAGAGTGACTCACAAAGAGGACCAGTTCCTTTTTGGGGTGTTAAAATCTTTTAAATTAATTGTGGTAATGATCATATGACTACGATATACAAAAAAGCACTGAATTGTACACTGTAAATGGGTGAATTGTATGGCATGTGAATTATATCTCAGTAAAGTTTTACCAAAAAAAAAAAAGACACCAGAGAGTGAAAAACACAAAACAACATTTTGTAACATATATAATCGGTAAAAAAAAGTAGCATCCAGAATATATGAAGAATAGCCAATAAATCAACAAAAAGACAGAAAACTAATAGGAAACTGACTACCACTACATCAGGACTCTCACAAAGAGAGAAACTCCAGTGGCCAATTAAACAGATTAAAAACTCAAAAAGCCACAACAAAATAGCTTTGTACATTCATTGGATGACAAAAAATAATAATTCATTAAGTGGGATACAGTTATGGAATGAGAGAAATTCCCATACGCAGCTGGTGGGAAGAGAAATGAGTCAAATCACTTCTGAAAACATTCTGTCAGTATCTCCTAGTGTTGATGGTATGGGGACATTCCTATGATGCAGTGATTCTACTCTTAGGCACACAGCTAGAGAAGCACATATGTATGTGCACAAAAGCAAAATAAATTATCACTAGAACTGCACACAAAGGAAGAAAATTTGGAAGAAGAGAAAGCACTGGAGTGAGCATCCCAATCTTGGATTTTAGATTTTTTAGGAGGCATTGGACATGGGGTGCTCGTGCATCCCTGAATTTGGGGAGAGGCTCCAATGTCACTCAGGGATGACCTCTGCATTTGGGAAGTGGGCTACAAGCACAGTCCACAATGGCCTAGTGTTGTGGACCCACAATGGATATCATGCTGTGACCCATAGCAAAGGAGACCATGGTATAAAGAAAAGGTTATGGCACGGCCCCATGGTACCCATTTTGTGGCTGGGCCATTGTGTTCCTTGGGGTATGCAGACATGGGGGTGCAGGTCAGTGACATTGGAAGCATGTAGCATTCACATGAAAAATTCCTAGCATGTGAGTTAATTATGAAAGACCCCCTTTAACATTTAAAAGTTCAACATTAGGTCTTTCTCTACCCAAACAAGGTGACGGGAGCAAATGAAGTGTCTGTTGAATGTTATTATCATAAACACCCTCTCGATGAGAGGTCAGAAGGAGTCTTTTCCTTTTATTAGCCTGAATTCCTTGGTACAAATTGGATTCACTTATTCTAGCTGTCCTCAGGTATGCCTGAATCTCTAAGTATTTTACAGTTTTCATAAAGCGTACATTGGTCTTATTACTTTTAAAACCCAGTCATTTTCACAATCTATGCAGATCATATAATAATACTGTATAATTACTTCACAGCAGATACAGTAAGGATGTCTTTGTTGGGCTGAAGCCAGGGCAAGACCACTAAGAAGATGAGATTACTGTAGCTCAAAATACCAGTTACTTTCAGAGGAAAAAAAAAGATTGCTTCTTTGGTTAAATACTATAAACATTCTTGAGGAGAGGGAGACTTACTCTAGTGGCCTAGAGCTCAAGACGAAAAAAAGGAAGCTGTGGTGTAGGGGCAGGTGAAACACAGTAGTGGTTGCAGCTGAGCTAACATGCATCCAGAATGAGTAGAAGGTGGCAGAATGGGGGCTTCAGTGCTGAAGCAGATTAACCCAAAGTGGAAGAGTAAATCAACAGCAAAAGCAGCAACAGGTAACACACAGCACTGCCTATGCACCAAGCAGCAATCTAAGTTCCTTATGTGCAACATATTCAGTGAATTCTCACAAGCAGCATTTGATATAGATTATATTATTGTCTATTTTATAAAGCAGAAAGCCAGGCCAAGAAGGGAAATCAATTTACCCACTATTGTGCAGCTAATAAGTGGGAGCACCAAGCTTCAAATCACAACAATCTGGCTTGAGAGTCCCTACCCTTAATCAAGTCTGCCTGGGAATTATGAAACCAAGAAATCCAAAGGCCTCAGGGGAACTGTCACATTAGGTTAGTGTGCTTGACACTTTCTCCCCAATGTTCCAATGCTAACTTTGTTACTTATAAGATATGTGGCCTTAGGCAACTCCTCAGTACCCGTTTTCTCAAGGGTAACTAAAGGCAGAGACAGTGAGCGGACTCTGAAGGATCTCCGCCCCCTTCCAGTGCAGAATTGTTGCTGAGAAGTAACTTCTATGCCAGGGACTACCTTTCCCAGCCTGCCTTGCATCTAGATGACACCACATGACTGGTTCTGGCAAGTGGAATATAAGTAGAAGTGATCTGGGTAACTTCCAGCACAAAATGCAAGAACATCTGCATGTGTTTCACATACTCTCTTCTTCTTTGGCATCCTTGGAGGCCATGTGGTACCAAAGAGATCGTGCCCTAAGACTGAAGAGGGGGTAAATCCCTGAGTCACTATCTGAAGGATGCCCAGGAGTGTGACACTGGTACATATGCATTGCACACTGCGTGAGAGAGCAATAAATATTTATTATATTAAAGCCCTAAAATTGGAGGGTTTGATATAGCACTCAGCCTGACGAGGTTACTTTGGAATTTAAAAACTAAAACATAGTTGATGCACCTATTTGGTGTCTGGCACCCAGTAGATTCTCAAGCAATGCAAAGAGACAGACAAAATCTAGACAGCTATGGGAAAGGAGCAACAGGTTACCAAAAGGAAGGAGAAGCTGAAAACAGTGCATGAGCCCAAAGAATGCTACTTCTGGGAAGCGGATCATTCAGGAAGAGACACCAGCTCCTCAGCAGACTATGGCCGGACAAGATCGGGAGACAAGAAGAATCCTGCCAGAAGCTGATTAGGCCAGACAGAAGATCAGGGGATGTGAAGGCACAACAGGGAAGACTGGGCTGAGGCCAGGAGGGGATGCATTCAGAGAAAATGAGGCAGGCTTGATATTAATATTACTCATAACTCATTTCGACTGTGCATTTCCCTGACCCTCCAGGTGGTAAGAAGAAGAAGCTGAAGTGTCTTCTCCCTACTCCTCTGTTTTGCAAGAAAGAGAAGGCATGCAGCCTGTTAAAGTTCAATGAAGCCATGAAGGTAGTTAAGGTCAAGACCAAATTGTACCCTCTCAGACCATTTACTAAAAACTATGTGGTCATTTCAAGACTCAGAGAGCATCTCTAAGAGAAGGAAATAGCGCTGAACAAAGGAGCCAAGAAACCAGTTCAACACTGAACCCTTTCCAATGATGGGGCTGTGTGCACTTGATGCAACACCTACCCTCACTAAGCTTTAGCTTCTCCATCTGCAAAACCAGGGAAGTGAACAAAGACAAGGGACTTACATTAAAATGTTTCCAGGAATCAGGCTAGTAATGCAAATGTTCAAAGCACACCTAATAGAGGGTGGGGAAAGTAAATCCCTGGGGAAAAAAAATCACATCTTGTTTAGCAGAACTGCCTTATGAAAATAAAAAAAATGGAGTAAATAAAAAAATAAATACTCTAAGTGTTGGATAAGTATGTTTTCCAGCTTCTGGACTGCAACTTCCAGGAGAGACAGCCCCCTGAAACCCCTGTCAGTTCTCACACAATCTTGAGGTTCTACTGATTTTGTTTGCTCCTTAAAGAAATGTGAATTTGGTATATCCCCTTGATTTGTGGAAGGGATGAGTCCATTTCAATCAAAGGGACAAGAACTGCTTGGATATGTGTGTGTAAAGGAGGAGACTTTGATTTTATTCCCCAAGCGTTGTGGCTGGTTCCCTTGGGAAGCAGAGCAAGGATCTCAGCGTGTCCCACTGACACGAACTCTTCGCGCTATCTTTCCCTTCCTACCTGGCTCCTTGCTCCGCCCATCTGGCACAGCTCTGTACCCCTATCCAGTTAACCTGCTTACCCCTGTGAATACGGAAGCAGCAAGGGGAAAAGCAAAGGCAGGGCCAGACTTGAGAGCTTCTATGAGCATATCAGGAAAAAGCAGGTCCTCTGGGCAGGTGCAGTACCTCATGGATATGGGGTCTCTATGGCTGATACCTCCATGCAACAAAGAAACTGCACAACCAAGAGCAGCAGCCCTGAAGGGAAGGGAGGAGATGTCTGCACAGAGAAGCCTGAGAAAGATGGGAAAGGGTGGTGGTGAATGGAGGGCAAGTCCTTATCACTGATAGCAGATTCCTGTCACTCTGGACAGGCCTGGGGATGGAAAACAAACTCAAAATAACCAGGCAACAGAAGCCACAGAGTCAGCTCTGCCTCCAGGAGCATCCCAGTCTCTCTACTATTGGCTCAGTTCAGTGACGGTTCTTAACAAATAATGAACATACTTTTGGGTAACATTTTTTTCTGGAAGACCTTGAGGTGGGTCCTATACCTCCCTGGGACAACAGTTGGCTCTGTATCCCAGTTAATATGGCAGGTGATGGGTAGCCCTCCCCCACCTGCATGTGAGCTCAGCAAAAAGACCTCCTGCAGTTTTCCCTGGAGGACAGTGAGTTTGCCCTTTATCAGGTCTTATATTCATGTGATCAGTTCTCCCTCCTCTCCCAGAATGACTCTGACTTCTGCCTTGCAATTCCTAAGCGTGTATTTTATAAAAGTGCCACTTCAACACCCCGTTCCTTAGAGCTCTTCTTAAATGGGCTTTGCGCCCTCCCCCACCTGCAGAAGCCCAGAAATACTAAATTCTTTGCTTTGGAACTCTCAGCAGACTCATGAATATCACAGACACATCCCAGCATCTTTCCACTCCAGCCCCCAACAAGTTGATACTCGGCGCACGTATCCAAAGAAAAGGGCAGTAATTGGTTTTGCTGGGGGAACAACCTCAGAGATAAATGCCCTGTGTACAATCATTTACCTTCCCTGGCTGTGTGTGTGTTTCTGTCTTGGGTGCCGGTCCCTCTCATTGCTCACTCCCTGCACCCAGAATGCCACTGAGGTGACAGAGGGGCTGTCAGAGCTGTCAGCAGACAGCTTTTGGAAAAGGTGTATCATTTAGAGGAAAGAAGGCTTGCTTTCCGGGCTCAGGCAGACAGGCACATGGCTCCCAAATCAATTTGCTCCTCCTGTATGCAAGCCTTCTTTATGGTTATTATGCCAGAGTAAGAAAGCTTTAAAAAGAAAGGCTATCTGGCAATACCTGTATTAATTTGCATCTAATGGGAGGTGTGTGTGTGTGAGGGGAAAGAGTCATGTGAAATCTGCATCCTCCTCTCCTATGGGAGGAAATCAGGCTGCTTCTCATCGAATTCAAGGGTGCCATGTTCTGGTCCCTGTCTCTCTCTGGCCTCTCGAGGTCTCCCTTCTTTGCCATGCCCCCTGCTCTCCCATGTACATCTGCAGAAGCTCCATCAAGCCCTGTTGTCATTCTGCCACGTGCCGGGTGCTCTGGCACCTCAGCACAGTGCATGTGCTACCTTCTATGCCCAAGGATCCTTTCCCAACTTGGTTGCCCTGCTAACCCTATGCATCTTTTAGATTTGTATGAGTGTCACCTGCTCTAGGAGACTTCTTTGACCTCTCCATTCCAGTCTGCTTCTTCATTTCCCTGAGTTCCCCAAGTGCCTGTGGTCACTTTGACTGTAGGTCCTCCCACAGAAGCGGGATGGCATGTCAAGGGTACTTCTCTATCTCCCCATCTAGGATTGGTGAGTTCTTCAGGATAGAGTGGGTTGCATTGATCTGTGGGCCCCTCCAGACCTTTGAGATAGATGGTCTCTGAACAGGATGTCAACTTATCCTCAAATTCTGCTAAGCCATGGTACCGACTTCTTAAAAATGGGGGCGAGGAGGAGGGCTTCACGCTTACCATCTGCAAGAGACCTTTACTGCCTGGCACCATTCTCAAGGGGTAAGAGGGAGAGTGTTTTGTTTAGATTTGGATACTCTTGGGTTTTCATTCCATCTCCATCTCATTCAAGCTATGTGACTTTAATTAAAGTACTCAGCTTTTCCAGGCTGCAGGTTTCTGATCTGTGAAAGGTGGAAAATAACAGCTCCTATCATTGTATGGATTAGAGATGATGTGTGAAGTGCTGCGCCGTGTGCGGGGGGCGGGGGCACCAGATGCCCGATATTAGTATCACTTTGCTCTAACATTTTGTATCTTTTCAATCTGTTGTACAGATAAAAATCCTGTTTAAACCAACTGTTATAAGAAAAATCTCTCTGTTAAAACACAAAATTCCTGACTGCTAACCATAATTAATATATTCAAAGCAATATAGAAACAGTAAATTTCCCCAAATACCAGTTTGGAGAGGTTATTGGGGTTTTTTGAAAGTTGACTATAAATAATTTTATACTTAGCATCACTCTTTGATAAATTAGATCTAGCTAAAATATTACCTGATTATTTTTGTTCCTTCCACAGATCACTTAGCTATGAGCTCTAAAACCATGAGTGACCTTTTTCATTTGAGATTGTTTGTTGACTGACATGTGTCCTTTGTATATAATGACATTTAGACCACGGCCTCTCACTAAGCTTTTGAATTCAAACAGGCACTGCTAAGGGGAATTTTGCTAATGCTAATAGCTATCATAACGGTGTTAGGATAATGGTCACATCCTGTACTTCTCCAGGGTCTTTCTCAGTCTTTCTTGGAACACTGAAAGGACCTTACTGTCATTTTTTTCTCAGTGCCCCGAGCAGCAAGAAGGCACCTGCTACTATTTTGGAAGCAAGGAAATTATGAAAGTGCCCAAATGTTCTCCAATGTGGAGAGAGAGCAGAACCTGTAATTACCACATTTATGTGAGATCATTTTTCTATATTAAAGCCCATTCTGTTTCACTCGAATCCCATTTTCAAGCCAACCTCCAGCTTTTCCTGGTGCCCACCTTCAACTAAGCACCTTATTGTCTTCTGTTCTAAGACCTTCATTCAAATATGGGGTTTCCAGGAAAATAATTCACCTCCTCAAATCAATTTAAGGGAACTACACTCATATTTTGCCCTAAATCTTCCCATTGATTGATCAATTGTTTAAAATGCTTACTGGACACCCCTACAGGTATCTGTACCAAGTTCTGAGTAAAGAATGGAGGCAGAATGCAGAGATTCCTCAGATGAGACCCCTAAGTTTAAGAGGTTAGGGATTCTAGGAGATGCTAAGTGAGCACACACATAACCATACAAGCAAAAGACATGGGTGGTGCCCAGAAAGCACCAAGTGGAAATACTGCCCCGGAAACATATGAAACAAAGCCTAGTCAAGTAATATCTCCTGCCTGAGAGTCAGCATGACAGAGGAGAACAGGACAGCCTAGACTGAAATTCCTGCTCTGATACTCAATTAGTTGTGTGATTTGGGGAAGGGTATTATCCTCTCTGAGTCTCTGTCTCCTCACCTATAAAATGATGTTAACAATGTCTGTTGGCATGGAGGCTATGAGATTTAAAGGTCTGGCATCTAGAATGTGAAGTAATCATGAATATAAGAAGCACCTCTCCAAAGCCAGCTCCCTGCTAAGAAAGGTTTGTGTATATGTGGTTGTGAGTTCATGCACACGTGCACATGTATGCATCTGTTTTGTGTGCATATGATTATTCATTTTGTTTCTTTACTGCCTCTTCTCATGCTAACCCATTTCTGGCCACCTGAGTCTTGCTCCAGGCCCATGTCACAATTGTAACATTAGAGATTAGATTGATGGTTTCCAGTTTAATCCATGTCCCTGCAAAGAACATGAACTCATCCTTTTTATGGCTGCACAGTATTCCATGGTGTGTATGTACCACATTTTCTTTATCCAGTCTATCACTGATGGGCAATTGGGTTCGTTACAAGTCTTTGCTATTGTGAACAGTGCAGCAGTAAACGTACGTGTGCATGTGTCTTTATAATGGGACTGGAAACCATCATTCTCGGCAAACTGACACAAGAACAGAAAACCAAACACTGCGTATTCTCACTCATAAGTGAGTGTTGAACAATGAGAACACATGGACACAGGGAGGGGAACATCACACACCGGGGCCTAGGGGGTTGGGGGCTAGGGGAGGAATAGCAGGAGGCGGGGGGGGGGGATTGGGGAGGGATAGCACTAGGAGAAATACCTAATGTAGATGATGGGGCAATGGATGCAGCAAATCACCACCATGGCTCGTGTATACCCACGTAACAAACCCGCACCATCTGTACGTGTACCCCAGAACTTAAAGTATAATAAAAAAAAACAAGAGATTAGAATGGCGTGTGCCCACCAAAGCTAACAAAGAGGAAAAATATGTCCCTCAGGTATGTGTTAGAACACAAAAGTATATAGAGAGTCAGTCATGTACATTTTGAAACATCAACTAAGGATTTATTGCTTACGGTTGCCAATTCTTCATCAAAGCCGGGGAAAAAAATGTATCATTACCACTTCAATTGGTCTGTCTGGAGGAATGACCTGTATCAACCACCATCATGTGTATTCCAAATAAAAGTGTGTTTACTTATTAGTATTCCTTCCAATGCATCATCTTCTAGATTTTACTCATTTATAAGTCTTCAACAAATACTTATCACGTGCCCAGTATATACTGAAGTCATGCTAGTTTCTTGTATGCAGCAACCTGTTCTATGGGGGACATAAAGAGAAACACTCTGTGGCACTGTGCCTGCATGGGTGTGTGTATGTGCATGCATTTAAATGCATGTACCTACATGAATGTGACTGCATATGCCCATGTTTGTATGTGCACATGTGAGTATATGTGTGCACATGCATGTCATATGTGTGTGTTCTATGTGTGCACTTGCATACATGTATATACACATGCATTTTAAGTGCAGGCACACTAGTGTGTTCTACACATATGTGTCAATATGTATGCATATATGTGTACGTGTGTGCACATGTTTTCGTATTTTCCAGTGATTCAATGCTGCTCTTTTCATAGGGACTTCATTTTAGTGGTCAGTGTAGAAATCATCTTATTGGGAAGATTAGTTTCTCTGTGAAATGTTCTGCTATGTACTTCTAGAATATAGTATAGCGTTCTCATTTTCTACTTTTTCATAGAAGAAGCCAGGAAATAAACCATGGTTCCTTTGGTTTCAGAAACTCCACTCATCTCTAATCCCTCAACCAAGTACCTAGCTCAGGACCAGATACAGATCAGACACTCAGCAAATACTTGTCAAATTGAATGATATTGAGTCTCTGTCCTGTATTCAGTCATCACAAGACATGACCCAACTTGCCAAGTATGGTCCAGGCTGCCCTGGATAGCTTTGGCCAATAAGGAGACACTATGTGGCCTGAAATATATGTCCTAGGCTTGGGTAAGTCACAACCTCTCTCATTCCAATGTTGGCTCATTGGTTTATTCCAGAAATAACACATCCAGCTAAAATGCACTGTCCTTGACTCTCTCACAAGGCCTGCCAGCACTGCTCTGACAAGACATGGGCTACCATTCTCCCTGGTCCTCCTACCTCCTCTCCCGCTCCTGACAGGTAAGAGGAGTTAAAGGATACTGAGCACGGAGGTGGGGTGACTCTGTTGCAAAACCAGGGAGAAGGGAGCAAAGGGACCCAGACGATGCTTCTAACAGCACTTCTCCTGGAGGAAATTAAAGGAAAAACAGGGAAATTAAAGCAGGAGACAGGGACACAAGAAGGCTCAGTTGAAGCCAGAGAAACAATTCTTAGAAATTTTTTTCTTGTGGGCATCAGAGAATTGTAAAGAGCTTCCAGCACAGGGGTCTTCAGGCCAGGCTTTCCCAGCAGAGTGAGGGATGAGCACTGTATATAGAGTCCAGGTGTGGCTCTGCTGTTTCTAGCAGTCTGGCCTCAGATCTACTGTACAGTTTCACCAGATCTAGTTTTCTGTGACTGTGATGTGGAGAAAAATTGTATCTCCTCATAAAATTGTGGATTCTGCTTACCAAGATAATATATGCTAAAACAACTACAGCAAAAAGCTGGCATGCAGTGTAAGTAAGCACACTCCCTATTATTTTATCCCGTTTCATTTGAGTACTATCATAGGCATTGATCTGCTTTCCTGAGGCTCCAGAGGGTGCTGCTACCCTCAGAATGAGCCTCCCCTGAGAACATTCCCCCAGCGTCAACTCAACCATCCCTGAATCACCCCATCTTTACCTGGGGCATCAGTGTTCTCAAATATATGAGTACCAGAAGGGCACAATTTCAGGTTTGCTCATGGCCATCCTCTTCTCTCCAGTGTCTCTTTGTGTAAATAGCTTGAAACTTCTGAGCCTTCATTTTATCATCCATGCAGTGGAACTAGCAACTCATAGATCTGCAGTGAGGAAAAACTAAGAGACTGAATATAAAGAAATTAACCCATCAACTATGCCTTAATAATGCCGGGAAAGTAAAGAGAGGAGCCCAGTACCTCGAAAGTAAGTGCTCCGTAAGCAATGCCTACCCTGGTAATAACTGTAAATAGTTATGCTACCACTGCTTGTTATTACTAATAATAAAGTGGGCTTCATTATTAACAGAAAGCACCTTGCTCCTCAGAAAGAAGGTGTCTCCTCTGAAGGAGAAGCTCGCCAGCTCTGGAATCGCCAGCATGTAGCCAGCTGCTGTGATGCTCCTGCATTTTCATTGCACCAGAAAGTCTCAGAGGCATCCTGATATCTGCAGGCTGCTCTCACCTCTCTTGCTTAGGAAAACCGTGAGCCACTGTGACTATGTTTAACAAGGACATACCACAAGTTGCAGTGATGAGTGACAGGTTTTAATTTCCTGCCACTGTCCTTCTAGAAATGCAAGCCCATCCAGCCCTATGAAAGGCAGACAATAGACAGGCACTGCAGGATGGAGATGAGACATGAGGATGATGACAGAGCAGAAGCCAGGACTCCCCCTCATTCGTGGAGCACCCAGTGTGCCCAGCACTGGTGTAGGCACTGCAAGGCACACAAAACCCTGCAGACGTGCATCCGCCCTTGAATGCTTTTCAGTGTACATAAAATATTTAGGAAATGATCTCAGACAGCATAGAGTCACATGCTGTTTCCTGAAGTTCGGAGAACTGTGTGAAGAATAGTAAGGAGTCGCCTCAGTGTGAGTTTGCAGAAAGCAGCAGAAAGAGAAGAAGGTACTGGAGGGGGGTGCACGTGTGTCTTTTTCCAGAGCTGGGCTCAGGCACAGCATGCAGAAGCAGTAAGAGGAGGTGCTTGTTTCCTGGAGAGAAAGATATTCAGCGTTATGAGTGACAGCCCAGAGGCCCAAGGATCATAATCAAAAATAATTTGATTTATTAGTTCTTACTAATTCTAAGACAATTTGTTTTTATTACATCTGACTAGTGTCTCATCACCAGCTGAAACTAGATCTTTTCTGGCTTCTAATGTTGCCTATTTGACACTAATCATAGCCTCACTGATCCAAGTAGTGGTGGAGTAAATACTGTCACTCAGGCCTCAGAAGTATTAGCCTGCAAGTAACTGGCCCATGTTCCCTGAGGTCGGTCCCTGCCTAGTATAGCAGCAGCCCCTCTGGATAGGAGAGAGGCCCCTCCCTTGGCTCACAACAGGACCTGGAATGCTCCTGGCATTCCATCAATATTTCCTACAACTAATTATATTGTAGGTTTTGATGTTTTATTCCTGGATAGCCAAATATCTTTCATGCTGAGAAGAAAAAACATACCCAGAGCAGTCTAGAGAGCTTACTGGAGAAAAGATAAAATGGAAGAAAAGCATCATCTGTCTCTTTCCCCCTTGGTCTGTCCTCTTTTGTTGTGGTCTGTCATTCTCTGCATCATTGTCCTGGGTTCTCTCCTCTGCCTCCTCTCTCCTAGTAAGGCAACCCCCTGGTGGTGTCTACTGTCAACAACTGCGACACCACAGCCAGGAGCCCACCACCCGCAAATTGCCTTCCAGGCCCCCTATGGCCACTGATATTGTCAGGCCGTTTTGCCTGCTGAGTCAACCACACCACACCCTAAAGGACCTGGAGGACCATGTGGCAGGACTCAGTGCCCTGCAGCAGCCTGGAGCCACCTGTGGAGTGTGCCGGCTGCAGGGTCCCAAGTGACCTGCAAGAGCCTCCAGACCCTGTTTGCCTCCAGGAAGCACATCCACTGGGGAACAAAGAAGGTTAGAATTGATCTAGATTCTCGACTGGAAAAGCACGTAACATGTAGTCTTCACTAGCGTGGCTAAAGGAGCCTTCGTTTTTATTCATTCAAAGACACTGGCTTGGGCCTCCCCAGCACAGTGCCAGATGTGGAGAATCCAGAGATAAGTAAAACACAGGCACTGCCCTCAAGGAGGCCAGGTCGTGTAGGATGCTAGGACCGCAGACCCAAGGCAATTAGAACTGCAAGGAAATTGGACTGATAGTCTTTGCTCACATTGCTTATAGTAGTTTGCAAGTAATTTCAAGTTGTTACGTTTATTTACTGTTTAGACATTAGGATGAGTACTAGCTCTGGACGAGAAGTGTTTCCATTTCCCCCACTTCCTCTCTCTTACTACTAGAAAACCACAGAATAAGGCAGGCTGCCTAGTGACGTCAACCTGAGGAGCAACAAGACCGTGAGTTCCCTGGGTGTCTTCATTGCCTCTCCTACGCCCGGGACAGGGCACTGCAGAACCCTCCAAGCCAGAGCCATTCACAGGCACAGACAAAAAAGCTTCAAGAAAATCCCGTTTCCTTTAGACAAAGGATCAGAAAAATGGCCATCTAATCAGAAAACCATTATGGCAGTGCCTGCCCTGCTCCAGTCACACTCCAATTAAAAAAAAAAAAACTACACTCTTACACAGTTCGTGAGAGTGTAAATTAGTTCAACCATTGTGGAAGACAGTGTGGCGATTTCTCAAATTCTATTTGATCCAGCAATCCTACTACTGGGTATATATCCAAAGAACTATAAATCGTTCTACTATAAAGACACATGCACACGTATGTTCACTGCAGCCCTGTGTACAATAGCAAAGACCTGGAACCAAACCAAATGCCCATCAATGATAGACTGGACAAAGAAAATGTGGTACATATACACCATGGAATACTATGCAGCCATAAAAAATGATGAGTTCGTGTCCTTTGTAGGGACTTGGATGAATCTGGAAACCATCACTGTCAGCAAACTGACACAAGAACAGAAAGCCAAGCACCGTATGTTCTCACTCATAGGTGGGTGTTGAACAATGAGAACACGTGGACTCAGGGAGAGGAGCATCACACACTGGGGACAGTTGGGGGGGGGGTAGGGGAGAGACAGCAGCGGGTGGGGAGGGAGGGGGAGTGTGGGGAAGAATAACATGGGAGAAATGCCGATATAATATGCACCTAAAGTAAAATTTAAAAATAAAATAAAAATAAAATAAAAACTACAATCCATCAACAGGACCAAGAGGAGCTGAGCTATTCCACTCCCACCCCTGCCCCATGTAAACAGGTGAAGGCACACTAATTCCCACCAGTGTAGAGTCAGTGGGATTCACCTACCAATACTCATTGAACATGACAATTCAAGTTAGGGCTCCATGCCTCTTTCCCGTGGGCATTAGTGAGTTCAGCTGTGCCCCTCATCGAGCACCAACAGAACAAGATAAGGTGGTACAAGCGAGGGCTAGCCCCACTTTGCTTCCCCCAGCTTTTTTGTACTGACAGGGCCCAGTGAAGACCTGAGCCCCCACTCCACTGGCAACAGTGAGAGGGAACAGGTGGTGGGAACAGTGAAAGATAACAGGCAGGGATAGTTAGCACTCTGCTCCTTCCTCCCCCTCTCCTGCTGTCATCTGGACCTACAAGAAACTCGGCCTTTCACTCCCAGCCTGCAGCAACAAAGCACAGAGGCAGTAGACAAGGAGGAAGCCATGCGGGCAGGCAAAAGAATGAGAACTTGAGGTCCTTCCAGACACTATCAAGAAAGAGGTGAATTCTGGGACCTGCGCCTTAAACGTGTGTGCTGATCTAACCACTGAATTTAGGAATAAACTGTGAAAGTGATTTTACCCTAAGACTCACAAGCTGTGGTAAAGGACTTTCAAAATGAATATTTATTCCACTCAATTGAATGACAGACCTATTAGATGCCAAGCATGACCAGGTGCTTCAAGTATGAATAAACGATGACTTCTATAGTATTCCAGGTTGCACAGCCCTAAGAATCAGACAGCCAGGTAAACTATCAATCAGTAGAGTACCAGATAACAAGTACTATCATCAGGACATATATAAGGAACAGCAAGCATGTAAGAGCAGCCAGTAACCAGGAGGGACTTAGAGCAGGGCTCATACAGAAGATTTGAGATGAAAATAGTTTGCCAAATGGTTGAATGACTTGAATGAATGAGTAGAAGATAAAAGTGAAAAAAGTTTACAGACAGACCCTAAGCAGGAGGTACTATTTGTGTGTTTCCTTCACAGTGAGAAATAATCATTTTCTGTTGCATGGATTCTTCTAACTGTGCTTTTCCCTGTACATGACTTCCTTCCACTGGACACATGCCAAAGTTTCCCCTACCTTTTACTTCCCTGCATCCAAGAGGATCTAATAACGTGTTACCAGGTCTTGCCAGAAAACTGGAAATCCCTCTTGGCCATCTGGTGGGAAAGAACATGCCTTATGCTTAACCATCCTGAACCGCTGATCCCAAGTTATCCCCTTTCTCTGGGAGACCAAAACACCTTCTATTGAGGGCTGGATCCCTCCTTGCATGAGCTGTGTCCCCTGATTGTCCCTTCCTGCTTATCCTCCCTGCCTCTTTAATCCTGGGCCTTAGGGATATTTCTGCAGGGCACAGAAGAAAGAAAAAAGTCTAGAGGCAAGGCCTCATTCTAGAAGTCTTCTAATCTGTTCTATTGGTCAAGTAAATCTTACCTCCTGTCTGAAATCTCTCTTGCTCAAACAAAAGTCTGCACATTTTTCAGAGAGCTCTCTGTCACTTAATGAAACCCCAAGTCCATTATGTCTTGTCACCGAAAGTGAGTTCTGACAATAACTGAAAAAATTCCTGGAGAGATGACAGTGCATGTGCCTGACTCTTTAAGAGACAACTGTGTGTGGTCACATGTTGCTTTGTGGATTGGCGGGTGGGTAGAGAAAGAGGCACCTGTCACTGACTCTCTCACCTGCTGACATGACCCATATGGAATTAATATGGTCATGTAACTTTCCTTTTCCGCCAATCTCTTAATGGGTGTATTGAGACCACTTATTTTAAATGTAATTGTAGTTTCATTAGGGCTTAATTCTTTCCTTACATATTCTGTTTCGGAGATGGGAGGCTTTTTTGCTTGCACTCATTGGTTCCTTCAAGGTACTGTTCCTTGGCCTCTAAATCTAGGATACATGAGGCAAAAAGAAAACCCATGGAACTGATGACAACGTTGTTCCTTCGGTCCTGAGGTCACTAGTATCTTCTTCTCTCCATCTTTTAGAGTCTTACGGACTTTTAAATACAGTTGCAGGGTTTTTACTTCACTTAGCAGAAGGAATAGGGAAAAGTGCATCTATTATACATTCCTAGAAGCAGAAACCTGATTATTCTTTTTAATGTTGAAAATGCCCAATATTTGCTCAAAGGGAGCATCCTCAAGTTGGATCCTGTCTCCTTTTGATATTCTCTTAGCAGACTTTGATAGCTTCCTGACTTCCTGTATAGCAAATTGCTCCAGGCTCATCATCTTACCATGTATGTAAAAGTATATATGTAAGTGTATGTGTTTCAAAACACTACCAATATTTTACTAGCAACATGATTAGAAAAACTAATTTGAGGTAGTTTCTTGTATTTTTAGTTTACGCTTTGCGTGAAGCACAAAAATCATTTGTTTTAAATTCTTTTGAAATGATTCCATTTTGTATAGGTATGTCAAAAATATATGATATTTCAAGGTTTATTCATTTTATTTTGCTTTTAAATTTTAGAAATTGCTTTATTTCTATTTTATTTTGGTTTTGTTTTGTCATTATGTGGGATATTACTTAGTTTTTATCTCAAATATACAAAATAAGGCATATTTAAAGATATCTAGCTTTTATCTCTGCTCCCTCCAACAGGTTCGCTCTCTATTACACTCATTTGAGGTGCTAGTTTCACGGTACTAAAAAATTTTTACATAAAATGTGGTTTATTTCAAGATTTTCTATTCTTTGTTAATGTCTTTTGTGCTATTCATGCATCAATCCTCATTGTTTCACTTGTAAAGGTATTAAGAACATGCTCTAGCATCTGGTTGAACTAGCACACTTTCATTGTTCTTTTTCAGAAGACCTTCTATTGCTTGTTGTTTGCCAAGCAAATTTATAATCAACTTAGCTAGCTTTTGAAATAAATCTAATGGTATTTGGAGAGGTATTATACTAAATTTACAAATTAGATTATGGACATATTTTGAAGATTTACCCAACAAACTTTCCAGACAGATCCAATGTGAGGTGTAAGAGAACAAGAACAGGTAAAAATAATCCTGAAGTATTTTGCCAGAGGAAATGAAAGAAGAGAGTAGCCAGCCACTGATACAGGAGCCGCTGTGGTAGCAGCGGCATTAGGAGCAGAATCCGTAAGCTTAATTTAAAATATGTTAGGTTTGAGAGGCCTATTATATAACTAATTGGAAATGTGGATCAGGCAGTTGGAAACATGAGCCTGGAACTCAGGGTAAAGGTCAGGACTGGAGATGTAAAGTTTGGAATCGCTGTCAAGAGGTTGATATTTAAAACCATGCAACTTTGATGTTGCCAATGGAAGGAGTAATGAAGAGAGACTCAATTCAGGCCAGAAGGACAGCTGTAGCACTCTTGTTCTTCAGAAAGTAAAGTAACTGATAAACAGCACAAGGAAGCCTGGAACAAGGATGGGTCAAAGCCGAGACTGTAGTTGTCTCAAGACCACCATACACAGAGAAAGAGTGAGCAGCATACTAGTCCAAAAAGTGGGGAACAGGAAAACAAAGCCAGAGATGGGTTAACTTGGGAACGCCAAGCCAGAGCAGAAGCAAAGCTCACAAAGGGAGCGGACTGGGTCTATGTGCCCAGGGGGTGTGCAGATGTAGCCAGTGTCTTGCACACACAATCTTCTTCAAGAAGAGATATTCTTGGGTGGCAGTGTCTTGGTGATGATTACATCCTGCAGTATCTACAGTGATGTTTTTCTCCCGGAATCTTTGTTACAAATAGTAGTTACAAACCTTGACTACCTCAATTATAGGAGGAATCCATAGGAAATATAGGAGAGTTTCAGAAAAAGTGAAAAGATGAGAATGAAGCCTTAGAAAATGGCAAGACCTCTTGAAAATCAATAGGCAGGACATATAACATCTGTGTTATAGGAGATTTTGTAAAGACACCCTGCAGCTGGAGACAGCTACAGCCACCAAGGAAAACAATCACAGCTGCCTGCCAGGGAACTCACCTCAAACATTCCTCCATCTCTGTATCATTTTCTCCAGAATCAGAGCCCTGAACAGAAATATCTGACTGGCCAAGTGTACGGAATGTGCTTCTTTACTGGCTGTGGCGCTGACAGGAGAAAACTCTCACTTTGGCCTCTATTGTGGGAGGTATGGTACTGAAATCTACCAATAATATGTGCAACAGGGGGAACTCTTCAAAAACAAGAAGGACTGAATGCTGGACAGCCAAAAAATTAAATGACAAAATGTTCATCACTCATGAATAAAGAATTCTGCAGACATGATAAATTTTAATCAGGGAACTCTGAGGAACTGAGAAAAGTGAAAAGGAGATAAGCCTGGAGACTAAAGACATCATTTTAATTGTAATTTCTCAAAAGCAGCAAAGGGTAGATTCTAGAAAGTGCCAGCTAATAAACTAAGGAGTGTTGGTAGCAAGGAATGGGCTGAATCGAGGAATCAAGGTTGAAAAGAGTCAAGATCAGGAAGGAAGCTGGTCAGGCAATATTTTAAAGAGCTTCTTAAATGGCTGATCTGTTACCAACGAAACATTGTGAAGCACAAGAGTCAATGCATTCAGTTATGGGCCTGTAATTCAGAAAGATCTTAAAAGCTTGGGAACATGGGCCAAACATACTGGAATAAATGGGACACACATACCTGGGGCAAATGTGAAGTTTCGCATGTGGTTTCAAAAATACAATTGTTCTTATGGGAGATGGACTTTAGCCTTCACTCAGAAATTTAATAGTGTAAGAGACTTGGAAGATCATGCATTAATAGTTCAATCGTCTTATTTAACAGGGATATTAACTTGAAGCCCAGAAAAAGGGACTTGCCCAAGGACTCACAGACAAATAGTAGTAAAATCAGAATTAGCAGTCAAGTCTGATGCCGAACTTTCTTAAAATACTTAAAAATTGCCCTAGAGTGCCTTTGATCTGACTCCCATTTCCAAGAAAATAATTTGATGAAGGTTACCAGCATGCATTTAATAGGTGCCAATGGCATTTTGCAGCTGCTAAAATATTACCACAAACTTAGCCTGTAATAAAAAAGGCATAGTGTTCAGTGCTGGAAAAAAGGTGCAGCATCTTCTACCCAAGTCAGCCAACCTTGGAGGACTGCACTTGTTTCCCTCAATCACATTTAAAAAGGATTCTGGTTAATGTAAGCTCTAAAGAGTGAATCCTTAAAGATGGATCCTGGGTGGTTAACTGCACCTAAATGTAAAACATAGCCAAGCAAACATTTGCTGCAGAAAGGTCACACAGGTACTCTGCATCCCAAGAAAATCCCCCACACACAACTTTGGGACTTTCAAAGTTGTTTTCTATTTATGCTGCCTGAATCAACCAATAGACTGTGAGCTGCATCCACCAATCAGAAGTCAACAAGTATCAATCAGTCAGAACTAAGCAAGCATGTATCCCTCATTTGCATAAGTGGGCCCATGTGGCAACCTGGGTGGGAACTTTTTCTATAAAACATAGCCCTCTCTTTGTTCTCTGGGATTGAATCTTTGTTTCTCACTGAAGTCTGTATCTTTTTGGTTTGCAGACTGCACACAAAAATAAAGTCTCTCTTAACCCAGTACTTCTTTCTCAGTCATCTTGTTAATACTCACTAGGGGGGGGATTCAGAGGAGGGATGGTGAAGTTTCTGAAGCATGACCACAGAAATGGTTGAAGAAAAAGTAGATGGAAAAGCAGCAGCTAAGGGAAGAGACAGTAGCCACCCTCCAATGTATCAAGCATTCTTATGAGAGAAAAAAAGATGTTTTCTAAGCTGCCCTGACAGCAGAACCAGGGTCACTGGGCACAAGTGATGGAGTAAACATGTGCCACTACAAGGGAGCATGAGCTCCCCTGTCGGTGAAGCTGCATGAGTACAATTTCATTTTCATCCACCAGTGAGGGATGCCGCAGCAAGTAACATTAAGTGTCTTTCAACCCCTAGCTTTTTGTGATTCTATTACTTTCCTAATTCAGACATTATTTTTTTCTACCAGATATTAAGGTCTTTGAAATTAAGCTCATTATAATGTCTCAGAAAGAAGTGACCCTGTCTTACACTCTCTGTGGTGCCCACAGTGCCTAGAACAATGGAAGATGCACAGAAAGTGTTTAATCAATACTGGGTGGCTGACAGAGCCTTTGATATTCTTTTCTGTTCCTTCTCCTTCTGCCACAATCATTGATCCTGATCCACTAACTGCAGAGCAGGAAAGAGAAAATTGTCACCCACACACACATGCATGGTATTATAAGGGCATCTTCAAGGAAAGAGAAAAAGGATTGAGAAATGGGTTTTAAAATTTACATGCTTGTGCACGATAATACTTAAACATACACAGTTCTTGGAGAAAAAGAGCTAAATTCTGGCTTCATACCTTTATACACAAGATCACACACAACAAATCCTGACATTGTGACTGTACTTGTCTCTTTTCTCTGCCCCATATTTTTTTTCTAAAGCCATTCTCTTTTAATGTTGAGATGCATGCTATTACAATAAGATGAAAAGAAGTTCAGTTTGAAGAGCTGGGAAGAGAGTGGGTGAGGGCAGATTTATGGCAGAGCTTCTGGCTCAGATGTTGCATCTAATTCAGATTCTCTCTTGCTTGACTCTGTGTTTGGCAAAGTGACTTCAATGCTGAGCCTCAGTTTCCTCAACTGAAAACCAGAAATAACATTGCTTATCTCAATAGGTTGTAAGTAGAATTAACACAAAGTTTTAAAATAAACACAGGCACTCATGAAAATTGTTCCCTGTGGCTGGGCATGGTGGCTCACACCTATAATCCCAGCACTTTGGGAAGCCGAGACGGGTAGATCACCTAAAGTCAGGAGTTTGAGACCAGCCTGGCCAAAACAGGTGAAGCCCTGTTTCTACTAAAATTACAAAAATTAGACAAGTGTGGTGATGGGTACCTATAATTCCAGCTACTTAGGATGCTGAGGCAGGAGAATCGCTTGAACCCAGGAGGCGGAGGTTGCAGTGAGCCAAGATCAGGTTACTGCATTCCAGCCTGGGTGACAAGAGTGAACCTCTGTCTAAAAATAAAAAAAAAATAATAATTGGTTCCTTTGCATTTGCACCTGATGCTTCTCCAACTAAATCATCCTATGACATTTCAAAGCCTTTGCTCTACAGGAATTCTTATTTCCAATATCACTTGGGAAGTTCTGACCTTGGCTAAGAGTGAAAATTGTGTGTTATTTGCCATCTTTGTTCAATTGATAGTGATTATCCAGAACAATATTACAAGTGTTTCTAAGCCATCCAAGGCACTTTAGGAAGAAACAGGAGAACTAGAATAGTTATGCTGGGTACCAGAGCAGAAAGTGGCTGCAAGAATGCCACATATTTGCCATCTCCGCCTTCAGCAGTAAAGATGAAGGAAATCAATGATAAAAAATCTGGATCAAAAGCCTGAATCTGCATTTTGATTAATTTATCCCAATTACTTTGGTCTCAGTTTTCGTAACTGTAAAATGATCGAGATTATTTTAAAAGCTGGTGTTGATGATGACAATGACACCTGCCCTATGTGTCTCCTCAGAGCACTGAGAATAATTGATGTGTTTGAAAAGCTGAAAGCCATAAGCCAATGCCAGGTACTAGAGCCCATCAGACATGCATATGCAAAGACAGACTGATAGAGCCGAACCTAGCCAGGAAATGTAAGGCTCTAGTGATGTTAAAGGTAAAGGAAGAGATTCAGCAACGACAAGGAGGAGGGGGACTAAATAGTTTTGCTCTCTCAATTTGCATAGAGGTTTCCATAGCCAACGTACCTCTTTAACCTGTGATGTTGAAGAATCACTAGAAAATAAAATCAAGGACATTGCAAAGGAAAACACTGTATTACTACTGAATTAATGGGCTGCTTCTCATTCTTCTCTGCTCTCACAAAGAGGGAAGTGGGCATGTGAGGGCTGAAGCTTTAGGAACAGTTTATCGTCTCCAGGGACATTACTTTTCTTGCTTACAGAATTGGAAGTCCTGAGTGGCAGGCCCTTCCTTTTAATTTAAGGGAAGACTTAGAGGTAGGAAAAGCTCCTTCTGACAAATGGTAAGAAAGGGTCAATTATTCAAACTCGTGTTTATTAAGTTCTAGTAAGTACGAAGGGCCCGGCTGTGGGGGCTGAAAAGCAAATGGTGATTGCTATAGGTGAGGTCTGAGAGATGTCCTTTGAAGGTGAATTAGGTGCAGGTTTGATGAAGACGATATTTGGTATAAGGAAACTCATCTTAGGCCAAATGGCCTTCTACGAACATGGTGAAGAAAGAGCTCCCCATGTGAATACAGTGAATCTGAGCAGTGCCCAAAGAGTGGGCATGTGTGTATGTGTATGAACATGTATGTCTCTGTGTATGAACATGTATGTCTCTGTGTGCAAGGGTGAGGTGGGGTGAAAGCTAGGAGACAAAGCGTAGGAGGGGAGTGCTACAGAGAAATGGAAAACTTCGGAAAAACCCTTGAAAGCCTGATTCAAATCCTCCAAGCAGGTCACCAGAGACAGCAGGGAGGAGCAGAAGAAAAGGACACTAAAGGAGCCATAGGCAGTTGGTATTAGTACAGTCTTTGTAATATTATCCATAATAGCTTGTCTGTGATTTTTTTTTTTTTTTTTTTTTTTTTTGAGATGGAGTCTTGCTCTGTCACCCAGGATGTAGTGCAGTGGCATGATCTCAGCTCACTGCAACCTCCGCCTTTCAGGTTCAAGCAATTCACCTGCTTCAGCCTCCTGAGTAGCTGGGATCAAAGGCACATGCCAGCACACCCAGCTGATTTTTGTATTTTTATTCGGGTCTGACTTTCACCATGTTGGCCAAGCTGGTCTCAAACTCCTGACCTCGTGATCCGCCTGCCTCGGCCTCCCAAAGCGCTGGGATTACAGACGTGAGCCACCACGCCTGGCCGGGTCTGTGGTTTTTATTTAGTCTCTAGCAATCGTTACAATAAATGCCAGTCCTGATTTACTTACACAAGTAAGCCCTCTCTTGACTTCCCAGTGTCTGTTCACGTGCCACACTTTTCCAGCCCCCTCCTTGGAGTCCTTGGAGAGCTGTTGCTTTTCTCTTACACCTTTCTCTTCCTTTCTATTTCCATCACTCACTGTCACATTTTTTCCCTTCCAATTTTTTCTCATTGCTTTTCTACTTTGTGAGGGATTAACTTTGCCCAAACAAAGGTTTAGCCTCAATGGGCCCCTAGGGGCTAACCTTTAAGCTTATGGCATGTCCTGCCTGATAAGACCTTCTGAGCACAGGGCCAGTGAAACTGCACAGAGATGCACATCACAAAGGTTGTCCTGCCCAGTTTTCTAAACCATCTGCCTGTCTCCTGTCCTTTTTCTTATTTTCCAAAGACCACCACAGACACCAAGGCTCAGGTTAGTCTTTATGAACTCTGATGCATAATGTCATGTATGATATGCCAGGAACTGTGAATTAATCTCACTTAATCCTTGCAAGACAACTGGATGGCAAGTCTTAGCAATGCCCACTTTATAGTGGAAAATCTGAGGCTTTGAAAGGTTAAACAATTTGTCTAAAACTGCAGTGAATGTGGCAGTCAGGTCTGTCCACCTGCAGCATCTGGATTCAGAGTTGCTGTGCTAGAGAGCCTCACGTGAGACTTCTACTTATCTAAACTTAAAAACAGTTGTTACTTTGAATTCTGAGAAACCAACTTTTGATAGTGGAAAAGAGGCCAGGTATAACCATTCTTAGTCCCTCTGTTTCAAGAATAAGGACAGTTAGGATAATTACTCCCTACCCCAACCCATCACCCTAGAAGGATCTATCTGCTAATAGTCACTTGGTATCCACAAAGTCAGACTTCATTATCCCCTAATAAAAACTCCCCTGGCAACATTCTAAGAGGTTTATGTGGGGTGCTGCTCCCCATTTCCATCCTCTCTAGGAACCTCCCCTTTTTGACACACTGCTGAATCATCTGCCAGGCCTCTGACCACTCACCTTCATTTTGCTCAGCCACAGGTAGACTCCTGAGTGAATGGAGCCCACTACAGTGCACTCACATCACATTAAGGAATGCAAATATACATTAAGGTGGAGAGAGACAGAGAAAAATAATGATAGCTGCATAGGAGATTCCTGGCATCCCATTCATTAAGGAGATATGTATGGCCTCAGTGGCCTTAATATGGCTGATATGAATATACTGTCCCCACCAAGTCTGTATTCTTTCCTAAGCACCACTGAAAATATAGGCATCTCACCAAGCTAAGGGTCCTGTTCATGTTTACAATGCCCATGTTTCATAACGTTTGCTTACTAAAGGCAAAGTACAACTTCATCTCATACCCATCTAAAGAAACCATACTAGCCCCATAGTAGAGGATAACACAGCTGGTCTGACTCACTAAGAAGTCATGTGTCAGTTTCCAGTGAAGTGCTTCTAAAGAGATTTGCCAAGTCTAGTTTTTTTCTCACAAGCAGACTTCAGAACCTAAATTTTCCATAAGCTGTGACTCCGCAAATTTGCCTGGGGA
The DNA here is from genome assembly GCA_036589455.1 of Ateles fusciceps. NCBI lineage: Eukaryota > Metazoa > Chordata > Mammalia > Primates > Atelidae > Ateles > Ateles fusciceps. The sequence goes on along the minus strand of JAZHEH010002724.1, from coordinate 617,566 downwards.
TTTGTGATTGGATCACTGGGGAACTGACCCACCCAGCTGCAGAGATGCCAGTTCAAGGGTTATGTAGAGTTAGAGCCGCAGTCAGCACCAAGAAAAACGAACCCTGTGTACTGAAGATTTAAGAGCAAAAAAATAAGAGGAGAACAAGGAAACCAGGCTATAGAGAAGAGAGTGGAGAAGGAGATAAACATATATTTAACATATAATTTAAAAGAAGGATCACTATCAAGCCAGAGAGAGTGACTGAAAGAGAAAGAGATTGGGAATGAGAGCAGAAAAGTAACAGGGGACCAAGGAAACAGAGCTATAGAGAGGAGAGTGGAACAGGAGCAAAACAGATTTAAAAAGAGTGGTCACTATTGAGCCAGAGAGAATGAGTGAGAGAGGAGAGACCGGTCATGAGCCTTCTTGGTGATGGGTCCTGACAGTGTGGCCCTTGTCCCAGGATCCCAGGCCTCTCAGGCCCAGGCCTCCCTTCTCCTTTGGCAGGAGCATCCCTAACGACACACAGGAATGATTTCTGATCTATATTCAGCTTCTGTTGCCCCGACTTAGTCTAACACACCCCACAAGTTTACCCTTTTTCTTACCTGCTAATGCCAAATCGACAACCTAATTACCATGCATATGTGATGACTATTACCATGTGAATAGCAATAACTATGCACCCTTTCTAATTTCCAATTCTGATCCAGAAACAGAAGTCATTCACAAGCCCTTCTTATCAGCTTTTAAAAACGACCCCCATGCCAAAATGGTGGCTCAGCTTCTGCACATTGCAGTGATCGTGCTGGCCCTCTCCAGAACCCTTGCACTCTCCAGCCTTTAACAAAGATAAATCTAAATGCTTATTTTAAAGTCTCTTTTCAACCATCCTTGCCCTCCAATAATTTTTTTCCTGCAGAGCCGTTTCTGGCTGCTGTTACCACACACACACACAGCCACCCATATTTTTTTTTCCACTCTGGGTCATTCTGGCCTTCATTTGTTTTTAGTCGGCCCCCATTCAGTTTCATTTTCTCATATTCTTCACCACAGCTTTGAGATGTGCACCTTTAACAGCCACATGAGTGGAATGGAAGGTGGTAGACAGATACTATGGTTCAATATTAACAGGAGGATGGGAAAGAGGCAATGCTGCTGTCAGACACAAGAGGAAAGGAGGAGGATGTGGGGGGAGCAGAAAGAGCTGAGTAATAAGCGCATGGGGAAATCAAGTTAAAAGTAACCAAGAGGTAACCAACCCAATGACGGCATGGCACTAATTATACACGTCTTACCTTGTGACACCTCTTCTAATTTTCTATCTCGCATCTCTTACAACTTTGTGTAAGTTCCCTGAGGGCAAGTTCCCTTATACTCTTGTTTTGTTTTGCTGTTTCATATGGAACATTAATATTTGCTGATCAAATGATGTATTAATTGATTGATCTTCCAGCTGCTTGCACTCCAAATAAAACTATACACATTCCAAATGGTACCATTTGAGTGAGGGAGAGGAGTGCTGTTAGAATTAGTGGAAACCGCATTTTTTCCCTGAAATGCTTGGAAGGAAACACCTTCTGTAACCCTTCCTGTCTAATGGCTGCAAAATAATTTGGCATTAATTTTGATTTCTCTTAAGTATTCAAGTGCCCATAACAGTCTGACACATAGTTGGCACTCCTTTAACATTTGAAAATGACTGACTGGCACACTGAAAAATACTTTCAGTAAGAATTGAAATCTACTGTTGATTGTCCCATCAGGAGACTTAGGGACCTTGGAAGGAATACCCATGTCATGGGGTCATCCTTTGAGCAAGGCTGCTAGGATGAATAGGGTCCATAACAGAGCTGTGTGAGAAACAAAAGGGAAAAAAAAATTGGTCCTGGAAGGTAACAGTATTGCAAACAATTAAAGAGAATAAAAGAAAATGACAATGCACGTGGTACATACATTAGCTGGCTAAATCTGCCAAAACAAAATGTCACTGAGTGGCTTCAACCACAGAAATTTATTTTCTCTGTTTTAGAGGCTGGAAGTCCAAAATCAAGGTGTCAGAAGGTTCCTCTGAGGCCTCTCTCCTTGGCTTGCAGACGGCCGTCTGCTCACTGTGTCCCTTCTTCTGTGTGTATGCCCCCTGCCCCTGTGTCTCTCAGTGTGTCCAACATGCCTCTTGTTAGAAGAATGCTAGTCACAACGGATAACTTCATCACCTCTTTAAAGGCCCTATCTCCAAATACAGTTACATGCTGAAGTACTAGGGGGTTAGGTTTCAGCATAGGAAAGTGAAAGAGGGCACATATCAGACCATACAATATAGATGCCGACTCCAAAGCATTCTCCTAGCTGCACAGTCATTCTGGGAAGTAAATAATTTTAATATCCAATATTAACAGTTTAAGAAAGTGAATATTAAAATGGTAATGAGTCTGCCTTAGATCCAGAAGCTAGAAGTGACAGGCTTGGATTCAAACCTAAAACTTCTGGCTCTCAACAGCATGCACTTTCTACTTCAGCACTCCGCTATGAAACAAAAGAGGATGAGCAGTGAAATATCCAGAGAAAAAGCATAGATGAGAACTGTCAGAAAAATTGAAACATTTCATCCAAACCGAAGGACTCCTGTGACTCTCCAGAAAATCCACGGCCGTACCTTGTTTCTAAATCTCTGAATAAGTTATCTGAATTAACTCTTTCTGCTTCCATTTTGGCATTAAAAAAATTTAAAGCAATAACATGTTCTTTCTCTTTCCCCAGGGATTTTGAGGGCACCTGATACAGATAGTACTTTTAAAAAAATCTTTGTATCATTAAAATCTGCAAATCTAGAGAAAAGCAGACATTATATCTTAATGACTGCTCATATATTTATTAGGTTAATGACTGCTCATATTAAAAATAATGGCAAAACCGCAATCACTTTTGCACCAATCTAATACCAAGATTCAACATTTTAAAAATTTTGTCACTTTTGCTTGATCTACCTATATTCCTATGTATTATTTTTCTATTATTTATCTCTATCCATCTACCTATCTACCTATCTATATTTTTTATAAACCATTGTGACATTCCATCTATAAATAGCTTATCATGTATCTCCAAAAACACGTCTCCATATGCCCACATAACCATTTTAAACACCTAACAGAATTAAGCAATTTTCTAATGTCATATAACAATCAGATTACATTCAAATTTACATACTCATTCTCAAAATTGTTTCATAGTTTAGGATTTTTTTTAAAAAAACTCAAATTCTAACCAAGAGGCACACATTTCATATTATGTCAAATTTGTTAAATTTCCTTAATCAAGAATCATTACTTCATTCTGTTTTCATGATGTTACCTAGATGAAGAGTCCAAGCTATTTTATTTAGTACAAATGTCCCACATTTTGAATTTGTCTAATTCTCTTCTTACGGTGTTATTTAACTTGTTAACCCATTCCCCGTATTTCCTGCAATCTGGAATGCAGAGCTTAAGATTTCATTCATTTTAGATTAAATATTTTAAGCAAGCCACACTCATGAGTAGCACTGAATTTCATTCCACATCACAACAGGAGGCAGGTAATGTCTGATTAAATTGCTCTTAGTGAAGGTGAGTTTAGTCGCTCGGTGGCAGTACTTCTTATGTGAAGGTTAAGTTGTATATGGAGTGTTACGTAGGCACTTTGCAATCATCCATTACACAGCAGCCTTTCCACACTGTTTTAGCACCTGTTGATGGCGCTTGCCCTGTGAACACCATTGAAACTATACCCAGTTAGGTGAGTGCTAGTCCAGTTCTTAGATGACTGAGGGAGGAGGTTCCTTGGGCACAGCTACCACCTCTCTGCCATCTCTGGGTTTCTCTGGACTCAGGCACTAAATCTGACATGCAAGGTGTACTCAATAAGGTATTGTTTTTAATGATCCTAACTCTTTACTATTTGGCTGCAGAAGATAATATAGCAGGTGCCTGGAAATCCACATAAAAAAACCAAGATCAAATTTGAAGCTTATTTACCTATTACACTGCCAAAGGCTATTCCCAATACTTCCAAAACTATAATAACATGTAAAAAGCATGGCACATATATACATTTTACATTGGGATCAGTCATTTGACCTCTTTCCCTTCTTTTGACTTGGTTTAACCTGAGCCCTTTTTGTCCATTTTAAGACTGCTGACAGAATTGATTTCAGGCCTCTGAGGGCAAGTGTTTTCTCAATTCTTTGAGAGAAAGCACATGGGCAATACTATGCACACCACTCTTTATTCTGAAAGCTGACTTGATGATAGTATAGGGGACTGAAATAAAACATCTCTTACTAACACGCTGACTGCCCTCGCTCAATCAAAGAAGCAGCACTGAACTTTCAGGATCTCCATCCAAAAACCAAACTATTGAAAGACCTGAATACACAGGACACAAAAGAAGAAATAATGATTACTACACACTGAAGGCAAAAGCTTCCTCTTCTGCTCCACCAGACTGCAAGCATTTTGGGAACAGGGATCTGTCCAATGCCCCTTTGCCTCCCCGTCACCCATGCTAGAGGCTTTACACTCAGGACTGTTGAAGTAAATCTTTTTTAATTGAGTTAGTAAGCAGCCCTCAACAATCAAATCAATGCAAATCGTAACAACAAAAGATCATTTTCAACTACCAAATTAGAGAAGATTTTCAAACTGTTTAAAGACACTATACCATTAACTATAATAAAGCAAGACTCCAAAAAGCATAGAGTATGCATTTCTTAGAGCATAGAAGAAATATTCCAAAATATCAGCACTATTACCTTGGGAAAGTAAGATATGTAGGTACTATTTTTCTTATGCTTTGTTCAGTTTTTTCATTGTGAATATCCATATTGGACTCTACTGTTCAGTTCAGTATTTTTCAACCGTAGTTCAACAAACATGTTCATTATCGGAGGAAGCAACATTCACAAACAAAATGAGTCCTTGTCCTGCTTCCTCCAGGATACTATGTGTGTGGACCACAGACCCTGCAAAAGCAGTGATTATTCTGATCATTCTGTACATGTGCTCTCTAGGACTAAATGCCTAAATGACCTTCATATAGTGGGCATAAATATGTGTGAGTGTGTATGTGTTTTCTATTTTATTTCTTTCTTCCTCAGCAGGTGTGTTTGAATAGCAGCCCATTACTGCTGGCTTGGTGTCATAAATATTTATAAGCATGCTCCAAGGAAGCTATTGTATCATAAACTGGCCAGTGGCATGGCCGGCTGCTATTTCAGAGTGGAGGTGAGAGACAGCTTCTGGGGAGGTGGGCTCTACCCATCATGAAGCGCTGCAGTCTGTGAGGCGTGAAGGTCCAGGGGTGGACCTGATTGCTGTAGAGTATGTTAAATCCATTAAGTCCATGCTGCGTTGCATTTGCCTTAGTTTACAAAGAGAGAGTTTTACAATTCAGTTAGCCCTTTTAACACACAGGGTTAAATGTATTCCCACTGGTAGTTTTAAAGACCTGTGTGTTTGTTATTGTGGGTGTGTGGGTGTATGTGTGTGTGGGAGAGAGAGAGAAGGAGAGAGACAGAGAGAGAGACTGAGGTCAACATTAGTGTGATAAGGAATATTTAAAGCTTCTGGCCACTGTGTGCATGCCAAAGCCATGGAAGTACCCTGCCTTCTCCTGGTGTGAAGGATGGAATCATGCCCATATGAGGGACCCCAAAAATGAGGACCTTTAAACTGGGACTCAGTCCACCATACACCAGAGAAAGGCTGAGCTCATTGTATTTGACCAGCACAAGTGTACATGAGATGGCAGATACCCTCCACTCCAACACACGTTCCAAACATTGCTAATACCAGAATGGTCTCTGGCAGTTAACAAATGACCTCTTGCCAGCATGGTGGCTCACACCTGTAATCCCAGTACTTTGGGAGGCCAAGGCGGGTGGATCACCTGAGGTCAGGAGTTCGAGACCAGTCTGGCCATCATGGTGAAACCCCATCTCTACTAAAAATACAAAAGTTAGCCGGGCGTGGTGGAGCATGCCTGTAATCCCAGCTACTTGGGAGGCTGAGGGAGGAGAATTACTTGAACCCAGGAGGCAGAGGTTGCAGTGAGCCAAGATCATGCCACTGCACTCCAGCCTGGGTGACAGAGCAAGACTCTGTCTCAAAAAATATTAATAATAAAATAAAATAAATGACCTTTCTGCCTCCCCAAGCTTTTCAAACAGTTGATTACTTAACCCCGAGTCTCATGCAGTGGTCAGAACTCTGAATCTAGGTTCAGACCACCTAACTAGCTTAATGCCCTAATTCTGCCCTGTACTCAAAACAAGTCACTTAAACACAGACTTACTTTTCTCATTTGTAAAATGCACCATTGCACTAAATGTGTTAGAGCATGTAAAGTGTTCTCAACTGTGTTTGGTACATGTTAAGTGCTTGATAAATACTGGCTCTCATTTTCTTCATTATTACTACAGTAGTTTTTTTTACCTGGAGCAGGAATGCCTTAGTATGGGCTCCACTGCTCCTCCTTCCTCCAATCCACGCATCCAGAGCAAAGCTTTCAATAAAGGCTTGAAGGCCTGGTGGTTTATTTGGGACATAATCCCAGGGAGAAGGAACAGGGAGTAAAAAACGGAGAGAAAGCCCATACATGAATGTATTATCCAGCTGGCCATCACCACAGGGAAGTGATACTCAGTTCAGCTACAGCTTCCAAAGGAAATGAACGAAATGGGTATCAGAACAGTCTGCCTGGAGGTGAAAGGCAGAAGTATTGGTTATTGGCTTGAGGGAAGGTGCTGGCTTCTAGCACCTGCGAGGAGCTGGTTGAAATCCACTTGCAATGTTCACCACCAAGTAACTGTAACAAGATGGACTGTAGAAGACAAGTCTCAGCTCATAAAAGGTGCCCCACTTAAAAGCCCGAGACTGTGACCCTTTCTGGTTCAAATCCATCCAAGTCTGTCTAAAGGGCTGATGGGAGGAAGCCACTCACAGTTCTAATCTGCAAGATCTAAGGAGTTTAATAGAAAAGACAGATGACTGCACATGTCAGAGCTGACAACCAGCCTGGCGAATAAGACCCCTGATGCATCAGAAGGCAAATGCTCCTCCTCAACAGCTCAAGAGGTACAATGAAAGGTGGAGACATGGGGTGCAAATGTTAGGTGATGTGGTGACGTGGAGGTCATGGGAGGAGAATGGGACAGTTTCTTGCAGTAGGTGCTGGAATATCTGCTTTTGTCTCCATCCACATTGACCCCCCCATTGGCCCCCTCCCTCCATTGTTTGAATGTCACAGTCAAATGGCAGTAACTCTAAAACCATGTAAAGTCAGAATATTGTGTCATGGAAGTTTCCAGAAGACACTGAGAGCAAGAGACACAGAAGGACTTACTGTTAGACCAGGAAGTAGAAATGGCCAAATTATCCCAACAGACAGTAGAGGAGCATTTTATATCAGATTTTCTTAGAGTCAACCAGCCTTAGATACCTGAGGTGTGGGGTCCATCAAAATGGCCATCTGAGAAACCCAGGAATGTGGACACTGTATGTTTTTGAGACACTCCAGAAGGAAAGATTTCTATGATCCATTCTAGACGGGTGATTCAGGAAATTCTATTTCATATTATTGTTTTACTATTTTGCATTCTTAACTACTAGTTCAAACAGCAATGGTTGAAGTCACACCTATTTCATCAGATTCATTTGAGAATCACATTAGACAATAAAAATGGGAAAAAAAACTTTAGTAATCTTAGGGAAACAAGATTTCTCCTCTTCTTTCTACTTCCTATTATTTGCATTACCGCTACACTATTATTTCTGTAAAACACCATTAAGACATTTAAATAATTTTTAGTGGGAACCTTCCTAAAAATCTATGATATGTATCTGGGCATTTTAAAACAAAAGATACAGAAAACTGACATTTTCCATTGCTGTTTCAGATTTTTCATTGCGAATATCCATATTGGCCTCTACTGTCATATAGTATTGATATGTGATGGCCGATTTGTCACTACCCAGGATGGCCCTTCGCTGACATGGCTTTTATGATTTTTTGATTCCTCCCTTATTATCAGACTGACAGCTGTCATCTTTGTGTTGTCAGTCTTCCCGCCTCCTGTTCTCTGCTATGTTTCTAATCAGTCCAGTGACCATATATTGTTAAGTAAACATGGAGAGACAAGATCTGGCAGAGGACCTTTGTATCTTGATTGTGTGGGGTGGGCAAGGTAGGGGAGTGAGCATTTGTGGATACATGTATATGAAACAATTTGGAACATGCCTCTGGAAGCCTAAATACTAATACTAACCTTCTGAAACATTGTGTGAAATAATGCTGTCTCTGGGAAATCCATACATACAAGCGTCATGGCAGATAAAATGAAAATAGGTAGGGACCTACTGAAGTGCCACGTAAAAAGGGCAAAAAAAAAAAAAAGGCATCAAATGCAAGCAGATTAAACTTGTAGCAGCCCAAGGTTTGGCCTAAGAATGACACTGAATTATTCCATTCTCACAGCCATTATAGAGGATGCACTTATACACACGTTGTCTTCACACATTCTTGATAATGCACAACCATGTCCTACCTAAAGAATTTTATTATTGCATTTGCAAGCCAGGGCAGCTGGTAGGAAACTGAAAAACTCTTCCAAATTTTTAAAACTACTGACACACTAAATTTAGGGTCGGAGGATCTGGGTTCTAGTCAACCGCCAGGCTAAGCAAGTCACAGCCCCTCATAAAGGGATACTTTCTCATTTGCAAAATAGGAGCCAGCTCATTTTTTAACTTTCTTTGAGCTCTTACTTCTGGAATACAGATTTTCAAGGAAAGGGACCTGAACCTTGAAAACCAGAATTTTGTCAAAAATAGTTGTTCATACCTGGGATAGCAGTAGGAACTTTTAAGCCAGCAATATGGATGTTAAAGTTGAGGACAGATGTCAACTTTGGATTTAAACATTCTCTGTTATTTAACAAACCCCATCTAGGTACAGCTAACTATAATGGTCAAAATATTTAAACTAGTATGGCAGACAGAAACCAACCAATTTGAGCAAATAAATAACCAGTATAGTTGTACTGAGGGGTAGGAGGGGCAGCGAATATCAGTTCTGGGACTGTCATTCTCAAGGGCAGCATCTTTCACTACCTTGCTTGGTGCCTTTCTTGTGGGAACTGAAAACAAATGGATGTTGTATAAATGAATGATTGTGTGAGTGCATGAACCAAATATGTTACAGGTAGGTGATCACTGTCAAAGTTTATGCCTTTAAGAAAGAGGAGTGTGAAGAGAAGACCAGAGGAACACTATATTTTCTGAGCAAGATGAAAAGAGGATGCAGTTAAGGAAACAAAGAAGGGGTGATTAAAGTGTTTGTTTGAAGAAAAACAGAAAGAACAATGTACTTGTTAGGCCAGGGAGAAAAATATTTCATAAAGAATTTGGCAATCAACAATGTCAAATTCTGTAGAGGGGAACTACGTCCTGTTGCTTTTGGCCTTCTGGTCGGTGTTTTTTGTTTTATTTGGTTTTCTTTGCTTCCCTTAGAGGATGAAGACAAAAAGAGAGGCTATTCAAAATAACAGGTCACCACAGTTCCTTCTTTAGCAATTGGTGCAAAAGTTCAAAGGGGAAGGGCAGGCATAGCTGCAATATAAAAGCTTATCCGTGGACTTTATCTATGCATGATATGTCTTTCATTACTGCCATTCCACACATGCGCAGAGAGATTGAGAGCTTAGTCACTGCAATCTACCTTATGTCACATTTCTCGAGGGTTTCTATTCTGCCTGTCTGGTTCTAGCTAGCTGCCAGATGCTTTGCCAGATGTTCAAAATGTGGACATGGTTATTTAGTTTCTAGGGACTGCAGCCTCTAACACCCAAATCTAACAATTTTCACTGAGGATTTTAGGGCATATAAATTGCAGATGATGAGGTGTACTTCTTTGAAGCCAATCAGAGTAACTGGCTGGAGTCTCTTAATGAATAAACTCAGATTAGGCCGGGAGTGGTGGTTTATACCTATAATTCCAGCATTTTGGGAGGTTGAGGTTGGTGGATCATTTGAGGCCAGGAGTTCGAGACTAGCCTGGCCAACATGGTGAAACCCCATCTCTACTAAAAATACAAAAAATAAGCCAGGCGTGGTGGCACCTGCCTGTAATCCCAGCTGCTTGGGAGGCTGAGGCAGGACAATTGCTTAAACCCAGGAGGCGGAGGTTGCAGTGAGCATAAATTGTGCTGAGCAAAGATCGCGCCATTGTACTCCAGCCTCGGCAACAGAGCAACACTGTCTCAAAAAAAAAAAAAAGCTCAGATCACTGGTTCAGACCACGTATAGTCCAGTTTGTGTGACCTATGTTCTGTAGCTAGGCCTCCATCCACATCCGCAGCCATCTTGCTAGCATGTGTCACAAGAGCCGCAGAGGCATGAAAGTATACATGGATCAGTATAATCATTTACTGTTACTCAAAATTCTATGAAGCAAATGTTCCACCCTATCAATAAAAACTCTCTCCTCTTCCTTATCCTTTACCTACTTACTGAGCTGAGAACCTTATATGCAATAATGCTCAGACTGTCTCAATGAAGCAACAACTATTATTATCTCCAATGTAGGGATAAACACTATACATAGAGAAGTTGAGAGGTTCAGGGTCATACAGCTAGTAATTAGCAAAATCAAAACTGTTCATCCAGAAAGCCCAATTTTCTTGGCACTATGTTTATCCTTTCTCATCAAAAGGGTAGCATATTGTTGGAGTTCAGAATAATTTTCCCATTAAGCCAAGTACATGCTAGCTCTTCACCTTCCTAGAACAGAGACCACAGAGCCTTCTTCCAGGCCTCTGTCTCTTAGCCTGAGATGACTCCTAGGCCTGTCACACTTTGTATGCCTGGTGAATCAAAGCACTGCCTGATTACACAAGAGAGAGTACTATCACTCTCTCCTGTACATAAATTAAATATATATAAATGTGTATACATACATGTATGCATTAGCCATATCTCAACTTTAGACCCTATGTATGTTACCTTCACATTTCTACACCTGATGCCCTATTTTGAGAGGGAGAAAGGGAAAAGAAGAAGAACTATGACAAACATAACTACTCATTATTGTACAATTACAGGAGACATTTGTTCATGGAGCTTTAAACAGTAGTTTGCTACTATCTACACCCTTGAAATCCTGACAGTGATTATGGAGTACCCTCTCAGAATCACATGGGGAAAAGTTTGATTTTCTTCTTTGAATATTCCAAGTATCTTCATGCCCAATCATTATCTAGACACTCCCTGAGGTCTGACATTTTGCTATGTCATGTTGAAGTGACAAAGCAGCCCTTACAGTACTGTGTGGTCCTTGATACTCCTGTGCTAGCTTCTTCTCAGATTGTTGCCCTCTTAGGGGAGTTTGGCCCAAGGAAGTGCCCACAGGTAGCATAGACATCACTGCTACACAACTCTCTCCACTGGTATGTTCTAAGCACACCCACAGAGAAACTCCACATACGGATTATTCCTGGGTTGAGCCCCAGAGTTTTGCCTCTAACAGTATCACATGAGAAAATACATGTAATTTTCATCAACTTGAAACCTGACCTTCTTTAGATTTCTAGAGCAGGTGTATGTATTTGTTGATTCAAAAATATGTATTGAGGCCCTATTATGTCTCAGGCACTGGGGAAAACATGGTGAAAAGACCAGACACTTGCCTTCATGGAGCTTACTATGTAGTGCTAGAGGCAAACCAAATAATTACTCAGAAAATGTAAAACTGTATCTCAGATAATTGTTTATAAAAAAGAGGCAAAGAGTTCCACTTGTGGGAAAATAAAATGGATATATATTTTTCATATTCTGTCTGCCAACATCACTAAAACATTGCACTGTGTATACAAGACAAAGATTAAAAAAAAAAAAAAAGGTATGGAAGTTGGAGAGAAGGCAGGCAGGCTGACTAGGACCCAAGGAATGCAAAAAACAACAGGGAGATGAGTATCCTGGAGTATTTTTTTGTCTAACACTTGCCAAGTTTGAAGCTGAGGAAGCTGTCAATCAAGAAACTCCATAAAATAGTAACAATCAGCAACAAGAACAAACCTGGAGAAGAAAGAGAAACTAATTTCCAGAGTTCCCACATATTATTTAAAATTTCCTGTTTTAACAACACAAAATCTGCGATAGGCAAAAAAGTTAAGATGTAAGGCCCATCCACAGGACAAAGGAAATCAACAGAAACTATCTGTAAGGAGGTCTTGTTACTGAACTTATTGGACAAAGACTGCAAAACAGTTACTTAAATATGTTCAAACAGCTAAAAGAGACCATGTTTAGACAACAAAATGAAAGCAGGTAAATGATGTTTCATGAAATGGAGAATATTTAAAGAGAGAAATTTTGGCCAGGTGTGGTGGTATAATTTCAGATCTTAGAAGGTTTTTGATCCATCTTGAGTGGATTTTTATATAAGGTGAGAGCTGAGGATCCAGTTTCATTCTTCTACATGTGGCTTACCAATTCCAACACCGTTTGTTGAACAGGGTGTCCTTTCCCCACTTTGTTTTTGTACCCTTTGTCAAAGATCAGTTGATTGTAAGTATTTGGCTTTATTTCTGGGTTCTCTATTGTGTTTCATTGGTCTATTGGTCTATTTTTGTACCAGTACCATGCTGTTTTGGTGATTATGGCCTTATAGTATACTTTGAAGTTGGGTAATGTTAATGTCTCCAGATTTGTTCTTTGTGCTTAGTCTTGCTTTAGTGACATGGGCTTTTTTGTATTTCTTCTGTGCCAGTTATCTCCCATTTCATTTCAAATGGAGCTTATTTAGTTCTTCTCTTTTCTTCTCTTGGTTAATCTCACTAATGATCTATCTATGTTATCTTTTCAATGAACCAGGTTTTTTATTTATCTTTTGCAGTTTCTGTTGTTGCTTCAATTTCATTTAGTTCTGCTCTAATCTTTGCTCTAATCGTTATTTCTTTTCTTCTGCTGAGTTTGAGTTTGGATTGTTCTTGTTTCTCTACTTTCTTGACGTCTGACCTTAGATTTTCCTTTTGTGCTCTCAGACTTTTTGATGTAGGCACTTAATGCTAATGAAATTCCTCTTAGTACCAATTTTACTGTATCCTAGAGATTCTGGTTGGTTGTGTCACCATTATTGTTTACTTCAAATAACTTTTAAATTTTTATCTTGATTTTATTGTTGACCCAAGAATTACGCAGGAGCAGATTATTTCTATGTATTTGTATAGTTTTGAGGGTTCCTTTTGGAGGTAATTTCCAATTTTATTCCATTGTGGTCTTAGAGAATATTTGATATAATTTCTATTTTCTTAAATTTACTGAGACTTGTTTTGTGGCCTATCATACGGTCTGTCTTGGAGAATGTTCCATGTGCTGATGAAATGAATGTATTCTGCTGTTGGGTAGAATGTTCTAGGATATAGTTTAAGTACATTGTTTCTTTGCTGTCAGTGGAGTATTGAAGTTGCCCACTATCATTGTGTTGCAGTCTACCTCATTTCTTAAGTCTAGTAGTAACTGTTCTATAAATTTGGGAACTCCAGTGTTAGGTGTAAATATATTTAGGATTGTGATATTTTCCTGTTGGACAAGGCCTTTATCATTATATAACGTTCCTCTTTGTCTTGTTGAACTGTTGTCACTTTAAAATCTGTTTTGTCTGACATAAGAACAGCTACTCCTGCTCACTTTTGGTGTTCGTTTGCATGGAATATTTTTTCTACCCCTTTACCTTAAGTTTATATGAGTTCTTACGTGTTAGGCAATTATCTTTAAGAGAGCAGATATTTGGTTGTTAGATTTTTGTACATTCTACCATCCTGTATCTTTTAAATAGAGCATTTAGGCCATTTACATTCAACATTGGTATTGAGATGTGAGGTGTCGTTCTATTTATCACGCTAGTTGTTGCCTAAATACCTTGTTTTTGTTTCATTGTGTTATTATTTTCTAGGCCATGTGAGATTTATGCTTTAAGGAGGTTCTATTTTGGTGTATTTTGAGGTTTTAATATTAAGAACTCCTTTTAGCACTTCTTGAAGTGCTGACTTGGTAGTCATGAATTCTTTCAGCATTTGTTTGCCTGAAAATGAATTTATCTCTCAATTTATGAAGGTTAGTTTCACTGGATACAAAATTCTTGGCTGATAAGTAGTTTGTTTAAGAAAGCTAAAGATAGGACCCCAATCCCTTGTGGCTTACAGGGTTTCTGCTGAGAAATCTGCTGTTAATTTGATAGGTTTCCTGTATAGGTTACCTGGTGCTTTTGTCTCACAGCTGTTAAGATTCTTTTCTTTGTCTTAACTTTATATAACCTGATGACTATGTGCCTAGGCAATGATCTTTTTGGGATGAATTTCCCAGGTGTTCTCTGAGCTTCTTATATTTGGATGTCTATATCTCTAACAAGACCAAGGAAGTTTTCCTCAATCATTCCCTCAAATTAGTTTTCCAAACTTTCAGATTTCTCTTCTTCCTCAGGAATACCAATTACTGTTATGTTTGGTCATTTAACGTAATTCCAAATTTCTTGGAGGCTTTGTTCATTTTTTTAAATTATCTTTTCTTGGCCTCTGTCAGACTGGGTTAATTCAAAAGTCTCATCTTGGAGCTCTGAAGTTCTTTCTTCTATTTGTTCAATTCTATTGTTGAAATTATCCAGTGTATTTTGCATTTCTCTAAGTGTGTCTTTCATTTCCAAAAGTGGTGACTGTCTTTTCTTTATGGCATCTATTTCTCTGGAGAGCTTTTCATCCATATCCTGTATTTTTTTATAAGTCACTTTAAATTGGTTTTCACCTTTCTCTGGTGCTTCCTCAAGTAGCTTAATAATCAACTTTCTGAATTATTTTTCTGGCATATCAGAATTCTTCCTGGTTTGGACCCATTGCTGGAATGTTAGTGTGATCTTTTGTGGGTGTTATAGAAACTTGTTTTGTCATATTACCAGACTTACTTTTGCAGTTCCTTCTCATTTGAATAGACTGTTTCAGTGGAAAGATCTGGAACTCAAGGGCTCCTGTTCAGATTCTTTTGTCCCATGGAGTGGTCTTTTGACGTTGTACTCTCCTGTTTTCTCAAGTGATAGGGCTTCCTGAGAGCCAGACTGCAGTGATTGTTACTGCCCTTCTGGGTCTAGCCCCCCAGTGGGAATACTGGGCTCCAGGTTGGTGCTGGGGAATGTTGGCAAATAGTCCTGTGATATGATCCATCTTCAGGTCTCCCAGCTATGGATACCAGCACCTGCTACCGTGGAGGTGGCCGGGGGAGTGAAGCAGACTCTGTGGAGAGTCCTTGGTTTTAGTTTTGTTTACTGTGCAATTTTTCTCAACTGCTGATTATGCTAGTAGCAAAGTTGTCACATGGAAAGACTCAGGACCCCTGGTTAGCCCAGGGTGTTGCAGGCAGTGGAAGTAGCTGTTGTTTTCTCCCTCTTTAGAGTAGGTTTGTTCTGAGTTGCTGTAATGACTTGAATTGGTTGGCCTCTAGTCAGGAGGTGCTGCTTTCAAAAGAGTATATAATGGCGCTTTCGAGGGGTATATAATCTTTCAAGGCGGTGCTTTCAAGGGATATATAATCTTGCCCTATGATGGCCATGATTAGTACTCGGGTTTCTTAGGTGATGGGCAGGGCCACAGAGTTCCCAAGAGATTGTCTTCTCTTTAGGAGTTTTTCAGCTGTCTGGCGGCATTTGCAGCAGCAAGCTGTTTCTTTCAAAGGGTCTTTGAATTATTTCAGTTTTCCTGGTATGTTTCCATGGTGGTTCCAGGAGCAAAAGTTTACGAAGTCAGTCTCCAGACGATGCTGTCTAAGCAGGAACTACATGGTAGTCCTGTCTTCTACACACCATTTTTTTTCCAGTTTTGTTTTTCATGTCCCAAGTCTAGAATAAAGACTTACAAATAATCATTCTTTTTTAAGTCATTCTTAAAGGATAGTTTTTTTCCCCATTCTATGAGTAGTTATTTCAAAACCTTGAATGTAATGGTGCATAATGAAAAGAGAGAAAACATTAGAAAAAAATAGAAAGAAAAAGCTTGTGTGTAACCTCACTGTCGCCTTCAACAGAAAGTATTATTTCCTATTTTATTTTAGAGGATGTCACTCTTTGGAAGTCTCCATTTTATTCCAGTGTCTCTATTGCTAACTCCTGTCCTGTGTTGGAACAAGCATTGTTTTGTTTTTGTTTTTGTTCTTTGGTATTTCTGACTCACTGAAATCCAGATTATAAACTATCCTGCCTGGAGCCTGATCCTACAGATTTGCACTTTTATTTACTGTCTTCTCTCTAAGAAATTCTCTTACATTTTTCCCTGCCAGATCAGCCATGCAGCTTTATCCAGTGTATGTTGTTCCACACTGGGGGAAGCTTTTATAATCTCTAGTTCACCACACTGCTCAGCTTCCTAAGAGATTCCCTGGTTCTGAACTGAAGAGATTAAATTAAAGTGAGATTAAGAGTAGAAATGTGAGGCTAAGTTAGAGTTACAGCAATAGCAATAGTCTAGGCAAGAAACTGTAGCTTTAACTGCTGCGCACTTGATAGAAGGGGGATCAGAGTGGATGGACTTGAGAGATACCGAAGTCAAATCAATGCTGCTTGTGGTGAACTGGGTGTGTGAGCTACAGAAGGATGCTAGGGATAATGCAACATTCCAGGATAATGTCCACCTTACATGACTGGATGGGTGGCAGTGCTGATCACTCAAAGAAGAACCAAGTTAAGAGAGTAAAAGTTATGGGTTCTATTTTGAGTCAAAGGTGGTGCCTTTGAGACCCTACATGGCATACATGTGTCTGAAGGTCTGAGCAACAGGTCAGACTCTGAACCAAAAACAAAAACTAATTTGACCATGTGACTGAAACTGGGCATGGATGAAGTTGCCCAGGGAGAGGACACAGAGTGGAACTAAAAAGCAAGGACAGGATTAAAGCTTGAGGACCTTAACCTCTAATGACCAGGCAGTGGAGACGGAGCCTGTTGAGACAGAGAAGTGCAGTCAACAAACAGGAAGGAAGTTTAAGAAGAGGGTAGTGTTTCAATTTAACCCATTCTTATTTTATACCTGCATTCAGCCATATTGGCATTCTCACCATTCCCTATAAGCCTTGCTCTTCCTTTCTTCTGTGCCTTCATACATGCTATTCCTTCTACCTTGAGTATTCTCCATCCCCTTCTCCCTTTCTGTCTTCCACTATTACTCCTCATGAACACCCATACATCCTTTAAGGTCCAGTTCAAATATCAGAACATCTAGGTTTTGTTTCTTTCTCAAATCCTGCCCTAAACCTATCCCAGACCGAGGTTTATACCAAGTTTCACTGTCCTTCTATCTTCATTGCATGTTTCATATTGCATCTCAATTTTCCTTATGCTATTTAACTACAATGCCTTCTTAATTGCATGACTGATGTCTTGTTTAATACTACTGTTCTTCCAGTACCTAGCACAGTACTTGGTCACAGCTGAATCATTTTTTAATAGAAAGACTTAAAGTAGATCCCCAATAGGGTATAGGATGTATCAGGACAAAGCGAAGTAAACAAACCACCGAACATTAGAAAGACCTAAGGTGTTCATACACACTAAATCAAGGCAACATGGGGCTGCTCACAGGTACCTGTGAGGTAACAATCAATATATGCTCAGACAATTACCTCTCCCTCTTCCCTTCCACTTGGAGCCATGAGGTTGTTGCCTTCAGTGACATCTGTTCTTCCTATTCCCATTACAGTTTTGCCCATATATTCTCCATTATATGTTACATAAATAAAATATTAAGGGACGAATGTTGTGGTCAGTATGGAAAAGACATCATGTGATTTGTCTTTAATCCTTTGGCTTTCAAAACAATTCCCTGCAGAAAACAACACTGCAGAAATTAAATGAATTGATCTAAGCAAACTAAGCAAATACTTGGCATGAGGTTAATGAGTCAACATCAAGGTGAGTGTCTTTTATGAGGCAGAGAAGTGAAGGAGGCTTAGAGTACAACTGCTGCTGAGAGGTACTGTGGAAGGAATCAACTGGAGAGGAATTTGCAAAGAGGTAACAAGATGGTGTGTAGGTGGAGGGGGATGGGAATGAGGGATGTTTAACAAAAGAGGTTGGCCATCAGGTAGATTCTTTGCTGCGAGCAGTAAAGTTGCTTGCAATGTTCCCAGTGATACTCAGTATGTAGCGGTTGTCCCTGGTTCAGGTTCCCTAGAAGGCTGGGATTAAGGGGCAGTTTCACGACTGTTTGGGTTTTCTTCCCAATGTTAATGCTTATTATGACTGAAAAGGGGATGGCAAACAGCTTATGCTGCTGTTAACATCAGTCCATAGAAATTGGGACAATGTCAGCAATCTGAAGCAGTTCTCTGTGGGTACATGGGAAAATGTCTAAGTGAAGTCTATTGGGTCTTGAGTGAAAGAACTGTAACCTTGCATGAAATTGTGACAGATGGCCATCTATCAGCACTCAACAGCCACAGCACCCACAATCTGCTCTCTTCAGCTTAGTACCCAATTCTTCCTCTATCTAGCTGTACATTTTCTCTTATTCATCATGTCCCATTATTTTCCCCACACAATCCCTTTCCTGGCAAACATAACTACATATGGTTCTACAAACATGCCATGTGCTTTCCTATTTCCAACGGTTTTTAGGTCTTTTATGTGAAAAATGCACCTCTCTGCCGATCTACTCAAACACAATTTCTTCCATGGCTCCTTTCCTAGACACCCCCAAAGAGACTCACCCTCTTCATATCATACATGTACAGATGTATATATGTTAATATCTGCCTACAAAATCACCCAACTACATGCCTGGCAGCGCATGACAGAGCAAACATAACACAAACATTCAGCCTATAGACTGGCTTAGAACTTAATTCCGTCATTAGCTGGCTCTGTGATCTTGGCAAATTTATTTAACCTCTCTAACTCTCAGTTTTCTTCTCTTATATTTACATCATAAGGATTTAGAGAAGATTAAATACATTAACAAATATTAAAACACCTAGTAAAGTTGCTGTGCATAACAAATGTTAATTCTGGTTTACTAGAGAAAGAACAACTTTCTATACACTGTCCTGAATGTGGTTCTCTTTCTTTCTATTTGGTAAGCTCCAGAAATAATGTTACGGATTCAGCATCTTCTTTCTCTCTCCGAAGTGAACTTTTCAATCAACAAACCAATCATGAATGAAAAAAAAAATAAACACATGAACGGAAGAAAATTCCATGATAATTTCAAATGTGTCTGATCTGCTTCCTGGGCAGCAGAAATGGTGGCATTTTAAACAAAAACAAAAGCAAACTCAAAGGCCGGTGACCCAGCTGAGTTATTTTTTGCTATGTTAGTCCCAAGGACCAAAATGACTTTGTAATAACCCCGAAGGGAGAACTGTCCTTCGCAAAGGTCACAGGGAAATCCAGACAATATGTCTCTACTAACTTAGCAAAGGTAAGAGCGTGGCTTCAAATCTGGACTCATTCAAAGGTTGACCTTTGTATTATTTTTTATTAAAAAATATTTCTCCCTTCCGGGTTCTCATTTTGACGCTGTTCTCCAGTGGCTTCAGAAGTCACTTCTCTTTTTGGCATCACATTTCCCTCTCTTGTAAAGTGAGCTGGAGTGGCTTTGCAGGAGAGATGCCATGGTGATGCCATGGTGAGTGGGAGGACAAGACGAGACCTGATTATCTCTACAGATCTCCTCCAGCTCTGGAGCCTGCCTCTGTGCACAAGGACACACAAGCCCTTACAGTGCAGGAGAAGTAGTGAGAATAAACTAAGGAGCCAGCAGAAGACCTGTGGAAATGTCATGCTGTGCCCAAGATGTAACTCCCCCAGGCCCAGCTTTATCAAGTCTGAGCTGAGTTTTCCTTACTAATCTGAAACAGGCAGCCAGGGAAGAAAAGTCAACAAATGAACCAAGCAGAGTCTCTGCTCTCAGGAGCTGAAGAGGTGCTAATTGTTGTTAAAGATCTTATCGGATCCTAGTTAGAGACAGTATTTAACCTCTGACTCCTGGTGGCTGCTCCCCAGAGGTCTCAACACCTGCAGTGGAGAAAAGTCCTCTTCCCTCCAGATCTTTCCACACCTCTGCACTCTGCAGAGGAAAGGCCCTTCCTGGGGAAAATCCATACGTGGTGAGAGGCCAAGGAGCTAGGATCAGAGAGCGAGGCTTTCCCTCCTCAAGACTCACGTTGCCTCAGAATCCCTCGAGTGGCTTTTGAAAGCCAGGAGGACTACCTAGGCCTGCTCCCTGCCTTCTGCACATCCCTGGAGAACCACAATTTGAGGGTGGGGCCTAAGCATTTGTAGTTTTCATATCCTTTTCTTTCTGCGTTGAATAGTGAGAAGCAGCCTAATTTAAAGATTAGGAACAGCCCCGGGCTGGCTGGGGACCTTTTCTTACTTTCCATCAACAATCTTCAGACACGTCATTTAATCTTCCTGGGCTTGTTTCCTCATTTGAAAAATAGTGATAGAAACTATATCATGAAACTGTTATGAAAATTAAATCAGTATTTGTAAAACGCTTAGAACAGTGTCTGGCACATAGTGGGAATGACATACAACTTTGTTAAATAAAACTAAATAAATGTCACTGCTTTAGGCTTCCATCTAATCCAGTGGCTCTCAAAGTATACATGTCAAGTCCAGAAGCCCCCAGCATCACCTAGAAACTTTTCAGAAATGCAAACCCCTGAAGCAACACTGCAGACTTATTAAATCCAAAGTTCTAAAGGTGGGACCTGGTAGTCTGTGTTTTCACAAACCCCCCCCCAGACACACACTGGAGTTGGAGACCTGAGGATCTCAGCCATTCATTTTTCTCCTTCAACAAATATCCCCTTTGTTCTTCCCTGAGACATGCAAGTTATTCTAGGACACGAGATTCTCCTCAAAATGCATCTTTATTTATGAGGATGCTTTTGGTAACAAGTGACAGTTACCCCATTCAAGCCAATTTTAGCCCCAAAGAGGATTTTTTTCCTCATATAGTAGAAATGCCCAGTGGTCATAACATCTAATATTTATTGCCCACCACTATTCTATGTACCTTATGTATATTAACTCGCTAAATTTTCACAACAGCTCTATGTAGGAGATGCTATTACTTTTTCCATTGTCAAGCCAAGGGAACAAGGAACAGAGAGGTGCAGGAACTCATCCAAACTTGATAGGGAACACGTGACAGACTCGAGGTTCCAATGTACAAGGCCACACCACAGTAGTGCTCTCAGTCACTTGCAAGGAAAGGCAGGGTCCTGGCACTCACACTAGGGAAGCTAGCTTAGTCCCTTTGTGCTGCTATAACAAAATACTGCAAACTAGGTAATTTAAATCATGGAACTGTATTTCTCATAGCTCTTGGAAGGCTGGGAAGTTCAAGATCAAGGCACTGCCAAATTCAGGGTCTAGAGAGGGTTGGCTCTCTTTGCTTTCATGACCGTGCCTTGTTGCTGCATTTTCACATGGTGGAAGGAGAGAGGGCAAAGAGACAAATGCTGTGTCTTCACATGGCAGAAGAGGTGGAGGGGCTGAATTTGTCCCCTCAAGCCCTTTGATAAGGCAGTAATCTCATCTACGAGGGGGAGAGCCCTTAAGACCTAATCACTTCCCAAAGGGTCTACCTCTTAATATTGTTGCATTAAGGATGAAGTTTCAACATAAATTTGAGAGGAGACACAAACAAACCATGACAACAGCTGGCTTCATTTTTCTCCGTTCTCAGGTCTTGCTTTATGTTGGATCATCCCCCATCTCAGGCAGGCAGCCCTAGTGCAGGGTCCTGGGTGGTCCAGCATAACGCCTTTGTATATGACTGCACACAGAGGCGAAGGGCTTCTCTCCCTCAGTTGTCCTAACAAGAGCCGAGGAATTGAGTCTGTTTGCACTGACCTGTGCTTCAGGTTCTCCCTGGACCAATCACTGGAATGCACTCTAGAGGACTGAAATCACCTTTGCAGAATTATGACTGAAACAGTGAAACAGATCTAACCTAACTAACTCCATCTTGCTTCTAACCATTAAGCTGTCTTTGTTCACTCCTAGGTATAGGCTAAACTAACTTTAGGAGGAACTTATAGTTTAAAATGAAGACAATAACAGTCTATTCCCAAAATAAACCTCCTTCTTGCCTGGGGGATCAGATTGCCTTTGTAGGACTAACATTATAATCTTTGTAGGACAAAGATTATAAATTATGGTTTAGGACTCATGTAGCTGGAGGTTACAAGATTTTGTCCCTCCCTAAACCACTCCCAAGAGCAGTGCTTGAGATATTTTGCAGACCCCGCACTGGATAGGTCAGCTGGCACCACCCACACTAATGAACTGGCTCATGTGATCTTGTGGCCCCCACTCAGGAACGGACTCAGCACAAAAGGACAGCTTCAGCTTCCCATGATTTCATGTCCTACCTAACCAATCAGCACTCCTGGCTCACTGGCTTCCCCCATCCACCAAGCTATCCTTAAAAACTCTTATCTCCCAATGCTCAGGGAGACTCATATGAGTAGTAATAAAACTCTGGTCTCCCACACATCAGGCTCTGCATGAATTTACTCTTTCTCTGTCGCAATTCCCCTGCCTAGGCTGTGGGCAAGGTGAACTCATCGGGCAGTTGCAGGTTAAGTATGTCATTTGACCAGGCTGTGGCACATGGCCACAGGGGGCCGCTGGGCCCAAGGGTCTGCAGGGGGCTTTCTCCTGAGTGGTGTAAGCCAAAGGAGGAGGAAGGCTAGCTCGGCAAAAAACAGCCATACTGCATGCTAGGACCTGTTTCAGAAGCTGTCTAGATATCCAACCACTGACTCATCACAATAATTCTATGACACAGATACTGTCTATACCCTATTTTTCAAACAAGGAAATGGAAGCAGCAGAAGACTAAATAACTTGTCCAGGAACACCACATAGGTAGTGAATCAGCAGGACCTGCAATGGACCCTGGGCGGCCTGGCTGTGGAATCTACGCACTTAGCAGCTAGACCAATCTACCACCAATGCTTTTGTCATTTCTGAGTTGGAGATGCTCCTCACTGTATTGGCCAGGTTCAGCTTCCTTTAAACATGAGAAGACAAAGAGACTTACCCAATCTATCCCATCTGGGAGTTTCTCCAAATAACAGGTGCCTTCTTTCTTTACTGGCAACAATATTGCAAATACCTTAGAGGAGGGTGGCCAGGTTTAGCAACTGAAAACACAGGGCACTCTATTAAATTTCAATTTCAGATAAATAATTTTTTGTTTGTTTAGTTTAAGTATAATCCATGCAGTATTTTATCTGGCAACCCTACCTTAGTGAGATTTGTACCTCAGGTGCCTAACTGCACCAGTTTGCCCAGAAATGAGTGAGTTCCCAGCACATGAGAGTTTCAGCCAAAACAGAACCAGTTGGTCACTCTGCACTGATCCTCATGGTCTACTCAGAGAGATTTCAAATTGGCAGCACTCTTACTTTGTCTAAAACCAGCCTCTCTTGTAGTCAGCTATTTTCTGTGATCACACTCTTATCTCTGGGGATCATCCACACCGACAATTTACATGGGTCTCTGCCTCCTAGTTCCTCTGCTCAAAGTCTTACTCTAATGCCCCCCCTTCAAAGCAGGCTGACTATATGCTGACCATGCAAGAATGAGAGCCTCTTCCCTGTCCTCCTTAGAACTTCCAACAGCCTCTTCTTTCTCCAACAAGAGCTCAGTATGTGAGGGCTTCTGCGAAGTCTACCCGCAAGCATAAGCCACCAGGAGAGTCTTCTAGACCTTCTAATGCATGGAACCTCAAGAAGAAGAGGAGGGCTGCGGAGCTTGCCCAGGAAGCATGAGGGTTGAGGCTCTAGTTTCGATTTGTTTTCCATTATATATCTGTGCTGCCACACCCCAGAGCATTCTAATGCTAAAGCTTCTTGCTCAGTCTTCTTTATCATGGCTGGCTTTCCTTGTGGAGCTGAGAGACCACAGAACATCCAAGGCTGGAAAAGAAGATATCTCTGGCAGTAGGGAAACTGCTCCATTTAAAAAGAGTTGAACTGAAGGTACCACGGCTATCACTTATCATTACATCCCCACTCGGATACATAAAGCAGCTCTTATTCAGTGGGCAGTCTCTTTTCCATTATGCAGGAGAGAACTGTGATCTCTCTCAATCAGTCAGCAGCTAAATAGTGAACCAAACATTGATTCACTTACCCTGGGCCTTTCTGAGCTAAGCTGGCTCCTGCCGTGAGTGAACGTGGTCCAATATGAACCAGACTTGGGGCTCTAGAATCCTTTTACCACTGTCCTTCTGCCCTTGAACCTTTTTTTTTCTTTTGAGACACAGTCTTGCTCTGTCGCCCAGGCTGGAGTGTAGTGGTGCGATCTCTGCTCACTGCAACCTCTGCCTCCCGGATTCAAGCAATTCTCCTGCCTCAGCCTCCTCAGCAGCTGGAATTACAGATGTGTGCCACCACGCCCAGCTAATTTTTGTATTTTTAGCAGAGACAGGGTTTTCATCAGGTTGGCCAGGCTGGTCTCGAACTCCTGACCTCAGGTGATCTACCTGCCTCAGCCTCCTAAAGTACTGGGATTACAAGCATGAGCCACTGCGCCCAGCCCCTTGAACCCTTTTAATTCCTCTCTCTACTCCTAGAACTACTCCTTTTCCTACACTTGGTTCCTGTAAGCCACAACACAGTAAGTAGGTGTGTCCCTTCACACGTAGTTGCATAATCTGGCATTCTCCCCATTTTCCATGACAGCAGTGCTGTGGTTTGAATGTCTATCTCCTCCAAAACTCATGCTGAAATTGAATTGCCACTAACAGTATTAAGCAGGCCGTTAAGAGGTGATCAGGCTATAAGGGCTCTACCCTCATGGATGAAATTGATGTGTTCATTCCCCCTTCCTCTCTCTCTCTCTCACCATCGTGCCTTCTGCTGGCTGATAAAGCAGCAAGACCACCCTCCCAAGATGCCAGTACCTTGACATTGGACTTCTCAGCCTCCAACTGTGAGCCAATAAATTTTGGTCTGTTATAAATTATCCAGTCTAAGATATCCCCTCGATACCATCACAAAATGGGCTAAGATAAGCAGAAAGCTTGTCTGTCTTCTCGTCACTATTCTCTCCATAGCTTAGAATTGTCTCTGTCATGGAATGAGAGCAGTGTGTTAAAAGATTAAAAACACAGACTCTGTTCCAATAGCCAGAATTGTTTGGGCTCAAATCCCAGCTCCTCCTCTTACTAGCTGCATAACTCGGGACAGTAACTTCTCCTTCTGTGGCTGAGTTTACCCATTTGTAAATTACAAACAAGAGTTCCTCTCTCATAGGGCTATTTTAAGAACTGAGTCCATCTGTATAAAACATTTACAGTCAAGCATTTAATTAAACTTCGATAAATAAAATACCTTTCTAAGTTCTTCCTGTGTGCCAGGTAATGCAGGTGTCGAGGATAAAAATTATATAATCCTTGTCCCCAGGAAACTGAGTCTGATGGAGACTGAGGCGGGTAAAAAAATAAATGACACAACAGACTAAGTGCCTTAAAGGAATTGTGTACTTTGTTCTAGCGTAAGGCACAAGTATTACCCATATTTGTCTAGGAGAGTGAAAGAAGGCTTCAGAGTGTAGGTTAGGCGAGAGAGGAGCCGCAAAGGAATAGAAGGAACTTACAAGGATTTCTCAGACCAAATACCAGCTCCAGACCAGACCAAATACTTCAAGGGCAGGTGTCAGCTCAGTTCAAGGAAACTGTGAGACTAGGGAAGTGGGTATAGGTAAGCATATTTAAGGAAATGAGGAGTGATCCAGTTCAGTTGGGGTGCCAACTTGGTAACTGGCATTTGCTCCCTCCTTTAGACTCTGTATTTAAGGAAATGTGACAACATACATGGATTGAGTCACATGGGTTTGGACAACCAGGCAGCTATGATGTGGCAGAACCTAGGAGGGACAAGTTCCAATGGACAGACCCTGTCTTGGGGGAAGTTTAGTAGATATGTGCATGGAATTTGAAATCAGACAAACTCAGGTCATATTGCATGAGGCAAATTACTTCTCCTCTCTGATCCTCTGAATCTTCATCTCTAAGATGGTTTTTCATAAGGATTGCTGACTTTGAGAATTACCAAATACCAGGCACTGAATAAGCACTTAATAAAGTTATCACAATCCATAATTAATTTCTCATCTCTTCTTCCTGATATCACTTAACAATATGTTCTAAAGATATAAAGATTGAGAGCTGCTTTTTATATTGTAAATGAATCCAGTTCTATTGATTACTATCTACCTTCTCTGCATCTTTCCCCCCCATTTGTAAAATGGGAAAATAAGGGTGCCATTCCCATGGGATTATTTTGTAAATTAATGATGAATATACATGTAGCACATAAAGTGGTAAGTGATCAACATATATAAGCTACTTAAAAATATAATAATGATTGATATTAACATTGTAGAGACTTAAGATTGCAAAGAAGTCATTGAAGATGGAACAAAGGTATCCCCAGGCACTGGAGGGGAAAAGCTAGGGATGCCTATCAATAGCACAGCTTGCCTTCTCAGAGAAGGTAATACCCAGAGACAACCTTGGACCAGCTTTCAGCAAGCCTTTCACAGAAGCTGCGGACCAGGATTGGAGGTCCACTGCTCTCCTCACGAACCCCAGAGCCTCCAAGAGAGACTAGGCTATCTGCTGTCTCTTGATGGCAGGGGAATCAGGGTGACATGCTGCAAAAGTCCTTAGCATTGACACGTAGACATTGGGGAATTATAACCCTAGAGGATGTTGTCAAATAGACTCATCAATTCCACCCCAGCCGGGAATACACTGAGTTCACAACAGAGGCATCTGCAAACACCAACACACCAGGATTCAGATGATCATTCTATTTCTTGCTTTTTTTTTCCTTTTTGCTAAGAGGAAAGGGAATTGTTTTCACAGCCTGAATCTGACCTCTCCATTCTTTAAGTTGTTGGCTTCTCTTATCCTACTCCAGCCAGCGTTTCTAATAACCCAGCAATCTTCAGGATTCTCCACAGTGACTAACTCTTATCCTCTCCTTCCCCCGCTCCTCCCTGCCCTTCTGGGATCTATCTAGTTAGCAGAGCAACAGTTCTCACCCCTCCAGTGAGCAGGAAAATGTAGCATACTATAAAGAGCATCGAATTTCCAGCCAGGAAGCCCTCGGTGTGAATTTCAAATTTGCCGACGACTACCCATGTGACTCTACGAAACAGTTATCCTCTTCAAGCCTCAATTTTCTTGTCTGTAAAATGTGAATGATAATAATTCTGATCCCAGTAACTACTTCTGTGTAACAAACCACCTCCACCTTAGTGACATTATACAACCATTTCATTATACTCATGGATTTTGTAGATCAGTAATTTGGAAAGGGCACAGTAAGCAGCTGGTCTCCATCTTTGGTATCAGGGGACTCACCTGGGAAGATCAGAGTTTAAACACAGCTTGATAAGTGAAGTCTGGAATTACCTAAAGCCTAGACTAGGAGGACTGAAAGTTTAAGGCTACTAATGAGAGCACCAAGACACTGCTTCTCCAGGCTGATAGCATCATCACAGCATTGTGACTCAGAGCACAAAATACAAAATACAAAAATTAGCCAGATACTCAAAATACAAAAATTAGCCAGATGTGGTGGTGCGTGCCTGTAATCCCAGCTAGCTCGGGAGGCTGAGACAGAAGAATCACTTGAACCCAGGAGGCAGAGGTTGCAGGGGTCGAGATCGTGCCATTGCGCTCCAGCCTGGGTGACAGAGCTATGTTCTGTCTCAAAAATAATAATTATAAAAATTAAAAATATAGAGCACATCATTTACAAATAATAAATTACACTACTCCTCATTGAAATATGCACTAGTATTTATTGACATTTCTACATAGCCAACTGATTCTTACAGAATGCTTTTCAAATCTGATATTCATAGCTAACCTGTGGTTTCCCTTGATAAATGAGTGTAATTCCAGTATAAATTTTGTTAGATATTTTATTTCAATGAGTAAGATGGAAATGAAACAATAAACACATGTGTAGGGACATCATGCACTCATTATGGGCATGACTGACTTCTTGGCTAAATGAAACAATAGTTTTCACGTAATGAAAAAATAGTTCACGTAATGAAAAAATAGTTCTTCGTGTGTGTGCCATTAAAAATGTAACACCTACAGGTATGACACACATTTGAGTTCAATCTGCATTATTAAGATTTTTTCCAATACTTTAAATATACAATCTACGAAACAGTAAGTGAAGCCCTGACTTGTAGCATTTGCTGATTTGCATGGTGTAAATACTCTCACGATGGCCAATTTCAAGCTATCAATGTGACGTTACCGAATATCTGTCTACCTTATAAATAAATAACCTTGAGAGAATAACAGTAAAATGTAGATTAGGAAGCAATGAGTTTTGAGTATTTATGATGTTTGTTTACAATATGATGATTTAATTATGATTATGTAAGTATTAATGGCTATATTTAGTAAACACCTTGAAAAATTTCTGAAAATTTCACCTCAGCCTTCACAAACTTGTATGAGCCGAATTCAGCACATTATGAGTCTCTTCCATCTCCATCTGACCTCCACTCACAATTAACTATGTCCCCATAATAAATCCCTTCTCTCTTTCTGTCTACCTTTACTCCCAGCTTTACTCCCATCTGGGGTAGATGCCAATATTGTGTATTACAAAGTCACATAAATACTGCCATGTCTATGACTTAGAACTACTTACTCTACTTCTCAGAGTTACAGTGAATTTTCCTTCTTTCCAATTTAAATTTGAGGGGGACTTCCCAGCTCTGTATTTTTATCACTTGTCAGTCAGGGCACCATTTATGGTGAAGACTGCTTGGTTTCTCCCAGTTTTGCCAATGATGGAAGTCACATCCAAGTGGCTTGCTCCACTGATGTAAATGTATGCACTGGTCTTAGCTATACTTTGAGGTGCTCTCAGATGCAAGTTGTTCCATTTTATTTCCGTGCTGTAACTCATTAAAACTGTGTTTCACTCCAGCGTTCTGCTCATTACAATGGACAGAGAGAGCTTTGCTTCTGGGAAGCACAGTTATAATGAGGGCAGAGTGTTCAGCACAAAAACAGCTCCTAATAGCTCATTAGGAAAATTGACTAGTTAGGCAGAACTGTTGTTCCTTTATTTTGACTAAAGATCTGAAAGGCTTTCCTTCTTCAAGGGCCAAGGACACTGACGATCCAACCGAGTCCCTAGCCAGGGCTGGCTGGGCTGGGAAGTAACTCTGGCTTCATCCTAGAAATACCTTGGAGTTCCCTGAATGTCAGACGGTGGGTAGACCCCCAATGTGATTTACCATTTGTCCTGAGAATAGGCCATGGCTTCCTGTGTGTGGGCACTGGTCTGTTTGCTTGTACAGGAATGGGGAAAAGAGATTAAAAGTAAGGGGAGAGTCAGGGATAGTGACTGCCTTTGCTCTGCTACTTGGAACAAGATATTATTACTTGGCTGGGGATCTTGAACTGTCCAGTCCTTTTCTTGGAAGTTCCTCCAACCTTTGCTTTATAAGCATTTCCTCAGATCCTGATTAGTTTAATTTTTGGCCTCTATCTCAATGAAAAACATCATCATTATTACAATAATTAAGACCATAATTTCCCTGAGTCCCTGGAAAATCAACAACCTACCAGTTCAGGAACACACACACTGAAGCAAGCATGCATTTTGTCAGCCAACTTGTGTCGCTAAGTTGCAGTCATTTGTCATATGACTTCACCTATGTTTTTCAAGCACTATCCTCTTATTTTCAAAGCAGTAAATTATTTCTTCAAACATCTCACATGGAGCCCAGTTTATCAAACTCATCAAACTGCAGCTACTTGGATTGGCGCAAGGTGTAGGGCCCGGGGTTTTGATCACTCAGACTTTTCTGCTGAGGTCCCCTGGGGCAGTTTCCCAGGCACCCCCACTGAAGGTCTATGGGTCAGATTAAAAACACTGCCATATATCAGAGGCCTGAATGATGCACATACTCTGTGATTCAGCAATCCCGTTTCTAGGAATATAACCTAATGCAATAATCAAACAGTAGCCAAAGAGGTTTTCCCAAGGATGTTCCTTGGGAAATATGATCTCATATTTGTCTATCTAAATGTTTTGAACACTTTGTAAGAATAACTAAATGTTTCATAAGACTAGAATTGGTTCAACAAATTATAGTATGTATATATAAACTGAGTAATAAGCTTCCATTCAAAATGATGCAGATTTATATTGATGACAACTGGAAAATATCCTTTCATACTGGAGAGTGGGGGGAAAAAAACAAATTGCAGATTGTGCAGCATTATGACGTCATTCGTGTAACATATTACATGTAGTGACACAGGCATGAAAGGATGTGCATCAGAATGTCATTTTCTAGATTTAGGATGACGTTTTATTGATTTAATTTTTCAATTTCTGTGTTTTTAAATTTTAAGCATGTATTATTTCACCAAAAAGAAAAAAGAAAAGAGAAAAATTTACATACAAGGAAGAAGAAAAAGAACTGCTGCTTTTTATTACCATTAGAGCAGCATTTGACCTGCTCTTCCTCACCCTGTTTAGAGATTACCAACATTTTTTCAAACCAAATATAATCAAGTGACACTTTTTTCTTCCTAGAAGTTAGGATATTGCTGTTTGCAGCATCTGGCAGCAAAAGTCTGTTTACCTCACAGGACCTGGAAAGTCAGCACCTGTAGATCACCTTTCCCTCATGTCTCTGGGCTATTCATCAGCAGAACACATGTGCTTGTATGTGTGTGGGGGTGGGGACAGCAGGGAGGGGGTGGCAGGGGTCTGCCTGAGCCTTATTTATCCCTCTGTAGGATAGTGATCTGACTTTACTGCTCATTATCTGCTTTGGGGGATCAAATCAAGCCATAATAATAAAAATCCTAATCTGTTGGCACTCAACATGAAAGTTCTCAAGTAATCCAAGGTGTGCTTCGCACCCTCCTTGTGCCTGCACAGCATCTTCCCATGTCTGCTTCAGCCAGGAGGGCTGCTGTTCCCCAGTTCTCTGTGACATCTGACTTTCACATCAGGCTCCACATCTACCTGAAACTGGTAGCTCTTTCTGGAGTTTTTAAGATATCAGAGGTACACAGTGTTTGGCTCTGAACTAAAGCGAAAAGGCTTGTTGTATTTTGTCTGTCACGTCAGGCATAGCTAAAGTGTCCCTGAGCAGTGGAGCCCATGACCCATGTTCCCATAATTTATAGGACCTCATCAAAACCATTTCCTTTGCTTTCACCTGCACCAGTTCCAACAGGGCTCAGACACCAGTGTGGACCCAGGCTGGGGGCAGATGACAGGCATCCTGCAGGATCCCCTCCAGGAGCCTGTTCACCATCTTCCCCCAACATGGCTCCTCCCCTGCAGGCAAATAAATTCCCAAATGAAGTCAAGCACAGACAAGTAGGGTGTCAAGACTCTATCTTCATTGTCTCTTCTGCTCCCTTCAGGATCTTTTCAGGTTACAGAAAACCAAAGTATAATAATAACATAGACTAGTCATATAGAATAGCATAATAAGCCCAAGTATAATAGTAATACAGACACTATATTGAATATCTTCATGTGATTTTTGGAGCCCTTCCTCTTATCCTTCTGCTTACCAGTGGTCCTGCCTGAAGAGATGGCAATGAGGGGAGAGGGAGACTTCAACATACATTAAGGGTCGACCATGATTCAGCATTGCACCAGATGTGAGCTGTCTCATTTTTCACCTTGCAGCTTCCTCATCGTTTAACATATGAGCAAGTGAGCTTCAAGATTACTATGTGACTAAACAGACCTGAACTTTGGCCTGTTGGACCCTGCAATGGCAGGATTCCCTAGTGTGCCTGCCAGGAGACTGGGAGCTGGAGTCCCCCACATCCTAGCCCATCTCCTCAGTAAAGCCTCCCTAACTAGCTCAACAGCATTCAAGCAGCTCTCCCCCTCCCGAACATCTCTGATTATCAATCAATTCAGTGAGTTCCCTTGAGACATCTCATCTAGGGCAGCCTTGAACTATCACTCAAATCATTTACAATTATTTTTCTTTTCAAGAGCTTAAAACTGAGGCTCCTCGTAGGCACTGGCTCCAATAGCTTGTTCATCTTCGTATTTCCCATCAGCACCAAAGAGGTCCCCAAGGTATGTTTGTCAGTTTCACTTAATTTTCTGGATATAAATTGAAAAATATCAAATGGAGTAATTGTTAAAGGCTGTTACTTTTTCTATTATACAATAGATTCATCTTACTATAAAATCAGCCCAAGAGATCCTTTTGGAAACTTTTTTAAAAACTGTCTTTGACTGGGGTGTAAAATAGTTCTGCCTGTATCCAATAAATCATATTAAGATAATATAGGTGAATTTACTTTTTAAATTATAGAACATTATAGATTAGGCCGGGCGCAGTGGCTCACGCTGGTAATCCAAGCACGTTGGAGGCCAAGGCGGGTGGATCACCTGAGGTCGGGAGTTCAAGACCAGCCTGACCAACATGGTGAAACATCGCCTTAAAAAAAAAAAAGAGCATTATAGAAATTAAGCCATTATTTTTACTATCTTGGTAGTATTTTCTTATATATTTAATGCCATTATTCAATATATATTTAGCATTTTAGTATTTAAAATAGTTTAATATTATTTTGATTGCACGTCAGTAATAATTATTACTAGTTTAATTACTACTACGATAACCAATAGCAGGAATAGCCAAACAAGCAGTGTGTCTCTGTTTTTCATTCTTCCCCATGTCTTCTATTACTTATTAGAAACCAACCCAGTTTTTATCTCTTAGTATACATGAGTGGCAAGATAAAGGCTCTGACAACAGCAGAGGAATGAGATAATAGGTTGCACCAAACCTTGGGGGAAACCAACCCTGAACTGATGTAGGGCTGAAAGCCTGGGGACCGATAAGGTGCAAAAGGAAGAGCTTATTGTTGAGTTAGCAATAAAGCAAGAGCCAAGAGGAATACTGTTTTGAAAGGCAAGAATGCATAAAGAAAATAAGGTTTTAATCAGATAATAAAACAAGGAGAATAAATACAAAAATCAGGGTGAAGTCTAAGATCCTCCATTTCTGTTTATAATTCTTTACGACTGGGTTATTTTCACATCTTACCAGAAGGACTCAGTTCTGCAGACTCAGGGAGCCTTCTGTCTCTTCTCACACAGGAGAAGTATGACCTGGAAGCCTCCAGGTCAGGAGGCAAGACTGACCTCATTACTGGCTCAGTTAGTCCTACTGTGAATCTGAGAATGATGCTCGAAAAAAGACGAGCCTCAGTTTCCTCATCTGAATAATACCAATGGTATTAACTAAGAGATAGTGTCACTGGGGACTGAGTGAAATATTTGCAAAAAACACCTAACATATTTTAGCTATCGAATAAGTTGATTCTGCCTCATGTCTTCCATTAAAAAACCAAACCAGCTTCCATCTATTATACATGTTTTCTTGAATTGTTAAAATTAATGCCAGTAAATGACCAACTCAATTATATGAATGAATCGGAACTACTTCACTCTCCTCTAATGCTGAGCAATTTGATTGCTTCCCACTTATTAGACAACTATTGCTGTGATGAGCATCAGCTATGAAACGGGTAATGTATAAAGGAAAGAGTTAAACTTTATAGTTTCACGTGGCTGGAGAGGTCTCACGATCATGACGAAAGATAAGGAAGGAGCAAAGGCACGTCTTACATGCAGCAGGCAAGAGAGCTTGTGCATGGGAACTCCCACTTATGAAACCATCAGATCTCATGAGACTTATTCACTATCACAAGAACAGCATGGGAAAAACCCACCGCATGATATCTCTTACTGGCTCCCTCCAACAACACAGGGGTATTATGGGAGCTACCATTCAAGATGAGATATGGATGGGGACACAGCCAAAACATATCAACACTCCATTGGCATAGCCTGTAGTTATAATCGGCATGGGACAGTTTATTCAATATGTCTAAACTTTCCATCCAACCTCTTTACATTTTGTGACACTAGTAATGGCTCCAAGTTATATGTGTAGGTTTGTTGACCACTGACCTATGGCCAGGTGGCTTAATTGCTGAGATGATGTTTGTTAGTGAGGCTACAAACCCCTGACATAAGCCATCTCCTCTCTCCTCCACATATGCTCACGTATCCCTTAGATTTCCTGTCTTGTTCTTCCCCGTCATGCTGTATTTGGCCCACTTGCCATCTCACCTTTGGATTCATGGTCTTTATTATCAAACAGTACACCAGAATAGAAACATCAGGACATTTTGCAGCGGACAGACTTGAAGCCTCTCTCCAGCTCTATCTCTAATTCACGGTGTCCTATGAACAATTACATAATCTGTGTTCTCGTTGAAAATAGAGTTAAAGTCTGTCTTGCAGGGCTTTGTAATGAACACGTGGGGATCACAACACAGCTCTGAGCAGGGATTCTGGCCCATGGTAGCAATTCCTCCTCTTCACTCCCATACTAAGTGAAGCTTGACACAGGAAAGGTTAAAGACACTGTCCCCATCCTTACCTACAATCCCCTCTGGATGCTATTTAGTCTTGTGGCCCAGGTTTCCCTTATGGAAAACTAGCCCCGATTATGGGATTCTATGGCTAATATCAGGCTTGGCATTTCCCCCACTGTGAGAGTATTTTTCTCTCAGCTCCTATCACTACCCCCTTACTTCATCCAGGTCCAGAGCTCCAAGACCCTTCCCCAGTGCAATGCAGTTTCGAGTCCTTAGTTCAGTAGCCTGTTTCATGCAATAATTTCTCATCTACCTTATTCATGTGTCTCTCCCTCCCTAGCCTTCAGGAACCTCCTTTAAAATCCCAGCTTGGTCATCAGATTACAGCTATCAGTGGACACACCGGCTCCTCATTTTGCCTGTCTTCCAAGACTTCAAAGTCTCCATCACCCTGATTCCCTGTTACTACTCATCCACCCGAGAACCAGCCATTTATCTGAATCTGCTTGCTGTACTCCAGGACACAGTGATGGGTCACATTATAAAAAAGGATGCAAAAACATCACCCCATGTACCCCTGCAGCACAGAACTTCAGAGGATTGCCATGCCCATGGACTCAGTGGGGTCTCTGGCTAGCCGCCATGCAGCTGTCACAGTGCTGGGTGTCAGAAGTGCCTCGAGGAAAAGGATTATGCCTTGTTCCCTGTTGTTTAACCATTGTGTGGGGGACAGAACTAACTCATGAATGGTCACCTGAAGACAGCAGGCTGTGCGTTCCCCAGGAGAGGGGAGCAGATGTACATCCACGACTCCTAGGAACAGCATGACAAACCCTGCTTGCATCCCTTAACACAGTCCGGCCTCTCCCTGGTTCTCTACGCTCATGTGGCTCTGTCTCTGTCTCACTGTGTGATGCTGAACTAGTGAAACAACCTTTCTGAGTCTCGGTTACCTCATCCTCACTATAGGGATCTCACCAGTTGCCCTGACCCAAGACTACCTATGGTGACCGACTAAGTTAACATCTGCTGAAAAGATGCCAACTGTGAAGTGCGAGGGTGATAGCATGCTTCACCCCTTGGCAGCCTCACTGCCTCCCAACTCACACTCAGCCTCACTGACTCCCAGCTCACACTCAGCCTCACTGCCTCCCAGCTGATGATCCTCTCTCTTCCTTCAGTGGGATGAAAGTATCCAGCCTCGGACAAAGAAAGAAAGCGCAGCAAAAAAGAGAAAACAAAGACACTACTTTTAGTCTGTCCTTCTTAACATCCCTCGTTTCAAGATGATTCACACTTTATCCCTTCTTTGCCCCTGCAAACAATTCCCTTGTTTTAATACACAATCATCTCTGTGGAATCTTTTTTCTTGCTTATTCTCCAAGTGAATCAATTCAATTAGGGCCGAGAGAGTCTCACTGGAAAAAGTTCACATCTCCCTCTGTCTCTGCTCCCCTACCCTTCTTGCACACACACGGTTACCTCTAAATATTCTGTAAATAGATTGATCCACCTGATACAGTTCTAATGATTTATGCTGTAGAGTAAATCTAAAACCAATAAAAATGGAGATCAAAATGTGCATCTATGTAAAGGGGACTGATTATTTTTCTACAGTTTCCATTTACTCTTTGCACCTAGTTATGCCTTTCAGTCATAATCAAAAACTTCAGCGCTGGGGGAAAACAACAGCCCTTAGAGTTTACTGTCACGTTCATGCCTCCCTCTGCCTCAGCTGGTAATCCCCTCCATCCTTTGCTGCACCAGATGACAGGAAATGTTAAGCATCCACTTTCAAAAGCATGAGGAGAGGGCCTATCTACGTGATTCCTCCACACCATATTTTATATAGTAAGAATATAAAACATAGCTTGTGGCAAATGGTGCAGAAGAGAAAGACCAGCCCACAGAGGGGTGGATTACAGCCACACTGAAATTGCCCCATCTGTAGTCCCTGAAGGACTTGCTGTTGGGGCCTCACTCCCACCCCCTCTACACTGAGGGTTTCCGAGCTCACTCCATGGCTTCCTACTGCACACACTGGTCACTAAAATTAGAGATGTGAGCCACTGTACCCAGCTTTGAATCTTGTCTAAAACAAGACCTTGGGGGGGTGGGATTTTGAATCTGGACTGTGTTAGGGCCAAGATTACAGTGCCAGGGGGTAAACGACACTGGGAGCGCTCTCAACTGCTGACACGCTGGGTCGTTCGATGACAAACCCTTGCTTCTTTACCATTGGGCTGGGGCAGGCCTGGGCCATGCTCTGCACAGTCACTTTATTGGGACCAAGCTCCAGCTGCTCACTGCAGTATCCTTGCTCATCAGTATCCCCTCTGCTGGGTCCCTTCCCTTTCCTGTCTCACTTCTCCTACCAGTGTTTCCTGGGAGCACATACTAAGTAAAACACTTGCACACTCAAATCTCAGGGTCTTCTTTTGGGGGAAACCCCATCTAAGATGGCCATTTTAACAGAGCTTTCACACCGTTTCTCAGCATCCTCCACACAGGCCCCAACACTCCAGTGCCGTGGGGGAGTTCACTCCCCTGTGGGAGCTGCTCAGATCCTGTCCTCCTGCCCCCACTGCCCTGGTTCCCTCTCTTAAGAGCTACCCTTCACATCACTGCTACCGAGAACCATGACAGGCCAACAAATGGCATGGCTGAGTCCCATGTTCTCTGAAATAAGGGTATTATCTTATCCAAAAGGCTTATTCTCCTGGGAGAGATTTTAAACAAGGTTATAGGCCAATGGAAGAGATAGTGAGGGTTTGGAAAGCTTTCTGGAGTCTTTCAAGTTATTTCAAGTGGTCAGGCACCGATCAAAGTCCATCCTAACAGAATATGTGAGTTTTTGAAGGAACATCTGTATTTTTATTTGGTATTTTGTTCCAAATTCAAAATCTCATCCCTCAAGGTCTTGTTTAAAACAAGATTCAAGGCTGGATGCAGTGGCTCACACCTCTAATCCCAGCACTTTGGGAGGCTGAGGCAGGAGGATCACCTGAGGTTAGAAGTTCAAGACCAGCCTGACCAACATGGTGAAACCCTGTCTCTACTAAAAATATAAAAGTTAGCTGGGTGTGGTAGTGATCACCTGTAATCCCAGCTACTTGGGAGGCTGAGGCAGGAGGATTGCTTCAACCTGGGAAGTGGAGGTTGCAGTGAGCCAAGATCGTGCCACTGCCCTCCAGCCTGGGTGACAGAGGAAGACTGTCTCAAAAAAAAAAAAAAAAAAAAAAAAAAAAAGATAAAACCCATTGTTTATGTACCCATCTTCTCCATCTCAGGTCAGAATGGGTCTTTCTTGCATTCCTAATACTGTCAGCTCTACTATT
This sequence comes from Ateles fusciceps, assembly GCA_036589455.1. Lineage (NCBI taxonomy): Eukaryota > Metazoa > Chordata > Mammalia > Primates > Atelidae > Ateles > Ateles fusciceps. The sequence goes on along the minus strand of JAZHEH010002724.1, from coordinate 579,712 downwards.
ATCTGGAAGTGTTAACAGTAAAAATATGACAATAATTTTAGTAATGATTATTAACAGCTAATTTCTGTTGAGTATTTATAATATGCCAAACACTGCTAAGCCCTTTACCTACCTTACATGCATTTCACTTATATGAATGTTATTTCATTTAATCTTTATAATGACCCCATTCAGCAAGTCCTGTAAGGATCCTCTGATATGCTGATTACACAAATGGCCACAATTTCTTATCCCTCCGGGTGTCTACACCCTTTGCCATGTAACTCTACCTCCACTACGGGCAGGGCGTCTTTTCACTGCTGGCCTGTGGGCTCATCCTTGCAACAGGTTGTGACCAATGTGATGCTAGCAAACAGGACACAAGAAGAGGCTTATAAAAACATTGCAGTATTTCTGCTTACTCCTCTGCGGTGTCCATGAGAATGTGCCCAGGCTAGCCTGCTGAAGAGGAACATGGTTGCAGCAGAGCTTACCTGTCACTATAATCAGAGCTAAGATTGCCCTAGGCAAGCCCACAGCCAGCCAACCCCCAGATACATAAGTGAATCCAGCGAAGAACACGAGAACTGTCCAGCCAGATCTAACTTAAATTCCTAAACTGCAAACTTGTTAGCTGAATAAATGTTTATTGTTTCAAGGCACTGAGTCACGGATGGTTTGCTATGGAGCCTTGTTACGGCAATACATAATTGATACGTGGCCTCATTTTAGATATGAGGAAGATGGGACTTGGAGCCATCAAGCTAAATGACAATACTCATACAACCAGTAAGAGTTGCAGGTAGGACTAAGTTCTGTTGGACTGTAAAGAGAGTTCTCCAACCCATGTCTATCTTTCTTTTTTTTTTTTGTCCATGTCTATCCTTCTAGCTAGTTTTTAACTGTGGAGTTGAGGACAAGAATAGTAGATGATTGGTATTTGTTTTCTAATTACCTAGAGTTCCAAGTCACAGTAGAAATCCAATCACTGTATGTTGAAATATATTAAGTTCATCTAAAAGGAACTATATATTCATCTTAAAATGACATAAGCCATACTAACACGTTTTTAAGTGGACACTGCTTCATTCGCCACTTCCTTGAAGGACAGGGGAAGTATCACAGAACGGACATTTTTTAAAATACACTAATCTCTAAAGTATTTGTAGGAGAAATAATATGGCATTTAATATTTGCTACAAATTAATCCAGGAGAAAAAAAAGGATTGACAAAATTTGAATAACTGTTTCTGGATACAAGGGGCTTCACTGTACTAATATCCCTACTTTTACATAATTTTGAAATTTTTTTCCAAACAAAATGTTTAAAAGAAAAGTAAAATTCATTTACAAAAGGGCATTCATTTTCAGTGTTATCTAAGATACCAACTTGGTTGAGTCACTTTACCCTTCCAAGCTTCTATTTGCCCTCTGATAAAGCAAAGAAAATAAGTTTACTGAGCTTTCCCCCAACAGTGTAGTTTTTAAAGCACAGTAATAAGTCTGGCTTCTCTTCCCATCCAGGGCTTGATCAACATAGTAGGACCCTTCAGCCCCTGGAAGTACACCATCCACATAGGTTTACGTCAATGCACTGGAGTGGAATGTGTCTACCGCACCAGTAAATGACCCCTGGTTGTTTTATTTCACTTTTGGGCATGAACACTTATTTTTATTCTCCGCATACATTCTGCGGAGTCTTGTGCTTAGCTGCACAGCACTATCCATAGACTCTACTGTTTTATTAAGTTTATGAAGTACCAGAATATGTTGTAAGCAGCACAGAATTATAAAATCTGTTCCGGCACATCGTAGGGCAGTTATTTGTGAGCACATTTGGGTTAATACTTATAATTTTACTTAAATTCATTTATTGGCTCGCACTTGGAGCCTCACTGGGCGTGTGCAAGCATGTCATCACTCTTGTGCTTTAAGCTTGGGCAGCCAGGGTAGCAGCTCTGCTAATGACAAGGGTACCTCCTGACAGTGCCTGCCTACCTTGTAAGTTACTCTTCACAAATGATCCACTATTCTTCAAAAGTTATGATTCCCGTTACTGAGAAACATCTAATCTCCTCAGCCCAGCACACAAGAACCTCTGTGATCTTCCCCGTGTATCTTTCTGTCTTCATCTCTTGCTTCATCCTCCAACCACTCCATGCACACACATCCATGCGCACGCGCGCACACACACACACACACACACACACACACACACACACACTGACCCAACAATACGTGATGGCCTGAAATCCCTCATCAGACTATACTTTCTCACATCTATTTGCTTTTGTCTACCTTTGCCTTCTTCTTAAATTTTCCTACGCTCCCTACACATATTTTATACCCACATAACAAATTCCTATTCATCCTTCTAAACCCTAATTAGGGGTCACCTTCTTGATAAGAATTTACCTGACTTCTCTTGCCATGGCAACTGTCGCCCCTAGACCAGTGGTTTTCAACTGGGGGTGGTTTCTTCCCCTAGGGACATTCGGCAATCTCTGGAAATATTTTTCATCATCACAGCCTGGGTCGGGAGGTTGCTATTGGCAGTTAGTTAGCAAAGGTTAGAGGTGCAGCTCAGCATCTTCCAGTGCACAGGACAGTCTTTCATAGCAAAAGTTATCTGAACTACGACGTCAGTGTGCCAAGGATGACGTACCCTGTTGTATACTAAAGGAGCATATATTCTCTAAGTCTTCTCTACACTGCTTTTATTCCTCTTGCATATCTATCTCTGTTATTACACACGTTATTTATAACTGTTTGCTTACCTGTTTACATCTCCCAGTAAAGCAGGGATCAGCAAACTACAGTCTGATTTGGCCACTTGCTTGGCCACTGCCTGTTGGCATAGCCATGAATACAGCCATTTTCCTTCATGGCTGCAGAAGTAAGTAGTTGAAACAGAGACTATACATTGCCTCACAGCCTATAAAGCCTATAATATCTACTACATGGTCCTTTAGAGAAGTTTTGCTGACCTATGCACTAAATTATAAACTTCCGGAGAACAAGGTAATTTCATATCTATCTTACACCCAAGTAGCTAGTACATTTGCCTGTACAAAGTAGATGTTGATTAAGCATTTGTAAAACAAAATGAAAATCAGAGTGGTGGGATTTACTTGCGTCAGGCACAGCCTTTCCCTGTTGGGGACTAGCAGTGCACATCTGTCGGAGAGCTTGCTGATGTTACAGGCAAAGTCCCTGACCTAATCATGAAACAGCAATGCACACCTGCTCAAACAAGCATGATTATCATGTTGCTGGCTCCACTAATTCCATGTTCCAAATAAAGTGACCAACCATAGGTTTCCTGCCACATGCACTGCAATCCATGGTCCATTCTCTTATCTTTATATCAATATAATGCAGTAATTTGTGTTCATGGTAATGTGAGTGTGGTCATCTTGTTCTATAAGATAGAAATCATGTAATGCCAATTAGTTGTGTGGTACACCTTGGTATTTCAACAACATGGCTGGTGAGAACAGGGAGAAATCTATGACTGGGAAAGAGAGAGCCTAGAGAAAATAACTCAAATACACTGAAGACTCTTTGAAATGGCAGTTGGATAATCCAGAGTGCAGTGACTAAAGAATATGATAAACTTCTGCATTTTTCAAAAAAGGTATCAGATTAGAAGAATCCTATTTCACCCAAGAAGAGAAAAGGGAGCTATGATTTAGGGTCATGGCGAAGTTGAATGTGATAATTTGCAAAAGACAGATTCTGGCACATAATAGATGCTTAGTAAATTCTAGTGGCAAGTATTACTTTATCCCCATTACACACATAAGGAAACTGAGATGGAGATAAATTGAGCTCCATGGTTTCACAGACAGTAAAATAACTGTGCCACTTTTCAAAGCCCAGGCTAATCAGTTTCTGTCATGTGATAAGAGTTGCTAAAGTGGAAAAGGCACAGGAGATTGAGCGGAGGGCAGCCACAGTTAGGTAGACAACAGCAGGATGGTCTGGGGCCATCACTGTGTTCCCTGAAAATCTCCCAGCAGATGAGTGGCAGGTGTGAACAGGATTCAACTGAGGTTCAGGCAGCTTTCTACACATACAGGTTTTAATAAAGTAAAATACGGAATTCTTATCATGCAAGATAGATGAGTACACAGGGATGGATGCAGCTCAGTATATATGTGGGTGCCAAGGACCCAATACAGACATGAGGTAATCCAGGTCTTAAGAAAGCCAAGTTGACTGAACGTGGTGGCTCACACCTATAACCCCAGCACTTTGGGAGGCTGAGGCGGGTGAATCGTCTGAGGTCAGGAGTTTGAGACCAGCCTGGCCAACATGGTAACTGTCTCTATTAAAAACACAAAAATTAGCTGGGCATAGTGGCCCATACCTGTAATCCCAGCTACTCGGGAGGCTGAGGCAGGAGAATCACCCGAACCTGGGAGGCGGAGGTTGCACTGAGGTGAGACTGTGCCATTGCATTCTAGCCTGGGCAACAGAGTCAGACTCCATCTCAGAAAAAAAAGATAAGTTAATTCAAAACCTGAACTTTTGATGAAATGAGGCTGTTGGTGTTCTTGCTCCAGTCAAGAGTGATACGGCAACTCAGAGGGCCATTCTGAGAGTCACAGATCTTAGTAAGTCATATCAAGGAGAGGCCAAGGGGCCTACAAGACCTGACAGGCATGACTTTATCTATGAAATGTGAGTTCTATCTTGTATTGCCCCAATCACACCTCCAATCATACTCTCTTCAGAAGGCAGATGCAATCACTTTCTGCTGTACCAACAGATTGGTTTGCAGAGAGATAGAATGCTCCAGGGTGCAAACCCAGAATTCGAGGCCAAATAAATCTGGGTTCAAAACTTAGGGATCCCACTGTTACTGGGAAATAACTAACCTCTTTGATGTGATACTAAAATTACTGTCTTGCATAGCTGATTGAAGATAAATGCCAAGCACAAAGTGAGTAAGTGCTCAATAAATAGTGCATATTATTGTTACTATTATTCATCTTCTGGTCTGATTTCTAGTTGTCTTGAAGCCTCATATCTAATGTGATATATTTCAGATACAGTTTGCAGGAATGTGCTGATACAATGGCTCACGTCTCTCCTCAACCATGTTGCTGTGTTAGGCAGGCTGTCCATTCAGAATATTCAGCTACAACAGAGACAAGTCGCTACTCAATGGACTGTTGTTTCAGCTTTTAATTTTGTGGTTTCAAAATAACTGTGCTTTCTACTCTTATCAGTTTCTACCTCCCATTTTATGTGCTATTCTGGGCCATCAGCTGCTGGCTGACTGACTTCTACCAGCCTAAATACTTTGAGCGGTTACAGCTCATTGGGCCTGGATGCTCCTTAAATTTCTTGTGTTTCCAGGCCATTGGCTAATAGTGTTCCCTTCACTTTATTATATTGATGGTATTATTATTACACTTTCTTCTCAATTACAATTCTGCCAATGTCATTCCATCCTAATCTACACCATCTACACAGTAACAGAGTGCCCCAAACACCAGCCAGTCAGCATCGGGGCTTTCTACACAGGAAACAGTAATGACACTGGCACAGGTCAGCGCCTCTTCAGAAACACGGTCAGAGAGGCAGTCTCGTCCTTCTTTTTGGCTTTGCAACTCATCCTTTGTCAACCTTAAAGAGACCAAGGCCAGACGCGGTGGCTCACACCTATAATTCCAGCACTTTTGGAGGCAGAGGCAGCTGGATCACTTGAACCCAAGAGTTCAAGACCAGCCTCAGCAACATAAAGAAACTCTGTCTCTACAAAAAAATACAAAAATTAGCCTAGTGTGTTGGCATGTGCCTGTAGTCCCAGCTGCTCAGGAGGCTGAGGTGGGAGGATTGCTTGAGCCTGGGAGATTGAGAAGCAGTGAGCTGTGATTGCACCACCACACTCCAGCCTGGGTGACTGAGTGAGGTCCTGTCTAAAAGTAAACAACAAAACAGTGAGACCAAGAAAATACTGGTACAGAAAACCTGGGTTGTAACAAGCTCAGAGTCCATGGCCTCCACCCAGATCCTATTCATGCATGATTCCATTCTTCCTACCTATGGGCTAGCAAATAGCCTAAGGAGAAAGCACCACCTTTCAGTATTTCTGGAAACAACAGCCTCCACTTCCATAAACCCCTATATGATGCCAACATGCTTTATTAATGTGTTTCATTGACCTCTTTGGATCTTTGATTGTTTTTAACCTTTCAAATTTACCTCTTCTATGGCAAACTCATTCTTACTGCAGCCCCTTAGATGAGTTAAACTACATATCAGCACAACTGAGAAACTGCCGTCTGTCTTAGAAAGCCCATCTGTCTGGTAAGCACTGAGCTCCATCACTTAATAAAAGCATTATCCCCATACTCCACCAGAACCCACACTTCCTTCATCTTGCCCAACCATAGGCTTGCACTGATTCTATTTTCCGCCCACTCAGTCTCCTTTATCTGCCAAGCCCCATACTACTGCCTTCCAATCAGACATCTTCTTTCACCAGCAGAAGCCAAAATATTGGACTCCACAAATTAGCAAGAAAGAGCAATATCATCAGGATGCAGCTAAACCATTCCTAGGCATGCCCTTTCCTTGTGCCTGAGGATCCCTCGTTAGAATCTGCATTTTGCCTTCTCATCTCTGCTCCTGGTGCTTATGGTCTCTCACTGGCCTGTCCTCCTCATAGAGGAAAAAAAGTGTGTTATGGTTGGGGTAAATTCACTTCAATGAAAATAACTGGAACTAACTTCTCTTTGGAAGGAACCAAACTGTCAGTCATGCTAAATGGCCAGCTCAATTTGACCAAAGTCTACTATTTTATTACACAAACTGAAAGTTTTCAAATCTACTCATGGTTCAAAACCCAAAGGGCCTGTAGACAATCTCCATGGCCTTTGATGTCTGGCCACTGTCCTGAACTTGAGGAATACACAAGGTTAAATTGTATCCTGGGGCAGAATGTACAGTGTCACAGTGGTGTGGAGCCTGTGGGCAGGGAGTTAAGATTAGAATACAGTGGTTCTCCATAGGCGAGACTGGTAGACAGGCCTCTCACAAAGGGAAGCCCAGCATTATATCAAATCCAGCAAATGTACCCCTCACTCCTAACTCAGAATCGGGCTTTAGAAATTGCAGGAATCACTGGTAGTAATCGTGATCAATTACTACCATGACGAAAATGCCGTCTGCAGATCAAGTCTCTTGGCTTTAGAAAGGAATACCACTGGAAGTTTGCTGGTGACAATTAATCCCACCACTTTTTTCTTCTATATTTGGAATTAACAGAGAAACACAAACAAGGACTCAGGCAAGGACCACAGAATATTTTCACCTTATTACCAGAAAAAATAAGAAAATTCTTCAGATTCAGCCTTGAGCCGCTTTGACTCAGAAGCGTTACAGGAACTCCTTCCTGGCCCCCTTTCCGGGCCGTTTCTTGACCCAGTCCAGAACTAGGGGCCCATTTGGGGAAAAACTGAGTCTGCAGAGAAAGCTCTGAGTGCACAGCTCCTGAAAGGGTTACAGAGCTCTCAGCCTAACTCACACCCCGTGGAGCATGGGAAAGGAAAGGCACGTTGGAGAGTGGCCTTCAGTCCTGCCACAGAGGTACTGAGTATGGAGTGCAGGCACAGAGTGAGAGCTGCTCCAAAGGCAGGCAGGCTGATAGGCAAGGAAAGAGCCAAGAACCCAGGCCGTCCATGAACAGGAGCCAATCTGCTGCTCCATCCCTGGTGAAGCCACATTCCCTTTTCCAAACCCCACCACCACTACAAGTTCTCTCTTGCCTCTACCTCCAATGCAGTGTCCATGATGTTTATTTCCACTTATTTATTGAGGCCTTAAGAAACTCTTAACCGCTTTCGTTCCTTGTATTGATAATAACTGTTACTATTTAACAACCAAATTTATGGAACAGGGTTCAGAAACTATGTTAAGTACTTCACCTGAAATGTTTTCTTAATACCTCACAACAACAACAAAGTATACAGCACAATTATGCCGTTTTTCAGACTGGAAAATGAGGCTCAAAGATAGTAAAATACTTGCCCCAGGTCATGCAGCTACGAGTGGTGGGACAGAGATTACAACTCAAATCTGTCTGATCCCAAAGTACAGAATGTAGGCCACTGTTCTAGTGTCTTGCAAACTGTATCCCAGAAAATGCTAGTATTCTGCTTAACAAAAATGTGTATAGATTTTTGTTCAGAACACACAAGAAAGCTGTACAGTGTATTACCTCTGTATTTGAAGAAGCCCCATTACAACATCACAAGGCCCCATTACAAGGCTAGCAGTCATAGAACATAGTTTGGAATACTCTGCTCTTAGAAATACTGATTCTGTGTAGCTAAGCTACTGGGAGAAGGGGGATAGGCAATGTCTGAGTTCATTCCAAATATTCAGCAAGTAATGAGGTGAGTGTGGTGGTGATAAGAGCAATTACCATTTACTGCATCTCTAATTTTGTGTTGGTGGCACTTTGTAAATATTAACATACATAATTTTCATAGTACTACAGTTTGAACATTACTATTCCCATTTTATACGTGAGAAACCTAAGGATGGCTCAAATAATTTAAGTAACTTGCTGAGGGCATCAAAGTCACTAATTGTAGAGTTTACACATCAACTGACACTTTGCGGCCCGGAGATTGGAACAGCAGGAAACTATTCCCATTACCATAAGGCTGAGGAGATGATGGAGGCTTTACACAGTCCAGGGGCTGGGTCAACAAGTAGAAGCTGGAAGCACAGGGGGCCTGATCAGTGGGAGCTGCAGGAACTGCCAGAAATGTCATTAGAAGCAGAGAGGAGGAGAAATAACTTGGCTTTGTCAATCTACAAGGAAGAAGCTGAAGCAAAGTTAATATAAGCAAAGAGTTTACTTGGTCTAAGCTTAAGGATTGCAACCCAAAAGCATAGATTCAAGTTGCCCTGAATAAATATGCCAATTAGCAGCATTTACAAGTGGATTTAAAAAAAAAAAAAAGAGAGACGAGGTCTCACTGTGTTGCCCAGGTTGGAGTGCAGTGGCTATTCACAGGCGCGATCCCACTACTGATCAGCACGGGAGTTTTGACCTCTCCGTTTCCGACCTGGGCCAGTTTACCCCTCCTTAGGCAACCTGGTGGTCCCCCCACTCCCGGGAAGTCACTATATTGATGCCAAACTTAGTGCGGACACCCGATCGGCATAGCACACTACAGCCCAGAACTCCTGTACTCAAGAGATCCTCCAGCCTCAGCCTCCCGAGTAGCTGGGACCACAGGCACGCGCCACCGCGCCTGGCTAAAAGTGGATTTTTAAAGGAAAAGAAGAAGCAGTTCCTAAGTGGTTTACCACAAATTCACATTAAAATAACATAAGCTATTGACTGGTTACACATTGTAACCACAGATTCCAGGGAAAGGAAGATAATGGGTGAGGCAGCTGATCAGCAACAAAATGACTTTAAACAATGACCCCCCAGGCATGAGTGCATATGTGGAGGTGTGGTGTGACTGAAGTCCCATGCTCACAGCTCTCTAGACCTGCATACCTTACACAGCTCAGACTGTGCTGAACAATTTTTCTTTTCTCATTCCCCCAACTGTTGATCAAAACTCTTCCCGTGGAAGCACTGATAACCAATCTCTGCTTAGACCTTCAAACCTCAGTGCTAAGAAGGTTTATTCCTGGATAGTCATCAGTCAAGTCTCTGATTTATATAACTGCCACTGCTTGTTGAAGCATCTCCAGTCTTCAGAATTTCATGCTTTTGGTTTTCTCAGAAGAAGTAAAACAAGGAGAGACGCATAGTAAAAGCTTATTCCATTGGAGGTTCATTCCAACTTGTATGAAAACAATAACAACTCAAAAACAAAGATCTGGGCTGGAGTCTAATAACAGATATACCATAATTTTCTTCTGAAACATAATTTTTTTTCTCCTTCCAGTCCCCATTTTTACCAAAGATAAACCTTTATAGGATAAACATACTTGCAAAATAAGTTTTAGTATCATACTTAGCTTTATCCTTTGCATCAAGTACAACAAGAACAGTTATTGGCCATACAGGTTCTTTTAAGTTGGCTGTGCTGAAACTTTAACAAGGAATTTTGGATCAGACTTTTAAAAATCTTGAGGCTAGGAAGCCAAGGCAAAGATTCACTACTAGAGTATGCTATGTCTGTAATACCTGTACAAATAGGGTGAATTTTACTCTTCTCAAGTCTCCAAAATACCTTGAGCTTCCCAGACCTGTCGAAAAGTGATATTCTTTACTTACTTCAAGGTCAGAAACCTTGAAAGAAAATTGTGTAGACAAGGTACCAGGCAAGTCTTTTCAAAGGGGTTCCTATTGGCTCTATAAAGTTAACCTCAATTTTTCAAAGCAGTCTGGTCATATCTGAAAATATGCCATTCTAGTCAATTCCTTAAACAACCAGAGTCTCCAATTGTGTCCTGTTAAAAAAAAAAAGATTCTTACTGTATTTATGCAACTAACCAGATTGCCATAAGAATACTCATGAATTGTTTCCAAATCTAGGGGAAATTAGGTAGAAAGAAAAGCAAATGTTTTAATTATGCTCACAAAGGTATATTTTACCTAATTGCCATAAACTATAAATAGTTCAATAGAGCTTTCTTGATTCTGAAAAACAAAATGTAAAAAGAATCAACATTGTTTCAGAAAAAGTCATAAAAGTCATCTCACTCTTCTATCAGTTTAGTCCTATGTAATTAATTTTTGTTCTGCATGAGGTTATGTTAGCAATCTTTATGAATGCATCAGTTTATTAGAGTTCTGGAAGTTTTCATCTAGTCTAATGATAATTATACAATCTCTAAAGTTATCAGAAACCTGTATTCAAGAGTATTTTTAGGATGCTTTTCCATTAATGTTCTGGAAGAAACAGCAAAATTTGGACTGTGGCCAATTGTGAACTGATTTCAAGAAGAACTAAAGCAAAACAATAATTTTCTATGGATTACAAAGGACTTCAAGCAGCCATGGTTAAAGACAAAGTCCACAAGGAAATGTGGCTATTTCTGTGGCTAAAACAAGTTAATATCATAACCATAAATATGTCTGACCAGATATATCAAGACATATCAGAATTTTAGGAATCTCACGTCATTATAGAACACATATTAACAGATCCATGCAAATGTAACTCAAAAAAAGTTAAGCTCCCTTTCTTATTTGACAAAGCTTCCTGTATGATTTTAGCATACAAAATAAGCCTAATATGTCTCTCTGGGACTTACAGGGGTTCCACTTGGAAAAAAACTTAGTTTTAAAATTTGAAACTTGATTTTGGGAAGTATGTTAAACATTAAATGTTTAAAACACTTGCTCAAAATAAGATTACAGGCCACTTTAAAATAATACTTATTCATTTAGCTAAAATGGTAATTCAAGATTTCAACAAGTAAAAACCTTTCCTTTTTTGATAGGAGACTCAGCTTTCCAAACAATCAAAAGACCTAATAAAGATACATAAGATGAACAGTATTTGTCTTTCCTGTTTTTTTGGAGTTTACTCAAAAGATGAACAAGTCTTTTATTAATATGATGTAAAAATCTTATTCAAACCAAATTCTACCTTTGCATCAGTATATTATTAAAGCTAAAGCTAATTTTAGTGGAAACTTAAAAACAAATTCATCCAATCTCAATCAGCTTTGACTGTGGTCAAACCAAGATGTGGTTTCCAGAAACCCTTCATAACCTATTACAATTTTCTATTAAAGAGCAGATCAATGCTTCAAGAAAACCCTGTTATTCTAATATAGGGACCTTGCATTAATTTGTTCTTGATATTAATGCTCACATTTTAGAAAAACTAAGTAATTCCATTCTAATTTTAGCCAACTTGATCACGTACAAAATTCGTTTGATAAGATAAATCTTCTACAACTTGCTTAAACTTTCCATTTTTTTCCAGTATTTCCGGTTTTATATTGGCATTTCTGCCTAAGAAAAAAAAAAATTACTTTCCTTCTCCTCATCATTTTAACCAAAGTTCTCTCTCACACAAAAGAAAAAAATTACTTTTTTCTTTTTACATATTACTTTACATGCCCTGTATATAAAATAGTTGTCCTTATACCTAGCAGTTTTAATTATATATACATAGATCTATCTATATATACACTATCATTTTAACTCTTAGGAACCCTTTCTGTAAAAAACTCAGGAAGTAAGTGATTTTGAACTGTTTTATATCAGTATTTGTAGATGAAACAATTTCATAATTTCTAGAAAGGTGTTTTCTCAACTTTGTTTATTAGTAGATCTAAATATATTTAGCTTTTCTAGACCATACAAATGGCTCAAATATTTTTCGATTATCAATTATTTAATATGACTTTAAAGTTAAGTTTCTGAAAGACTTTTGAAAGTATACAAGTTAAACTTTTATTCCATTTATGTTCATTTAATTTATTCGTTAACAATTATGTTTTAATAGTTTATTGAACAAAATTTACCATCTAGTTATTTCTTTCTTAATCATTTACATAGGCTGTGAAACCCTAAAGATACAAACACGTAGGTATTTTGCTGATCAGTAGACGCCATGGGGCGGGGTGCAGTGGCCTACACCTGTAATCCCAGCACTTTGGATGCCGAGGCAAGTGGAACACTTGAGGCCAGGAGTCCGAGACCAGCCTGGCCAACATGGTGAAACCCCATCTCTCCTAAAAATAAGAAAATTAGCCGGGCGTTTTGGTGCGCACCTGTAATCCCAGCTACACAGGAGGCTGAAGCATGAGAACTGCGTGAACCCAGGAGATGGAGGTTGCAGTGAGAAAAAGTGGCAGGGACAAGTCTTAGGGGAGCAAATTTGGAGAGATTTTAACCTTTCTAAAGTCCAATGAAGTTTTACATTTTTCTCAGCAAAAAGTCATGTCAAAAAGATAAGAAGCAAATGCGGTTTTAGTTGACTGAAACAAAACAATCCCAGAAACAGGAACCAAAAGAGGAAAAAGTAGAAAGATTTCTAAAAGAACTGTAGCCAAAATATCAGATTTTAATTGGGCTGACTTCTGTATTATATTTCAGCCAGGACAAACACAAATGAGATCTCTCATTCAGTTTTTCTGGTTCTAAAACCAGCCTTTTCCCCAATTCTGCATGCAGATGAATTACTTTAGACATTTCAGAGGCTCACTTTTGACGTATGCTGCTTATGACTGTCCTGGGTTAGGTGGGTCCACTTTTCTAAATATTTACAAGAGGATATGCTATAAGTGTTATATATAAATACAGCTGGTGTTTCTAAAAAGAGTGGTCAGATTTTGAAGCTTGATTTCCCGTAATTTAGAAACTTTTCCAAAGTGATCAAGGCTGGGAATGTGTTTTGGGTTGAAGTATAACATGTCTCAAACTGCCTCTAACTGCTAGGTGGCAGCAGACTGTTCAAAATATGGGGGACCAGACCCTCATATACTCACCTGAAACAGCAAAAGGGGGTACACTTTCCAGTTAGGAACTAACATGAATTGCTCAAAATGAAAGGCTAAGTTTGAATTTTCAAGCAATAGAAAACAGTTGCAATCTTAAAGCCATGCTATGTAAAATGAAACCACCAGTGCCTAACTGCCAATCCTTTAACTCAAACCTCTGCTGTTTGACAGAGGCAGAAAAACATTGTCCCTAAACTCTGGTGCTGAGGCAGAGGCATAAAAACCTTGACCTGAACCTCCATGGTGAGACACAGGTAGAAAAAAGGAAGTTCTTTGCAGACGCTGTTCACCCAAATCCCTCATCCAAATAGAGACCAAAGCCCCTTCTCTTAAAAAACAAAAAAAAGTTTGAAAAATAGCCCAGATAAAATCTAGGCCTTGAACCAAAGAGTATGAAGTCCAAATTCAGAATTCATCCAAAACACCCAGTGAGCCTTCTGAAGACAGACTTTGTGCTTGTACCAAGTACACTTTTCAAAGAGAAAGAGCAAGTGGTTGGTGGCGTCTCTGAGTTCTGCTGACTAGGCCAAATGTGTTGACCTAAAAGGAAGAAACTAAGGTAACATAAATGTAAACAGAGAGTTTATTTGGTCCAGGCTTGAGGACTACAACCCAGGAGCGTAGATTCAATTTCCCTGAATATATATTTCCATAAACAGCAGTTACAGTGAATTTTTTAAGGAAAAGAAGAGGTAGTTCCTAAGTTGTTCACCAAGAATTTACATTAAAATAGCATAAGCTATTGATATCAAAGGCTCTCTGTTTTGCCTATTGCTTTCATTAACAGTAGTTATAAGTGAATTTTTGATGTTTGATTGGTTATACATTGTTCTTGAGATCATGAATTCCAGGACATGAAGATAATGGGTGAGGCAGTTAGTCAGAAATTCCTCTAAGTAACTGTCTCAGGCATGGGTAGAGGCAGGCACGACCCAAGTCCTATACTCAGGTCTCTCTGGGCCTTCATACCTGGCAAAGCTCAGACTACTCCTCTGCTTTCTGTTTCCTCAGCCTCTTCTTTCCTCCCACCCACAACTTCTTCCATGACCTCCCACTGGCTGAAACCAGCTAAATGCCAACTGGCATGGGACCTGGACAATGCAGCCTACATTTTATTATCCATTTTTAAAATCTCCTCTTCCATATTCTGAGACTCTCTTGCTGGAAAATAGAGTTTTCTAGCACTAACATTTTAGCTTAAACAATTTCCCCTTGGATGAAAGCAAGCCCTGGGGATAAAACATTTTATTTAAACTCAGGGGGCCTTAGCAAGGAGGATGAAGGTCGTGCATAGAATGACTGCTGTGCATGGGGCTCAGCTTGGTGGTTCTAAGTCTGAAGAATAAGGGACTTTTTCAGTTCAGACTGCAGCTGTGAGTGACTAAAACTTTCCTGTTTGCTTTTCCTCCTTGCTATCTGACTACCCATGGTGCAGATACAATGGAAAAACAGAACTGAGTAGGCTCAAGTTCTGTCTCCAGATCTATTATATTCTATTGTATTTTGGTCATTACTTTCAATGGTAAAAAAAAACACAATTACTTTTGCACCAACCTAATACTATTTCTCCTCCTAGTAATGCTAATAGTGAAACCGCCTTTGCAAAATTATGACTGAGACAATGAAAGAGATCTAACTTAATTGACTCCACCTTGCTTTTAACCTCCAAGCTGTCCTTGTTCATTCCTGGGCTGGGAGAAACTTAGCTCATAGTTTATAGTTTAAACAAAGATGGTAACAGCTCTTTCCCAAAGCAGACCTCCTTTTTGCCTGGGGACTAGATTGCCTTTGTAGGAATAACATTAGCCAGAAGATTAGAAACTACAAGAGTCTGACCCTATTTAAACTGCTGCTAAGATCAGTGCTTGAGGTATTTTGCAGATCCTGCACTTACGGATCTGCTGGCACCACCCAGTTCAATAAACTGACTCATCTGATCTTGTAACCCCCACCCAGGAACTGACTCAGTACAAAACGACAGCTTTGATTCCTTCATTTATTCTGTGACCAATCAGCACTCCAGACTCACTGGATTCCCCCACCCACCAAGTTATCCTTAAAAACTTTGTTCCCTGAATGCTCAGGGAGACTGATTTGAGTAACAATAAAACTGCGGTTTCCCCGCACAGCTTGCTCTGTGTGAATTACTCTTTCTGTACTGGGACTCCCCCTGTCTTGATGAATCAGCTGTGTCTAGGTAGCAGGCAAGGCAAACTCCTCGAGCAATTACAAATGTGGGGCTCATCTGGGATTGCCCTTGTGGCTACCTGCCCATGGCTCAGTGGCCTCCACTCAGTGATACATCCAGAAGCCAGCCCAAACAGCTGCCTAGTTCTCTTGGACTGCAGGCTGGCTCTGGTACTCTTTCTACTGACGAGGCACTGCTGACCCACTGTGCATGGCTTTAATTGCAATGGAGAAATAGCCATGGGGAGACATCCCTTAGCTACAGGCCTATCACAGGGTGTCTGCCTGCAGCCCCATTGCAGAGCCTCTGGATTGGTGAGTATCCTAGGTACTGCCAACACCTGCTTCCTTCTCCCAACTAGTTCTATAGCCCTATGGTGTGGTGTCTGTAGCCCCACTATGGGGTGTCTGTAGCTGCCCCATTATGGGGTGTCTGTAGCTACCCCATGGGGTGTCTGCATTTGTAGCCCCATTGCGGGGTGTCTGTTCAGCTCCTGGGGGTTCTTGGTTGGCTCACTAGTAGGAAGGGTCTTAGTTTCTGAAACTTCTCCTAAATCAGGAAGATTTCTAGGAGGTTTCTCAAATGGAAAATAAGATAGTTTGGAGGAGATATTCTTGGAGTTCTTGGATTGGGATCTGATTTGGAAGGCCTTCTGTCCATCTCATCTTTGTGTATGTTTGTTTATGTGGAAGGGATCTCATATTTATATGTAGAAGAGGGGGTTGCTAAAGGAAGTCCAGCAGGCCTAACTCAGAGAACTCTCCCTATTTGTCTCATCACATTCGATGCACCCTAAAGAAGGCTCAACAGGCCCATCTCTTGGGGTAGTATCTGCTCTTCCCCTTGCCCAGAGACCCCCTTGTGAATTACCGTTCGGAGGTCATCTCGTCCCCACCTGGAGTGGATCAAAGACAACAGGGACCAACGAGAAAAAGTTTGAGCTTTGCCAGGCTGATACTGGGTGCTGAATGAAGTAACTAATGTCTGTTTTGTTATGTGTATTTTGCTGGGATGGAAAACGATAATTCAGTTCCCTATGCAGCCCATAGGGCAGCATCTTGCAAACTGAGAATCTTGTCTATGATTCCATACAACAGTAAAGGGTAATTTTCTCTTGTGAAATGGCTTGAACCCCACAGCTATGACACAAGCAAGCAGGGTCATGAGTAGCCACTTCATTCTACCGGAAGCTGCAGAGAAAGGGAACCCAGAAACCTGGTATGCCAGCAAAAAGGTTAGGAATTCTTACTGGCCAAGTTTTTGGTCTCTGTCTTTCTTTGTCTGAATAACCAGTAAACTATTTGCCTCCTCTGCAAGGGTTTGAGTAATAGAAAAAAGGATTTATTTAAAACCATCAGATCTTAAAGAAAAAAAATATTAAAAGAAGAAAGGAAAAAAGAAAAAAGGATTTATGAGTCTAGTCTTAAGCTATAGCAAATCTGGTGTACTTTGTGCTAAGAATTTGTGCTTTGTGTTCTGTAATGGAAAGAGGGGGCATCACAGGATAGAACGTGGGTTAGGACCCCTATACGCCTGCTTTTCAAGTCAACTTGGCAGGCTAGTCAGTTACACACCGTGTTTCGGATCCCTGGAACCAATACCAATACTGTGTAAAATTTCTCTGTCTCATTTTGTGTCCTTAAAAGCTTACCCTTGTGACCATGTGGGGATAGTTTCTTTTGGTTTCCACCATCCAGAGGCCAGGAATTGTGGGGTTCATGTCAAAAGTACTAAAATTTTTTCTTGAGCCTTGAAAACTTGAAATTGGCTTATCTAGGTTCCTTCTGGGAAAAGCAATAGAAACTGCTCAATGCTATATGTAGCTAAGGCTTTATCTTTTGACAGTGGTGGCCTGGGTTCAATTGTTGGCTTCTGGAATGATTCCCTTCTGGTTTGTTATTTGTGTAACTTCGCCATTTACTGAAGATTTTTTCCCTCATAGGTAACTTCTGATTTCCTCTCTTGAATTTTCCTTTCTCTGAACTACCTTGTGGAGATTCTAAATTTTGTGTGTTTGTTTTGTTTTGTTTTATTTTGTTTTGTTTTTTAAAAAACTGCTTACCATGTCTCTCAAGCATCTAGGAGGTTACCTTTGGTAAAGTGCAGAAACCAGGAATATCGGCCACTTGACATGGCTTAAGTCGGGTAATAAGAAATTTAAAAGGATTTTTAAAAAAAGCCGTATGGTTACAAGTCAGCTTAATTAAAAGTGGATAAACAAGCTATAGATGTATTTAAAATATCTATGGTTTTCTCTTCTTGGAACTTTTTTTTGCCCTGGGAAAACGGTTTTTCTCAGTCGACTGAATTATTTTTCTCCATTTTTTTGTCTTGTCACTCTTAATGCACACATTAGAGGCCCTAAGATAACTTTTGGTAGCCTGGGGACTCATTGTGAAAAACAGAGAAGGCACCGCAGACTCCATTTCTGGGGGGGGAGAAAAAAAACAAAAAACCTGTTTTCCTCATGAAACCCCAGGAATTAAAAGCAGATAGATCACTCTGAAAATCTAAGGCTCTGTTCTGTTTTGCATTGTGTAATCTGATGGTTTTGAGTTTTAGGGGTATCAGAAATTACTCCTTATTATAAGAGAGTTTTGGGCCGGGCACAGTGGCTCACGCCTGTAATTCCAGCACTTTGGGAGGCTGAGGCAGGCGGATCACGAGGTCAAGAGATCGAGACCATGGTGAAACCCCGTCTCTACTAAAAAAATACAAAAATTAGCTGGGTGTGGTGGCACGCGCCTGTGGTCCCAGATACTCAGGAGGCTGAGGCAGGAGAATTGCCTGAACCCGGGAGGTGGAGGTTGCAGTGAGACGAGATTGTGCCACTGCACTCCAGCCTGGCGCCTGGCAACAGAGCAAGACTCTGTCTCAAAAAAAAAAAAAAAAAAAAAAAAAAAAAGAGTTTTATTGCATAATAACTAAGTAGGAAATATACTTTTGTGAATGGCTAATAGGAGTTATGGAGGAACACTTGAGTCTGAACACTTGGATCAGAGAAGCATGCTCTTGGCCATCTGAAAGATATGGAAACATCCCCACACCCCACTGGGAAATAAGACTCTCATGGGGGATGGTCTAATAATATGGCTGACTGGCTTTTGGTTGCCTTGCAATGAAATGCACAGTTGGCAAAAGCACGGCACTGTCTTCTCCTGAAGTATTTCCCTTTTGGGGGATCCAGGATCCAGTATAAAATGGTACCCTCAATTTTGGGGGATCGGTCTTTGCCTTCAGCTACTTATTTGCTGCTTATTTGGCCCTAGAAATGCTAGCTTTCCTGGCCCTGTTCCTCCAAGGGCTCCACCTTGAAGTCAGTAATCCAATTAAGAAACTAGCAAATAAAAAAATCTTACAAGGCTGAATATTGTGTATTTATATGTGTTGTGTGTGTATGATGTTTGTATATAAAAGAGCTCTGATTAATTCTCTTAGAAAAATCAGCACAAATTCAGTTAGCCTCATCCTATCTTTATTGGGTCTTGTTTGGAAGCTATGTTTTCTCTATCAGAGTAAAGATTTACTTTAAACAATTTTTAAAGCTGTATTTTGGTCAAATAAATGGCTGATGGTGACCTGGGGATTTTATTTTGTGATATCCAGTGTTTTAAACCTTTAATATTTGATAAACTTTCCAAAGCAAATGATAAATTATGTCTCTTTCTAGCCTAGTTCTTTAAATATTAGGTCCTTTAAAGTTCAAAAATTACATTTGGCTTATTTTGTATAAAAATCATACAGGAAACATTGTCAAATATGAAATGGTAGCTGGCTTTCTTTGGACTATATTTATATAGATGTATTACTGGTATATGTTCCAAAATTATATAAAACTCCTATAATTCTAGTATGACTTAGTATATATCATCAGTAATAATTATGCTCAATGGCTGTGCACCACAGAGGTAACAAATTTCCTTGTCAATTGTGTCTTTAACTGTGGCTGCCCTAAAATGTTTTTGTCATCCACAGACAACTTTTGTCTCATTTTGGTCCTCTTAAAAAGAAACAGTTTTAAACTCAGTTGTAAAATATAACAGGTGCTCTTAAGTGCAAAATTCTGATTAATAACTCTGGAGATTGTGACATTAGAATAGAGGTAAAACTTTCAAATAGAAAAGTAAACGGTGTTTGGTTTTCATTAGACTGTATTTGTATAAATATGTTAATGTGTTCAAAAAATTATGGGCAACTTCTATAATTCTAAAATGATTTTGTGTATATTGATAATTATAATTGTCATGTAAAATTGCTGTATACCACAGAAGTAACCAAAATTCCTAGTCAATGGTAGCTTTAATAGCGGCCGTAGACGTCCGTCATCCACAGACATTTTGTCTTGCTTTGACCCTTTTCAAACGGCAGTTTTTAATCAGATATAGGACTCTAAGTGCAAGTCTCAGATAACTTTAAAAGTTGTGCTATTGGAATAGAGAAGAAACGAAACTTCTATTATTCTCATGGAGAGCTCATGTGTTAAACATTGCTAGTCCTTTTGTTTTCAGAGTGAAGATAACTTACTTCTTTAGAGCTATTTGCAACTTTTAACAAGTGAGTAAACTATTGCTGTAAAAAATTTTTCTGAAAACAGATGGAAAAAACACTCCATGCTCATGGTTAGGAAGAATCAGTATCATGAAAATGTCCATACTGCTCAAAGTAATTTATGGATTCAACACTATCCCCATCAAGCTACCAATGACCTTCTTCACAGAACTGGAAAAAACTACCTTAAACTTCATATGGTACCAAAAGAGAGCCCGCATAGCCAAGTCAATTCTAAGCAAAAAGAACAAAGCTGGAGGCATCATGCTACCTGACTTCAAACTATACTACAAGGTTACAGTAATTAAAACAGCATGGGGTACCAAAACAGAGATATAGACCAACGGAACAGAACAGAGTCCTCAGAGGCAAAGCCACACGTCTACAACTATCTGATCTTTGACAAACCTGACAAAAACAATGAGGAAATAAATGGTGTTGGGAAAACTGGCTAGTTTTCCACCTGTTTAATAAATGGTGTTGGGAAAACTGGCTAGCCACGTGCAGAAAGCAGAAACTGGACCCCTTCCTGACACCTTACACTGAAATTAACTCCAGATGAATTAAAGACTTAAACATAAGACTTAACATCCTAAAAACCCTAGAAGAAAACCTAGGCAAAACCATTCAGGACATAGGCATAGGCAAGGACTTCATGACTAAAACACCAAAAGCATTGGCAACAAAAGCCAAAATAGACAAATGGGACCTAATTAAACTCCAGAGCTTCTGCACAGCAAAAGAAACAATCATTAGAGTGAATGGGCAACCAACAGAATGGGAAAAAATGTTTGCAATCTACTCATCTGACCAAGGACTTATATCCAAAATCTACAAAGAACTAAAACAGATTTACAAGAAAAAACAAACAAACCCATTCAAAAGTGAGCAAAGGGTATGAACACTTTTCAAAAGAAGACATATATGAGGCCAACAAACACATGAAAAAATGCTCATCATCACTGGTCATTAGAGAAATGCAAAGCAAAACTACACTGAGATACCATCTCATGCCAGTTAGAATGGCAATCATTAAAAAATCTGGAGACAACAGATGCTGGAGAGGATGTGGAGAAATAGGAACACTTTATAACACTGTAGGTGGGAGTGTAAATTAGTTCAACCATTGCGGAAGATAGTGTGGCGATTCCTCAAGGACCTAGAAATAGAACTTGCATTTGACCTAGCAATCCCATTACTGGGTATATATCCAAAGGATTTTAAATCATTCTATTACAAGGACACATGCACACGTATGTTCACTGCAGCACTATTTACAATAGCAAAGACTTGGAACCAACCCAAATGCCCATCGATGATAGACTGGACAGGGAAAATGTGGCACATATATACCATGAAATACTATGCAACCATAAAAAATGATGAGGTCGTATCCATTGCAGGGACATGGATGAACCTGGAAACCATCATTCTCAGCAAACTGACACAAGAACAGAAAATCAAACACCACATGTTCTCACTCATAGGTGGGTGTTGAACGATGAGAACACATGGACACAGGGAAGGGAGCATCACACACTGAGGTCTGTGGGGCAGGATTAGGGGAGGGACAGTGGGGGGTAGGGAGTTGGGGAGGGATAACATTGGGGAGAAATGCCAGATATAGGTGATGGGGGATGGAGGCAGCAAACCACATTGCCATGTATGTACCTATGCAACAATCCTGCATGTTCTTCACATGTACCACAGAACCTAAAATGCAATAAAATATGTTTAAAAACATTTTTTTGAAGCATATTTGTTTCTCTCTACCTAATTTCTCCAGAATTTGGAAACTATTTATGAGCATTCTCATTTTATAGCAGTATAGTTAATTGCATACAGCAGTATAGTTAATTGCATAAGTGCAGTAAGAATCTGTTTTCTTTTTTATCACAACATACTTAGAAAAAGTGGTTATTTTACCAAGGCTTTGACTGTAATGGCATCCTTCATTTAAAGAATTAAAGTTGACTTATAGAGCCAACTGAAGCCTCAGAAAATCTGGCCTTATATCTTGTCCACACGGAGTCTCTGTACAAGGTTCTTAACCTGTGGTAAGTAAACAATGTCACTTTCTAACAGGTTCAGGAACTCCAAGTTATACTGGAACCTCAAAAGGAGATAATTTTACCCCATCCATAGATATTTAAGGGTGCAGACCCATGGCTGGGCTTGGCTTTTAAAAAGTCTAGTCTGAGATTCCTTGTTGAACAGAGTTCCATCAAAGCCAATTAAATATGAGAAATAATTATTCCTGCTGTACTTTATGCAAATAATCAGGCAAGTACAATAAAAGTTTATTTGGTAAACAAATCAGTTCTATCATGATTTGTTTTTTCAAAAAAACAGAAGCTGGAGAGAAAAACATTATGCTTCAAAAAAAAAAAAACTATAGTACAGTGTTGTTAGTCGTTCCTAAGGTTTTTTTCCACAGTTTACACTAAATTCTTTGTGTGTTAGAAGTCCCCAAACTAATGCTTTCAAATCTTTGCTTTTAAAATTAAGAACTGTATGCCTAATCCTAGGACTCATTACTTACCTTATAGTATGCTGTTCACTTAAATACTGTACTAAAACTATAGATGAAAGTACTAATGTGTTTACCATATAAACCTTGAAAGCCCAGCCAGGCCTGCACAAGTATGCTCAGACAGTTGCAAAATGGTTCCACTCTTCTCACCTTGGGGTTCATTCCCATTCCCATCACGTCCCCTGTCAGCAGGAAGAAGCCAGAGTGATCAATGGCCTTTTCCCATCTTCATAGCCTACTCCTTAAGATTAAGGTGTTACAAACCCCAAAGGAAGGGACTGAAACCACCTTTGCAAAATTATGACTGAGACAGTGAAAAAGATCTAACTTAACCAACTCCATCTTGCTTTAACCTCCAAGCTTTCCTTGTTCATTCCAGGGTGTAGGGTGAAATAACTTTTCAGAAAAACTTAGTTTATAATTTAAACAAAGATGGTAGCAGCCCTTTCCCAAAGCAGATCTCCTTCTTGTCTGGGGACTAGATTACCATTGTAGGACCAACATTAGCCACAAGATTAGAAATGATGGTTTAGGAGTCATGCAGCTGGAGGCTACAAGATTCTGACCCTCCCTAAACTGCTCCTGAGATCAGTGTTTGAGATATTTTGTAGGCCCCACACTTGATGGATCAGCTGGCACCACCCAAATAGATAAACTGACTCATCTGATCTTGTGGCCACCACCCAGGAACTGACTCAGCACAAGGAAACAGCTTGGACTCCCTATGATTTCATCTCTGACCAGTCAGCACTCCTGGCTAAGTCCCCCTACCCACCAAGTTACCCTTAAAAACTGTTCCCTGAATGCTTACGGAGACTGATTTGAGTGATAAGAAAACGCCAGTCTCCCCCATAGCTGGCTCTGCATGAATTACTCTTTCTCTACTGCAATTCCCCTGTCTTGATGAATCAACTCTGTCTATGCAATGGGCAAAGTAAACCCCTTGGGTGATTATAATAGCTACCAATTATTGAGAATTTTCTGTGTAAATTTCACTCTCTGAAAAAGATCCTACTATTCAAGTTACGAATGAGGAAACTGAAGCTCTGGGAAATTAAGTTACTTTCCCAGTTGACAGAGCTAGTAAATGGTGGAACCATGCTGTATTTGAACTCATTTCTCTCCGACTCCAAAGCAAAGCTACTACACTCTGCTGCCTCACATCCACTGTATTATTTGAAGAAAATCACTGAAAACGTCTACATTTTCATAAAATGAGGCTGATCCACACTGACCTTATCTACTTTCACAAAGTGGCTGGGATTCTCAAAGTAGATAATATGAGTGAAAATGTTTTGAAAACTCTTCAGATTCTTTTGCTTTATATGGTATTATTTCCACTTCTGCTTCTAGCAGGCACTGTCTGGTTCCTAAGTCTCCCCATGTGGAGCTGAGCTACTATTTTTGGCCTTCCAAGCTGTTTTCGTTTTTCAGCAGAATGCATGCTCCATTTGGGTAATGGTAACAGATGTGACAATGGGAACAAAACTCCTACCAGCCACATTCTAACCCAAACATCCCAGGAGCCACTTCCAGCACTCATCTCCTCTCTTCTGCTCTGAGACAGGGAAACATGAGAACACAAGGCTCTGCTTCACTGTCTTTTACTAGCCTTGATCATTTCTGATAAATGTTCCTGGTCATCACTTTTCCTTTCTACAGCTTTGAGTTCTGGTGTGTCATCCCTATTATATGAACAAAAGTCCGCAGGTGAAGAGTGATTTGATGAAGGTTAAGAAATAATTGTAAGAAAATGTTTTGACATTATGTTAATGCCTGTCAGGGTATTATCCCCAATTTAAAGTTAATCACCAAAATTACGTTGCAATTCCAAAAATGTAATGAAATAAGATTTATTGAGGTGTGAATAATAAAGAACCAGAGAACCAAGAGCTAAAAGAGAAATAAACTTGTTTAACCCTTTTCTCGTCTCCTGCCAAAGGGCAAAGAAATAGATGGTGATTTGGGTCCTGTGGATCTTGACAAAATTAATGAGTTCATAATCTGGAGAAAAACAGGTCTTTGTCGGCACTAAAACACAACCAAGTACTGAGATAAAAAGTTGACATTTAAATCCATGTCAAAAGGTTCTCAAAATCTGGATGTTTGTCATTATATAGGCAAGATATTTAGACACTTGATAAATTGCTCAATTTTCCTCTAGAATTTTGGTGTCTTGCTGAGGTCTGGCTTTAAGCTTCCAATGGCCTGTCAAACTTTTCTGCTTGAATACTCAGCCATCACCTCAAAAATCAAACCAAGCCTATCATATTTCCTTCAAAACCAATTTCCCTCTTTCTGACACTGGAAACAGCACTTTCTCAGGCTCTGACACGTAGAGTTCTAGAGTCATCTTTGACCCTTTAAGTTTCATGCCACCCACTCACATCCAGGCGGTCTCTTAAAGTAAAGATGTTGGTAGGAATGTCCGTTTTGCACATTATCTTTAACCCTCAGAATAACTTGGAAGGACAGATCCTATTACTCCATTTAAAAGAGGACAAAACTGGCATTTGAGGTGGTAACTGGCCCAGTCACTCCAGTAGGAAGTCCTCATAATTGGAGTAGGGATTCAATTCCAGGTCTGTCTGCTCCAAAGCCAGACACAGCATCAGCATGCCCACCCCACAGGGCGGCAGGGCAAATCCACTGAGCGACTGGAAGAGGGTCCCACACAAAAATACTTTGTAATTGCTGCCACCTGATCTCGCTTTTAGGCCACAGTCCCCCATGCCTGCTTTGATTCCCCCTGCCACTACCCTTAAACTGCCACACAAATTTATGGCCCAGACGGTGGCCATGCCTGGCTCTGTGACAGCACCAGATTCTCTTCCCTCTACCCTGAACACAGCTGCTGCATTTCTTCTCAAACTTATCTTGGTAGCATTGAGAAAACTGTGCTGCACTGTAGTTCACAACCCTTTGATGGCTCCTCACTTTCCTTGAGAAACATTTCAAACTGAGCCTGCCTTTCACAGCCCTTTGGAATTACCATCTTGTATCCTCATCACCATCACCTGTTGGAACTCTCTACCTCCCTATGGCAGGTGTGTTTCCTGGGATCAAGCTGGCCTCTCTGAAGGTCATGCAGAGATTCTTCTGCTGTCAATGCCCCTTAACCTCCACTTTAGTCTTCCATTTTACTAAGTCCCTATTCAAATGACCCTTTCCCCAGGAAGTTCTCAAGGACCACCCTAGCCCATCCTAGTGAGCATTTCCCCCTCCCTGACCTCTCCTGGTGCTTCTCATCTGCCTTACACATATGGCATTAATCAAACCCTGCCTTAGACTCCAACCAGCTTTTGCCCTCAACTAAAATCAATGTGATCCACTGGGAAAACACACACTTTGCATGATGATGGGCGTGCATTTGTACCTTGAATCTACCACACCACTGGACTGATTTGTCAAATCAATTATGGGTATATGCCAATCTTTAACAGTAGATTCAGTAATAGATTTCATTTACTAAACATTACTTGTATGACTAAGTGCCTTAATGCATAATCTATGAAAGAGGCGATCATATTATACCCACTTTAAAGAGAAAGAAACTGAGGGTCAAAGGAAGTAAGAAATTTGGTGATTTTCTTAAGTCAAAGAAACTAGTAAGTGTGAGCTGGGATTACTCTGGGACTTAAAAGGATGCTTTCATTTTTCTAAGAGAGCCTTTCCTTTACATGTTGAAATAGCCTATTTCATCAACATCCCAGGCTTCTGCAATCCAATGCTATGAAAGCCTCAGAAACCTCTGTGTTTCTGCTACCCCGTTTCCCAGCCTGCCTTCCTTTCCTTTCCTATTAGGGAAAGCAGAGGAGGGAAGAAAGTGATTCCAGGGAGAAGCAGAGAATCAGAAATCTTCAGATTTGGAAGGGCCCAAAAAATATGGCCCCACCCCTCCATGCTATAGATGCAGATTCTGAGGCTTGGACAGGAGAAGCAAGTGGGTCAACACACATCCACCTCACCAGAGACAGTGCTTCCTCCCTCCCAGCCTCAACTCCCTAGCATGCTCCTCAATAGGCCAGGCAGCCTCGCAGGCACGAAATTGAAAATCAGGCACCTTATGCATTAAGATAGATGTACTTTCATCCATTTCAAATCTGTTGCCATTTAATTTCATGAGGCAGGATAAATAGGAACACCCACTTGGCCTTTGGGGAGCCCTTTATTACTTCATTTACCTCTACCTGGTCTCTCAACACTCCACATGACTTTGTAATATAGAGCTCCAATCATCAGTGTTTTCTCTCCCAGCAAAATCCACCCTTGTTCCCTCCTGTCCCCACCTCATCACCGATGTCTCTAATCAGCTCCACTGCCCTTCACTGGCCTTTCACCTTTTCATTTATATCCTCGTTGAGATAAGATAGCTGGCCCTGACTGCTGTATTCAAAGTGAGGATGTACCACAGATTTATAGGATGGCATGATAATATTTCCGCACCTCATTCTCCATCCCTTTCACACAGTCATGTGTCTTATCTGCAGCTCTGACTGCCACTGGGCATGGAGCAGATGTCTTCATTGAGCTGCCCATAATGACACTGGCTGTAGATTTTTTTTTTTTTTGCCTCTTTCTCTCCTTTTAACACAGACATTGCAGTTAATTCGGAGGCCACGGGTGTGTGCATAGAGTTTAAATCACTGCCTTCCAGTGAGCATTGCCTAGCCCTGGTGTGCAATGCAGATAATTGCCTGTTGGAGATATTCCTTAAAGCAGCTCTGGTCCCCCACAGCACTTGAACCTCAGTATAGGGGTAAATGTTTAATATGAGAGGCCACTGTGCCACCTAAGGTGCTTCTGGGTGTCTAGGGCAGTAAGTCAGCTTTCCAAGATGAGAATGCATTGATTTGCTGAGCAATCGAGATGAGGGCATGGGAAAATTCACTCTTCTCTTTCAAGGGTGTAATTGATGCCACCAAGATCAGGTCAAGTTGGTGGTGGCATTTGGTCCTCTCTGAATATTTGTAACTGAGTCCTAATGCTATCAGCTATATTCTCTAGTGTTTTAGCAAAGAACTCAAGGGTATCATTGGAATGGTAATTTGTCTGTGCTCCCTGTGTCCCTCAGAGTCTGTACCAGTCGGGGCTCTACAGAGAATCAGAGCCAGTAAAAGGTAGATGGATAAATAATTTCAAGAAACTGACTTATACAATTGTGGGGACTAATAAGCCCCAAATCTGTATGACAGGCTGGCAGGCTGGAAAATTTCAGGCAGGATCTGACGCAGCAGTCATGAGGCAAAATTTCTCATTCATTCATAGGGAAAAACTATTTTGCTCCTAAGGCCTTTCAAGTGATTGGATGAGGCTGTGCACATTATTGAGGATAATCATCTTTACATAACATCAACTGAGAATAGATGTTAACCACATCGACAAAATATCTTCACAGCAACACCTAGATTAGGTGTCGATGAAATAACTGTTAGGATAGCCTAGCCAAGTTGACACATAAAACTACTCATCACAGAGTCAAAGGCAACAAGCTACAGCACGAGGATCTCATTTTAACTCTCCACCAGCCCAAGTGAAATCCCTTGCAGCACAACAAATGCCAGTCCCAGCCCGGAGATTTCAAATACATATGGGCCAGCCCTGCGCTATACTTCATCCTGCCTATAAAATGCAGTCACAATGCCGATCCCAAGATCACTCCAAGACCACCCCAGATTTGTTCCTTACTCTCTGCACTTGGAGTCTCAGATTCACTAAATGTGGTCACAGCTTTAAATCTTTATATTCTGGTGACACATTCAGGCTCTTCTCCCTAGATTTGGGGACTTGTTTTCCCACATGACCCTCAGCTTCACATGTTCCCCTATTGAAGCGTCCTCTACTTTATTTCACATTCTCTATTAGCCCCAACCAGGTAGACTAGCTCTACTGATTTGTCATAGCTCCTCTAGGAGAGTAGCAGATACAGAAAAAGAAAAGCAATTTATGAATGTCCAAGGAAGGCTAGGAACTGGGGTAGGGCTTTAGCCACTTGGATGAATAAAATCTACAGCGAAAGAAATGGAAGAAAGCATTCAGCTTTATTCCCTTTTTAATTTTTTACTTTTTGTTTTTGAGACATAACTCTCACTCTATCACCTAGGCTGGAGTGCAATGGCATTATGATGACTCACTGCAGCCTCAACCTCCCAGGCTCAAGAGATCCTCCCACCTTAGCCCCTCCAATAGCTGGGACCACAGGTGCTTACCACCACACCCAGCTAATTTTATTTTTTTGTAGAGATGGGGTCTCACTATGCTGTCCAGGCTGGTCTCCAACTACTGGGCTCAACTGATCTTTCTGCCTCTGCCTCCCAAAGTGCAGGGATTACAAGTGTGAGCCACCATGCCTGGCCAAGAGTTCAGGCTTAAAGATAAGAGAAAGCTAGAGTCAAAATCTTGGCACTTTCTACTTACTTGCCATGGCCTTGGACATATTACTTAATCTGAGTCTTAGTTTCCCAGAATGTCCAATATGGATATAAACGTACATCATAAGCGGAGGAGATAATACTATATGCCCAGCAAATCCACACTTTCATCTTTGAAAGCATGCTGTTACACGACATTCCCCAACCCACTTGCAACGCATGGGCCAAACGATGAGCTCTTGCCTGTTAAGAGTGGGTGTCCCGGTACCTACTGATGGGTAACAAACCACCTCAAAACTTAGCAACTTAAAACCGTAACAGCCATTTATTCTGCTCATGAATCTGCAATTCAGGCAGGGCTTAAAGGGACAGCTTGTCTCTTTTCCATGTGGCATCTGCTGGGACAGCTTGACTAGGGCTAGACGATCCACTTTGAAGATCACTCACTCACATGGCTGGTAAGTTGGTGCTGGTTGTCAACCAGGATTTAGCTGGAGCTGTCAGCCAGGCCTCTGTTTTTCTCCACATCAGATTCCCTATAGAGTGATGGGCTTTCTTGTGCCCTCATGGCAGGGTTCCAAGAGAAAGTGTTCCACGAGGCAGGAAAAGGAGGCTGACAGTCTCTTAAAGTCTGGGAAACTAACATAGTGCTAATTCTGTTGTATTCTGTTGGACAAAGCAGTCTCAGAGCCTGTCTGAACGTAAAAGCAGGAGACGTAGATGATACTTTTCAATGGGAAGAGTGTCAAAGAATTTCGGGCCCTGATTAATCCATCACAGTGTTTCAGTCAAAATGGAGAAACAGGACCAGATCAACCTCTCATTGGAAAAAACTAAAAACCAGATAAAATATATGAACCAACATCATTCAAGACAGTGAACATTAGTCAACAAAGTTCAGTGGTCCCTAAGATAGGAAGCAAGGGGGCGAGTGCTACAATTGCCCCAGTTTACTTCCTAGAAGAAGTTTCCGGGCCACAACACAAGGAGGGAAAATAGCAGGTTTTCCAGCCTTCTCTCTTAGTTGAGGAGAAGGAACAAGGGAGCCAGTTATCTGCAAAAGCTAACGAGGCTGGAGACTGCACGGAAGACTACAGGAAAAGAGAGCTAAAGAAAGATAAAACTCCAGATATCTGCAGAAAGTCCCCATCAACCATTCAGCTGAACACTGATCAGGGCTTACATGTGAAAAACATTGCCTGAGCCCAGGGGAAAGAACCACCTGAAAGGAGCAGCAGGAATGAAGCTATATCTCACAGAGGGTGAGGACAGTACCTGTTCCCAAGAGTTAAAGTGAAAAACTTCATAATTCAAAGGGCATCAGAATACTAAGAAATACCTCCCTTATTTATTGGAGAAAATTATGTTTTTCTGGCATCTCTAAATGTTGCTCTTGTTCCACCCAATAGAACTTAAAATAAAGACCTGAAGGATAGAAGGATAGAAGTCTTTCTAATAAAGGACAGAAGTCTTTCTAAGTAACTTCACCATGTCCTTGGGAAAAAAATTCAAAAATACATATAGAAATACAAACATATCCAGCACTCAACAAGGCAATGACACCCAACAATGTGTAGCATCCATCAAAAATTACCAGCCATGCAAAGAAGCAGGAAAATGCAATCCATAATGAAGAGAAAATTCAAAGTTCAATCAAGAGAAATGATCTAAAAATGACACAGATCACAGAATTAGACAAGGACATTAAAACAGACATAATGACTATATTTCATGTGTTTAAGAATCCTCAGGAAAGACTGAACATGTAAAATAGACACACAAAAAGTATAAAATACTACAATTGAACTTCTAGAGATGAGACCTATAAACTCTGAGATAAAAAATACACTGGATGGGATTAATGGCAAATTAGATGGGTTATTAGAAAAAATATTTAATGAGATTGAAGAAACAGCAATCAAAACTATTCAATATGAAACACAGAGAGAAAAAAAGACTAAAAAGTAAAAACAATAAGAGCATCAGTAAACCATGGGACAACTTTAAACAGCCAAATTTCGTGAAAATTATAAACCCACCTATCTAAGAACCTCAATAAATTCCAACCACAAGAAACATTAAAAAACACATTAAGCCATGTTATGATCAAATAGCCTAAAGCCAGTGATAAAAAGGACATCTTAAAGCAACCAGAGAACATACACATTATGTACAAAAGTACAAAACTAAGAATGACAGCAGATTTCTTTGGAATCAAACATAAGGCAGTGGTGAAACATCTTCCAGGTGTGAAAAAATTTAGTGATGAAGCCTTCTTCCCACTCTCCTTTTTTTGTATTAGCTTCCCAGTGCTGTCATTGACAATTACTACAAACCAGGTGGAAAAACGGACATTTATTCTCTCACAGCTATGGAGGCTCCATGTTTGAAATCAAGGTGTCAACAGAGTTGGCTCTTCCTGGAGGCTCTGAGGGAGAATCTCTCTCTTAGCTTTCAGTGGCTTCCAGCAATCGTGTGTTCCCTGATTGTAGCTGCATCACTTCAATCTCTGCTTCCATCATCACATGGCCTTCTGCCCTGTGTCTTCTCTGTGTCTCCAAATCTCTCTCCATGTAAGGGTGTCGGTCAGTGAATAGAGGAACTATCCTAATTCATATGACCTCATTTTAATCTATATCCTTATTATATTTGCAAGAACACTATTTTCGTGAAAGGCATCATTCACAGGTACAGAGAGTTAGGAGCTAAATATATCTTTTGGGGAGACTCAATTTGTATTAGTTTGTTCTCGCACTGCTATAAAGACATGCCTGAGACTGGGTAATTTATAAAGAAAAGAGGTTTAGGTTAGATGCAGTGGCTCATGCCCGTAATCCCAGCACTTTGGGAGGCCAAGGTGGGCAGATCACTTGAGGTCAGGAGTTCAAGATCAGCCTGGCCAACATAGAGAAACCCCATGTCTACTAAAATATACAAGAATTGGCTGGGTGTGGTGGCACAGGCCTGTAGTCCCAGCTACTCAGGAGGCTGAGGCAGAAGAACGGCTTGAACCCAGGAGGCAGACGTAGCAATGAGCTAAAATCATGCTACTGTACTCCAGCCTAGGCAACATAGTATGACTTCATCTCAAAAAACAAAAAACAAAACAAAACAAAAGAACATGAGAGAGAGAGACAGACGTTTAATCTTCTCATGGTTCTGTGGGCTGCACAGGCTTCTGCTTCTAGGGAGGCCTCAGGAAACTTACAATCATGGTGGAAGGCAAAGGGGAAGCAGGCACATATTCACGTGGCCAGCAGGAAGAGAGAGAGAAAAGCGGAAGGTGCCACACACTTTTAAACAACCAGATCTCATGAGAACTATATCACAAGACAGCACTAGGGTAATGGTACTAAACCATTAGAAACCATCCCCATGGTCCAATCACCTCTCCCACAGGCCCCACCTCCAACACTGGGGATCACAATTTAAATGAGATTTGGGCGGGGACACAGAACCAAATCATATCACAGTTCATTCCATTCTACTCCTCTCTGGTTTTCCAGTGAATGAGGAGGATTTGGTGGAATATTCTGAGGTCCTAAAGGAGGCCAGAGCCACTTCATGGAAGGAGCCTGGATCTCTGAAACGCTATGTGGAAGGCTACCCTCAAAACATGTGACTGAATTGTTACACATGTGAGAACATAAAGCATGAATGTGAAAAGCCACAGAGACTAAAATTAGTACAATTAATATTATGTGCCACTGTTATGGGAACTAAGTGAAACCATGCACATAAGGGACCTGACACATGATAGGTGCCAAATAACTGGTAGCATGATTAGGATGATTAGTAAAGGGAAGGGGAGCCAATAAGTCTATGTTAGGTCTCATATTGGATTCTATGTGTCTTGGGGAAGAGTAAGGCCCTTCTCAAGACTTGGAAGAGTGACAGGCTTATACTCTATATAATCAAAAGACTTTGATCCCAGTAGAGATAAATTACCACATAAACAGAAGAGAGCGCTTCTAGGTCCCTGCAAAGTGCAGCTTTGCCCTCATCATGCCAAAATTCTCCTCCCATTCCAAAATAGTGCAATTGACTTAGTTTACTCAAGCACAGTTATTCACAGGAGAAGCATTCCAAGAATCCCAGTGGATGCCTAAAACTGTGCATAGTACCAAACTCTATATATATGATGTCTTTTCCTATACATACATACCTATATTAAAGTTTAATCTATAAGACACAGTAAGAGATTAACAAGTAAAATAAAATAGAATTATAACAATATACTACAATATGTTACATAGATGTGTTCTCTCTCCTCCTCTCTCTCTCTCTTTCTCAAGGTATCTTACCGTACTGTACTCAGCTATGTTCAAATTACTACTGACCACAGGTAACTGAAACCGTGGAAAGCAAAACAAACCATGGATGAGGAAGGACTACTGTAATTATTAGGCAGAGTGAAAAGATGATTTACTCTACATGTTTGACCCAGTTAACTAACAAATTCCATCACAATGAACCCCATTACAAAACAATCCTGGTTTCTGGTAGAGCCAGGGAAGAAATCTGATCCTTTGCTGTTCCCAAGCAAAATCAGTTTACAAAATTATTTTCTGTTTCCCATACATCTTCTGAAATGACTATAGACCAAATAACCAATTGATTTGGAGCCATTTTTTACTCCCATCTAAAACAGAGAGATATTTTTCACTCCTATCCAAAAGGGAAAATGTTAAATCACATGCGAATTGCAGATATAAGCATTTAAAGACTGTTTCCCTGTTTTGTTTGTGAATAACTTTCATTTTATGAAGGAGTCAAATATTTCAGCAGGTAAAATCAATAGCAGCCCCCAGAGTAGATGGAAATTCTCCAGGTTTAATACGGTTTCACGCATGGCTATTCAAGCTGAATCTCTTAAGGGAGCAAATAGAGAATTCCCTGCCTTAGAGGAGATGTAAGGATTAGAATCTTTTCTTTTTAAAACTAATCTGTTGTATAATGGTTCATTTATTCAACAAATATTTATTAAGCACTTACTATATGCTACATATTACATCAAATGCTTGAAATACACAAAAAATAAAATCAAGAACCTACCCCAGAGGGAAGAGCCTGGTGAAATAATTAATTTTTAAGACTGCCTGCTAAATTTTAAGTGGTGTTCTAAACACTCTGCAAATATTAATTCATTTATTCTTCATAACAACATGAGGTGTTATTAATGTGCCTATTTTACAGATAAGGAAAGTGAGGTACATAGAGCTTCAAGAGTGTTCCCAGTCCCAAAGAGAGTTAATTGCCGAGCCTCAGGCGGACCTCAGGCTGCCCGACTCTAGAGGCCATGCTCCTGGTATGCACAGGACAAATGTGTAAGTTCAGTCTCACCAGCATGATCAGAGACACATTAAAAGAATCTTGACCACAGGTCTGTGTCATTATTGTTTTTCCCAGTTCTTAGCAGAGTTCCTGACATGCCGTAATTATTTTTAAAATTATTTAATTAAGCACTAAAAGAGTAACTGAGAAAGTAATCTGGTAGAATCCAATAGGCAGATTCTGTCTTGGCTGGGGGAAATCATGGAAGGCTTCACAAAGAAAGTGATTTTGAGGTGGGTGTGGAAAGATGAGTTAGGCATTTGCTAGGTCATCCCTCGGAACAAAGGCATTTTAGGAAGCAGAGTAGCCGGTCCAAAAACACAGAGGCAGGCAAATCATGGCCAGTTACGGGGGTTATAATTCACAGATACACAGAAGGGTAACTGATGATTCATTTAATGTCAGTCTGACTACTGAGCAAGCAGTGCTTCTCAGACGATTCTTGAGGTTCTGAAATAGAGGGTTGCTTGGTGCTTTTCTTGTTCATTCTTGAAGAAAACTCAAGTTTTGTCGATATAGTTTCCTGAAGATGCTGCTTCTGTGGTAAACCTTGAAATGAATGCTTCCCAACATGCCCCTGGAGAACAGCCCACGGGCTCCAGTCTCCCCTAGAACTGAGGAAACCAGCATTTTGGTGCACCACGAAGTCTGAGCCAAGGCCCATCCCTTAAAAAGCTCTTTCTTAGGTGGAAAAACTCACCCAAGCTTTGGCAACCATTGCTCTACATGTGAAATTCCATACATTGCAATATAAGGAAAGAAATGAAGGGTAGGCCATTGGTATACTCATGCTCTCTGAAGTCTAAGCATGTGTCTCATGAGGGTGGAGCTAAGAGGAGCAGGAAACAGGTGGCAGTGAGAAAGCCCTGGCAGCAGGAAGAGGAAGCAATAAAGAATGAACCACGCTGAAACAGAAGGAACTGCACTGTCCCCCAGTGTATGCACAGAGTAAAGCTAAGGGAAAATACAGACCCTTACTGATTCAAAAAATGCCTTCGCACAAATAACTGTTCTCTGAGGAAATTATATTTCTTCTAGCTTCCTTGGCTGACCATCTTGTTGCTTCCCAGAAAGTCTATGTGTCACCTGATGAATTCTGTGCTCTGTTTAATCAAGCCATGCTGTGCTCAACCTCC
The DNA here is from genome assembly GCA_036589455.1 of Ateles fusciceps. NCBI lineage: Eukaryota > Metazoa > Chordata > Mammalia > Primates > Atelidae > Ateles > Ateles fusciceps. The sequence continues at coordinate 544,174 of JAZHEH010002724.1, read as the reverse complement.
TTCACTGCCCTTGCTGTTTTAACCTATTAACACCATATTTGGGTTCCAGAACCCGACTTCTGCCACATGTCTGTCTGTTTGCTTGCTTGCTTTTTCCTTATGGTATCCACCATTACCTAAGCTTCAGTTAAAAAAAAAAATTTAAATGTTAAGAACAAGTTATCTGAGATGGAATCCTATAAGTATCAAATGGTTGCACCCTTAATATGGTGTTTCTAAAATAAATAACCAAGGAGCCCAAAGCATTGCTAATATTTGATGCTTAAGTTTCAAGAGTGACACTGATAAAGAAATGTTCCTATTCTCCATGAATATTTTCAGCCAATCATTAAATCAGAAAATATTTATTGAGCACCTACTTACTAGGGTTAAGACATCAGGCTAAATACTGCGGTGATATAATTCATTATGGCATATAGGCAATCCCTTCTAAGGACTTACATTCAATTTGGGGGTGACTAAGAGAAAGATGGAAGGAAGGGAAGGAGGGTGGGAGGGAAGGAGGGAGGAAGAGGGAAGAAAGTAAAAGAATAAAGAAAGGCACGTAATAGGTGTGTTCCTATTGCCAACTTAGAGCTACCATCAGGGTACTCATTTCTTTCAGGACAATTGTTTGGTACCTCAGCCCCTCCAAAAGTTCTTTCTCTTGATTAAAACAAGGAAAATACTCTTGCAATGTTTCTTTCTGTCCTATGTGGTGTCTCATTCCCAGATCACTGTGATGTCACTGCATTGTTGATTATCTCTTGGTTCCTGAAGAATCTTTTGGCCTCATGGAAACACCCCTACCCTGTTCCCAAAATCTTCCAGTAGCTTTAAAAATTCTCCCCTCTGCTCCTTCCACAGACTGCACCTGTGCCCTGTGTATAGTATATCATTCTCAGACCTCCCTACCTTGGCAGAATGTGCATAGACAGGACCTGGAAGCAGCTAGTACCTTCTCGTGTCACCAGCAGGAAGAGGTCCCAGCACCGCTTGTGGCCATTTGCTCAGCTGCTGTCACCTTCAGTGCCTACAGAAGTCTACTCTGGAGCTTCTCACTCCTCTTTCCTTTCTCCCCTCTGTCTGTGACCCTATGCCCCAGGTGGCCAGTAAGCAACTGTTCACTCTGCTCTGGTCTCGGGGGGAGGTGTTTTCTCAACTTCTTATCTTTAGCTGACACCCAGTTCTTGAACTCAGTCCCTTATTCCTCCCTCTGCCAGTCATTCCAGGGTTACTGGCTTCCAGTCTCTGTTCTTCCAGCCAAACCTTTCTGATTCTCACGAGAAGATTTACTTTTTCCTGGATCTAAGGGGAGATGTTACAAATGGAGAGAAAACTAGAAGGCACCATATGGTAAGTGACAAGCTAGTTAAATAGGTTTCAAGGTCCACAGGAGTTGAAATATGCAGGAATCACCACGAATGGGAGAGACCCTGAACTCTGGGGTTCAACCTGGGTCATGAGAGATGAATCACATTGAGATAAATGCATAAAAGGAGGAAAAACACTCTAGAAGATGTAGACATTGCAAGCAAAGGCAGAAAAACAGGGCAGGAGAAAACGTCAGCATGAACTAAGGCAGGGTTGCTCCAGGTTCTTTTGGGAAAAGTAAAAAAAACTTCGGTTACTGGAAGCAGTCTATTCTTCATTCTTTAGGGCTCTTCTCCAGTGTCACATTCTCCCTGAGGCTTTTTTAGAGCTCACAAACACATGGACACTGTCATATGCAACCTCATTTACTCACCTAGTGATGCTTCAGTGCATTTTAATTTGTGAGCATTTTTCTCATCTCTCTTACCTCATTACAAGCTTCATCAGGTGGTATCATATTTTGGACTTTGTGGAAACATTAATAACTTGATAGCTATAATGTATGCATATCACTTAGCACACAACTAAGGTGGCCATATAATTTATCTTCCAAACTAGGACTCTTTGAGGAATAAATGGGGATTAAATAATAATTACTCTAAGACAATAGGCATTAACCAGTGCTACCCCAGGCTAGCAGGATATACAATTACCCTCTTCAAAACAAATGTCTGTTCATGCAATCAAAGGCTGATGATCAATTAAAGGATGTCAAAGGTTGGGCATGGTGGCTCACGCCTGTAATCCAAGCACCTTGGAGGCCAAGGCGGGCGTATCACCTGAGGCCGGGAGTTCAAGACAAGCCTGACTAACATGGTGAAACCCCGTCTTAAAAAAATAATAAAAAAAATAAAAATTAAAAAAAAAAAGGATGTCAAAAAGGTCTTATGTTGAAGTTGGTTGAGGGGACTGCCTGGTGGTGGCACTTTTGCTGCCTCCGGGTTTCTGTCCAAGGTAGCTACCATTCACTGAATGTCTAGCCTTTGTTACTACCAAAAGGAAGGTGTGCTCCTTTAATGGCTTATGTATTCTATAAACAAGCAATAACTGCATGCTTCATAATTGCCAGACATGGTGTAAGATGTTGGTAACACACAGGTAAAAAAGCATACTCCTCTGTCCTCTGAGAGCTCACAGTCTGACAGGAGTGTATTCATTCATTCATTCACTCAACAAATATTTATTAAGAGCCTATCATGCATCAACCCAGGTGGTGGGAGCAACTTCCCTGGTCCTTGCCCTGATGAAACTCCTGAATTTCAATCCTGGAGGCAGAGTGAGAAAGGGTTATTAATAATGGTATTTATGAGATACAATGTTGACCCAAATCAGGGGAGGTAGCAGTTGTGCTTAGATGGTTAGTGGGACTTTAGAGGAGAAAAAATGGAGAAGTTATTACCAAGCAAAGAGGAGGAGCTCTTGTAAGGCAGGCCTGGTGCTGATGAAATCTCTAGCAATTGCTTGTCCGTAAAGGATTTTCTTTCTCCTTCACTTATGAAGCTTAGTTTGGCTGGATATGAAATTCTGGGTTGAAAGTTCTTTTAAGGACATTGAATATTGGCCCCCACTCTCTTCTGGCTTGTAGGGTTTCTGCAGAGAGATCCGCTGTGAGTCCGATGGACTTCCCTTTGTGGGTAACCTGACCTTTTTCTCTGGCTGTCCTTAGCATTTTTTCCTTCATTTCAACCCTGGTGAATCTGACGATTATGTGCCTTGGGGTTGCTCTTCTTGAGGAATGTCTTTGTGGTGTTCTCTGTATTTCCTACACTTGAATGTTGGCCTGGCTTGCTATGTTGGGGAATTTCTCCTAGATAATATCCTGAAGACTGTTTTCCAGCTTGGATTCATTATCTCCATCACATCCAGGTACCCCTATCAAATGTAGATTAGGTCTTTTCATATCATTCCATTTTTCTTGGAGGTTTTGTTAATTTCTTTTCAGTCTTTTTTCTCTATTCTTGCCTTCTCATTTTATTTCATTGAGTTGATCTTCAATCTCCATATCCTTTCTTCTGCTTGGTCAATTCAGCTATTGAAACTTGTGTATGCTTCATGAAGTTCTTGTGCTATGTTTCTCAGCTCCAACAAGTCATTTATATTATTCTCTAAGCTGTTTATTCTAGTTAGCATCTCATCTAACCTTTTTTCTAGGTTCTTCGTGTCTTTGCATTGGGTTAGCACACGTTCTTTCAGCTGTGAGAAGTTTGCTACTACCCACATTCTGAAGCCTGTTTCTGTCAATTCATCAGATTCATTCTCCCTCCATCTTTGATCCCTAGCTGGTGAGCAGTTGTGATCCTTTGGAGGAGGAGAGGCATGCTCGTTTTGCTGAGGGCAACTGAGGCCATCACCCACCCCTGCTCCTGAAAGAAGCACTAAACAAGGAAAGGAACAACCAGTACTAGCCACTCCAAAAACTTAGCAAATGGTAAAGACCACTGATACAATGAAGAAAATGTGTCAACTAACGGGCAAAACAACCAGCTAGCAACAAAATGGTAGGATCAAATTCACACCTAACAATATTAACCTTAAATGTAAATGGACTAAATGCCCCTATCAAAAGACACAGACTGGTAAACTGGATAAAAAGTCAAGACCCATCAGTGTGCTATATTCAGGAAACACATCTCACGAGCAAGGACACACATAGGCTAAAAATAAAGGGATGGAGGAAGATTTATCAAGCAAATGGAGAGCAAACAAAGGCAGAAGTTGCAATCCTAGTCTGTGATAAAATGGACTTTAAACCAACAAAGATCAAAAGAGACAACGAAGGGCATTATATAATGGTAAAAGGATGAATGCATCAAGAAGAACTAATGATCCTAAATATATACACACCCAATACAGGAGCACCCCGGTACATAAAACAAGTTCTTAATGACCTACAAAGAGACTTACACTCCCACACAATAATAGTGGGAGACTTTAACACTCCACTGTCAATATTAGACAGATCAACGAGATAGAAAATTAACAAGGATACCCAGGACTTGAACTCAGATCTGGACCAAGCGGACCTAATAGACATCCACAAAAATCTCCACCCTAAATCCACAGAATATACATTCTTCTTAGCACCACATCTCACCTACTCTAAAATTGACCACACAATTGAAAGTAAATCACTCCTCAGCAAATGCAAAAGAACAGAAATCATAACAATCTCTCAGACCACAGTGCAATCAAATTAGAACTCAGGATTAAGAAACTAACTCAGAACCACACAACTTCATGGCAACTGAACAACTGGCTCCTGAATGTTGACTGGATAAACAATGAAATGAAGGCAGAAATAAAGATGTTCTTTGAAACCAATGATAATGAAGACACAATGCACCAGAATCTTGGACACATTTAAAGCAGTGTCTAGAAGGAAATTTATAGCAATAAATGCCCACATGAGAAGCAAGGAAAGATCTAAAATCGACACCCTATCGTCAAAATTGAAAGGGCTAAAGTAGCAAGATCAAAAAAACTCAAAACCTAGCAGAAGACAAGAAATAAATAAGATCAGAGCAGAACTGAAGAAGATAGAGACACAAAAAACGCTTCAGAAAATCGACAAATCCAGGAGCTGGTTTTTTGAAAAGATCAACAAAACAGACAGACTGCTAGCCAGATTAGTAAAAAAAGAAAAAGGGAAAGAATCAAATAGATGCAATAAAAAATGATAAAGGGGATATCACCACTGACTCCACAGAAATACAAACTATGATCAGAGAAAAGGACCTCTAAGAATGAATGCTATGTGACTATACAGATCATGAGCCCACAAGCAGGCCTTTCATACTATCATGACGTTGGGATTTGCTTTATACTGGCATCACATAAGAAGGCCACAGTCCCTCCAGAACTCTGATCAGTGGTCCAAGCTGGTCTCTGAGAGAACATCCCCATTCCAATCTCAAGACCACTCCAGGCGTATGTCAAGGCTGAGGTGCTTTTAGATGCATGATGACTCACTGAGCCTTGGCCCTTGACACAGTGGCACAAGTTTTCTAACGACGACTACTAGTCTTTCTGTTTTTCTTTTTTTTGAGACGGAGTCTGGCTCAATCACCAGGTTGGAGTGCAGTGGCGCGATCCCAGCTCCTGCAACTTCTGTTTCTCGGTTTCAAGCAATTCTCCTGCCTCAGCCTCCGGAGTAGCTGGGACTACAAGCACGCTCCACCACGCCCGGCTAATTTTTTGTATTTTTAGTAGAGATAGGGTTTCATCATGTTGGCCAGGATGGTCTCTATCTCTTGACCTCATGATCCGCCGGCCTCAGCCTCCCAAAGTGCTGGGATTACAGGCTGAGCCACCATGCCCAGCCTATGACTAGTCTTTCTGCCACACCATCCAATTCGTCATTTCTGTTTCTCTTTGGCTACGTTCAGCATCTCTCCAGCTCCCCAAGCCTAAATAAGATGAAGACATCTCCTTTATTCTTAGATCCCCAAAGCTCTCTCAAGGTTCTGTCAACTAAAACCTTCAGCTATCGGCCATGCTCAGCCCAGAAGGAACAGGGGACAGGGTCCCTTTACAGAGATTCACATCAGTATTACTGTCTGACTCTATTTCCCCACTACTTATGTGTCTTTTTAAAATTCACCTTGTAAGAGTCAAGACAGGACATGGTAGCAGAGATATCACACTGTCTTAACCACATGGGATCTCAGTTTTAAAACTCATCATTTACTAACATTGCTACCTAAGTTATCCTGTGGCCACCATTCCCTGGGGTAACGAATTCACTCATTGATTCATTTGTTCAATCACAAATAAATCGATTAAACACTCTAGTTGCTAAGTACTGATTTTTAGTGCTAGAAATACCATAGGAGACAAGACAGACAATGTTCTCAAGAGACTTATTTTCTAGAGAGGGGTCAGCAAATGATGACCTGCAGACCAAGTCTGACCCTCTGCCTGTTTTTATAAATACAGCTTTAGTGGAACCCAGCCACACCCATTCATTTCCATATCATTATGACTGCTACAACAGCAGGGCTGAGTAGCTGCAACAGAGACCATATGGCCAGCAAAGACTAAAATATTTATCTTGTCCTTTCAGAGCAAGTTTGCAAACTATTGTTCCAGTAAATGGGTGACACAGCCAGTAAACAGATTTTAAAAATACATAATGTATAAGATCAAGTAGTCACGAACTCTATAAAAAAGAAAATGAGGTTGGAGGATTGAGAATTATGGGGTGGCTGGTATAGGGAAAGTTATTTCAGATAGGCTGGTCAGAAACGTGTTTTCTGAAGTAGTGGCATCAGAGCTCAGATGGAAAGGTGAATGAAGGAACCAAAGGAGTACCCGAGAGAATAAAGGATGTGAATGCCCTGAAGAACAGAGTTAGCTTATCCTACTTGGAAATCCCACTTAGCAAAGCCCAGTTGGAATGGAGTAGGGCCAAAGTGTAAAAGAAAACATATACTGTGTAATATATCAAAATGTTATTGCATTATATACCTTTCCTTTTACTGGCCTTGATAATGGTAAACTTCAGAGGATGGTGACAGCCAGGAAAACAATTCAGTCATTTTTGAACTGCTTCCTTTTCCATAGCTTCCATTTATATATCATTTCTTATTTTTTTATCTGTAAACTAAAAATGTTGAAAAATATTAGAAAGAAACACAGCATGAGCAGCATTACCATCCAGGCCATGATGAACTGACCATAAATGAGGGGCATAGCACCCCAGTGCCCCTACCCACCATCAACATGACTTAAAATAGAAGACACTCTTTAGTTTACTGTACTGGAAAGAAGGTGGGTTTGGGTGTCACACAGACGCTTTCTCGGCTGAGAAGCGATTTACTTTCTCTGAGCCACAGCTTTCTAATCTAGAAAATGAGGTTAATAACACCAGCCTTGGGGATTTTTATAAAGAAGAAATGGCACAGTGCATGGGAAAGTCACTGGCTGGATTCCTGGGTACTAACTGGATGCGATTTCCCCAGTCTCACCCTTCCTCCCTGCCTGGTTCGCCAGGAGCACAGCACAGCTTGTGTAATTCATGACCTAACTCTGGCTCCTTCTGATCCTTGATCAGTCTGTCTAGTGTCCCCCGGAGGCGGCGTCGCCTGCCCTCACTGTATGGGGAATGTTGACATGAGAGATGAGCAGTGCCCACTCATACCTCTTGTTGATGCCTCGGAGTGGGCAATGGATTAGCCTTTGAGTACTAACATTTTACTTCTCCCTCCAGAGGCTTCTCTGCCTGAGTCTGCCCAGCCTGCTTTTAGATCGTGCTAAAATCACTGGCCAACTTGGTTAAGTTAGGGAAAAAAAAAATCGCCTTTTGACTGAAATTGATGAATGATTTCAGATTATCCAGGCCTGAGGGGATCTGGGTCCAACAGCATCAGCATCACATAGGAACTTATTACACGTGCAGACTCTCCGGTCACATCCCAGGCCCACAGACTCCAAATTTCCATTTTAACAAAAGCCTTCTGTGACCTACATGCACATTAAAGTTTGAGGACAACTGGGATAGACTAGGGGTTCTTAATCCAGCTTTTATAGAAGTGTCTTGGTCCCATCCCAGAGTGTTTCCCTAATGATATATTAAAAAATTAGTCTGCTAGGTTTTGAATGTATCATGGATGACTCTCATGTGCAGCCCGGATTGAGAACCACTAGTTTGTGTTAACTTCTCATAAGGCTCAGCAGTGTTATAGGCTGGGCTCAAAATCACACAGTGGATGTCTAACAGAATTGGGATCGAACTGTAACCTCCAACGCTCAGTCTCACATTCATTACTTTGTGTGTCATTGCCCCTCCCCGGGCAGATGGGTAAGGATATATGTTCACTTTTATAATGTCTTTAAATTGATCATGGCAAACAGTTTCAGAATTCACACTTCCAAGTCATCAAATCTATCTAAACCAAACTCTAAAAACGCTGTCGGGCAAAAGTTTTACTGAAGTTTATAAATGAGAACAGGAGATCTTCTGAAATACCTCCACCACGTAGTTCTCTCTGAATGAAGTTTTATGGCCAGTTCTTTTTCTTAGAATACTGTGTGTATTAAACTAACACTCTCCTTTCTTCTAATAACCACCTTCCTCTGCTTGTTTAACTTTTAAACTTAGTACATCTAAGTAAACTACTATGACTGCAGTAGGTCCCACTTCCCACTACAGCCATGTGGTCCTGAAGCCTGGGCATCCTAGCAGTAGGAGCACAGGGACTGAGAAATGATCCCTGCCAGACAGACCAGGCTGAACAGAGGGGCGTGACAAGATGCGAGTCGACCACAGCAATTTAATGCAGATTTCTGTGGGTTATCATGCAAAAATATCTTACTTATATCTAAATGGAGTGGCCATGTGACTTGCCAGGCAAGGCCTAAATAATTATGTCTTTATGCTATAATTACACAGTACCACCAAATTACAGAAATTAGGGATGGAAAACAATAATGAAACCTTGTTTCCAGTTTGAGGTCTTCCTTACACATAGGTCAGAGTGCTTTAGAGTGTTTTACAACAGTCTACTCCCAGAGGGAAGAAGTCCAACTCCCAGTTAGCAGAAAGGAAAACTGAGCTACAGCGTTAGCATAGCTCCTTTCAGACCACATTATGTTATTGATTGAACAAAGTCAGGAAGAAAACCCCAAGCAATCATTTCATCCACCTCACCACCCTTCCTGGAGAAATCCAGTTGTCCTAACCTTTGAAGTCTTCCGCAAAGAAAAGTTTCAGGCTTTGAACACCACCCTATGATGTCCATTTAATTACTCCTTTATAGAATAAGCAATCCATTGATAAAGCTCATAGCTTACTAATGTGATTCTTTCATCATCCTTGATATTGTAAGTGTGGATTATATATGGAAATTACATATATATGGGGTATGAAAATGTTGTGTCTATCTGTAAATCTCCAAACACATCCCATGGAAAGAAGTTTGGGCGATGCCAGAGGCTCCTCCACTCCACAGACAACTCTGTCCACACAACCCCACACAATGCTTTCTACCTGCTCCAGACAAGCTGGAGATGTTTTTCTGAAACAAGACATGAAAATAACAATTATTGAGCAGGTATATGTTCCAGGCTCTATACTAAATGCTTCTAAGTATATCCCTTGTTTAGCATTTCTCAGACAGTATTGTTATCCTTGTCTGTGGGAAGTAGAGTTGTTAAAATTTAGAAAGGTTCAAAAACTTGTCCAATATCACACACTTGGATAGTAGCAGAATGATCAATCACACAGAAGTGTCTTTTATTCTAGAACACTTCAGTCATCTTGAATTCTTGGTTAAGAGCAGAAATGATTCCCAAGTAAATCACCATCTTAGGAAAAGCTAGCTGTAACTCTGAAAACTACATAAATACCAGGATAATTTTTGAATGCTATTAATCATCATAATTCTTACGTATTTGATTTTTAAACAGCTTCAGCGAGATAACTCATGTATCATAGTTCTTCTATTTAAAGTATACAAGTCAATGGTGTTTAGTATATTCACAGTTGTACAGCCATGATGACAATCTGAGCTTAGGGTATGTTTGGTACCCAAAAGAAATCCCATTAGCAGTCATTCTCATTTTCTTCACAACCACTCCAGCCCCAAGGCATCACTAATCTGTCTGTACTAGATTTTCCTATTCTGACCATTTCCTGTAAACGGAATCATACAATATATGGTCTTTTGTGACTGGCTTGACTTGGCACGATGTTTTCCACATTTATTCACAGTGTAGTATGTATCAGAATTTAATTACCTTTTATTGCCAAATGGTAATTCATTGTTTGGATATACCACATTTTGTTTATCCATTTTTGAGTAAATGGACATTTGGGTATTAGGGCATAATGAACAATGCTGCTACAAACATTCATAGATACTTATATGTATGTATAGAACTATGTTTTCATTTCTCTAAAATATCTTGAATTACCTGAGTTGAATTACTGGGTCATATCACAGATCTGTTTCACTTTTTGAAAAACTGCCAAACTGTTTTCCAAACAGGCTGCACCACATTCCCACGAGCAACGTATGAGAGTTTCAGTTTCTCCCTGTCTTCACCAGCACTTATTGTGGTCCCATCTTCTTATAGCCATTCTAATGAATGTGAAGTAGAATTCACTAATGTGAAAAGAATCACGTTAGTAAGATATGAGCTTTATCATTGCGGTTTTGATTTGCATTTTACTAGTGACTTATGACACCAAGCATCTTTTAATGTTCTTACTGGCCAATTGTGTGTCTTCTTTTGAGAAATGTCTATTTAAACCATTTTCCTATTTTTTATAAGATTATCTTTTTATTATTGAGTTGTATCATTATATATATTTTCTGGATATGTCTGTTTTCAGATAGGTGGTTTGCAAGTATTTTATCCCATTCTTTGGATTTTTTACTTTTAATAGTGTTTTATTTTGATACACAAAAGTTTTAAAATTGGATGAAGTCCAATTTATTTACTTTTTCTTTTGCTGCTTGTACTTTTACTGTTATAGCTAAGAAATCATTTGCTAACCCAAAGTCATTAAGATTTACTGTTTTCCTCTACGAGATAGTTTTAGATCTTTTCTCAGCCATTTGGAGTTAATTTTTGTGTATTATTTAAGGTAATGAGTCCAAGTTCATTCTTTTTACATGTGGATATCTAGTTGTCTCAATGCCATCTGTTGATAAAACTACTCTTTCTCCATTAAATTCCTTTTGGCAGCCTCGTAAAAAAAAAAAAATCAATGGCCATAGATTTATAGGTATATTTCTGGACTATAACTTCTTTTCCATTGGTATATATAGTTATCTTTATGCCACTATCACACTGTTTTGATTATTGAATTAGTTTGGAAATAAAAAATGAGTTTTCTAACTGTGTTCTTTTTCAAGATTATTTTGGCGAATCTGGGTCTCAAGCAATTTCATATGAATTTCAGAATCAGCTTGTCAATTGCTACAAAAGAAAGTCCAGTTGGTATTTTGATAGGGACTGTGTTGAATTTTAGATCAATCTGGGCAATACTGCCATTGTAACAACACTGAACTTCTCATCCATGAGTACAGAATGTCTCCTCATTTATTTACATCTTTATTTTCACAATGCTTTGTAGTTTTCAGCATAGAAGTCTTGTACTTTTTATTAAATTTATTTTTAAGTATTTTATCTCTTTTGGTGCTGTTGTACATTGAATTGCTTTCTTACTTTTATTTTTGGTTTTTTGTTAGTATATAGAAATACAATTGATTTTTCTATATTGATCTTGATTCCACAACCTTGCTGAACTCATTCATGAGATCTCCAACTTTCATATTGATCTTTGTTTAAAAATTGCTTTAATATTCATCTCATTTAAAGTTGAAGCTGTAAAAAGCATGTCAACTACTAGATGTGCTTATATTTCAAATAAAGAATCTGAGACCAAAAGCGGGTCAATACATGAACCAAAGACACACAGTGATGGAGCACAGATTTAAAAGTGCATCATGGTTGCAGTAATTGAAGTCATGGGAACTGATGAGCCTGTCCAGACAGAATGGTCTAAGGACAAAACCTGGGAAGAATAAGAGATCTGGTCAATGGAGACAGAGAAGTCACCAACAGAGAAATAGAAGAACAGAACAGAGCAATCACTGTAGAGGAACAAGAAATGGGAAGGAGAATAAGACTTGGGATCAAAGGAGCTGAGCTGATGGTGGTACCTGAGCACTATGTCACTTAGTCTTTCACAGCACCCATTTCTTCATCAACATAAAAGATTTATACTATTTGTATTAAGAGGAGTTCATGAGACCATATATGTAAAAGCACTGTGTGAAAAGCAAAGCGTTCAACAAATTCAAATTATTATTTGAGTTACTGAGGTATTAATAACCAAAAATACCACCTGTGGAATAGCTACTGGATGTGAATATCATGACTGTGGCATGCAGTGGTCCCCCAGGGAAGCTTGTCTAGAGCAGCAGTGGGGCAGCAGGTAGGAGGGGGCTGATGAACAAGTGGGTAAAGTTGGTATGGGAGCCTGAACTCACTCCTCTTCTGAGATGTTTGGGGGTAAAGGAAATAGCAGCAGCCACACAGAAGCCTAAGAAGTGTCTCTGGTTGAGGGATATTGGCGCTATTTCTTTTTAGATTTGAGTGGGGAGACATGAGCAGGTTTGGAAGCAAAATGGAGGCAAGAAAGAGGGGAGACATGGGTGGGAGGAAAAAAACCAAGAGTTTAAGAGGAAGGTTAAGTTTAGGCAAGGAGGAGAGACCCCACTTCCTGAGAAGCAAGCCCAGTAATACGGTTTGGATCTGTGCCCCACACGAGTCTCATGTTCAGCTGTAACCCCTGGTGTTGGAGGTGAGGCCTCTGGGAGGTAACTGGATCATGGCGGCAGCACCATCCCCCTTGGTCACAGTAGTGAGAGTTCCCCTGAGAAGTGGTTGTTTAGAAGTGTGTGGCGCTTCCCCCTTCCCCTCCCTTCCTTCCACTCTGGCCAGGACAGAGGTGCCTACTTTCTCTTCACCTTTTGTCATTATTGGAAGCTTCCTGCGGCCTCCCCAGGAACTGCTATGTATGCTTCCTCTAAAGCCTGAAGAACCATGGGTCAATTAAACCTCTTTTCTTTATAAATTATTTGGTCTTAGGTGTTTCTTAATATCAATGCAAGAACGGACTAATCCACTGGGTAAAGAGGAAAGATGAACAGATGGGGAAATGCTGATATGAATAAAAAACAAACACATTTATCAAATCATGCCAGGCACTCTGTTGAGAGGCTTCATTTTCATTTATGTATCACAAAACATGCACAGCACCCAGCATAGGGACGGGGAGCAGCCAAGTCTTGGGGGAATGAAGGTCTGGGAACCTGGTCTGTGAATTAGGCTGGTTTACCCACATACTGCCTAGCTTTAGCGAATGGAAACCCTTCACAGACCCACCCCTGCCCATCACCCTAGACCCACGCTGCTAGGCCCCACCCTGCTCACGATTCACTCACTCCTGTGTCCGGTCAGGTGTTGCCCCTTTTCATTGTCTCTCATCTCCAGCCCAAGGACCTCCCTTGAGCTTGAACTTGGCCTCTGTGCTTTTCATCTTCGGAGCCCTTACTTATACCTACCCCTGGCCTTTCCCTCTTCCCACTGTTCCAGAAAGCTATCCCATTCAGGACCTTATTTCAGCACCATCAGCCACTCCCTGGCCCAGGGATGGGAGTTTTAGCAGTAGAAAAGCAGTAAGAGAAAAATATAAGAATAGCTGAGGGCCTACGTGAAGTTAGGATTTAATGCTTATCTGCAAACAAAGTAAGTGTCCTCATCTGCTACTCTGCATGCTTTGACCACATCGTCCCATTTCCTTCTCTCCTTCCCCAGCCTTGGTAACCACAGTTTTATCCTCTACCTCTGCATATTTCTCTTCTGTTTTTTTACATTCTGGATGGATATGTTAATTTGTTTTACCACAGTAACCATTTTACTATCTATATGTATCTCATGGCATCATGTCATCTACCTTAAATATACATAACAACATTTATTTTTAAAATCTAAGTATCCTTAAAACATGAGTCACAAACTCAAGTATCAGGTAAGCTGAATGCAGGTCATATGGAACTTGTAGTAAATGGCAGCACTCAGGCCCTGCCTGCCTTACGCAGACAGCCCCCACTCAGCTCTAGCCAATGACTGCCATGGGGAAATGTGAGGGAATCCCTCCCACAAGAGAAGATCTTCCAGTTTTTCATGAGATGCAGAAATTTCAAATGTGGTTAATGTCCCTTCTCCCAATCTTTAAATGTAAGCAGCTAATTTGAAAAATCTTAAAGTATAAACCAAACAAATCACGTCTGCAAACCATACTTGGCTCTTCAGCTATCAGTTTGCACTGTGTCTCCATTCTCACACTAACATTATCTTGAAGGACCTCATTTTCAGGAAAAATTGCTCCTCAATGCCCTTCTTGTAGGCATCTATCTCAAGCTGGCCTTTGCTCTGAAGCTGGGACAGCAAAGTACAACCTCTGGGTCACATCAGGCCCCTGGACCAAATCCAGCCTACGGCCCCTGATTTTAGACATAAAGCTTTATCGGAACACAGCCACACATTCACTTCCCTACTGTCTATGGCTACTTTTCCACTGCAACAGCAGAGTTGAGCAGCTGCCCAGGAGACTAGAAGGCCCCCAAAGCCTAAAATATTTAACACTCAGCCCTTTACAGAAAAAGTTTGCTAACCCCTGCTCTAGGGCAAAGAAAGTTCACAACAGGTTGAAGAACTGCGCATTGTTAATCCACGAGGAAGCCTCCTGGAGTCGTGTGACCTGATGGCCCTAGTGAAAACTGATGCCTGCTGCTTCTCTCTCATCATCTGGAGCTCTGCAACAGATGAGGAAGAAGGGCTTAGGAAACTGAATTCTTGTAGGAGAAACGACAGGTGTTTGGAAATAGCAGACTTTATTAGCAACTCCTGAGTAAGTTACTTAGTCTTCCTAAACTCCCAGATGAGAATCAGTACAACTGGGAAGAAATTTCAATCTTCAAGGTTGTCCTAAGGATTACATTGGATTTGTATATAAAAAGGCTGAAACACAGTTCCTGGCCTATGCTAGGTGCTCAATTAACGTTAGTCACATTTAAAAGCACTTTGAGTATGGCAAAATCAAGATTTGTCAAGAATCCAGTTGTGCTTGATAGTGTTTTGAACAATGTAAAATTCAGGATTCAATGAAGAATACTGATGCTTCCCACAGAAATTAATCACAGGAAGGTACTGGTGCTCCAGCATAAATCTGGACTTGCCAGTCCCACTCTTTCCCAAATCGGTTCTTTACCCAGCCATCTTGGCCATCATACCAAGAGTCTATCTTAACCTTTTCCCCCTCTCCCCGTCTTTCTGCCCCCTCCCCACCCATTTCTGTTCAGGATCATGAAAATTAGCCAAATTCGTAATTTTGAAAATGAGCTTTTGGTCATCCATCATTTTTCCCGTCACAGCCAAGGGATGTGCCACACATTCCCTGAAACTTAACTGGCCAAGGTGCTAGGGAAGACATGTTTCCCATCTAGGCCAGCTCTGATTGTGAGCTGTGCAAGGTGATGAGATAATCACAAAAGGGTGATAAATCCAGCAGTGGACGAATGAAGTCCACTACCAGGTCAGTCTAGCTGCTCAGAACTCAGTCTTCAGCCTCAACTGAGTGTGGCCCACTTCCTCTGTGGCTGAATCCCTGCCCTTAAACCGAAGGGCAGCCAGTAATAAAGCCAGGAATACACTATCTTCGGCCCTGGGCTTCGTGTTAGTCTGTTTTCACGCTGTTAATAAAGACATGCCTGAATCTCGGAACAAAAAAATAATGTTAAATTGGACTTACAGTTCCACATGGCTGGGGAGGTCTCAAAATCATGGCAGGAAGCAAAAGACTTTTCTTTTTTTGGAGATGGAGTCTCCTGTTGCCCAGGCTGGAGTGCAGTGGCGCGATCCCAGCTGGCTACAACCTCGGCGTCCAGGTTCAAGCAATTCTCCTGCCTCGGCGTCCTCAGTACCTGGGATTACAGGCACCCGCCACTAGGCTCAACTAACTTTTTGTATTTCTAGTAGAGACAGGGTTTCACCATGTTGGCCAGGCTGGTCCAACAGACTCTTCCTCCCTGACCGCAGCAAGAGAAAATGACGAAGCAGCAAACGTGAAAACCCGTAATAAACCCGTCAGATCTCGTGAGACTTATTCACTATCACGAGAATAGCGCTAGAAAGACTGGCCCGCGTGTCCAATTATCTACCTGACCCGCCCCCACTCCCTCCCACAACAGGTCTGGGAGACACAATTCAGGTTGAGAATTTGGTGGGGATATAGCCAAACCATTTCACCTGGTGAGAGTCTACTACCTCAGAGTTCTCCGAGAAATTATTTCCATCTGAAAGGGACTCTGAACCAGAGAACACTCTGCAAAAGAAGTAACTGGGCTATGCTGAGGTCTCACTGACCCGCACTTCCTTTTTCACTGATTTCCTCCCATACCAATTGTATGGCCCACATGCAAATAATTTGCTGTCTCTCACATCTGATCTTACTTAAGAACTCGAGGGGCTCTCATCCTAATTAAAATCTGTAATTATTTGTGCAGCCTCTTCAATGGCCCTCATTCTCAGCTCAGACCCCTTTCACTGTGCCCACTGTTTGCATTCATGCAAAGCTAAGAGGCTCCTGAACACTGCAGAGGCACAGAGCCCTCCAACATTGGCCTCCACACTCCTCTGTCCTCAGCCCAGCTCGGACCACGTCATTGCCTTGTGCTGCCGTGCGCTTTGGCTCCCCCTTGCCTACAGAAAACTGCGCATGCTTTAGTGTGATCTTCAAAATCCTCCCCTGCCTGGCCCTCCTTTGCAAATTTTTCTCTCATGTGCATTACCTGATCCCCCCACAAAACCAGCATTTCCCCACCTTTATGCCACCTGGAATCCCCAGTACTGCTCTCTTCCGTCTTTTTGTTTTTTTTTGAGACAGAGTCTCGCTCCATCTCCAGGCACCAGGCGGGAGTGCAGTGGTGCGATCTCGGCTCACTGCAACCTCCGCCTCCCGGGTTCAAGCAATTCTCCTGCCTCAGCCTCCCGAGTAGCTGGGACTACAGGCGCACACCACCATGCCCAACTAATTTTTGTATTTTTAGTAGAGACGGGGTTTCACCATGTTGGCCAAGATGGTCTCCATCTCTTGACGTCGTGATCCTCCTGCCTCAGCCTCCCAAAGTGCTGGGATTACAGGCGTGAGGCACCGCGCCCTGCCTCTTCAAGTCTTCTTAACTACCCGAATTGGGTCAACCCCCAAAGCAGTTCAAATGTCATGTCCTCCATTACAATCTTCCTGTATACTCTGGGTGAAAATTACTTCTCCTCACCTGGTCTGAGTTTTGCTCAGCCCTTTGTACCTTCCTTAAGGCTCTCCTCCGGTTTGGTCATTTTTATTGAATATTTGCGTGTCCGAGTGTGTTACCCTCCCCCGTTTAACAAGCTACCCCAATATGAGGGCTAGATCTTGGCCATCTTTGTGGAACCAAGTGTGGTGTTGGTGACCAACAGATGAATGTGGACAGGCTTTGGGATCCACCAGATGACGATTTGAATCCTACTTCCACCAGTCACTTGTTCTGGAAATTTTGAGAGGTTGTTTACCTCTCTGAGCCTATTCCCTTATCAGCAAAATGGGAATATTTATATCTAATTCCCTGTGTAGTTTTTTGATTAAAAGCCATGCTGGGCATAAAGTTAATCATTGCCCTTTCCCCCTTCTTCTCTGATACTTTATACTTAGTATGTATTCTTTAAGTGTTCTTTTTGTTCTGATGAAATTGCCTGCTCTTTATCCAGGTACCCTGCTTCCCTTGACAGGGGTTTGATGAATGGGCATTAGTAGGAGAATGTCCCTCTGGAGGAAATCTTTATTTTTAAAAATTTGGTATACAGAACTCAGATGATAATTTTACTTTTAGAGAAAAATGAAAGAGCAGCATTGAGGACAGTGCTTGTGATTACACATCCCTCCTGCAGCCCATATCCTTCCCCGGCTCACCTTTGCTGACCTACATGCAAATTCTTCAGCCTGGCATTTAAGGCTGTCCTCATTGGGGCCTCTATATACCTTTCCACCATGATCTCTGTAGTTACCACACACTTAAGCCAGACTGGTCTAAGTGCTTCCATTACAAATGACCTGTTAGTTTCGGCAAGTAGCATTTCAATAAGCCAAGAAAAAGATTAAGGTATATACTAAGGATAGCAACATGAACAAAGACATGGGGCTGGGTATTCGCCCTCTGACTTCTTTTTCTCTTTTGCTAAGCACAGTCATCTGCTGGACTCAGAGAGTTCAGCCAGCTACATAGTAGGTGAATAAACTAGAAAGACCTGCTTGTTCTTGTATTCAGCAGATGGGTCAGGAAGGAGCAGGTGCTACATCCGTACTGGGGCTTCAGTGAGAAAGAATGACTTTACTTAGAACTTGGCCCCTATTTCTGAAAGCAAGCAGTGTAGTGGAGAAGACCAACACAAAGGGCATCCTGAGTAGATCATGTATGAAACAATGGGGTGCTGCAGCCAGGCTCTGTAGAGCCAGAAACAGAACCTCCCCAGCCTGTGCGCCATGGTTTTCCAGCCGGAAGAGGTTCAGACAGCAGTTTCTCCAATGGCTGGCTGGAAGAGAGCACATATACTATTGCTGCTGGGCAGGTGAGAATTTCCTGCTCTGTTCATCTTGTCTGTATCTTCCTATTTAATGGGTGATCAGAGTCCATAAAGAATTTCCTTTATTTAACATATTCTAGGGCTGAGTACATCTTCTAGGTCAGTGGTTCATGGACCAGAAGCATCAGAATCACCTGGGAACTTGTTAAAAATGTAAATAGCAGGGCTGACTGCAGACCTACTGAATCAGAAATTCTCAGCCTTCTGGGAAGGCCCTGCAATCTGGTTTTTAACAAGCCCTCCAGATCAGGCTGATGCATGCTAGAGTTTGAGAGTGACCGTTCTAGATAGACAGTAACCTCCCAGAGGGGCACTGGTGTCAGAGATGTAGGTTGACAGATTTCGTTGCCTTTAACTTGTTTCTGTGGGGGACTCTCAAAAGAGGTCCTAGAGGTCCTGACATCTTTCGACTCTCCATGTAGATTCCATAACACCATCTCCTCATCAGTAAACTGCAACATTGGATCAGGCACAATGTCTTAGATTTCTCAATGTGTTTGACAACTTTATTGTGTGTGTGTATGCACACGTGTGTGAGTGGACTCAGGCAGGGCAAAGGGGTAGGGAGGTTTGTAGAGGTGACAGGAAAAGGATTCTCCTCCCTACAGGAACACTCCAGCAAGTTCTTAGACATGTCACAGGCTGAAGCGCCAGAGGACAACAGCATGGAGCCATCCGTAAGTAAGAATTGCCAAAGGTGTGACATCCAGCCATCTGTGAGTCTGTTTATGTGTCTAGAGCCCTCGTTATCCTCCTGTGCACAGGAAAGGATAGGGATTAGCTTGCTCTGAGAACAAGTCTAGGATCAGTTTATTGCCACACAGGAGTCAGTTTCAAAAGTGATCCCTGTCAGCCCCCTAGCCATTACCAGGGTCTAGCCTGGCAGCCTTTCCATGGCTCCCGCCCAAAGGACATTTATATAACCGTATAGCACATAGGAGCACCATGTTGGGATAGGGGTAGGTTGATAACATCCCCCCTCTGGGCAGTGCGGGGGAAATGACATCTGACAAGGCTTAACTGAGAAAGCCTGGCTTAGAATATTGTATGCCAGATTCTGTTTGTGCAGAACACAGCAACTTGACTTTCCTTCCAGGGAGCAGAGAGTCTAGAGAGGTGTAAATGAGGCTATAATGAAACAGCTTCCTCCCCCACCTTTTAGCAGCTTACAGGGGAGAGAAACAGGAGACGCGTGAATTGAAGGCTGAGTGAGCAGTCTGCTCTGCTCAGGCCCCACTTGCTGACAAGAGGCAAATGGAATACTAAATACTCTGTACCAGAATGCCTGGGAGCCTCCGGAAGCTGCCTCACTGCATAGGTGGCAGTGCTAAAGCCTTGGTACAGAAAACATGCACTTGGGAGAAGGGGATAATGATAGCAAAAATAATGACGATGATCATGAAGACAATGACCACAATGTAGTTGAATGCCTGCCCTAAGTATTGTATTGTATGCTAAAAGCTTCAAAAGCATTCACTCATTTAATGTTTGCAAAAGCCCCCAAGAGAAATAATTACTACTCTTATTACTATTCGACAGGCAAGCAAACTAAGGCTCACAGAGCTTGAGTAACTTGTCCAACATTTGTGTTAAAGGTGGGATCTGAACTTACATAGTGCCCAGTCTCTCAATAAATAAATATTTAATAAGAAAATGAATGAATGAATGAATGAATACATAATCAGCTGTATCTGACAACTAAAAACTATTTTAACCCTGACACTGATTTGTGTTGTGGCCTTAGACAAATCATCTGCCTTCTTTATTTTTCCATCCATAGTATTTTCTCATCTTACTCACCTTGAAACACTATTCTACCCTGAAAGGCTAAGACTCAAAGAAGGCATTGGGTAGCCAGCCAGTCCTATTTTAGCTGCCTGCAATGGTTAATTTTATGTGTTAACTTCTGGCTTAAAGTGTCCCCAGATAGCTGGTAAGGCATTATTCCTGAGTGTGTTTGTGTGGGCGTTTCTGGAAGAGATGAGCAGTTGTATCAGTAACTGAATAAGAAGACCCACCAAAATCACCAAGGTGGGTGGGACTCATGCAATTCATTCACGGCGCCGATAGAACAAAAAAGCAGAGGAAGGGAGAATTTGCTCTCTCTTATGGAACTAGGATATCCATTTTCTCTTGCCCTGGGACGTCAGAGCTTGAGGTTCTTGGACCTTCAGATTCTAGACTTACACAAGCCACAAGCACCCCTGCTCCCAGTCCTCTGGGTCTCGGGCATTCGGACTCAGACAAGATGATATCACTGGCTTTCCTGGTTCTCCAACTCAGTGGTGGTCTATAGTGGAACTTCTCAGCCTCCATAAGCCTGTGAGCCAATTCTCATAGTAAATATCCTTCATGTGTCTGTATATATCCTACGGGATCTGTTTCTCTGGAGAAGGCTGAATACAATACTGCCCTTTCATAGCCCATGCTTTCCCATGACTGCTTTAGCCTTTTGCCCTATTACACTGGACCACCACTAAGTATACATTAAGACTTGGCTCAGATTTTGCCTTTTATAGGAAGCACTCCCTGGGTTTCACTCTGACAACGATGCCCCTCGTCTTGCATGTCTACTTTGTCGTATCTCATTGTACAACAATCTTTAGGTGACTTGCTGGCTCCTGCACTAATCTCTTTGGTGGCAAAGACTGCGTTGATCACTTTGTACACCCAGAGCCTGGTCCTCCTCTTAGTACAGGTAGGTTCTCTCGAAATGTTTGCTGAAATAATGTATGTATTAGATACATGCCAGGGAAATTCCTTGGTACAACGTAAAGGCCTTACTTAGGGAATGGAGTGCAAGGTGAGTGAAAGGACCTCTCAGAGAAGTCTATTGGCACCTGTAGACTTACCATGGACTAATGTTCAGTGGAATAAATAGAAAATAAAGTCAGTTGAGCCCGAAGGGGAAAAAATTCATTTCTGTTGAGCTGTGTATCTATTACTTTCACCTGATTTTCCTGTAGGTCAGCGTTTCTCAACTTCAGCCCTACTGACATTACAGATAATTTGTTGTTGTGGGGTCCATCCAGTGCACTATGGGCTGGTTATTGGCATCTGTCTCTGGTCTTTATTTACTAGATGTTACTAGCATTTTACCCACCAGTTCCAAAAACCGAAACCAAAAATGTCCAGACTCAGCCAAATGTCTCAGTGGTGGTGTGGGCAGGCGGGAGGGGTGGCAAAATTACCCTTACTTGATCATTTTTCTTTAGGCATTACTCGATGAATTTGCATCATACTTGAGTTATTCCATCTTTGCATTTTGAGCTTTGGGGTGGTAGGGACAGGATTTAGAGGTGATATGCAAGTCATCATACAGCAGGCCTGTCTCTGAGATCTAGGCTGATCTGGAAAACTGGATAAATGCTACAGACCCTGAACACTAGGCTTCTAATGGCTTAATTGAAGGACAACAAATTCAAGATTTAACATGAGAAGAGGCCCCATCAGAAATGATCCTAGGCCAAATAACCAAATATGGAACAAGGATCAAAGATTTGACCTGGCAGTCTTGGGGAAGCTGATGCAGCAGAGAAGCCCAACCTTAAAGATTAGGCTCCAGAGGGTATTGAATAAGATTCAAAGGCAGAAATCAAGCCCAAGAAGACACAGGGGCCTCAGGGAAGGATTTAATTGGGAAAGAGAAGGGAGGACCAGTGTGGCTGGGGAAATGGGACCCAGGGCCTCCACGCCTGGCTGCCAACATGACCATCGACTCCTATTCCTCAGCCCAAGATACAGAGCTCCATCCCCAGAGGTGAGAAAGTGCTCCCAGGTTGGAAAAGCTATCGGGCTGTCTCCAACAGATCTCCCAACAAGAGACATCATCCCTTTCTTGAATAACTCTTTCTTGAAATTGTAGCCCTGACTTTCCCAGAAATTAAGGATGCTTTATTTTTGTCATTTTTATTTGCAACCATGTAAAACAAATCATCCGGCAACTGTCCCGCCCTGGAAACAAAGGTTTGTTTCATAACATGGTCTGGGGTTTGTCCAGCAACTCTCCACCGAGGCCCATGACGTTCTTTCCAGGCGAACTTCAGCAACACATCTGAAGCGCAAGGCTCAGTTTACAAGAGGAACCACCAAGGCAATGTCTACTCTGATGCCAAGCTCAAGGACAAAAACCAGAAAGAAGAAAAGCAGTGCAACGATTCAGGAGTTCTGTTCACCCATTTCAAACCTCCAGATGTTGAGAACTTTCTTCTTGGATTGGCCACAATGATTGCTGATTTCATGCAGATGTGGGTAACAGGTAGCATCAGTTTGAGTTACCAGTTAGACACACACACACACTCTCAGAGTGAAGGCAAGTATTTCCAGAGATACCTGATTACCAGACGGAGAAAATGTCTTAATCTACTACACCATAACCAACTCTGAACAGAGAAGGGATTTAAGGTGTTCCTGGAACTAAAAAATCAACCTAAATCTAAGAAAGCATTTCTTTACCTCCTCCATTTCTGAGATTCTGCTCTGCAGAGTAGAGGAGGGTAGAGCTTGAAGGCTCACTTTCAGCAAAACAAAAGAAAAAAAAAACCTGTAGGGTTAAAAACAAGGTTACTTTGGAAGCTAGGTTCAAAAGTGCCTTACAAGGTTTGTAGTGTGTTTGGACTTTAGCTTTCTGTTACCAGCTCTGACGCTGAACATTGAACTAATGCAGCAATAGAGGGAAAGCGTCTGCAAGCAGCTTGTGGGAGAAATATATGAGAGGATGAAAAGTTTTAAAAAATGTGCTTTTCTGTCCTGAACTCTTAGCAAAAATAAGTCTACAAGTCAGAACCAAGCTTTCTCTGCCTCCAAAAGGAAATGAGTGAGTGAATTAGCTCTCCAGGAAACCTCAGCTCAGGTAATAAAGAAGGAAGGAAGGAAGGAACAGAGGATGAAGGGCAAGATCAAAGCTGCTGAGTTAGGGAACTCATTTTCTAAATTTGTCTTTAACGAGAGGAAATAAAGAAAAGAAATCGGAGCAATTAGGAAGTAATGAAATTCTTACCCAAATTGCTATTGTCAAAACATAGATAAGAGAGGGCTAGGAAATATGAATGTATACAAATCAGTAGATTCTGATGACATGGCCTCCAGAATATTAAGGAAATTGGCTAACATTCTAAACCACTTTGAGTAATCTGAGTTACAATTATTAGAAAACCATGGAAAATTGGGAAGCTAGCTGGAGGGAGAGGTAGAGGAGTGACAGAGAATGCTAAAAACAAACCTGCCAAGATGTGAAAGGGGCCATTGCTGAAATCGCCTGCAGGGCGGCTCACAGCCACACTTCAGTTTAATGTCATCATTTTGTGCAAAGAGAATTCAGCCTAAAGCAGCTAGGAAAATGAGATGCAAATATATATTATCATGGGAATTTTAACAAACAATCGCAGGAGATTCTATTTTTTTCCAACTATATACTTTTGGGGACTTTTAAAATAGGCCAGCAAGAATTTTGTTAGGAACTTTACAGGCAATTGCTGTAAGTTTACAAAACGGATATGTCTGCCAAAGAATTGGAGAAAAATGTACCGGTGGACATGAAATGACAAAACATAATCTTGAGAACACAGCTTCTGTGAACGTACTTCTAGAATCGTGAGCTCCAGATCAGGCCACCTCACTCCCTAAAAGATAGAGGTTTTACCGCAGTCACAATTCAAATAAGACAAGTGGAAGAAGATCTGGCCAATATCCAGAGACAGTAAAGTGCTTAAAAAAAGTGCTTAGGTTTCATGGGAATCCAGAAAGCATTGCAAGGTCAGCCTTTGAGCGGGGGTGCAGGCCCCCAGGGCACTTGGCTGACAGCTCGCTAACAGCCTGTCTGTGTGTGGCACAATTTGTGTGGCGTTAGTGGTGACAGGACCACTGCATTGCTCTGCTCCAGGGCTGTGCATTGCAGAATTTCATCAGGGATATTATGGAGCACTCAGAGAAACAGGATGGTTACATGCACTTTGGAGCAAAATCCGTCTATGATGAAATCCTAGCTCCCCCTCATAAGCTAACTTCTCTGTGCCTCAAACTTTTCACAGCGAAATGGCATTGCAAACTCCTATCCTGCAGGAGAGTTGGAAGAATTGGAGATAATATAGGGAATGCAGTTAATAGGTAACCAATAAACATGTGGTTTTCTGAATTACCTTACTGACTCACTAGAAGTTTGATTTGGTGAGTGATGACTCCTCGTAGCTGTCTGTAGAGATCTAGGGTGAGGTAACATTAGTACTGATTTGTAATATTGATCTGCTTGGGGTAGTACAGTGATTCTGGATAAGCAGATAAATGGAAATAAACCTTGCATAGTCTTCTTGCAGGTAGACGTTCAAAAATCTCTCCTTTGCCGTCAATGGTTCTTAACCAGAGGAGATTCTGTTCCCCTACCACAAGGTGACATTTGGCAATTTCTGGAGACATTTTTGTTTGCCACAGTTAGGAGGAGGTTGCACTGGCATCTAGTGCATAGAGGCCAGGGGTGATGGTGAAAGCACACAGACCTTTTTCAATCTAAGGATTCCCCATGCTCAACAGGCAACCAAATATAAGTCTCAGAACCTGGTAGGAGAAAGGAGTGGAGGGATCCCCCATCATGGGGAGTCCTAATACTCAAGACTTCTGAAAGTCTAGAACAGGCTCAGGTCCCTCATATGAAATGGGAGAAGGCAGTACATTCCAAGACTTTTGGGGCTGGGATCATTTC
This sequence comes from Ateles fusciceps, assembly GCA_036589455.1. Taxonomy (NCBI): domain Eukaryota; kingdom Metazoa; phylum Chordata; class Mammalia; order Primates; family Atelidae; genus Ateles; species Ateles fusciceps. Next base: position 518,934 of record JAZHEH010002724.1, on the reverse strand, counting down.
TAGATAGATGTGTCATGAAGAGAAGAAGGAACCTTCTGGACACTGGTCTGACATTAATTACCTGGCCACCATTCTTCCTATCCACCATTCTTCTTTCCAAGGCTCAACTAAAAGCACGGAAATTTTTGAGATGTGATATCCAGGAAGGAGGCAAACTCAGACACCTGCACTCTACTGACTCTACTGTCCTTCTGTGCCTGTGCTGTAGCCAGTGACAGAAATGATGGCTTTAGGTTTCAGTGTCGACACGGTTTCCCGTGGTTAATGCACAGGGGGTGACGAGTCCTTTGGTCCTCGAGACTAAACTGTTTCCCGTGGTTAATGCACAGGAGTGACGAGTCCTTTGGTCCTCAAGACTAAAATCTATAGAGAGCAGAACTCTACAGGCTATCCTGTCTTCTCTCATTGGAGCAGGAACCTAGAAGGTAATGCTTTCTTCCCTAAGAACCATTTCCAATCCCTGCCTTTGGTGTCTGCTTGAGAAGGTCATGTAGACAGATTTTGAGCTTTGATCCATGCCCAGGTCATACCATCAGTGGGAACTAATTTTAGCTCTGATACATGTTCTGGTTTTTGTTTTAGTGTTTCTTTGAAGAGATGGCGTCCTCTAGTACAATGATGCTTCATGTCAGCAAGCTCAAAGCAACTGAATTAGAAACCTGCCTGCAAGGAAATTCTCAGAGTGTTTACTCCACCTTAAATAATCTGTAAACCCTATGGGCTGCAGAGTGAGGTTCTGCTGCAAAATTGGATCTATCCAGTGGTCCAGAGGAGGGATCCTCCTGATCTGGGACAGCTCCATTGTTCTCCAGGAATGGAAAGACTTGGAGACAACTTCAAGGGAATTGGAGGTTGGGGGTGCTATTAGGCAGTATTTGCCAGGAAGACAGTGAATATTTACATTTTATTCTGTTATTCCTAACATGCTAAAATATGTAGAGACATAAAACTAAGTATATAGCCTTTATGCTTATAACTCTTATACAACTATAAAATCAAAACAAAGTCACAAATCAAATACAAACAAAACCAATAACATTTAAATTAACAACATTAATTTAATGTGATGGATATGGTTCTTTTGCTAAAACTAAATATCAGCTTGCAATGTGAATATGATACTGACTGCTGGAATAAATTATTTTAAATTTAGCATGCTAATACTAATGTGGGCTCTGCGATGATTCAATTTTTTCATTACTTTTTCTTTCTTTGCAAACTACTACAAAGCTATCCCTGGTGCAGGATGAAGTGACATCACTTAGACAGAAAACCTATTTTATGCTTTAATCTACCTCTATTATTTCCTCTTCAGCTCAGATAATTAGAATAGTACTAGTTGACTTTGATGTGAACATAAAAAAAACTATAAATGTGGTCACTGAAATGGTAGCAGGATTTTCTTAAATGATGGTCTTGCTAGGCCTTTAGAAAATGCCTATAAGATTATATAACTGGCATAGATATAAAATAAAAAATTTGAAATATCATCACGGAAGAGTAATAGAACTCTCAAAAATTTGCCATGGACCACAACTCCATCACATCAACGTTCTTAAACGTCTGTTTGTAAAACAACAATGCAGGTAATGCAAGAAGCAAGAAGCCATGGTATGTTAATAAAAAACCACCTGCTGGTTTTGTATTTCAATGGTTCTTGTCTCAGGTTCCTGGTTTTAAAAAAGGCCCTTAAAGATTATCACAGCAAAGAGTGGGTTATCGGGGACAGAATGGGTCAAGATAGAAATGTCTAGGATCTCAGAAGAGTGTAAGTGCTTAATTAGATGTTCCAGATGGAGATGGAATTAAGATAAGATAGTCACTTCATTGATGCAAAAGCAAACTATAGATGCAATGGGAAAGAACAAATCTAGGCTCTCAGCATCTGCCAAAACTGAGGAGTGGTGAGTGGGGGAAAAGAAAGTCGCCTGATACATATGTTTAAAAATGGTAAACACACAAATGATTGATGAATAGTACAACTCATCCATTCATCTATTCATTCATTTATGCATATGTATATGTTGAATACTTATTAACTTCTCTACTAGCTGGATAGTCAGTAAACAAAATAGATTTCTTTTGACTGACAGAAACACTAACCAAATTTTTTTATCACCAAGCTAAGGACAGAGGCAATATGCTTCCTGCCCTATTTGAAGCCTTCTTCTTTGACACCAGTTCTGCAGCTGAATGCTTCTGGGGAGACTGGAACTTCAGGCAGAGGCTTTATTCCTGCTCCCCCACCAGGGACCTGACAGGAACACATAGTCCCTAACAACTTTTGGTCAGAGGCTTCTGCTGTGGACTATTGCTTTATTTATAGTCCTGTGTTCTCATTAACCCCCAAAAGGTAAAAGTATTCAGGTTGTGTTACAGATGGACATGTTTGCATTTTCCAAAATCAGAAATATCATTAACAAAATACAGCCATGATTTTATTTAAAGCTATTCATTAGATACAAATGAAGCCAAGTTTCTGTAGCAGCATCTAGCTGCAAGTACAGTGGGGGGCTCTCAGAGTTCTCCTAGTCCCTGATGGAAGGCATCCTGGAGGTCGGATGGAGGAGAGGGAGGTAGGGGAGAAAGAGAGGCAGACAAGCTGGGCATGAGCCTACTCAGCTATGGGCATCTTGTGAAGACCTTAGACAATAGTCAAAAATGCAATGTAGGCTGCACTGACCTTTAAGAAATCCATTATGATGGGCATTTGCAAAGTTCAGGCATCTCAAGATGCTAGTCTTAAAATTCCAGGTATTTTCTGAATTAAAACAGGATCGAATCTAATAACCAGAAGATAGAGTCTGGTCTACCAAGGGAGATGGCTCTCTATTTACCCTGCACAGTCTGGCAATGGTACATGAAGAGGAACGAACAGATAAATGTATGGAATCTAAGACACAGTCATCAGAGGCATAAGAGTTTCCGGGTTTAAGAAGGCAAGATGATTTCAGGCTCAACCTACTGGCAAAATGGGCTCCTGATAGCAGGTGCTGGCGGGCTTGATCTTTCTAGATATTATTCCCTGTCTGATCTTTTACGCAGGTTTCAGCTTTCCTTCCTGTATGCTCAACTGCCTTCACACACTGCCAGGACTCTTATTGCAAACCCCAGCCTCGTAATCAGAACCCAGAGAAGCCCTTCCCCACCGTTCCCTTCCCCCACCGTTCTCTTCCCCCACCGTTGAGCTCTGGTCCTGACATTGATTCTGCTTCTTTTGCACAGTATCTGCAGACTTTTATGCCCCCTTGTCCTTCTGCCCAGACCTCCCAGATGCAACCTCCTTCCCCCAAGACAATATAGTTCATCAAGTCCTGGATCTTCCTGAATTATCCTGGCACTGATATATATATGAATATAAAGTCAAGAACTGGACGCTTCAGCTTATCACACCTGCAGACCACTAAGAATACTCCAATAAGCCAAACCCTAGACTCTAGTTCCAATTCTATTCAATTTCCTTGTCTTCATAATTGATCCCCATGAAAAAGAGAGGCAAAAAATGAAATAATAAAAGTGACTGAAAATCCCATAATCCTGACACTTCGAGAAGTGCCACATAGCATCAGGAAAAGGGCAATTTAGAGGGAGGGGAACCTGAGGAACTTAGATTTTTAGCCAAATTGGTCATAAGTGGTAACTATTCAGACCTGGGACCCCAAGTGCCTGGAGCACCATGGAGTATACAGTGGGTGCTTCATTAACGTTGACTTGAACAGAGTGAGTCCATCAGGCAACAAGTCCTCTCTCAGTCCAAGTTCTTCATCTGTGAAATGAGGCTGGTAATCCCTAGATTGTAGGGCTACCACAGTAATGTACAAGGAGCTAAGATAGGGGCATGCCCATAGTAGGTGCATCATGTTAAGTTACCAGTAAAAAATAGCAGCTATTTTATTACAGGGAACTGAACACCACCATCAATTGAAATTTAAGTCTGTCCAATACAAAGATACTATAACCACAAGTGTGAGCTACCTATGTAATTTAAAATTTTCCAGTAACCACATTATAAAGGTAAAAGGAAACAGGTGCTCATTTTAATAATGTATTTAATTTAATACACTATGTCCAAAGTATTCTTTCAATGTATAATCAATATAACAATTATTAATGAAATATTTTATATTCTTTTTACATATTAAGGCTTTGAAACACAAGGTGTAATTTAAACTCATAGTACATCTCAATTCAGACCAGCCACCTTTCAAGGGGCTACCGTATTGGTCAGTTCAGGTCTACAAAGTGAATTACCCACAAGCCAGTGAATTGGATGAAGTGGTCAGTTGGGGTGTTAATATCTATACCAGTCTCTGTTCAAGATATGCACCATGAAGTGGAGGTAAAGAATAGATTATTAGGCCGGGTGTGGTGGCTCATGCCTGTATCCCAGCACTTTGGAAAGCTGAGGCGGAAGTATCACCTGAGGTCAGGAGTTCAAGATCAGCCTGGGAAAAATAGTGAAATCCCCATCTCTACTAAAAATACAAAAAGTAGCCAGGTGTGAGGGCAGGTGCCTGTAATCCCAGCTACTTGGGAGGCTGAGGCACGAGAATCTCTTGAACCCGGGAGGCAGAGGTTGCAGTGAGTTGAGATCATGCCTCAGCCTGGGCAACAGAGTAAGACTCTGTCAAAAAAAAAGAAAAAAGAAAAAAATAATACATGGTTGCAAGCCATAAAAAAGCGAACTTTGGGGGATGGACAGACTTGTGGTAGTGACAGTTCCCAAACATTTAGAGCACCCACCCCTCTTTGTCACCAAAAGAGAAACGGTGCCCGAGCCAGAGTAGTCTGTGGTTAAAGAAAGGGATCTTAATTCTGGTTCCTTCCCTCTTTGATAAGATACAAGCATGAAATCATTCTTGGACTCACCCTCTTCTATGCTGAAGGGAGCGGAGAGGCAAGCTTAGCAATTAGATCTCTGTATTCACTCTGCAGAAATGTTCCTTCTCCTAAGTTCTTTCCAGCACGTCTTCATTATCTTCAACAGAAAGGCATGCTGCAGGCTCTTTTGTCACCCTCCATGCCTCCTGCTTCTCCCTGCATTGGCCAACCAGAGTTCTTTTAAGATGGACAAAGGTGGTGGGAAAGCATTGCTGCCTGCAAGGAACAGAGATACAAGAAGGGACACCTTGGTGGAGTGCCATTTGAGTGAATATTAATTAGCTCAGCAACTAGTTCTGGACGATTGATTTCAAACTCCAGATGTTCCCATTCCAACTAAGAGCCAAATGGAAAAAGAAAATGAATTGATTAGTATCTTGTTCATTTTTGGTGTCATGTAGTGAAATAATCTAGGACTGCTGAGTTGATGGGATTTTGCTTTGTTCCTCTCTACTTTCAATAACATGTTAATGCACTTGCTCATTCCATCTCTCCTTTGCCTTGGGGGTGTATTCTTCCTTCTGTGTCCTTCAGATGCAACTGTCCTCTATTTGCTTCCACATAAGGTGCATCCTAATAGAGGAAAAAGTGGAAAATATGGTAGAACGAAAGGGCATCATATGTGTGTTTCCCTTCATAAGGTGAGAAAGGCAGGGGCTCTTCATTTGGATCATGAAGGAAGGTCTTCATTTGGATCATTTATGGGATTTTGCTGAAGTTAAGTTTTCTGTAAAGAGCAGGGGAACAAAGCCCAGGCCTACGCTTAGAGTTTCCCAGGATGGAGTTTATTATCTATCTAGTATTCGACATTTTATAAGGGACTGACAATCATTATCATTGATTCAATTGTTGCAGGTAGCAACAATTATTTACAGACAAAGACGAAAAGAGAAGATATAGAAATGGTGCTCATAGGTCATCCAGAAAACATACCCTCCTGCAATTTGACAATAGCTTCATGATTGGAGTTTCATAACTTATCCCTGTTTTTAATGCAGTAAGCCAGGACTTTGACCCAAAGAGCAAGAAGGGTAAGAAGCCAGAAATTGAAGTGGAGAGAAAACCTTCAATCTTTCAGAGTTTTACATGCACATAGGTTATAGCTTGGGTCCAGTCACACCTAATGCACAAGCCAAGAGTCACAGTGAGCTCAGCACATCCCACACAAAAGATGCTGGGAAGACAGGACTAGTTATACTCCTGGGAAAGGAGCAAAAAAGAGCCAGGAGAGCGTCACAGCTGGATTGCTCAGCAGGGGTTGCAGATATTCATTGGGGTGGTACAGAAAGATCCAACAGAAAAGGAAAAAGCAAGGAAGCTGTCTGTTCTGAGTATAAATAATCATAGGTGTCACATTAGGAAATTCAGAAGTGTGGGAAGTAATGATATCAGAGACAGTGGGACCTAATACTTTTGCATAAGTCCCATCTTATACTCCCAAGACAGGACCAATGAGGACAGTCATAACACACCAGTGAGAACTCTTACCGGTGCAGCCAAGTTAGCCAAGTTAGAAAATGTGGTGTCTGCAGGGAGCAACACGTAATAGCACAATTCAATATAACTTAAACAAAACTCTTCCTCCTTAAACAAAATCCTTCCTCCTCCAGAACTTCTCATATCAGTAAAGATCACTTCCATCCACCCTGAATTCATTATGGAAACCTTCAGCCAATCAGTCAGGGAGTTCTGTCTATTGTTCCTGTCACACTTGAATTGAATTTTTTCCACCTTCACCACTACCATCCTACTCTAAAATGCCGCCAGTTGGGCTGAAATATTTTTACCCTCTGAACTATCCCCCACTGGAAGCTATCTGCTTCAATCTCTACATGGCAGTCAAAGACATTTTTGAAAAAGGGAATTCCAGTCATATCACTCTCCCAAATAAAACTCCTCAATGGCTTCCAGTTGTTCTGTGCTTGAACACCCATATTTTTTACCTTGGGTCACAAGGTCCCAGTGCCTCTCCAGTGTCAGTTCACCTTCTTATTCTTCGACTCACTCAACTCCAGACCCCCGGCTTCTTTCCAGTTTCTAACTGCAGGATGCTCCTGCCTGTTCTGACCCTTCACCATTCGTTGTCCTTCCTTCACTTCTTTCCCTGCTTCAACTACTTCTTAGTTGAAGAAGGGTATTTTTAGTAGAGATGGGGTTTCACCATGTTGGCCAGGCTGGTCTTGAACTCCTGACCTCAGGTGATCCACACGCCTTGGCCTCCCAAAGTGCAGGGATTACAGGGCATGAGCCACCGCAGTCAGCTTGTGGTTCTTACTTTTAAAAGTGCAATTAAATAATTAATTGTGTGAGCATATAATGTACTCTCCATAGACTGTAAGCTCCTGTTGCCTTGCTTACTTGGAATAGTGCCCTATGTAGTGCTGAACACATAGTAGGTGCTAGATAAATGTTGATGGAATAAATTATTATACGAATAAATGGATGGATGGATGGATGGATGGATGAAGGCAGTGAAGCAGAAGCCACAGCTCTTAGAGTGCCAGGCCTTTACAAAGCTCTGAAATGAGCTCAACACACAGCTTCAGGTTCCAAGGTAAGATTTCAAATGGGAGGCTTCTTCCCAATGAATTGGGTGTCCCATGAGCTTAGAGTTTATGCTAATGACGTATGGCCTCTGGCTCTAGATAGGGGTTATTCCAACTGAATAAAAATTAAAAGATGAAAATTAAAAATTAAATACAGAGAGTTGGGGTTTTTTTTTACTTTTTAATTTAACATTTATTTGAAGTTCAGTGGTACATGTGAAGGTTTGTTACATAGGTAAACTTATGTCATGAGGATTTGTTGTACAAATTATTTCGTCACCCAGGTATTGAGCCTAGTATTCATTAAGTTATTTTTCCTTATCCTCTCCCTCCTCCACCCTCTAATAGGCCCCAGTGTGATGTTCCCCTCTATATGTCCATGCGTTCTCATCATTTAGCTTCCTCTTATAAGTGAGAGCATGTAGTATCTGGTTTTCTGTTCCTGCATTAGTTTGCTAAGGATAATGGCCTCCAGCTCCATCCATGTCCCTGCAAAGGACATTATCTCATTCTTTTTATGGTTGCATGATATTCCATGGTGTAAGTGTACCAGTCTTTTAAAATTTTAACTTTTGTTTTAAGTTCAGGAGTACATGTGCAGGTTTGTTACATAGGCAACTGTGTGTCATGGGGGTTTGTTATGCAGATTATTTTATCGCCCAGGTATTAAGCCTAATATCCATTTGTTATTTTTCCTGATCCTCTCCCTCCGCCACCCTCTGATAGGCCCCAGTATGTATTGTTCTCCTCTCAGTGTCCATGTGCTCTCACCATTTAGCTCCCACTTAGAAGTGAGAACATGTGGTATTTAGTTTTCTGTTCCTGCATTAGTTTGCTAAGGATAATAGCCTCCAGCTCTATCCATGCTTTTGCAAAGGACAGAATCTCATTCTTTTTTATGACTGCATCATATTTTGTGGTGTATATGTATCACATATCCTATATCCAGTCTATCCTTGATGGACATTTAGGTTGATTGCATGTCTTCGCTATTGTGAATAGTGTGGCAAGAAACATATGCATGTATGTGTCTTTCTGACAGAATGATTTGTATTCCTTTGAGTATATAGCCAGTAATGGGATTGCTGGGTCGAACGGTACTTCTGTATTTAGGTATTTGAGAAATCACCACGCTGCTTGCCACAGTGGTCAAAGTAATTTACACTCCCACCAGCAGGGTACACACATTCTTTTTCTCCACAACCTTGACAGCATCTGCTATTTTCTGGCTTTCTAATGATAGCCCTCTGATGGTCAGATGCTATCTTATTGTGGTTTTGATTTTTAAATTCAGAGTTTCAACTTTGGTGTTTCATTCAGATATTTGATTGCAAGTAACGGAAGGTGTTTCTATCTAACCTAGGCATGAAGTAAGTGTGTTGGAAAGAGATTTACAGAGAAACAGTGAAAAGGCTCAGTCTCAGACAAGGAACAGAAAGCGAGAGAGGCTGGATGCAAGACCCAGAGCCACAGTCAGGCAAAGGAAGAGTCTGGTTAGGATCTGCTGCTGGCCCTGTCCCCCGGTATATTCCCACTGTATCCCCACTGGAGGCTCACTGACACTGGTTCTGTGAATAATTCTTCTGACGTCCCTCTCTGTGCCTTTGCTTTATTTTTCAAGACTCACAGTCTGTAGTGACAATGTCAAAGTTTCTTAACTTGGGGTGTCTCCCAGAGTCCTAGCTGTTGATATTGGTCTTGCCTTCTATTAAAGTGCAGACCGTGAGAGGGTCTGCAGCTGCAGGGACAGGTATGAGACTGGTCGCCAAAAAGTTACGGTACCTGTCTTTCATATACATAAATAAAATGGAGCCATGAACAAACTTATGGATACAATTGGTTACTTTGTTTTAATTTCCAGAAACAGAATGTAGACACAGGCTTTTTCTCGTTCATATCACTACTGTAACCCCTGTTTTCCCCATGAGGCACATGTGAGCCTCCCAAAGTTTATCAAAGCTAATAAATAATAAAAATGGTGGGGGAGGGTATGTGACAGTGAATCCTGTACATGCGAAAAAGAGACTTAAAGAGCTTCTGGTGTAAACCCTCACATTTTTCTTGAGGAAAACTAGGCTGAGGTAAGTAAAGTGGCTCTTCTTAGGGCCTCACTCTAGGTCAATGAACCGGAAAGAGAATGTAGTTTCCCAGACAACGAGTTTTGTGCCTTTTTCTCATGAAAACATGCTGGGTCCAGTCTCCCCTCCATGACCAAATGCTGCCAAAATGTCAGACTTGCTTTTAACATCGTGCTTGATATAAAAGCTTGCCAAAAGTTTAGATCGGGGGTTGGCAAACTATGGCCCTTGGTTATGCCCAGCTTGCCACCTGTTTTTGTAAGTTAAGTTTTACCGGAACCCAGCTACACTCATTTGTTTGTTTTGTATTGTGTATGCCGAATTTTGCGCTACAAAGGCAGAGTTGAGGAGCTTCAACAGAGACCTTCTGGCCTGCAAAGCTGAAAGTATTTATTATCTGAGTCTTTACAGAAAAAGTTTGCTGTCTCCTGGTTTAAAGTCTAAGGTAATTATGTTCCGAACTCACCCTGTAATTTTTAATATGTCATCAAAGGACTTCAGCACAGAGGAGAACATCTGTACGACTGTGAGTACGTGTGTTATCATAAGACAATAATGCTCGTTCACTCACTCAGCCAGTCCTGATGACACTCCTACCATGTTCAGGTCGCCACCCCGCGGGTGGAGGCGGCTTTGGGTACTGTGAGCCCATCAAACATTACTTCATATAATGTAAGCACAAATCTGTATTCCAGTGTCACATAGAAACGAAATATATATGATACTCAAAACAATGGTTTTATCACTATCTTAAATTGTCTTTTTTCTTTCCATCCATTGGCAATCAAAATAGAGTTGTGTGTGATTGTATAAACTGCCCTGGATTTCGCATGTAATAAATGGTGTAAATTCCAGATCTTCTTCCTTTTCACTGGCCAAAATCTGTGCATTTTCCCATCCTTAGGTGACTTACAGTGGCAATTTTCCAAGTCTATCCTTCCCTCATTCCCCTGCTCCCCACCCAGCACGACACACACATACCTCAGAGTTATGCCCCATGAGTGAAGACGTTGGCGTGAGACTTCACTGACTGTGAGGGGAGAGAAAGCCAGACGGGGGAGAGAAAGCCAGACATGGACCAGGTAGCGTTCTTAACACTTAGTTACTCAAAAAGCAGGCAGCGGGGTCAGAAGTTAAGAATAAAATCTCATCTCCCACTTTCCACCCACATTACCTCCTCCCTACACTATCCCTTTGGATAGAAGCTTATCACAACCCTTTGCCTTGGCAGGCTGTCGCAGGAAAAGATCCTCCTCCTGGAATACCTAGACAGGCCAGAGATCGAAAGCATTTGGTCTCAATGTACTTTCTCCTTCCCATGCAGTTTTCTCTTTTGACAGGTGATGGAATCCAAACTCCAGGGGCAGATTCCAATTGTGGGGAAAGTCAATGAGGTAGGGGTATCAGGTGAGTTACTCTGAGACAGGGTGAGGAGGATGGAAATTTCTACAGCTTGAAAGAGGCCCAGGACGCCAGCATGATTGTGCCTTTCTCCCTGAGGAGTACAAAGCAGTACAGTGGCCATGGTGGCTCTGAGCAGGAAAGTGGGGGGATGGTGTTTCTTCTGCTGTGCACAGAAAATTGACCCTTTCTTTGCCCTTGGCAGACCCCGTATAATGAGATTACTGTGTAATCCTTGTTGCTTGTCCTAGGAACAGCCTTGTCAGAAGGACAGGGAGGCATTTTACACTTGGATCTACTGTATGTATTATCTCCCAGCTGCTCCTTTTAATTTCATTTTCAGAGACAGGGATTTGTGGCTGCCTGAAGAGAATAGAAACACAAGGCTAGCCCCTGCCAGCTCCATCAGCCCCCAGGGCTTCTGAGCATTCATATTAATGCATAGGACACGCCAAACACTGAGACACCCCCCTCCCCCAACCCTCACCTGTTGTCACAGCCTCTGCAGAGCACTGAGGCCCCCAGAGGCAGAGGACAAAGAGGTCACTGCTCCTGCTGTCTGCCAGTCTTCTCTCAGCCTGTTCGGAGGCAGTGCTGGTCATTCCTGGCACCATTTGATGTGCCTCTGAGGCATGAATGCTGGAAGAACAAGGCCAGGGCTTAGCCACTATCCCAGCTTTGCAGGGCCAATGTCAGGTTACCCTTTTCAGGCCAGATGCCCTCATCAGTAAGTGGGCAATGAAAGGCAATGAGACTGACTGAGTTCTGGGTTGCCAGGCACCCTGTATCACATGAGCTCACCTCTCTTAACCACAATTTATGCAAAATGCTGAGAATATGATACCAGCCTATATAACAGAGACAATGGAAAGGAGAAGAGAAGAGATCATAAAGAGAGGGGGATCTCTCTCAAAACATGCAACTGGAAGGCAAGGATTATCTCTGGGCCTGTTTCTCTCGCACTGGCCATCTGGAGAAAGGCCCAGATGGAAACCTGGAGTCCAACCCTATACAATGGCTATCCCAGCCTGATCCCAAAACTCAGGAGGAGTGATGGCCAGAGAGGAGATGCAGAACCCCACAGCGGGTTCAGTGTCAGTGCCAGGGTGCATGCCATATGGATGGGCTACCATCAACAGGTTTGGCTTCCATGAAGAGGGCTCTCACCTAGAAATAGTGGGTTCAAATCCCACTCTTGGCACTTGTGCTTTTGGTGTCATTGAAAGAGTCACTTCTCAGATTTCTAAAGAGTTAATTAGATTAGAAGTTACAAATTTACAGGCTCAGTGGTTCACACCTGTAATCCCAGCACTTTAGGAGGCCGAGGTTGGCAGATCACCTGAGGTCAGGAGTTGGAGACTAGCCTGGCCAACATGGTGAAACCCAATCTCTACTAAAAAAAAAAAAAAAAAAAAAAATTAGCCAGGCATGGTTGCGTGTGCCTATAGTCTCAGCTACTCAGGAGGCTGAGGCAAGAGAGTAGCTTGAACCCCAATGACAGAGGTTGCAGTGAACCGAGATCGTACCGCTACACTCCAGCTTGGTCAACAAAGCAAGACTGGGTCTTAATTTAAACAAACAACAACAAAAAAAAGTTGCAAATTCAAATGTTAGTTGGGGCCATGTACATAAGAAAATGAACGAAAGGGGCTGAGTATAACACAATAGGATGTGGTGAGGACTGTGGTGGGTGGAGACTTGGGCACAGTGCCAAGGGGAGGCCAGTCCCCCATCCATCCAATTTCTGACGTGCTGTTGCAAGCAAGCGTTGCCAGATTGATGACTTCGCAAGGGACACTGGGCATCCAGAAAGAACTCCCGAGTTTTCAATGTTGGCATATCATTCATTTTGTTTTATTTTATTTTTGAGACAGAGTTTCATTCTCGTCACCCAGACTGGAGTGCAGTGGCGCCATCTCGGTTCACTGCAGCCTCCGCCTCCTGGGTTAAAGTGATTCTCCTGTCTCAGCCTCCAGAGTAGCCAGGATTACAGATGCATACCACCACGCTCAGCTCATTTTTGTATTTTTAGTAAAGACAGGTTTTACTATGTTGGCCAGGCTGGTCTCGAACTGCTGACCACATGTGATCCACCTGCCTCGACCTCCCATAGTGCTGGGATTACAGCATGAGCCACCACACCCGGCCACATTTTTAAAAAAGAAACATCTGTATGAAAAAAAAAAAATGTGCCTGTGGGTCAGATTTGCCATGGGCTGCAATTCTATAATCTCTAGAAATGATTGCCCAGGTGCCTTTCTGCCCTGACAATCTGTGATTCGTTCGTTCACTCATTCTGTTACAAGAAACTCTTGGAAAATAAAAGAATCCTAACACCTTCTAAAATAAAAGATGAGATGGATCTAAGAGGGTGCAAAGTGAAGGCACTTGGAGACTTTGGGAGCCACGGCAGCTGAGGGCAGTGCCGGGCAGAGCTCCTGGGTTCATCCTGCCACAGACACTGGATACCTCCACAGCTTATTTATTTTACTACATGAGGTGCAAATTTGCTTGTTGGCTTGAGAAGGCATACAGCATGCCAAGAATAAGTCCAGGGGGCAGTAGAGAGAAGACCTTCCGGCTCCCTACTTAAGCAGCACCCACAGAAAGAAGGCCTATTGACAGATTCTGCAGAGACTCTGTAGACCCTTCCAACCAGTTCAGCTCCTTCCCACCTCTCTCCTAGTCCTGGGGTCCCTTACAGCAGGAGTTAACTTCTGGACCATTCACACTCTATTTAAAGGAGAACAGGTGGACTGGAAACCTCAGATCTTAAAGGAATCCAACCTTCTTTCGCCAGCCCCCTACCCCACACCCTCAACCCTCGGTTGGCTACTCTGAGGACTCACCATGCAAGGCTAGAACAATTACAACCCCTCTACCATTTGCTGAGTCAGTTACTCCGCAGGCATTATGTCAATAGCAACTCTCTGAGGAATGTGCTGTCTTTCCACTTTCACAGTTGAGAAAACTGAAGTTGAGAGATGCTAAATAACTTGGCAGGAGTTCACAGCCAGAAGCAAAAGCACAAGGTTCTGAGCCCAGGTTGGAAGCCACAGTTCCTGGACTCTTGAGCGCTGAGCTTGTCCCAGGCTGAGAGTGGGGCAGAGGCTTGGGTCTTCTCCACTTGAACCCTGTTCCCACCTGCACCCACCCACACAGACACACACGTTCTCAGTTGCTGCACTCCTTATCTGGAACTTGAGCAGGGAGACAGTGGAGGGCATGCCGTGAAAGGAGAAACATTTACAGGGGCATCCCTGCCATGGAGCGGGGTCAGAGGTGAAGGTTGCCAGATGAAAATTCAGACAGCCTCCTCACCCAGAAAACTGTCACGGGTCTGGGGTATGCAGCCTTTCCCAACAGACAGCATAGCTAAAAGGCAACCGTTTCAGCCAAGGATCTGGCTTAGGGTGAGGCCACCCTTCTTTCTAAGTAATTAGATAAAATAATTCTCAAGGGCGGAAAGCAACTTGTTTGTTTGAATGTTATTTGTTTGTTTCACTCTGCTAGGCACAAAATTTCCATGCCAAGAGCCTGCATTTATTGAAGGACTACTCTGTACCAGTCCCTTACAGATTTTCATCCCATTCCTCCTCACAGCAATCCTACAGAAAAAATGGCATTGTTATCCCTATTGCACTGATAAGGAAACTGACCTTAGAGAGTAAAACTGACTTTGAAAACGGCCTAACCATTGAGCAGCAGAGAAGGGGGATTCAAACTCAGGCAGTCTGCTCCCAGAAGACATGACCTTACCTACAACACCATTCTGTCTCACCAAAAACAAAGCTAATATTAAATGCTTGTTATATGCAAACACAGTGCTGAGTTCTTTACTTTCAGCATGTTATTTAACCTACCCTGTAACCTTCGAGATAGAGGCAACTATTAGCCTTAGTTCACAGGAGGGCTTCAAAGGCTAAAGTGACTTGCCCAGAGGCACACGTTTGGAAAGTGGCAGAGCACAGAGGAGAAAGCAGACAATCTGATTTCGAGCGTCTCCTTCCTCTGGTCCCGTCTACTTTACTGAATGCAACACTCCCAAAACCAGGTGAGTCACAGGAGGGAAGATGGAGAGACAGTTGGATGAAAAGGAGGGAAAAGTGGGAAACAGAAGAGAGGGGGAGTGGAGGGGAGGGGAGGAGAAGGTACCAGTGAAAAAGGGGCGTGGGAGGGGAATATTACAGCTGGTAACAGATGAGCCAAAGGAACGTGCGCAGGGTGATTGAGGAACAATTTCCACATGCCTGTATTCTTCCCATGACCCAGATTAAGACCTGTCAATCCCAAAGGCAGTGCCCCCGCCACTGTGGGGAGAGAAATTCAATGAGGACTATGCTGGGAGGGCAGAGGGATGAGTGCCTGCCTAGAACCTCTTCTGAATCCCTTTGCATTTTTTAATAAGATTCAAAACCATAAATTATGTAAAGCCAGAAAGCTAAAAGGGCAGACCCTTTCTGGAGTTCATTTCGAGTCTGAAATTCAGAACACTTTTAATGACATAATTGCAAAAGGCAAAAATCTATTCTAGTGAAAACTTCTCTTTGAACAAGGAATGCATTCTCAGACAGTGGCGCAGTGTTCCTCTCTCTGTCTCCGGGGCCTGGGGAGCTGGTGGGGGAGGAGGAGAAAAAGAAAACATGGCTTGAGAGAGGACAAGGTTTTTGCAGAGACCCTTCAGGCTCCTTTTCCTAGCCTAGAAATAGGTCGATCTGATTTTTCCTTTGGATGGGAGCCAACCGATGCTGAAGACTAAGGCCATGGTGTTAAAATTAAGATAATCTGCTAATATACTTGCTCTTTTCAAAATGATCTATTTATGTTTTGAAATACATGATATCTGCACATGGTTAAGAAGAAAATTAGGAAGTACTAAAGGGCATATGTTGAAATTCAAATCGTCTTCCCGGCCCCAGCCCCAACTTTTCAGTTCTCTTGCCCAAAGACACCTATTCTTTCCAGATTCTTGTGTTGCCGTCCCACAGAAATTCTCTGCTGAAATAAGCTTTCCCACTTAT
This sequence comes from Ateles fusciceps, assembly GCA_036589455.1. Lineage (NCBI taxonomy): Eukaryota > Metazoa > Chordata > Mammalia > Primates > Atelidae > Ateles > Ateles fusciceps. The sequence goes on along the minus strand of JAZHEH010002724.1, from coordinate 503,007 downwards.
GGACTATCATGAGTCACTAAAGGTGTAAGCAAGCCTGAAGCCTGGCTTTGGCAAGTTCCTGTGTCTCCTTCTGATTGGTGGTGAAGTAGGGATAATGCTGGGCATACCTTACGGGGCTGTTCTGAAGACTGAGTTAATAACTGTAAATCCTTAAAATACCAAATGACACATTAACCCAATGTATGTTAGGTGCTATTATGTAAGTTTACCCTTTTCACATACAAACGGCCAAATGCTATGCATACTCTGCTGAGTCCTGCATTTGCCACCTAACTGTATACTTTATAGAGCTCCCTCAGAATCACGGAATCATATTCTACCTTACGAATGTGCTGTAGCTAACTGAACCAGCTTATAGTGAGTGGACATTTAGGCAGTTTCCCATCTCTTGCTGTCAAAATGCTATGGCACTGTTAGTAGGAACAGAAAGAAGAAAAGCCAAGTCATATTAAGGTAATCTGCAAGACCTCTACCTTCAAAGACATCTAAACACTTATTCTATGTTTGGTTGGGAGGGGAGTTTAGCATGGCGTTTCCATACTACAGAGAGGAAACAAAATAGACCCACCTGTTTCACGTGTCCAAGGAACATTCAAGCAAGATGAACAGTCGAACACAGGACCCAAGAGTATTTGCCCATGCTTTAAACATCCAGCCACCAGCTCATTTTCCCTGCGAGGAGATGGAAAGATCATTTTCGCCTGAGAAATGAAATGGAGATGTGGTAGGAAATGTCATACCTTGGGTGCATGACCCTTACTCCAATAATCAATCACCCAAATTGAATCACTTATTTGTACATCTGATCGTCTTTGCATTATTTAGAAGGCATTTAATGACAAGCAGCCTGACGGCATGCATTTAACACATGCCAGATAGACGTAGGAGACTTGGAAATATCTCTTTCTAATTGTTTGGACAGGTATATTGATTGCTATTTCCTTTTTCAGGGTTCTCTAAAGCGCTTCATGTTCTTTGTATGCTGGACACACATATACACACATGCACACATGTAGAGACTAAGCAATGCTCTATGCAAAGGAGGAACTACAGGAGGCATCTCTCCTGAATGGGGGAATGGTATATCTAAAGCCAAGAAGTCAGGTGACAAGGTCCTGATTTCTACATAGCTGGTATCCCCAGAGCCCATGCAGGAGGTGAAGAGAACTGAACTCTCCAGGGTGGGTAAAAAGCCTGACATTATTTTATGTGTTTCCCAGCTCTGGACAGCATGGCAGCCTTCACAGTGAGGCTATGTTCCACGGTTTCGCGCTCCCCAGGACCCGGAGGGAAATGGCCCAGGGTTAGGGCAGCGGGTGAGACTGGTTCTTGCTTTTTTCATTTCTGCAGAACAGCCCCCAGGGCCTGAAGAGACACTGTGCTTTGGAGTGTGTCTGTGACTGGGAGGCAGAGCTCAGCAGACTGTGTGATCCAAAAGCCCTGCTCCTCCCTGTCCTTGCCTCGCACGGATGTTTCATAGTGTGGCTTTATTACACAGCCGGGTTTCCTTGGATATTAAATATAAGAAATGAAAAAGTAACAACATTAATATCCTGGTAGATGATGGCTTTCTGAGCTTATGTCTGTCTCTTGGGGGAAAAAAAAAACAAAACTTTGATGTGTTGTGTATCTTCTGCATAAGAAGGATTCTTTTTTCTTCTTTCTCCCTGTCAAACTTTATTTTGCAGTCCTCTTTTCTCTCCCAGCCTGCGCTTAAGCGGAATTTGTGTGACAAGCGGGTGCCTTAACGGCAGCACTCCCAGAAGCCCAGGCTTCAGGGAGCTCCCTCTGCCTCCAGGATTCTGAGCCCCTAACACAGACCCCACTAACCCAGGATCCTTGGGTGTTTATGTTTGGCAGAGGGCGACCTCGTGCTCAGAGCAAGGGAATTTCGAGAGACTCACAGCTAGCAAACAGCTTTTGCAGAAAGACATCTTGATGAGTAAATTAATCTAAAAGGCACCAACTTTATTCTCTTAATGTTTCCAAGGTAAAGCCCAGGATAGGAGGGTGACAGCCATTTTTCAAGCCAGGAAGTCCTTTGTCAATGGTCACTGACACTTTGATGAACTCACAGGGCTCTTTGGTTTCAGGCCACCCATGGCTAAACCAACATGCAGAGCTGATTTGACACAGATGCTTCCCACCTCGGCCCCTCAGACTCTCCAACTGCTGGTTTCTCTGCCTCTGGCTCAGCACTGGGGTTCCTCTCAGGAGCATGACCTGAGTGCTGAGCAGAGCAAGGTGAGGGGCCACGCGGCTTAGCAAGGAGATAAGCAAGAAGGCAAAGCACCCAACAGTGAGAGTGGGGACTGATTTAGCAGAGGGCAGGTAGATCCACTTCTCCTTGGGAGTGGATGAAGCGGGATGGAGGAAGTGACATAGGCGTAGGGTTTTGAAGGAGGGATAGGAGCCCTGCAGTGGGAGAGCAGCCTGTGCTGTGAAGGTGTGAGACAGCAGAGCATGAACTCTGATTAACAGGAAAGCCCTTCTGCAGGCTCCACATTTCACCTGGATACACCTGGCTGAGTGACTCTTCAAAGGCATCCACATGTCTTTTACCAGTTGACCCTACGCAGGGGACATTTCACCTCCTAGAGGAGGGGAGTGGGTGTCCTGGTGGTGCGGGGTCTGGAGTATACTGGGAGAAGGAGGAGCTATAGAGCATTACCCCTGCAGGACACCTGCCCCCTTCACCCTATGCATAGGTTTTCTGTTTAGAGCTTATTCTGTTCTCAGACAGAGGATGAGAATGGGGAGTGAGTGCTGGATGAGAGGTTGAGGAGGAAATCAAAGACCTACATTCCTCAACATGAACAAAAAACTCATCTTCCCATAGGCTTCTGCAAACCCAAAGAGGGAACAGTCCCCTCACCCTCAAAGTGGGATTGTTTGTTATCATAGAAACCTCCCTAGGCCCCCAGGAGATGTCAGCTGTTCTCTGAGATCTTTCACAATGTAAAAGGTCTTTAAATATCAGTCCGGCATCCAAGGATTCAAAGCCCCAAGTCCCTCTTGGCCCCGCCTTTCTCCCGGCTCCCCTCTCTTCCATCCTGTCTTCTCCTGCCCTGTTTATTTTCAGTGGTGATAAACCCAGTTCTTAATCTGGAGAGCTGATCTTTTTGAGTAAATTTAATTAACTACATTTTTAACTCCACTCTCCTCGGCCTTGGCAGGAACGAGCCATTTGTCTTACAGATGACTGGCCTGATGGGAAGGGGAAAGGAAGAGAGTGGAGATGATGCTATAGCCAGCAGCCCCCCTCTTTCCTCTCTTCGTTGAAAGACATCACCTAATGATATCATTCTGGACCACTGAAGTCACTGAAGATGCTGGACTGGGGACTGAGGGAGGCGGGGAAGGAAGGGAGGAAGAGGTCCTAAGCCTGACGTTGGCCACATGATGAATGAAGTGCCGCTCCAGGAGCAGGTGTGTGTGTATGTGTGTGGGTGCGAGTGTACGCGTGCGTGTGCACGTGCGTGCACGTGCCTCTGTGTCCCTGGCATGGAGCTAACCACTCCACTGTTACTGCTGCTGTTGGCACTGTCCGTGGCCTCCTGCCAAGGTGATAAATGACAAAGGGGCAAAGCAGTCTGTTTTTTCTGCCGGTATTTTCCCCCCCCCTTTGTTTTTATTAAACACTGATTATTAATATTAGAAATGGAACACTGCCACGAGAAGCCATTTTCAGTTAATAAGGCTGTCGCTGCTGCCTGGGGAGCTAATAGGCCAGGGAAGCCATGTGAGAACCGTTTAATAGCCGCATTAACAAAGCGGGTCAGAAGTGTGAGATGCAGCTGGCCCAGGCAAGGCTGGCCAGTTCCAGTTGGGGTGCGCTGGCCAGGCTCTCCCCATGCTTCACAGCAACTGGGGTCATGCCTGGGTGTGCACAGCTGCTGGGTCGTAGGCCAACTGTGTGCAAGGAGCTTGGGGAGCAGCCCTCCCAGCCCACAGCTGTGAAAACATTGGCTGGGCCTCCAGGCAGGCCGGTCAGATCTGTCCCAGAACAGGGAGGCTACAGCCCCCAGACGAGGCCTCACTACTTTCCTGCAGATGGTGAGGATCAGGGCGTTGTTTCTCCACCTCACCCTGGGACGTGACCAGCCTCGGGATGGGAAGCTTGGCAAGAGGAAAATTACTGGGGGCAGGTCTTTAAAATTGTGGAGCTGCTTGATAGCTAGAGAAAGAAAAAATTAGATGGCCAGTTCCTGGTAGGTTCATGACCTTGCTTCAGAAGGGTGAGAGCTAGGAGGTGAGGTGAATACCCACCTGCTGTGGGTCCTGGTGAAAGTGGTTCCCTCCTGCCATAAAGGAAAGAGGGAGAGAGACTGAGCCCTGGGTGTCTGTTTTTCCTCTGGGTTGGGGCAGGTGTGACTGACAACACCTACCTTTCCCACAGGAATCCTGATGCCTGAATGAGATGCACTTTTTCCTCTAAAACAGGGACAGCAAATACCCACCACAAAATATTGATAATAAGCAGCCACCTTCTTCTCAACCTTAAGAATATTGGAAGACACAATGAATAAGAGCAATCGAGTGCAGATGACATATTGCAAAAATGTGTTTCTGTGTGATTGGCCGTGGTGTAATGCACATGTATGTCCATGTATGCGTCATCCTAGCGGTCTGGGGTTTGTTTGTTTGTCTTTGCTTGTGTTTAGATAGTGTGCCTGTGTCCATGCAGATCTCCAGGCGTGTGCATGAGCACATCTGGGTATTGGTGTGAATGTGCTGTGATGGAGAGGAAGAAACATCATCTTCACCCTTTTCCCAGTTCACTCCCCCACTTCCTTGGATAAAAACGCAGCCTGAAACCTTCTGCAGTGCAATCTATTGAGAGTACTGCATAGCTCAAGAGCTATGCAGGGTCAGGGGGAGAAAAAGGGAATCAGATCTGAGGAATGTGAATGAAATAATCATCATCCTGACAACAACAGAACTTTGAAAGCGCCAGGAAAAGCAAGTTCCAGGATTTTTTTTCCTCTCATTTGAGCCCCAGTTTACCAATCCTGGGGCATACAGGTGGGTTCACCTTCACCCCTAAGCAGGATTAAGCACTGCCTGCCCCATGTATCATTAGGAATCCATTAAACACCTGTTATTTGCAAATGCTTCAGATGTCCCAAGGAAGTGGTTGAGTGTAAAAGACCCTGCCCTTAGAAATGTGGCAGCACTTTGTAGTATACATGCGTATCTGTCGAATGACAGGATGAAGAGACTGCATGAACAGACTAATAAGTATATCCTGCCTTTTTTGTCTTTCTGCCCAGTGAGACAGCACTTGCTATTTAGCACGTGGAGTTCAGAACCCATCCCTACCATCCTCTAGATCCAAGCCTTTGCACATGGCCATCTGGTCAATCCCCTCTGACACTGTCCATCTGTGAAATGGCAACAGTCATACAGAACAGGGTATTTTAGAAGAGGCTTTGAAATCTTACACGTTAAAAAGCAAAGAGGTTGATATTAACTTGGGTTTCCTTTCTTGTTCTGTCACTAGAAAATGAAACCAAGGGCAACTTTTGAAGACAGAGCAAGTTTGTATGGTAGTTCCAAGAATGGGCTCAAGGATCCAGGATTCAAATCTGCCACTACTGAGCTCTGTAGCTTAGTTTCTTCACTCATAAAATAGAAATTTCTGATAGCTGTTATGAGGGTCTCACAAAAGAATGCATCTTAACAGAGCCTGGCACATACTGAATTATCGATAAAGAACAGCTATTGTTGTGACTATCTCTGGAAAAGGTGGAAGGTTTCTGGAGAGGAATAACCAAGGTTTCCTTTGAATGTCTTAAGCAAGTGGAATAAGAGTGGATAGAGTTGTTTTCCTACAGAGAATCTATGCCTTTCGTAATGAGCAGAAATAGATCACCCAGCTTTGATGAGAAAGCTACTCTGTAGTTCAGACTCAGGGGAAAGACAGGCCTGCCACTGTCAGGATGAATGGCCCTAGATCTTCTCTGTGCTATCTCAGCTGTGGAGCCCCCAACACTCTGAGAACCCACTCATGCCAGCATTTGCTGAGAGACAATTAGGATGGGAAAGCTTTGAGTAGGACCTTCTGGAGGGAAAAGGTAGGTGACCACTGACCTTCGGAATTCAAAGATCTTTTCAAATGATCTGTGCTAGAGGCACAATTTGGATACTTGAAAGGGAGTCCTTAGCCACATTAGAACCTGAAGAGTACCATCTGAGAGATGGCAGCCTAAATCTTTAAATGCACGTGCCAGTACCTCACCAGTTCAATATCTCCAGTGTCTCGCCCACCAATCAAAATCTGTTACCGTGGGCCAAGAAAAAATGAGAAGCGTTGTCCACACTTCTCCAGATAGCTCATTTGACTCATATGATTTACTTTTCTTCCTGAATTGACATTCTTTGTTCCATGCACAAATCTTGGCCTTCCCAGAAAGATGTTCACCATGTACTGCCTGTTTGGTAATGCAGTTCGGAGAAGGCATGAAAAGGTTGGATAGAAGCAGACTCTCCTCCCCTGGGGAGGGCGAACTGGATGCTCAAGTCACCCAAGCAGAGCATCGTGTCCTGGAAGGCAGCCAAAGTCTATGGGCAAGCTCAGCAAGTTATCTTATAAGACAGAAAAATAAATCAAGATTTCAAGAAATAATGGTTCTCGGCATAAGCAAACAAATTTCTTGAACAACCAGAAAAGAAAGCCATGTTCTCCAGTGTTGTAACACATGTTCCCAGTTAGCAGCCAGGGTTTGGGAAGCAAGTCATCATAGACACTTGGATTAAGAGACCACAAATGACAGGAATTAGAGAATTCTCTTAAATCTGTACTTCTAGGGTTTAGGAGTCTAAATTCCTAGATCATGAATGATAGCTCTGTAGGCTAATTGCTATATTCCTCAATACAGTGGTGGAATATGAGACAGAGTATCTGCCTTACCTCAGAGTTGGGCAGGGTTGATCTTGGAGGTGAGTGTCCTCTTTATATACACCTGTGACCTGGCTAGGGCTGGCAACCGTCTTCACTCGGGGCCTCTCGTAACTTCTGTAACCAGAAAAGTCACAGTGACTGAATGCAATTAGTAACCTCTGCTTCTGAGACATGATGAGTACCTTGTCCTCCCAACTCTAGCCCCAGCCTAAAAAGGCAAGGCTGGAGATTGTCCACACTAAAGAAGAAGAGAGCACTTGGAAGAATTTCCCACAATCACTCTGGTTCAAAGCTCATCGGAGCATGGCCTCTGCTTTCCAAAAGCAAACAATCCCGGGAAATGATTCTCAAACATATTCAACTGCAAAGCACCTGGAAAGTGCTTTTTGGAACATTTTTAAACACTAATGTATTAAACTTGTAATAGCTAAATAGATATATTTGCGGTAAATTAAATTATAACCTTTTCATACCAGCTACCAGTTTAAACAAATGGTAAAGGTAGATATCAAAGTTTTAAGACAAAATGTAAGTACTTAAAATTCAAAAAGGATTCTTCCCAATTGACTCCTTTTTTCTCTAATTGGAAAGCGGGGATGATCACTTGGTTTCAGTTGTGGAACTCCTCAGCTTAGCTCCCAGCATGTCAACTCACATGGCTGTGGTGTGAGACTTACTACCCTAAGATAACTCATAAACACCAAGAACTCGATCATTGTCAAGGGCAGGATCAGGGGGGAAGCAGAGAGAGAAGACAAGAGCCCTCTGGTGTGTTGGGGAAGGATCTGAAGCCAGAACTCAGAGGACGTCTTCTTGGAGACACTGCAGGAGTCATTTTGTCTCCAGTAAGGCTACAAAAATGGACCAAAAAAAAAACCAAAATGCTGTTACAAGAAATGGGGATTTACGATTATAAAAGGTAGATCATAGGAAGAAAGTGATAGAAGGGGCCATCAGTGATTCAGCCAGGAGTTGGAAAACTAGTTTCAACTTATGCCAGGTCTATTGATTGGTGGTGGCTTCCTGGTGTTCTGGGATATGAAAGATTCTAAGACCAATTGGGGCACAGCAGAAAAGCAAGCAGTGACCCCTTACTTCTACTCAGGCAAACCTTGATCTAACTTCAGCCCCCGCATCGAGGAGGTGAACTTCAGAAATAAATCAGACTATTTAGATGTAGGGCAGCTCTGCAACTCTGGCTTTTTGAATCCTGATTTACATATTAGAATTCAATCAAATCAATGTATATCATGTCATGTTACTAAGTGTCCTGGAATATGCTAGGCTCTGTACGTACAAAAATCTCATCATATTTAGGTCACTTACATCCTGGGCTAACCATTTTTCTTTGGTTAGAATAAGTTCCTCAACTTATTCAACTTTCCCATTTCTGGTTATCATTTTAAACCTGGGCAACTAGAAGTGGAAATAAGGAAATTCCAACTGTCTTGCCCAAGTATTGCAGTCTCTGTCAGGAATCTGGTGTGACCCAGGCTGCTTTCATAAGATCTCAGTGTTATTCCCTTTATATTTCTCCCTAGAGTCACCACACTGTATGCAACACACTTACCCCTCAAATTCACATGGGATCCTCATTTATAAACAGAATTTGCTATCAAAGATCTGATGGACATCAAAAGAGTCAAAATACCATTGAATAAATTAGTGGAATATTTTCTGGACCTATAGAGAGATGTCTGGATTTTGATAAACAAGGACACCTGCATTATCTACCTGACTGCAGACAGTGCTGGACTGTGCCTAGCATCACCCACAGCTCTGCCACAGAATTCTAGAAATGGCATCGTCAAATCTCACAGTGGACCTGTGAAGGCTTAGCCATAATTTCTCAGCTGACAATGCTGTTTTTCTTTCCCATTTACCCTGGAAAAAGTATGCCTAATTCGCAAAGTGGCTTATTAATGAGAAATCTAAATATGAAAATTCTTAACAAAAATGAATATGTTATAAAGAACATATTAATTCTGAGAAAACGTGGAAAGAATGCCTGTGTAGAATGGGATTGGATGGGAATAGAAACTTATCTTGGAAACCATCAGAGTTCCTGAAAGCCCTATCTGTCTCTTTGAGGCCACATTGAGTGAAGATGGAGCCTTTTTGTCTGTAATAACTTTTCAGTATGTCATGAGCACAGCTGAGGAGGCTTGCAGAGAGCGCTGCCTCTGGGAACCACACTGAGGGTGGGTCAAAGAGGCAGGATCATCCTTAAAGGCACACAGCTCTTCCAGACCCAACACCAGAACTCTTTCAAACTCATGCATCAGCATCATCAAATCCCGAGCCTGAGGGCTTGAACTGCATCAAGGGGCTGGAATAAGCTAGGGCGGAGCCATACTGTGAAATACTACACAGCCATTCAAAATGGATTTTTCAAAAATGTTTCAAGATAGCAAAAATTCTCATGGTATACTGCACTGCTATATGAAAAAAATGGAATTACACAAATCAATACTTGCTATGAGATTCTGTATAGAAAAGTTTGTGTACTGGCTAAAAAAAATGTCTATCAGAGTAGACTTTCACTCGTTCTGTTCAAATTTTCTATATTTTTCCAAATTTTAAGAAAAACAGGGGAAATTTTATAACTGAAAGAAATTTAAACAGATTGTTGTCTAGTCTACCCTTAACTCAAACAATCAGGGATCTGAAATGTTAAGATTCCTATTTATAGATTCTATAAGATTTTTATTTATTTATTTTGATTATACTTTAAGTTCTGGGGTGTATGTGCAGAATGTGCAGGTTTGTTACATGGGTATACACGTGCCATGGTGGTTTGCTGTATCCATCCCCCCCATCATCTACTTTAGGTATTTTTCCTGATGTTAGCCCTCCCCAATCTCCCCCACCCTCTGCTGTCCCTTCCCTGGCCCTTCCCCCTGCAATAAATTTCCAGTTAGAGATCCTAATGCTACATTCTTGCACTGAATTTAATGACTTGGAAGTTCATTCTTTGGCCTAATTGAACTCTCTGTTGCTGCAATTTAAATTATGCATTATTCTATCTCTGTTTAGGTGAAATACAAGCCTCTCAGGAATCCCTAAATCTGTCCTTGAGTCTTCCCTTCTTCAAACTCAGTCAACTCTTTTTGATTTCCATTTATAAGGAGCCTTATTTTTCATATTAAATTATTCCTGTTGCTCTTCCAGAATTCCTTTTCTTTGCTTTTTCTTTTCCATTTTCATTTACAGAAAACCTAGGCCAGACTTGAAGGCAGATTCTTAAAAAGTGGTTATTTACAAAAATACACATATGCACACCTGCACAAACCCGCACACTTTCCATTTATGTACAGATAAATCACTGGGCAGTTTTATCAACAGGAAGTGCATAGGCCTTAGCCATGTTTCTTTATCTACTTAGGATCTACTCATTTCCATTATTACAATACTTGCTCTCCTATTGCAAATTCTTGTTATGCAAAATTCTAGTACGTGTGATTTTAATTCTATGTACTTTTTACACATTAATGAGAATTGCGGTTTGAGTACATAAAAGTCACAAGTCATTCTGAGTTACCAAATTGAAATGCATTGGAATATATATAGGAAAATCACATCTAATAATATGGGAAGATGTCACAATGTATTATTGAGTTAGGTTAAATAAAAGACTACCAAACAATATATAAAACAAACAAGTTTTGGTAAAACTGTGAATATGCCTACAAGGAAAAAAACAGAAGGGCGTGAATCAAACTGAATAACATTAGGTATCTCTAAATGGTGGCAATATAAACCGGCTCCTTATTTTTAAATTTTTGTAGTTTATATTGATCTCTATGGAATATGTATTACAATATCTACAAGAATAAAATAAATTTTAAGCAAAAAAATATTTTGAAAGTTTGGGTATAGGTCAAACACATGAAATAATGTTCCTTACTCTGCATAATAGCTAAAAATTGTTTTTAAAAATGATAAGCACCTCATTACATTTGCAAAGAATGGAGGTGGATAACCCAGCCTCCCCCCCAAACGGTTGAACGTAATGCATATGATGAGGTGGGCCTTTGGGAGAGGTGATTAGGTCATGAGAGTGGAACCCTTTCGGATGAGGTTAATGGTCTTATAAAAGAGGCTCCAGAGAGCTGTCTTGCCCCTTCCACCATGTGAGGACACAGCAAGAAGTCACAGTCTGTATGCCAAAAGTCAGACTCTGGCCAGAAACTGAATTTGCCAAGCTCTTTGATCTTGGACTTCCCAGCCTCCAGAACTGTTTCTGCTCCAAGCAAATTTCTGTTGTTTTTAAGCCATCCTGTTTACGATATTTCATTTTAGCAGCAGGAATGGACTAAGACAGGAGATTTTGAAGAGTTTCTGAACAACAAAAGAGAATAAAAGAAAATTGCCTATTTTCTATTACCTGTTAATAGTGCAAACTGTCACTGATTATCTATTTACTTAGTGCATTGACTTTATTACTTTGTTTTCATGAAAATGCTATTTTTGCCCTATTAATAGTTCATTCATGATTATTTCCTTGAAGAGGCCTTCAAGTCCTTAAACACAAATCATCATACCACAAATTCTCCTTATAGGTATAAGATTTTGTTGTGAATACGGCATTCATGACCAAGTAAACTGTACTATAAAAATTCTGGTTTGTTTTGCATTTGTCCTTATTTATTGTCAACAATTTTTTTAAGTAAAATAAAATTAGATTTATGTCCTATATCAACATTAGTTTTAAATAAATATAAGATTTAATTATAATAAAACTATAATGATTTTACAAAAATTGCATAGGTTATTATTTATATAATATCGAAAGTAAGTTATCAAAAGCTACTGTCAAAAATGGAATGAGGTTGAGCATGGTGACTCATGCCTGTAATCTCAGCACTTTAGGAAGCTAAGGCCCATGGATCGCCTGAGATCAGGAGTTTGAGACCAACCGGGCCAACATGGTGAAACCCCATCCCTACCAAAAATACAAACAAACAAACAAAAATTAGCCAGGTATGCTGCTGGGCACCTGTAATCCCAGCTACTTAGGAGGCTGAGGCAGGAGAATGGCTTGAACCCAGGAGGTGGAGTTTCCAGTGAGCCAAGATCACGCCATTGCACTCCAGCCTGGGTGACAGATCAAGACTCTGTCTCCAAAAAACAAAAACAAAAAAATTTGTTGGTAATAAACATAACTGACCAAATTAGTATGAAGTGCTCTTTGAAATTAATATGGACAAGAAAGGTTGTGGGGGAGCAAGTCTAAAGTTAGAGCATTTCAGCAGATGACCCAAATGCACAGCCACTTCCCCAAGTGGCCTGTGCTGTGTGAATCCTCAAACTCCTATAGAAACCAGCAGATAAGAGTAAACCCAAGGAAAATGAGTAGAACTATATTTCTTTTCAAACTTGGAATATGGAGAAAGAACCTGTTATATTTACTTTTTAAAAGGAATGAAATGTGACATTTCTTATACCTAAATATCTTTCAACAGTATACGTATTTCCTTGTCTACATATTCTGAAAAGCAAAGATTACACCTTAAGGAAAAATGCATTTTATGTTCTTTCTAAGGGTACCTTGCTAAAGCATATTGCAAGTTTTGAAAAATAAACAAAAACAAAATAAAACAAAAGTGGGGAAAGGTTACAGTGATATTAAAAGATAGACAAGTGCTAGGGTAGCTCCAGAACGGCTCACTGTGGGGCCGTGACTTGCTCTTCCCGGGCATAGGACACACTTCTTCCAGATCTGCCTTAGACTTGCTCCCTCAACTTACTCGAATTTCAGCCCAAACATCACCTCACCAGAGAGGCCTTCCTTGATCACTTATCTAAACAGCCCTACATTCTTCCCCATCATTCTCTGAGCTATGTCCTGTTTCATCTGTGGCTGAAGTTATAGTAAGCCTTTCCTCATTTAACTATTTTCAGTCCTCTACACTAGTTTCCCCAACTCCACAAGGTCAGGGACTTTGTTTAATCACTATTTATTCTCAGGGCCCAGAGGGTATGCCTGGTACAGAGTAAGTGTCCAATAAAATATTTGCTGACTGAATATGCGGTAAATATTAAGTGGTACTCACTCTAGCTAGAGGACTAGGAATCCGTCTTTTTACTCGTGGTTCAAATCTTCAGAGTGGACCTTGTGCAGCTTAGAGTCAAGGTGAAGAAGTGGAGCAGAGGAGTCATCCAGACAGAGGTATTTTCCACCAACTTTTCAACTGTGAAAAAAACAAACATACTGAAAGGTTGAAGGAATACTACAGAAAACACTTACATATCTTTCAACAAAATTCACCAATTATTAAAATTTCTTCTCTCTCTCTCACCACACAAATATACATATAGATAGACACATATAGACACACACACACACACACGCACACACACACTTTTTTTTTTTTAACTAAACCATTGGAGAGGTAGTTATAGGCATCACCACATTCAACTCCTAAATACTTCAGCAGGCTATCTTTAAAGAACAAGGACATTCCCTTATAAAATCACAATACAGCTACTGCACTCAGGGAAACATAACACTAACACAATGCAATTGTCTAAAAAATTATTAGTATTCATATCTCCCCAATTGCCCTAATAGTATCCTTTGTAGATGAAGTATCTTAATACACAAAGTACAAAATCAACATTGCGACTGATGTGTATCTCCAGTCTCTTTAATTCCCCAGCTCTGCTTGCCTTTCATGACATTGACGCTATTGAGTCCAGTCCAGTCATTTTGCTTAACGTCACTCAGTGAGGACTGGTTTGATTGTCTCCTCATACTTGGATTTAAGTTATGTATTTTTGGCCAGAATGCAACAGAAATGACAGTGTGGTGTCTTCCATGTACCACATTAGGGGAAACACAGTGCAATTTTGACTCCTGGCTCTTATTTGCCATGTGACCTCGAGTAATTTGCATTACATCTCTGAACCTTGATTTCTGAGTGTATAAAATGAGGCTATTAATACCATCCTTCTGATGAGATATTTAAATAAGAGAATGTATAGAAAGTTTTACACTGAGTCTGATTCTGGCTCTGTCATTTATCAGCTTGTAACCTTGGACAAGTTTCTTAACTTCTCTGCACCTCAATTTCTTTACCTATAAAATGGAATAATAGTAACTAACTGCTAGCAATTTGGTGGAGATTCACAGTCTACACGTCCAAAGTCCTGGAAAGAGTGGCTGGCACAGAATAAGCATCCAATAAATGTTAACTAGTCTCATTGTTATTAATAAATGACACGTGAAGTCATAAAATGATGTCATCACAACTTTTGAAGTCTAAAACTCCTTGTTTCTTCTCCATGTCCCTGGGGTACTTTGTAGAAACATGTGTCTTCCTTGTACAGCTTTTCTCCCTTCTCTGTCAAATTAACAGTATTCACTTTTGCTATGATCATAGGACAACCTAGCCTCAATTTTCAAATTTGTGGCTAATAACCAGCCCTTGGTAGTGGAATCTAAGTAATTATGTTTGATAAAACTCAGCATAAATAGGTAAAAACTGATTCGACATACCTTTCTTCTTGCCTCCTTTTATTTTTCCCATTTAATTTAATGTTAAGCAGCTGAGTAAACACTCATCAAAGTGCAGTGAACTGAAGTACCTGTCATCTAGTTTAAATAGCATAATGCCCCGTGGAGTGAGTCTATAGAGTCAATGTGATTTAATATCTTCATCAAGGGCCTGGTGAAGAATTAAGAACATTTCCGTCAATCTGCCCAGGCACCAGATAGTATCTTTCTATCCAAAGCCTGACTTTGCATATGGTCATCAAGAGGAAGTTGGGGGCCCTGGGATCAGTCACAGGAGAAGCGCTGGTCCCTTGTGGGTCACCTGCACCACGCTCCTCAGCCCAAATCTATTCCTGATCTGTGCCCTAGGTGTTGGCTGCAGATTTGATTCTCTGGTTTAGCCCTCAGTGGTCCTCTGTGGTCCTCGGTGATTCTGTACTTGGCCTCTGCAGTTCTTCTGCATTTGGTCACCTCATGTTGCAGCCTTGCTCCATCCATCTCTCATGGCAGTCCGCTGAGCCAGCGAGCAACCTCTCCAGCTGGTCTGGCCTTCCAAGAGGGAGAATTAACCAACATCAGCTTCAAGCCAGCTTCCTTTGGTTGAACTTCATAACAGATGTCAGGCTCAATCCAATATTCTGCCCAACTGTTCCTTGGCACTAAAGATGAAAATCATTTATCTATTTTAAACCAACCTGCATTATTGTATCTTGACACACCTCTAATGCCAATGACCATCTTAAAGTGTGGATAGTGCTAAGCCTCCGTTTAGCAAAAAGGTGAAATCTCCATTTTCCCCAAAGCCTGCAGATGTGATAATGCAGTATTTAAAGTGACTGTGTCAGGAGTAGGTGATTAGAAACTTTCCTAATTAAGAAATTCTCAATAAAATATCTTTTTCTATGTCACATGTAGTCTTTTACTTCTGTACCTTGAACAAAGTTGAACTCCTTCATAAAAGCAAAAGTTAAAAACAAACAAGCAAAAGTTTTCCTAGGAGAATATAATCAGTTGCCCTCCCTGCTGGGGACAGACATTTTATTAGGTTTTCCTATCTGACTTTTCTACTGCATGAATTTGGGCTCTCTCACGCTAGAAAAATAATAAAAATGTTCTGGCTCATTCTTCCTTATGGGCTAGAATCAACAGTTCAGAAGCCAACATGAAAAAAGCTAAGAACAACGCTAAAAACAACATGAATCAGATAAGAAGTCTACAGAAGAGTAACAAAACATAGCAAAATATGGCGGGTTTCACTCAGGATAACTAAATCTAGGAAAGAAATATCACATGCATATAATAGGCAACTGGGGGCCAGGTGCGGTTGCTCACACCTGTAATCCCAGCCCTTCGGGAGCCTAAAATGAGCAGATCACCTGAGGTCAGGAGTTCAAGACCAGCCTGGCCAACATGGTGAAACCCCATCTCACTAAAAAATACAAAAATTAGCTGGGCATGGGATGGGCACCTTTAATCCCAGCTACTTGGGAGCCTGAGGTAGGAGAATGGAGAATGCTTGAACCTGGGAGGTGGAGGCTGCAGTGAGCCGAGATCACACCACAACACACCAGCCTGGGTGACAAGAGCAAGACTCCATCTCAAATAATAATAAAATAATAACAATAGGCAACTGGAGTATTCTTCTCAATTGTAAACGCTTAAATTCAATTTCTGTCTGCCTTGAATGTGCCCATTGGCTAGAGGCTGAAGTTGATAAGAAAGACTCCGTTTTTGCACCCTGGCTAGGATGGGAGACAAAAACGTTCATGTTGTAGAAAACTGTGTTGCTATAGTACTGATCGTTGCTTCCTTCAGCATTGGGGGCCTGGACAACTACTGAGCAGGACACTGAAGGGCGAGGAGGAGTTTGCAGCATGAATGTGAGCAGGAAAGACAAGGAATGGCAAGCGGTATCACCGGGTCATAGATGGTCTGCTGAGAAATGGTAGGAGAGGGGGAGCGGAGTGAAAAGAGCAGGCAACCTAGAGGAGAGCATGTACCATGCAACTGGGATTTGATTCATACATCCTACATCCAGCCATGCCAAACTACTTGCAATCCCCTTACCATATCTGCCGTTTTCCATGCTCTTGTGTTTTTGCATGTTTCTTCCATCTGAAATGAACGCAGGCTGTTAAACCTGGCAATATTTTAACCTTCTTTCAAGCCTTATTTATAGCCTTTCCTACTAGGTGAGGGCTTCACCAAAGATCCTTTCTCAGGCCCCAGCCTCCACTACTGCATGGTAGTATAAAAGAAATTCAGATATACAGTTCAGGAGTAATTGATAAAACTATAACAAGTTAAATGATAGCCAGATTTGAAATCTAATTACATCCCAGCAATCACTAGAGAATCAATTTAAAAGCTCTTATAATTTATTAGAGTTCAGTAAATGGCCATATGCAATGTAAAAAAAATGTGAAAATGTGAAAAAAATTAGATTTACTATATGCCAGCAATAATCATTTAGAAGACAAAGTGGAAGTAAAATTACATTTACAGAAATAAGCAGAAAATATCAACTACCTACAAAAAAAACCCTAAAACTATATGCAAGGACTCTCTATAAGGTACACTACAAAACTGAAGATAAAAAGATTTCAGTAAATAATGTTTCCAGTTGGGAAGACTAAATTTTTCTAACATGTTAGCATTTTTAAAAAGTAAGGCATGAGAATAATACAATCTAGATAAAAATTCTATTTCAGTATTTTGAATATTAGCCAAAATAGTCTGAAGTTCTTCTAGAAATAAACATTCAAGAAATATAGCTATATTTAGGAGACAAGATTAATGAAGCAATCACTTACCTTTACACAGACTAAGTTATCTTATAAAGCTGTGATCATTTAATAAGTATCACATTGGCCAAAGAACCAAAAAGCAGCCTAGTGAAGCTGAATGGATATTCCACAAATAAGCAATAAATTACTAATTGTTAGAGGGGGACACCACAAGGCAATGTGGAAGAGTTTTATTAGTAAACAAAAGATGTTGCAAAAATGTTAAACCATTTGTAAAACAAATGAAAACATTAGTATACATGCACATCACAATAAATTCCGACTGGAGATCCAAGAGGGCCTAATAGGAGCAGCTCTGGAGTGCAGTTCCCAGAGACAACAACGCAGAGGCTGAGTGATCACCGCATCTCCAAACGAGTTTTTACTGCCCACAGACCAGAAGATTCCTGGGCCGAAAGCACCACAAGATTCCAGCACGGCTGTTTCAGCCAGCGCCATGGCTTTCCACACAAAAACTCACACAAATCTGGGTGGCCACTTCAACCGGTGCCTGGAGTGCCCGGGAGACACAGCCGCCCATTCAACTGAAAAGAGGGGGCTGAAACAGGGAGCCAGGTGATCTGGCTCGGCAGGTCCCACCCCCACAAAGACCAGCAATCTGAAACGCTCTGGATTCAGAGTTACACAGCAAGCACAGCTGGACCCAGGAAGGTCCAGTTCAGTGAGGGGAAGGGTGTTCACCATTACCGAGGCAGTCCGCCATTACCGAGGCAGTAGCCATTACCGAGGCAGTCTGCCATTACCGAGGCAGTAGCCATTACCGAGGCAGTCCGCCATTACCGAGGCAGTCTGCCATTACCGAGGCAGACTGCCAGTACCCTGGCAGCTCTAATTGTACCTTTGTAAACAAAACCACAAGGAAGTTTACACAGGAGCTGGGCAGAGCCTGCAGCAGCTCAGCAATGCCTCTGCTGGCAGACTGTGACTAGACTACCTCCTTGCTGGGCAGGACAACTCTGAAAAAAGGCAGCAGCATGTCGGGAACTTATAAATAAAGCCTCACCTTCACAGGACAGAGCACCTGGGAAAAGAGGCGGTTGTGAGTTCCACTGCAGCAGACTTAAACGTACCTGCCCAGTAGCTCTGAACAGACATCGGAGCTCCCAGCACAGCACTTGAGCTCTGATAAGGGACAGACTATCTCCTCAAGCAGCCTCCTGACCCCCGTATATCCAAAGAGACACCTCATAAAGGAGAGCTCAGGCTGACATCTGGTGGGTACCCTTCTGGGATGAAGATAGCAGAAGAAGAAACCAGCAGCAACCCTTACTGTTCTGCAGCCCCTGCAGGTGATCTCCAGGCAAGCAGGGTCTGGAAGGGACTCCAGCAATCCTGCAGCAAAGGGGACTGACTGTTGGAAGGCAAACTAAAAAACAGAAAGAAATAACTTCATCAACAAACAGGACGTCCACTCAGAGACACCATCGGAAAGTCACCAACTACAAAGACCACAGTTAGATAAGTCCACAAAGATGGGAAGAAACCAGCACATAAAGGATGAAAACACCAAAGACCAGAACACCAAAGACTAGATGGTGGGGGATAGGGGAAGGATAGTGTGGGGTGGGGGAGGTTGGGGGAGGGATAACATGGGGAGAAATGCCAGATATAGGTGACTGGGGGATGGAGGCAGCAAACCACATTGCCATGTATGTACCTATGCAAGAGTCCTGCATGATCTGCACATGTACCCCAGAACCTAAAGTACAATTTAAAAATAAAATAAAATAAATAAATAAATAAATTCCAGTTAAATTAAAGAATTAAATGTAAACCCAATTAGCAGAAAATACAGATAAATATTTAAAGCTCTCTGAGTGTGAAAAACATTTTCTAAAAAAAAGCAATAGAGGAAACTGCAATGGAAACACTAATAAAGGTAACTATATAAAAATGCAAATTTGCATACACCAAAAATAATAATAGATCAAATAAAAACATATGTGAACAACTAGAGAGAAATATTTGCAACAAATTGAATAAGAAAAAGGCTAATGACATTAACACATAATAGCTCTCGAAAACCAATAAGGAAATATTAAAGATAAAAAGGAAAGTTTAAATAAATGATAACAGTTTCTTAGCTGGTGACATTGTCATCATCTACTCTAGAAAATACTGTGGTAGGCAAGAACAGGAGAATGGATTTTGGCTAGAAAACTTTCAGGTTTGCCTCAGAAGTCATTAAATAATACAGAAAAATTAAGAATCCAAAGTGCAATGCATAAACTTATTTTATTTTAAAATAATGCTCTGTCACCCAAGCTAGAGTGCAGTGGTGCAATCTCAACTCACTGCAACCTCTGCCTCCCAGGTTTCAGCCTCAGCCTCCTGAGTAGCTGGAATTACAGGCACATGCCACCCCAACTAATTTTTGTATTTTTAATAGATATGGGATTTTACCACGTTGGCCAGCCTGGTCTTGAACTCCTGGCCTCAAGTGATCCACCTGCCTTGGTCTCCAAAATGTTGGTATTTCAGGTGTGAGCCACCACCACCAGCCCTCATTTTATATTACAGGCATGATCAAAGAGATCATGGTGAATGCAAAATTGCTCAATTAGTAACCCAATTAAAAGGCAAATTAAAAGAATGACATACCACTTTCACTCATCAGTTTATAAAATAGTAAAATAATATTAATAGCAAACATTGGCTCAGCTGTACAGAAACAGGTTCTTAAATACTGCTGACAAGAGTGTAAACTGGTACATTTTTAGAGATTGGTTTGGCAGTTTCTATTAAAATTTAAAATATGCATATCCTTCAACCCAGAAATTTCACTTCTAGGTACCTATCCCAGAAAACTACTTGTCACCAATGCAAAATGACACATTCAAGGATTTTCGTTGTATGATTATAATAGGAAATAGTTTAAAGCATCATAGGTGTCCACCAATAGGAAAATGACTTGGTACACTATGGTACATTTATACCATGGAACCCAATGTAGTGTTTCTCAAAGAGGATATGTTTTGTCATGGAATGATTTCTTCCGTTACATCACTAAGTGAAAAAAGTAAGTTGTAGAATAGGTATAGGTGAAAAACAACACATACACACACAACAGATTTAATGTTTATAAGCCTGTTAAGAAGTTTGGATGGGTCTGGCGCAGTGGCTCAAGCCTGTAGTCCCAGGGCTTTGGGAGACCAAGGCAGGCAGATCACTTGAGTCCAGGAGTTCAAGACTAGCCTGAGCAATATGGCCAAACCCTGTTTCTACAAAAAATGAAAAAAAAAAAAAAATGCTGGGTGTAGTTGCAGGCACCTGTAGTCCCAGCTACTTGAGTGGCTGAGGTGGGAGGATCACTTGAGACTGGGAGATCATGGCTGCAGTGAGCTGTGATTGCACCACTGCACTGCAGCCTGGGCGACAGTGGGTGACCCTGTCTCAAGAAAAGGAAAAAAAAAAAAGGAAAAAAGCATGAATGGATAGTCTTTCAATTGAACATGATGGTTATCTTTATTGAAAGGAATTTCACTGGAGAAGAAAGAGAAGGAATAGAAATGAGGTACATTAGAGGCTCAATCTACTAGTACAAACTTATTCTTAAAATATTTTTTATTTATGAACATATTGTAAACACCTTAAGAGTAACATCAGAGAGACTGTCTTTTAAAAATTAAAATGTCTCTAGTACTGAATCATCTATGGACCAAAAAGCCACAGATGGAGTCTGACTTGTCTCTGCTTCTTCTGGTTCTGGGAGATCTTTTATGACCTGGAAAGAGTAAGTTTGTTTAAAGGAGGTCACCAGCGTTATTCACAGCAACAATCATCATAGTAATACAAACAATCTATGTTTTACTTTACCTGTTTTTGAAATGCAAGTTTTAATTGGGTGATTAGCCAGTTTGGTCAAAGCTGTGGTTACAGACATAAATTCTCTTTTGAAAGCGCTCCTTGAGAAAAAGTACAAATGTAAACAAAAGCAAACATAAAAAACAGTTCAGATCTAACTGTGCAATTATTTTAAGAACGAGATGCATTCAGCCAAATGCAAGCACAGCTAACCCTTTATTTAGCTGGATTCTACCTCTCTCTTTTCCAGACTTGTTGGAACTTGACCTTAGAAGTTGACACTGTTCATACCTGGACAAGTTGCACCGTGGACATGTTCATCGAGTCCTGATTCCCAGCCTGTGTTTCAGGCATGCAAGTCTGCTTTCACGTCACCAGGGTGTTGTCGATTTGCTACAATGCAATTTGTTAAGTTCAAAGCACACTTAGCATCAGACACAGCAGATGTCTTAAATCCTCACACAATACAAAAGACTGACATCGTGAGGGCAGAAAGCAGCCACTATAGCCAGGGGTAGGTGGACAAAATGAGAAGTCTCTTTCCATAGAGTACAAGGCCTCCAGTCAGAAGGGAAAGCATAGCATTATCCCTGCAAAATGCAGGGGGTAGTGTAAATTTCAGGAGGTCAGAATATAATTATGTGGTCAGGAATTTCCCTCCTCCAAGCCCTGGGGGGAATAAAACACCCTACTCATATTATGTCATATGAAATATTTGAAATATTTTGGATGTGTTCCAGGAGCCAGTTCGGGTCTCTTTATTCTCTGTTTCTGAGCTGGGAAGGCAATTTCATGAGATGAGCTTAATGTGTATAGAATTCTAGAGTATACGGTATCTGCAGCGTTTGCACATCAAACTGGAGTTACTTTTTGCTACCTATGCAGAGTTTGTGGATGAGAGAAAAGTCATAGCTTTCTTTTTTAAATAAAATGTTCATCCTTTAAATTGCCCCCAAAACATCACAAGAGGAAAAAATAACTACCTCCCCATTTGTATTGTCCTCGGCAAGAAGTTCAACTGCTCAAAATTAATTTTGCCCATAACTGTACCTTCTAAAGGACTCCTCTGTAAGTCAAGAGATATAACTTCCAGCATAAAGCAAACTCCTAAGTGAACAATAAAGACATCTCCTGGGCACCTTCCCAATAATAACAGAGCCCAGCTTCACTGCTGGTTCCGGTCATTCTAGGAGAGTTTCTTACATCCTTGTTTTTGATCCTGTCAATTAAAATAAAAAGAAGATTTTTTTTCCTTTTTATTCCTCTACCTCCAATAAAGAATCTACAGAATACGAGAGAGGGAAGTCACATTTCATGGAACATTTTTTAATGTGTGTGTTTTCTCCAATTTAATCATTACTACAAATGCTGTGACATATTTGTGGCAGAAAGGGAAACCGAGGCTCAGGGTCAGTCATCTGCCAAAGAGAGAAGCAGGATACAAAACCCAGATCTTGGGGACCCAGGTGGAATCCCATTTACAAGGGTCAGGTCTCCAACACCTTAATTGTCTCAAGCTAGTGAGGGTGCCCATCAGGTGTGAATCCAGGATAGGAGGAATAGGGAGGAGCTGCCACGAGTGAGAGGCAGAGATCCCAGAAATGGTGCTTCCCTTCTTTCAGCAGCCCAGGAAGATGCCAAGCTGAAAGTCCTCAATAAAGATACACTTTTCCTGCTCCCTGGTTGTGATACCTACACTTCCCACTTCTGGCAATTCCTTTTTTTCCCCACAACTGCCTCCCGGGTTCAAGTGATTCTCTGCCTCAGTCTCCTGAGTATCTGGGATTACAGATGCGCGCAACTGCGCCCGAGTTTTTTGTGTTTTGTTAGTAGAGATGGGGTTTCGCCAAGTTGGCCAGGCTGCTCTTGAACTCCTGACCTCAGGTGATCCACCTGCCTCAGCCTCCCAAAGTGCTGGGATTACACCCACTTCTGGCAATTCTTTACAACAACAAGCCCAGTGCTTCTCACCCAACTTTCAAAGCTAGTTCAAAGCCAGTTTCAATGCTATCCGTTAAGCTTTTTCTCATCCCACCAGTTGGGATTCAGCTCTTTCTCAACTCTCATTCCTTTTTGTCTATGTCACTGTTGTATCACCAGCCACCCAGGATGATGATTAGCTGTGACTGTATCTGTATCTCTCCCCCCTCGCCAACAAATGTTAAGCATCTTACAGAGAGGATCTGGTTTTTCTCAACAGGTGTGTTTCACTTAAGTAAACACAATGATTTGCTCACGTAGTGCCCTTAATAAATGTTGAAGCTTCCTACACAAAACTGTATTCAACAACTTTTCTATTTGAAAAAGGAGCTGGAGCACAAGAGGGCACCTCCCACAAAACAACAGGTGCTTTGGCGGCACCTGCCGCTGCTGCTGCTGCCGATGCCTTAGTGGAAGAAAAAGCTTAGATAATGGCGCAGTTTTATATGTTTATAATATTTATAAACTATATAAGCTATGTATGTAATCTGAGAAAAATGTTGCATATCATATATTATTTAATCCTCACAATCCCCTTATAACATAGATATGAATACTGAATCACGTTGCTGTGTAAATGAATAAAGCAGGACTCAAAGAGTTTAAGCTCGGGAGTAGGTACTCAGTGAGTTAGTGACAGAGGTCAGACTCGATCCCAGGTCTCCTAACTCATAAGTCAAGGCTGGCTCTTTTTAGCTGCACTTAGTGTTTTCAAGGAAGCAGACAATGTGTCTTCAACATTCTCTCCACCCTGTCCCCTTCCACCTCTCTCTGTGCATGGCCTCTCATGGGCACACCCAGAGGTAGCGGGGAGGGTTCTCCCACTCCATCGCCACCTTCCTGGGCTTCCCTGTGTATTTTCCTGGAAATGCCATGAGGCAGCTCATTCAAGACCCAGTTCGTCTTGCTCATCTTGCTGCTGTTATTGACTCATTCTGGTGGGAAAATGATAATATATAGATATCAATATAAAATATGTCGAGAATAATATCTTCTTCTCTCCTTCATATCAGTCTCAATATCTAAATACTGCCTTGTCTTGAGGGTTTCTGGGCTTTCCCATCTTGCCAATTCCTCTGGAAAATATATGTTACCCCTTCCTCAAACTTTCCTGCCTTTCTCAGTCTCTATTTTTGTCTCTCTCTCCTTCCAGTCAGGCAGGAAAGTGACAATTCTGGAAAATGACTAAAGAAAGCCTGACTCACCACTTAAGTCCCAGGGCCTTCAGGGTGGAGGCTCCTTGCCCATTCTGCAAAGCTGAGGTCCAGCAAAGCAGAGTGTGCCAAGACGCCAGGCACCACCAGCAGCAGCAGCACTGGTGGCAGGTGCCACCAATGCCCGTTGTTTTGGTGGGAGGAGCTTCTTGTACTCCTGCTCTTTTTTCAAATAGAAAACTTGTTCTTGATGTAATTACAGTGATAACGCTGTGTAGCATGACAGATAACCCACACCTGCTGTTGCTATTGCTGCTCCTGCTGGTGAATCCCCTACCTTTTGCTGCTCCAGTGGTCACCCACAGCCAGAGGGCATGTATTGTAGCTTTTCTTTTTTTTCTTTTCTTTCTTTTTTTTTTTTTGATGGAATCTCACTCTGTCCCCCAGCCTGGAGTGCAATGGCATGAACTTGGCCCACTGCAACCTCTGCCTCCCGGGTTCAATCAATTCTCCTGGCTCAGCCTCCCGAGTAGCTGGGACTACAGATGCCCACCACCACACTTGGATAATTTTTGTATTTTTAGTAGAGATGGGGTTTCACCATATTGGTCAGGCTGGTCTCGAACTCCAGCCCGCTCTGCTTCCCAAAGTGCTGGGATTACAGGTGTGGGCCACTGTGCCCGGCTATATCGTAGCTTTTCCATCCTGTTGCAGGGTGAAGAAAAGCAGGGCTGGTGGTTAGCTGGTCATCTGTAGCTGCTTCTCTATCAGATCTCAAAATCTTCTGGACTCTAGAAATTCTCCATTTACCTGAAACACTTTCCTCAAAGGCTCCAGATGGGACAGCAGGTCAGAAAAGAAGGTCTACTGTTTCTCTGATCTGATTGTCTCAATGAGAGCATATCGGCCCCTTCCTCCAACTCCTCAGTAATGAACTGGGACATACCACGTGACACAGGACCAAAGAATGATCCAGCCCTGACCTTGGCACCAATCATAAAGTGAAATGGGGCAAATGGTTCTGTTTTCCTGGGTCTCAGTGTCCCCATCTGTAAAATGAGAGATTTGTAATAACTGAGATCTTCAGATTCCAACCAGCCCCACTCTGCAATTTGTAGGGACCATCTTTCTGATTCCTGATTACCCCGCTTGCTAAATTGGAATCTTATTACCTGTCTCACTTTACCCTCCAGGATATTTAACAGGATGATCTGTGATAAAAGTCATCTGCTCAGGGGAGTGTTATCTTACAGAGCTGGAAAATCTACCAGTATGACTCCCAGCAGCCAGGGTTATCGCTGTTGTTAGCTTTGCCTCTTGTGAAAGCTCTGGGCTGCTTTTAAAGGAGAATTGGTCCCTCTTTGTGATCCCTGTGCCCTCCTTGCCTGGATCATTTCTTGACATCAAGGTGTATCTTTACTGAGAAGTGAGTCACATTGGAGTAGAACTGAAAAAAACAGTCACTGTAAGTTTGGGATATGAGAGGTCTCCCAGACCAACCAGTACAACCCAGTACTATACACAGGTATCTCTTCTAAAATACCCAGCTTCCATTTGAACACCTCTGATGGCAGGGAACTCACTACTTCACAAAGTAACCCATCTAATGTTTGGATAACTCAAAGTATTAATAAGTTTTCCTTTGATGCTGAAACATGCCTGAAATATGTCTTTCTGAAATATCTGAACATTGGTCCTAAGATTGCCCTGTGTAGCTTCACAGGTGGCTTAATCCTGTCAATCTCTCCACCCTGATCCACGTCTGCCACAGGAGGTCCTTCATGCCCTTTGTCCCTTTGCCCCCAGTTGCCGCTAGTGCTCCCACTGAGTGGGGGGCAGCCCTTCACAAATCCTATTACTTGGCCACAACTCTTGTGAAAGAGGGGAAAGCAACAGTTTCAAAGCTATTGCTACCAGAAATCAAAATGCCATTCCTTATAGAATGGTGAGCTCTGCCTGACTCGGCCTTGCCTCTATTTAAGAAAGAGCTTGAAAGTCAGAGAACTCTCCGAGTTCTATCCACTCTACCTAGAATGGGACAGTAGGTGCCATTCTAGTAGGAAAAGAAAGATGTGTTTCTTTCAGTTCTGGAGGCTGGGAAGCCCAATATTAAGATGTCCACATCTGGCAAGGGCCTTTGTGCTGTGTCAACCCATGGTGGAGAATGGAACAGCAAGAGAGGGTGAGAGAGAGAGCAAGAGAGAGATGTGGCCAAACTCATTTTTATAACAAGCCCATTCTCCCAATGACTAACCCACTGCTGAGATGAGAACATTAATCCACATGTGAGGGCAGAGCTCTCTTGAGCTAATTCCCCCTTCTTTAGACCCCATGTTCCAATGCTGTGGCATTTGGGATTAAGTTTCCAATACATAAATTTGAGGGACACATTCAAACCATAGCACTAAGTGTTGAATACTGTTCGAATTCCTGGATGCTTCCTACGTACCCCTGAGTATTCCTGGATGCTTGTTCCAAGGCCACACTAGTATATAACCCCTAAGTCCTCATTCTAACAACATTTTCTTTCAGTGTGAAGCGTACATGGGCCACGTGCCCTGGGTTCTCTACATTCCAGACAGCTGCCCTCTTGCCTCTTGCATTTATTTCCCAGACCATCAGCTACTGGAACTCATCTGCCTGTTTTGTATCACTCAGCATTTTTCCATTCCCATCCTGTCTTTCCCTACCTTCACCTTCTGCCGCTTACATTCCAGGTTTTCACTGTCATTGCCACCAGCCTTCCTTCTCTTCAGAGTGGAAAAACAATCCACTTATCTCCCCCAGCTCATTTTTACTCTTGGCTCTAATGGCCTTACTCAGCAATTTCTTCCAAATAGCATCTGTATTACCCTATTTTCCCCAAGCACATTTACCAGCCAAGTGTGATTCTGTAAATAAAGAAATCTGGTTATAGGGGCCAAGAAGCTCATGATCCCAACAAGCTGCCAGGAAGAAGAAGAAGCCTGAGGCCCCCTGAATGGGAGGGGCTGGCAGGGAGGGGTGCTCCTCTCCAGGCCAACTCTTCTCGGAAGGTTTGAGGCCTGGTGGTTACTCCCTCCCTGAGTGTTTGCTGTTGCTCTGCTTCCTGGCATTTCGAAGCGGCTGCTTCCAGAAATCAAGATGCCATTCCTTACAGAATGGTGAGCTCTGACTGACTTGCCCTTGCCTCTATTTGAGAAAGAGCTTTAAAGTCAAAACTCCCTGACTTGAGTTCCATCCAGCCCCTACACACCCAGGTGTGGCCCTTGGGCACATCGCTCCATCTTTTATCTTATTTCCCTTCATCTTTAACATACAGGTACTTGTATCTTCCAAGGAGGGTAGCCAGAGGATAGAAGGGGCGATCGTATGTGAACTACTTGGCACATAGCAGGTGTTCAGGAACTATAGTTATTAATCGGAAGTCTCACACTTCCAGATTTGTTTGTTTGGCCCTATAACCAGATTCGTTACAACTAAGAACCTGGAAGCTGCTTACCACATCAATCCAAATGCTAGGCGATAGAGGGTGAAAAGGTCTAAGAAACATCTTTCCACATCTGAGTCCCCTTGCTAGGAAAGCCATGCTAGGATGAGGCTCACAAAGGCTTGAGAGAGTATTTCCCAGCCTGCGTGGGCCAGCCAGCTGCTTGCTTGCCCTCACATCCTTCCCTGCTCTTCCTTCACCTGCTTTGTATTGCAGGCGGTGACTGCTGCAAACAGCGGATCCCAGACACCCTTGCCCTCTGGCTGCCTTTAGTTTCTGAGATTATTGGAGAAAGAGGGGCAAAAGCAAGGCAAGCTATTTCTGCCCTGTGCTCTCTCTCTCTCTCTCTCTCTGCTGCCAGCAACACTACTGGAAGGGGCAGTGGTTCCGGCTGTCATTAGAGTGTCCCTCCCTCCCTTGTCCCATCTCCCCCTAGAAGCCCTGGATTTTGGATTTTGTCCTTTGACAAAACTATCTCCTCCTTTATCCCTACAACCCAAGGACGATATTGACTTTCAGCTACTGCTAGTCTCTGAGTTTCTCATCTGTCCCGTTTGGCTTCACTTTGCTTCCAACATTTTGCAATGGGTTCCTTGTATTAAACCATCCCTGCTGAGCTACCCAGCGTGGGTTTCCTAACTATACCTTGACTGAGATACAACCCAGACCCAGGAGCATTCTGTTCTTCTGCATGCAATTGTAATTTAATAAAAAGATTCTGTAAGACCAGATTTTGAGTAAAAACTATTCATTACATGATAGTCAAATATCAAAAACTTCTGTATCCTAGGAGTTGGCCTACCCTCAAAGATCATCTGGTCTAAATCCTTCCTTTTGTTCTCATGAGGAAACTGAGGCTCTGAGAGTTTGAGGGACTCACTCTAAGTCATTTCGAGAGAGTCTCATTTTCCCAGTGGGTATTATTCTGACATGATTTGAATATGTGCATCTCCTTAGCACAAAGACAAACACCGTATATTTTTATTTCGCTTGAAGGGATTGGCCTATATTTACATATATATTTCTTGAAGGGCATGATGCAACTTGGCATCTTTGCATTGCAAATAATTGTCAGAATCTACTAGGTCAAACATAAATAATGGACAAAGCTCTACTGGACTACTAAATTCACATGATTGTATCTCTACATATTCAGATATAGTTGCAGATATACAGATTTAGATAGAGAAAGAGACACAGGTACAGAGAAAGGAACAGGTAGACATATGGATGTACTGTTCTCCCCCAGCTCATTACTAAGTTTTAAAAGGAATAAAACAGCATGCTTTTCTACTCACCATGCATAAATCATCACTCAAAAGGAACCCAGAGGCATCTCTGCAAACTTGTCTTAGAGATTTGAAATACACAGACTGTCCATTTCTTGATGACCCAAGCAAAAAAGTTCGAGGGTGAACTTGGCTTTGGGCAGGGCTGGCAGGGGGTATGGCCTGGCTCACAAAGGTCTGTATGCATCCAGGGAGTGACTAACTAGAAAAACGCTCTAAATAAAGGGGTTGCAACTGGACTGGGACAGGACAGCTGGTTTTGGTCAAGGATACTCCTTCCCAAAATACAAAGTCTGAGGCTGAGGCCATCATCTGGGGTCAGGAGCTAAAGTGCAACAAGAAAATAGGGCCAGAGGATCACAGAAGGGCTCTTGTCATCAGGAGACCAAGTCAATTGAGGGGTAAAGAGAGATTGGTTTGATAAATCAAACAGAAACCCAAGTGACAAAGGTAAAAATTAAAGCAAAAGTGAAAATGAACTGAGTAGACATCAGAAGAACTGGCCGGCCATGCAGGAGGCCCACTGAGTCTGTATGAGGATAGCATTAGCAAATGTGGTTTCCACCCAGATCACAACTAATGGGTCATCTCTTCTTGTCCTTGAAGGAGCAAGGTCGCATTCTGTAGTTAGAGCTGCATTGCCTGAGCACATCCCCAAGGGTGCCAAGACTTGGCATTTTAACTCCTCTGGTGCCAGCTGATGTCATCTAACCTGTGACCACAGACAGGCCACCTTTCAAATGTGGAGAGCCTGTGCATAATTACACATCCTGGATATGAGGCAGGCCAGGTAGGCTGGGTGTGGGAATCACAGCAAACTCATATCAGTTTTCCCACCAACAGTGGGAGCCCAGGGAACATAGATCTGGATTCTGAATTGCCCTTGAAGGGCCTTCTGATCTAGCTTTATTTCTGAGTCATGTTTGTCACACTCCCGCCTTCCAGGAAATAACAGTATTTTCTCTTTCATTTTCCTTGTCCTCTCCCTCTCTGTTAATCTTTGAGGACTACGTCTCTGCTTATGGTGTTTACTAAATATGTGTTTGGTTTGAATTTGGAATTCTAAGATGCATATAACGCTGGCCTCACCATATCAGCTTTAAGCATTATATGTAGTATGGTTCATCATACACAAGCCCCAGTCTCAAGTCCTGGCTGTCCCCTATTCAACTGGCTTCCCAGCTGACACCAGGGAGTTTGGCAAAAAGGGGAGGTAATCGTGGGCCTCATCTGGACTATAGAAGCAGGGAAGGCATTCAATCAGGGCGAAGGCGCAGACAGTGGAAATGTGGTTGTCTCTGTTTGTCAAAGACAAGCTAGAGTATCTTGTGCAATGTAGTGAACACAGAACAAGACATGCCTGCCCATTGCCCTCCACAAGTGTAAAATCTTCAAGTGATATAAGATCTGAGTCAACCAAGTGCATTCCAGGGGGAAGGATCCGGGATGGGAGGACAGAAGAGAGGAGGAAAGGAAACAGCATGACTTGGTGAACGTGAGAGGGGATGGAGCCCAACAGGCCTGAGTATCATTCTGGACCACCTCTTAGCAGCTCTGGTTGCTTTGGTAAGTTTCTTAACCCGCCTGGGCCTGAATCCACTGCTGTAAAAAGAAGATAATGATAGTACTTTTCTCCTGGGATTATCTTAAAAATTAAATTAGACATTTTCCAAAAAAGTCTAGCTCATTTCTTCCTACTTGCCTCCATTGAAATATATGATGTCTTATAAATGCTCATAAATGATGTCTTATAAAAGCTCATCACTAACTAAAATAAAATATTATTGCAACCAAGGAGTGGGAGATCTCTTCTGGCTTCAAGATAGAGGGAGACAACTTAGAGAAAAAAGCTAAAGGAGGTTTAAAGTACTGGATGGATTTGGTAGGCAGAGAAAAGAAGGGATGAAGACAACAGGACAGCAGACCCAGGGACAGCTGAGCTCTTGGCATATGCCCTTTCTCTGCATGCTCTGTCATCTCAAACCTTTTCTTTTTCCTGAATACTACTTGCCCTCATTATTTCTCACATTCAAATAACAACTTTTTTTTTAACATTATGCATTAATCAAGCCACTGGACATATAAATCACAAATAAGGTCGGCATGATCCCTGCCTTCTGAGGTTGTCCTTGTACTCACTGACATTACCTTTCTTAAAAGCTACTCAGGAGGCTGAGACAGGGAGAATTCCTTGAACCTGGGAGGCAGAGGTTGCAGTGAACTGAGATCACGCCACTGCACTCCAGCCTGGGTGACAGAGTGACACTTCATCTCAAAAAAAAAAAAAAAAGCCAATTGGAGGCAGGTACTCTGGTTCATGCTCCTTCTATATCCCCATGGTGCTGTGCACAAAGCAAGTGCTTAACAAAAGAGGGTTGAACAGCTGACTTTGCTCCTACTCTGCCACCCCCTGGCCTCAGATTCCATTTATAACCTCACTCGTCTATCTTAAGAAATACCCACCTTTGATCTTGGGCCATGGTGGGCAAAGCAGAGTATGGTCCACTCTCAAGACAAGGCAAGAGAAATCCAAAGTGTGAACCAGGTAATAATAAATAAGAAAAAAATATATATATATATATATATGAGGTCCATATGCAGAAAAAAACATCATACCTTCAAATGAGCAGATTGGCTCTTGCTAGACACACAAGGAGCTTGATTGAGGCTAAAAAATAAGCTGTTTTTTTAAACCAAGTTGATATACACAACATTCAATTGGTGATTAATAAGATAGCCTCTTTGTGTTTCTTTAATTGAATGAAACTTTGACAAAATATTGTTTTCATTCACTCATTATGACTCAATGAATACATTTTTCAAATTAGCTTTATTGCCTTTAAAGCGCTGACTTAAGGCATTCTGGTGCACTGAGCGTGGGCCCTTTTGCAGAATATATTCTTAATTAACAGATGGCTACTGATCTGACATGGGTCTCACCTGCCTTTGTGAGGATGGAATTTAATTTTTTTCTTCTTGATTGGCCTTGCCATTTACAGAACGTGTCGTTGTAGAAGGAATTCCATTTAACATTCAGATCGGGTCCTCCTGCATGTCCCAGCATTCCCTCTCCAAACATAAGTAAAGGAGGGAAGGCCTGCTACTCAGGGGGGTGCTTTGCACTAGGGACACGCTTTATACTCCCCCTTTCCTACATGGCAGCACTTTCCACCGTGAATACCACAGAGACTCTGCATCGTGAACATGCATAACCAGAGTCACAAGACCCAGGAACAGCCCAGGCTCCAGCACGTAGAATCTCTCTTGGAGACTCCCTAGGTCAAGTCTGTAGTTTCTTTCCTGCTGACTCATGCAATCAATAACCTAAAATAATGGAGATAGGAGGAGACCTTGGGGGAAGGATGACCTGAAGAAATCAGGCCCTTACTGTACTGTCCTTGAGGGACTGTCTAGTTCAATGTACCCTTTCATGAAAGTCCAGAGAGGCATAAAGACTCAGAACTGTTGGAGACAATGCCGGAAGAGGAACCCAGATGTCCTCGGCTTGAGCGGCCACAGATATTGTGAGCTAGAGATATGGGCAGTTGAGGGAGTGCAAAACAACACGGGAAATGTGTCTTCTGTCTCCTCTCTCCTGTGCTTTCTTTAAGTACATATTATAATGGGGAGCCTAAAAGCTGCCAATCTCCCTTAAGCGCAGCCTGTAATCCTATTAAAACGGATTATTCCATTGTCCTGGGCTATCAGATCTTCGTAGGAACTCATTTAGGTCAACCTTTTAGGAAATTTACACACATGGAAAAAAATAATATTAAATAAGCCACTTGCCATGTTTCTCAAAAAGAGCTGAGCCGGGCAGGCTTGACTTTGTATATAGCCTGGTGTCTATTTCACGGTCTCCTTAAAGCCCCGTGCAAGTTTGGGCTTTGTTGGCCTCTTTGAATCCTCAGCTCTAACAGCAGATGCAGGGACCTGGCACAAAAGTCAGAGCCTAGTAATTTCCATGGAAATGACTGGAATGTTAAACCCACTTTAATCACCTCTGCTTGCTGGGAACCTCACTCTGATTTCCTTTAGTCGGCATAAGCTCTGAGGCACAGAGACGATAGAGCAGGGTGACTGTGGGTGCCCAGTCGGAAGTCAAGAGTTCCTTTCTACTGGGCTTCTGAGTAGCCAGGGGCCCAGAATGACTCACCCTCAGTTTGACATTTAATGTTTCAAGGCTTAACCCACTTCCCTTATCTCCTCACTCTGCCATGCTCATTTCAAATAATGGCATCAGCAATCATCCTTGCCCAAACTAAAGCTCTGGAGGCATTGTCTACTCCTTCTTTATCCCCAGAATCCTCAGTTTTGCTCCTGTCAGTTCAGGTTTCTCCACCTCTTCCAGATGCACCCGTAGTAGGCAGCTTCTGACGTGGCTTCCACTGGCCCCTCTCCCGGTGTCTGCACCCTAGTGCAGTCCCCTTGTGTAAGGTCCTGAGCAGAGGCTGGACCTCAAGACTTCAAGCAATAGACCATGGCAAACACCATGGGATGCCATTTCTGTTACCAAGTTACAAAATTTCAAGACGTCCATCTTGCTCCCATTCTCTTTCCGGCTCTGTTTGTTCTGATAGAGAAAACTACAACTGAGAGTGACCTCCAGCCAACAGCCAGCCAGCAAGGAATTGAGTCCTGCCAACAACCCCTGACTGTCTTTGAAAAAGGATCCTGACCCAGTTGTACGTCCAGATAGCAGGAGCCCTGGTCATCACCTTAACTACAGCTGGTGAGAAACCCTGAATCAGAGGACCAGCTGAGCCATGCTCACATTCCTGACCCATAGAACCTGAGATACTAAATGTAAAGTGACTAATTTTGGGGTAATTGTTATGCAGCTACAGATAACCTATATAGCTTTCTATCCCATCCTCTAGTCCAGCCCTCATTTTTATTCTCCTTTGTCTAACAAATTCTAAAAAGTCGCTTAACTGGTCTCCTTTCTCCCCTGTACTTCCCTCCCCAGTCTATCATCTCTAATGTTATCATATGATCTTCCTAAAAAGACAAAGGTCATGTTGTCTCTAAGGGGTGAAGGTTTAGGTTATCGTTGCAACCTAAATGTCCATCAACGATAGACTGGATAAAGAAAATATGGTACATATACACCATGGAATTCTATGCAGTCATAAACAGAAATGAGATTATGTCCTTTGCAGGGACATGGATGAATCTGGAAGCCATCATTCTCAACAAACTAACACAGGAATAGAAATCCAAACACTGCATGTTTTCAATCACAAGTAGGAATAGAACAACGAGAACACGTGGACACAGGGGAGGAGAACAACATACACCATGGCCAGTCAGAAGGTGGGGGGGGGAAAGGGGAGGGAGAATATTAGAACAAATAGCTAATGCATGCGGGATCCAAAACCTAGAAGATGGGTTGACAGGTGCAGCAAACCATCATGGAACGCATATACCTATGTAACAAACCTACACATTCTGCACTTATATCCTGGAACTTAAAGTAAAAAAAAAAACTTTTTAAAAAAGGATATTCATAGTCAAACTGGTTGAGAAGTACTGAAGTAGAGCAGGCAACATGATAAAAGTGTATGCAAAACGTTGTGTCACCTGCATATTTCCTTTTTCTGTGGAAAGGTATCAGGGCATTCTTCATACTCTTGAATGATTCTCTGACCCAGATGAGATCCAAAACCACTCTTCTGGAAATATGAGAAAGTCAACAATTTCCAGAGGCTCCAGTAACCCCCCTCTCCACCTCTTCACAAAGGTGGAATTATCTTCTATTTTTTGCACTCCTACTATGCAACCCAGATAAACCTAAATGTTTTGCATAGTAATCACAGTCCCTGAAGGAGATGAGAGGAGAAAACGAAGCCGTAAAGGAATGATGTCAGTTACCCCTAAGCATATAGTGGGCAGAGCCAGGCTCAAACTTAGGTCCATGTGACTGGTGCCTACATTCTTTCCACTATGCCCTATTGCCCAGTGGAAGGCCAAAAGCAAGCATCTGCTTCAAACTGTGAATTTTTTTTTTGGAAAAGTATTTTTTTAAATTATTATTATACTTTAAGTTCTGAGGTACATGTGTGGATCGTGCAGGTTTGTTACATGGATATACACGTGCCATGGCGATGATTTGCTGCATCCATCGCCCCGTCATCTACATTAGGTATTTCTCCTAGTGCTATCCCTCCCCAATCTCCCCACCCTCTGCTATTCCTCCCCTAGCCCCCAACCCTCCAGGCCCCGGTGTGTGATGTTTCCCTCCCTGTGTCTGTGTGTTCTCATTGTTCAACACGCACTTATGAGTGAGAACGTGTGGTGTTTGGTTTTCTGTTCTTGTGTCAGTTTGCTGATAATTTTATTTCTTTTCAAAAATACAACAGCGAAGAAAAAAAGCAGGTCTGAGGAGGCAGCATGGAGTAGAGGGAGACGGGAATGAGGACAATGTCTTTAAAAGTGCCATGCCAAATCCAAGTGCAGGAGGAACAGCACAGTCCTCCTCCTCAGCCAGAGATAGGAGCAGCCAGTGTGAGGCAAAATTCAACTTCTCTTCAAGAGATAAAGGTTAAAACAAACAAACTACATAAATGGGAGACTTCATCTGAATTTTTAAAAGTATCCTTAAAAATTTTTAGAAATAAAATTAGCTGCTGAGGTAAATCTTTCTCCCATTTTTCACTTAAACTGGAATTAAAGAGAAATGTTCTTTACTATTGGGTGAACGCAAAAGTAATCGCGGTTTTTGCACTGTTGGACTTTGCCATTTGATAGTGGAATACATTCTTAAACAAATGTGGTTATGTTATACATCATTTTAATGGGCATTTCTTGCTTTACGTTTTTTGGCTAATGGCATTATTTGCTGTTTATTTTATGTTTATTTTAGACTATGGAAATTACATTACACCAAAAGGAAATTCGAGTGATTTTCTTATTCGATTTGAAAATGGGTCTTAAAGCAGCGGAGATAATTCACAACACCAACGAGGCATTTGGCCCAGGAACCGCTAAGGAACATACAGTGCATTGGCAGTTCAAAAAGATTTGCAAAGGAGACGAGAACCTTGATGACGAGCTAGTGGCCGGCCATCAGACGTTGACAATGACCAACTGAGAGCCATCATCAAAGTTGACCCTCTCACAACTACACGAGAAGCTGCCGAAGAACTCGACATCAACCATCCTAAAGTCGTTCAGCATTTGAAGCAAACTGGAAAGGTGAAAAAGCTCAGTAAGTGGTTGCCTCATGAGCTGAGCGAAAATTTAAAACAAAATGTCATTTTGAAGTGTCTTCTCTTACTCTACTCAACAACAATGAACCATTTCTCGATCGGATTGCGGTGTGCCATGAAAAGCGGATTTTATACAACAACCCGTGACACCCAGCTCAGCGGTTCGGCTAGAAGAAGCTCCAAAGCACCTCCCAAAGCCAAACTTGCACCAAAAATGGTGACAGTCATTGTCCAGCAGTGTGCTGCCGGTCTGATCCACTATAGCTTTCCGAGTCCCGGTGAAAGCATTACATCTGAGAAGTATGCTCAGCAAATCGATGAGCTGCACTGAAAACCGCAATGCCTGAAGCTGCCATTAGTCAGCAGAAAGGGCCCAATTCTTCTCCATGACAACGTCTGACCACACGTCACACAACCAACTCTTCAAAAGTTGAATGAATCAGGCTACAGAGTTTCGCCTCGTCCACCACATCACCTACCTGAT
This sequence comes from Ateles fusciceps, assembly GCA_036589455.1. Taxonomy (NCBI): domain Eukaryota; kingdom Metazoa; phylum Chordata; class Mammalia; order Primates; family Atelidae; genus Ateles; species Ateles fusciceps. The sequence continues at coordinate 466,407 of JAZHEH010002724.1, read as the reverse complement.
GTCCCGCCAACCACCTACCACGTCTTCAAGCATCTCAACGACTTTTGCAGGGGAAAACTCTGACACAACTTGCAGGGTGCAAAACACGCTTTCCAAGAGTTTGTCAAATCTCGAAGCATGGACTCTACACGACAGGAATAAACTTATTTCTCCTTAGCAAAAATGTGTTGATTATAATGATTTCTACTTTGATTAATAAAGATGTGTTTGAGCCTAGGTATAATGATTCAAAATTCATGGTCCAAAACCACAATTACTTCTGCACCAACTTAATACTTTTCTGCCTTCACATCTTCTACAGCAAAAGCCGCAATACTTTAAGGCCATGTGTAAAGGAAACCTTCAGGAAAAGAAACACAGCCCCTTCCTCTGAATTCCGGGGCACTGGGCCATGGGGTTTAGAGAGATGACATTGGTTTCATAATGGATGTCATGCAATTCTAAGTGTATTCAAGGGGCTTGTGGGATAGGGGTTAGGCTGCAGGAGCTGAAGAATCTGTGATTCTCTAAACCTCTGTAATTTCTTTCCTTTCTTAGTCATCAGTTAGGAAATCTTCTCCTAGTGTTCCCATGTGTTCCCTGGCCACAGCAGGGTCACAGCAGGGTCTGATCCGCTGTAGCTTTTCTGATCCACAGCAGGGTCACAGCGGGTCCACATCCATCGTCAGTCTCTCCGAACTGCTCCTCGCTCCAATGCTCTCCCTGCATCCTTCACCCTCCCATCCTAAAGTTCCTGCCTCCTCTCTCACTTGAAGTTCTGACAGCTACCTGGTGTTTCAAGACATAACCTCCTGGGTCTACAAAAGCAGACAGGAAATTTACTTAAAAAAATAATCTGTACCCCATTTCACCACAGTGCCCCAATCTCAGCTCTATGGATTTGGAGGCTGCAGGGACTGAGTTGACCTGTCTTTGGAGTGATGAGAGGGATCAAGTAGGGATACCAGCGGTCACCTTTGCTCAGGCATATTTGAATTCATTCAGCATAATATCTTTAACCTTGTATCTTGCCTCACTTTAAAGATTCTGTTGGCCTTAAAATATTTATGCCAAGAAGCACTCTCATCACATGAAGATTTTGGCATTTTGGAGAACAGCTTCTTTTTCCTTTTTCCCCATCTTCCAAAATATCATGAGGCAGACAGAAGTAATGCTCTTTGAATAGTCATGTATTCCTCTGTGGTTCCCTGGGGAAGGGCGGTTCATGACCTGTGTGGCAAATGAAACAGGAACTCTAGCGACACGTGACACTTCGGTGTGACCTTTCTGAGCCACTGTGGTGAACAGCTGATGCATTTCCTCCGCCTCTCTTGCCCTGCTGAAGCAATTTTGAACACTCGTTCCAGCTGGCATGTCTACCCAATGGAAGCCATCAAAACCTGAGTCACTGCTTAGAGGAGATCAGCTCTACAGAGCCACCCAACCATCACATACCAGGTAAGCAAGAATAGCTTCCAGTCTTGTCTGTTAGTGAAGCATGGGTCACTCTAACACAGCATCTCCACTGTTTAGTGGAGCGTAGCGGGAGTGCTTTCCCCCTCTGCCAGTCCAGCACATGAGCCCACAGCTGCAGCAGCTGCTACGATAGCAGGAATTTACAGTGAACCTTCCTTCTCCAGTGCTGTCACTGGGATGGCTTAGCTCCACTCTCAGATTCTCTGTTCCAAGTTTCATGGTCCCCAGCCAGAGATGATCTGACTGGCCGCATCAGAGCAATCAGCTGTGGCATGGAACGGGGTCACAGAATATGGCCACGGCCATGAGCAGCCAGTCCCTAAGTACCGGGGCTTTCCAAGAAAAGAGTGAAAGACTGTGAGATGGGCAGCTGCCCCATCCTTGTTGACAGCAGTTCTACATAACCATAACCCACTCTCCTAATGTGCCCTGAAAGCCAGTTGTGACAACAAAACAAACCCAAACAAAACAGTGTTGGTGTGCCTGGGGGGAGAGGAGGAAGGCAATGTGTGAAGAGTGAGGAAAAGGAGAAATAAGAGTGGGAAGAAAGGGATGTTTCAAAAAAGGGAGTTGAGGCTGGGATGGAAGAGCAGCCACTTAACAGTCATTCCAGAAGAACACGCAAAATGTAAGCAATCCAGACTAGAGCACAACAAAAGAAGTGTGTTTTTCTGGCTGGGCGCGGTGGCTCACACCTGTAATCCCAGCACTTTGGGAGGCCGAGGCAAGCAGATCATCTGAGGTCAGGAGTTCAAGACCAGCCTGGCCAACATGGTGAAACCCCATCTTTACCAAAAATACAAAACTTAGCCGGGTGTGGTGGCCAGTACCTGTAATCCCAGCTACTTGGAGGCTGAGCAGGAGAATGAATCACTTGAGGCTGGGAGGCAGAGGTTACAGTGAGCCAGGATCGTTCCAGTGCACTCTAGCCTGGGTGACAGAGTGAGACGCCATCTCGAAAACAAAAAAAGAATGTGTTTTTCTGCAAAAACTGTTTTTTTACCTCCTGTCTTAGGTTTGCGACACCTAAGAATGAAATTATGAAAATTTGCAACACTTAAAAAAGAATAATGCTGCCTGCGTGTGCGCACACACACACACACACACAATGCACACACATACTCTGCAGTGACCTCCTTCAGGAAGAACTGTCCCAGGCCCAGTCCCTTGGCCCTGAACCCTCCTGGCTACCCTTGAAAGCTTCCCATGCGGGGTAGACAGCAGCACCTCAGCTGCAGCAGCCACTCCTGCAGGTAAGCCATCCACAAGCCTCACCTCTGCTTCCTCCCTGACCCATGGACCGGTTCACTTTGGGACTCTAGCTTTTCTGGTTTGGGTCATTACATATGTCAGGGACGTCCAGTCTCTGGCCAGCTTATCGCTTCACTGTGGGAGATACATTTGCATTAGTGCTCAAACTCCAGTGGTTCTAAGTCCTCATCTTCCTGTCCAAACAGGGACTTGCTTCCCATCACAGTATCTTCTCTCCCCCAAAATATTCCACACGTGTCCACAAAGGCATCTATAACTATTGTGACTGCAGAGCTACTCTCCTGTTCTTCTCCCTCTTCACCTCCCACTTGTCAATTTCCACTGCCTAAAAACTACACGTGGACCAGCTTCTCTGCCAAAGAGAACCCCAATGTCCCTGTTTACCCCAAATTAAGAATCCTCAAAGAGTCAGGACTGCCCTGACTTTGAAGTCCCTGCAGGGAAGTTGCAGCCTCAGCCCAAATCAACCCAGCCGTTCTGAAGACCCTCAGCTCTACAGCATCTCCTGGGGCCCAGATCCTTGCACGACTCCTCCAGACCGAGTCTATCAAATTTGACTCACACGCCTTCAACACGGGGGTCCAAACCAAGCCCAAGGGGCAGAGAGGAAAGACAATCCTTCAACCCCAATATCTCTTCCCCATCTTCTTGCCCCTTAACTCTCAATCAAAATGCACTTTGGGAGGCCGAGGCAGGTGGCTCACTTGAGGTCAGGAGTTCAAGATCAGCCTGGCCAACATGGTGAAACATCATCTGTACTAAAAATAGAAAAATTAGCTGGGTGTCATGGCATGTGCCTATAATCCCAGCCAATCGGGGAATTGAAGCAGAAAAATTGCTTGAACCCTGGAAGCAGAGGTTACAATGAGCTGAGCACCACTGCACTCCAGCCTGGGCAACAGAGAGAGCTCCAGCTCAAAAAAAAAAAAAAAAAAAAAAAAACAAAAAACTCTTCCCACTTTGTTCCCAATTACCTCCTTGTCAATCAGTAGGCCATGAGTAGGCTGGAGTAAAGGGAACACTGTCAGCCTGAGAGTCCCAGTTCAGTCAAACTAAAATGTTGGGATTGAAATGCCCAGAGCCCCAGAAAGGACCTTGAAGCTACACTAGGTGAAGATGGCCCAAGCTGATGGTGAAAGACTTAAGGATTCTGCAAAGTTCATTACCACCAATAAGAAGTGGAAAGCACATGACAAACTTGTGCCCTCACTCTCCTAAAAGGAAGGAGTCCACTCTTGGAAAAGGGTCCAGAACAGTCTCAACCTAGGAGCGGTACAACCACAGGGATTTCAGAAGCTTGTTAAACTCTGGCTTCTTCCACTCCCACCTCTGACGGCAGCTCTACTGGTGCCTGTGAACTACCATTTCTGTGAACTTAAAAAAAGTGACTGTTCACAGTTCTGGTGGCATGTACAAATCTCCCCCTAGTCCACTCCAAGCTGTAGGAGGGAGAAAACAAGGGACAGAAGCTACTCGCTTAATAGAAATGCTTAGCAATCTCCCCATCCCAAAAAGATGTGCTACTCTAAGCTTGGGGTGGAGTGAGGGGATGAGAAAGGCAGGAGTCAGATCCATGACCTAGGGGCCGAGTGCTCCTCATTCAGAAGCTCTTTTGACTCCTCACCTCACACACATACACATGCGTACACATACATATACACACGTGTACACGTACATATACCCACATGCACACAGCAGGCAAGGGTGCATGGGCAGCCACTAAAGAATAGCCCCACGTGGTCGGGTGCAGTGGCTCACACCTGTAATCCCAGCACTTTGGGAGGCCAACGCGGGCGGATCACGAGGTCAAGAGATCGAGACCATCCTGGCCAACATGGTGAAACCCCGTCTCTACTAAAAAAATACAAAAATTAGCTGGGCATGGTGGCGCGCACCTGTAGTCCCAGCTACTCAGGAGGCTCAGGCAGGAGAATTGCTTGAACCTGGGAGGCGAAGGTTGCAGTGAGCCAAGATTGTGCCACTGCACACCAGCCTGGCGCCTGGCAACACAGCAAGACTCTGTCTCAAAAAAAAAAAAAAAGAATAGCCCAATGCACTAGATAATTATGAAGAGGTGATGAGCACCTTCCTTTCTTCAAGCAGACCACCCTTTCGGGTCCTTAGCCCACCCTAACCTGAAAGGCCTAGAAAAGAGTATGTACCACGGAGCAGGAGGTGAGAGGCTGCAGTGGGTCTGTTTCTTGCTGCCTGATTTTTCTTTTTTAGAAAGGAAGCAGAGAGAGCAACAGGCTGTTAAGACTTCATTTACCCATTACTCTTCAAGGTCTCCAGGAGCTCAAACCCCCTCTTCAGGGGTGTGGGTGTGAGAGAGACTCTGTCATAGACCAGGAGCAGGGAAGGCCCCCCAGTTCACCACAAGAAGCCTAGAAGAGAGCCCTGCCCCACACATCTGCCCTGAGATTTGTCACATAAATACAATTTCAGTCACCTCCACATTCTTCCAACTTCCCTGCATGGCCTGTCATTTCAGAGCTTCTGAATAGTCCCCGCACTTACTTTTTCCAAGAAAAAAGAAAAGAACATACCTAATGGGCTCCAAGTGAGTAAAAATCAATGGCTGAGAAAAGCAGCAAAGACATTGTTGGTGGGGTGTTTGCAGCCAGACTGAAATGAAAGCAAATTTTTTTGTATCCCAAGAGCGGTTGGTCCTTCTTAATAAGAAGCTGCAACCTTTTGGGTTGGTCCTCAAGCTGATGCTAAGCACTCTGCCTTTGAACCTCTGGATGGTTCCCCTCCTTTTTCACTGATTGGGTAATGACAGCTTCTCTTCCAAGGACTGCAATTTTGCTTCTAAACTGCTTTGTGTATTTTTCTGGAACACAAAAGATGGGTGTCCACAGTGCTTGCTGAAACAAGAAGCAATTCACACTTAGCTCAGCAGCACTAAAACATGCTAGTGAGGACAGCAGAGCAGCAGAGGCCAGGCCTTTTCTGGACCCAGGGTAAGTCCTGAGCCATGGGGCCTTGCACTGGATGGAGCCACAGAGCCAATTCTGGGTGTCAGGGGTGGAGAACAGAGACACCCCTGCTGGTAATCCCAGATGCAAAGCCCCTCTGGCCAGGGGGCCTGACTGAGTGGCCTTTCCAGATGCAGACGAGCCCTACTCCATTCTGGAACACTCCTGACAAGTCTCTTGTCTACCTTGGCTAAAGGGACGCCTGCTCGCAAAACAGGAAAGTCATCTGTTGATTTACATTCAAAGTGAGGGCTAAGCCAGGGCGCTCCAGCCAGGTGAGATGATGTGGAGATTTATGGTGCTAGAAAGAGAGTTGCTTCCTAGCTCAGCATGACGCAAGCAAGGCGGCAAAGTGATCCTCAGGACTCTTCATCCACCCCCAAGAGATGAGTGCGGAAGGCTCTCTCCTGCACGGCCCAGCAAGAGTCTGTTTCCAAAGCAATTTAAAGGGCAAAAGTAATTGACTGTCTATTAGCTTCCTTGAGGGACTGTTTCATTCCATCGACCTTCAGTCACATGCAGACATAACGTCTAACACAGCAAGGCGAGAACAATCAGCAAGGTCTCGAAGTATGTTTCTCCTGTGCTGTCTATTATAGCAACCCATGTTAGAAGCTAGGACAGCTGCTTCACAAGAGCTGTTAACAAGGGCCTGAACTTTATAACCTTAAATCACCCAAGGGAGACAAGCTCTGCAAACACACTTTTGGGTGCTAACAGCTCTAATTAAGAAGGCGCCGCCTTCTTGAATGAACTTCTGAAAGGGAGGTCACGTGAAAATGTAGATCAGGATTCTTAACAATTCTAGACAACTTTTCAGCCCTGTTGGGTGGTGCAGTGGTGGAATCAAATATACATTAGACCATATCCAGCTCTTACTCTGTGGACAAAGACAGGAGGCAAGTGGTTACAGTATATGGCAGATTACAGTAGGCATCATTATAGCAAAAATCAGAGCCCTCTGGCCTTATGGTTAAGATGATTTCAAGAGGGGATCACCTGGACTAGGCCTCAGAAAAGTAAATGTGGAGCTGCTAGATCAGCAGGAAATAGAGGTCAAGCAAGTTATCAGGTGATTGATCTGAGGACCACACTTTAAGGATCACTGTATTACAGAACACTTTGCAAGTGAAACTCACCACAAACTTTCTTAGGCAAAGAAACGTGTGAGCAAGTCATTGGCTCAGAGCAACTGAAAATTTCAGATTGTTGCCTTCAGGCACAGCTGGAACCAGGCGTGTAAACAATGTTATCCGTCCTTAGTCACTTTCTCCATTTCCAAGCTTCATTTTCTTCTCAGTTGTTGTAGCCTCAGGAGAGCTGTTTGTATCTAGTGTCCCTGGCATTTCAAACTGACAATGTTAGTACAAGCAGTAATCCCAGAAAAAAGGGGAGATTTGCTGTCTCGACAGTTTCAAAGGAATTCCAGAACTGTGTTTCTAATGATCTGACATCAGACAAATGCCCCTGTCTGGCCCAGCTGAGAAGACTGCATTGGTCAATACATAGATGGCCTGCCACCTACAGAACTCCCTCTAAAAACCAGGGTGTGAGTGGGTTTCCCACTAAAACAGTAAAAGACAGAATGGATTTGTGGCAGGTAAAAACAATGGAGGTACTTCAAGTAGATAACAATAGTGCTTAGAGATGGCAAACAAAGACATTTGGACATCATCAACAGGATCAAGAAACATTTTTAAAGCCTTCTCTTCTTTTAGATACTATTCAACGACCCAAGGATACAGACATAGAAGGCACTCAGAGAGATGAGTTTATCACTGATTCATCATTGAGCAGCTACATTCTGCCAGACACTCTTTTAAGAAGGGGAGTTTTGATGAATAAAACGGACAAAGATCCCTGTCCTTAAGAAACTTACATCGTAAAAGTTATAAAACAGCAATCACTAGTAAAACTTCTACCAAGCACTTACTAAGCATTAGGAAATGTTATTATTTAATTACATTCTTTACAGCAATCTTCACGGTGTATTTTTTTTCATTAGTTTTACACACAGAAAAAGTGAGATTTAGAAGAGGTAAGAGGCCTGCTGCCACCTGAGATCCAACTCAGAGCCAGCACTGTCAGTCTAAAGCCTGGGTACCTAACCAGTATACAATATGCCCTCACCTCAGAGACCTGGTTGGGTAATTAAAAGGGAAAAGACAGAACAACACATTACACATAGAGAGAATATAAGACAATGAAGAAAAGATGCAATCTTCAGACACGGGGGTCATCAGGGAATTTCTCGCATAGGAGATAGCACTTAAGCTGTCTAGGAAAAAAAGCATTATTCAGAAAAAAAAAAGCATAGAGAGAAGAAAGCAATTCACATTGAGGAGTAGCATAAGAAGCAGGGAAGATTTATACAATGGTGTTTAGCAGGGAGACAGAGGAAGAAAGACAGACTGGGGTTTTGCATGTGGGGTCAAAGCCAAGGACCAAGTTGAGAATTTCTTTTATATGTCAATGGTTCTAAATCAGATGTCTATCAAAATCACCTTGGGAGATTTTCTAAATCTGTAAGTGCTGGGCCCTAATCGCCAACTATCTGAGGGCATAGGTCTGAGATGGAGCTCAGCTATGGATATTTTAAAATAAGGCTCTCCAGGTAATCTGACATATGTCCAAATTTGGGAGCCACTACGGCAGAAAACGGGGCTCATTGATGGTCTCAGCAGAGAGGTGATGTGATAGTTTATAATATTGTTTTCCAGATCCATTCCCAAGAACATTAAAATCACAGTTTTAACGCATTTGTATAATGAAGATGGGGCACATCACTGGGCTCTATTATTGTTACTGCAGAATATGATGGCAAGACTGCTCAAGGGCCTTTTCAATGCTAATGAACATTGTAAATCTGTAAGAGCTGGAATATGATTTGCAGCATTTCCTAACAGAAGCTGCACGCCCTCCTTCATTTCAAGAATTCACTGTTGGGATTTATGTTTTACAGAACACACTCTGGAAAATCTGCCATTAGTTTGAGTCATCTGGTGATTAAAAAGGGGCTTGGATTAGAAGTAAGAATTGGAAAAGAAAGGACTCTGTGCTTTGGTTTTCCTGGGCTCTTGCTTTGCAGGATCAGCATACACCCCATATGCTATTCCCTTCTCTCCAACATATAAACACACAAAGGTTTCCTGAGCCCAAAGGGACCAGGACAGTACCAATACTGACAGCAGCTCCGGGAGTCCCACTTTCCCTCCATGGCCACAGGTTGGTCCAGCATTCCCACTGAGGTGCTCTTTCTGTTTCCCTGCCTGGCACCCCAGGTTCTTGAAGCTGTGTCTTGGCCAGCTGAGAAATGCAGCCTGCTGAGCTGGGGCCCTATTTCCACGTGAGGATGCCACCAGTCCTACCCCATGGGGTGGGTCTCTACAGCTTGTGTTCCCACCCACAAGGGTACACATTTGTTTCTCATCCTAGGCTACCTCGACAGAAAGGAAAATATGAGCCAGGATCAGCAAAGACAGAACCTGGGGAAACTGACTGCAAGCCCAGGGGAGTGGGGAATGAGTGGGGAAAATTGCACGAGCTTTGGGACCAGACAGATCTGGTGCTCCACATTCCTGAGTCTCTTTGTGTATGGCTGGTCATACAAGGGGACTTTTTTTTTTTAAAGAAAATAGTTTTTCTGGATCCCACATGAGACCTCCTGAATTAGAACCCCTAGGAGTGGGGCGTATGTCAGGGGAATGGGCACATGCTGACCGATGCCTCTCAGAAGGGCAAATGGTAGCTTCAGTTTTCCCAGACTTGCCCGATCAATCATAAGGGTATTTTAAGCACTTGATAAAAATTCTAATATTCTAGAGTCTTAGAGGTTTTGACTTTGTGGATCTGGAATGAGACCCGGGGAGCTGCATTTTTAACAGCCTCTGGTAATTCGTCTAATCAAGTAGAATTTAGGAAACATATTTATAAACTATTTCAGGGATACTTACACCTAGCTGCCTACTAAAATTACTGGAGGTGCTTTAAAAACTTCCAATGCCCAGGTTTCAGCAGAATAATCTGTAAGAATGGGGTCCAGGTATCAGTTTTTCTTAAAGATCTCCAGGTGGTTTGAATGAGCTGCTAACCTACCTCATAATGTTGGATGGAGACTCACATGAGATCATATAAATAAAATAATTAGTGCTGTGTCTGCCAAATACTAAACACCCAATAAATATGTGATCACTATTCTAGGTGAAGAAAAATGAAATAAAAGCATCTTAAATTCTTTAAGTTTAAAAGCTTTGGTTTTTCTTTAATAACTCAAATATACAGTAAAGTAGGGAGAGTAATATAACCAGTATCTGTATATCCAGTAGTCAGAATTTTAAAATATCAAAGTTGTGTTATATTTCCTTCAGATATTTCTTGCTTAAAACAATTGAGATGTTTTAAGTTCTGTACTTCCTGATTTTTCTTAACGATAAGGCCATGAATCCTTTCTTTTTAAGAGTTTTATAAATAATTTTAGAAATGGACAGTGGAAGGGAATAAGTTCCTGGAATTGTATAAATGTGGTACAGACTTGGCCCTTTATCTGTGACGTCCTGACTTTCTATGAAAGACGGTAACTAGTGGCCCCGTTGGCTTCCCTGTTCTCTACTTTAATTCCTGAGACTAGATTGGATGAGATCATCTGCTCCTTCCTCCATGAAAATCCGTCTTCCTAGGTAGTAAGCTTTAAAAGGCCATCAGGGAAGAGCAATGCATGCCCTCTTGGGTTTAGGTGGGTAATTTCCCTTGCCGAGCCCCCTAAGGTGAATCACCACTTGTCTCTGGGGCCTCTGCACTTTTTGAGCATTTTCTCAGACCTCCCTGGCATGTTAAAGAGTCCTCCTTGCCAGTTCTCTTAAGAAATGAAGAGCAATGAGCCATCCATATGGATTTAGATGGAAATGTTTTCCAGGGTTGAAATAAAGGGAAGTCAAATGAAGAAAGACTGCTGACTGCTCTGACTGCTCATGTTCCTAAGCTGCAGGAATCCATCCCAGCCCTCTAGCCAATAAGGTATAAATGAGCTACACCCTAAAAAGACATAGCAGCCATCCAGTTTCAGCAAGGGCCCTGCACAGACGTATCTCCAAATAATTAAGCGTTGCTTCTCTGCATAAAATTTTATTCTTGACAGGAAAGTGTTGGGGTCTCCAGTGCTAAAGTCTCATCCTCTAGGCTTTGTCACTATGGATCTGTGACTGCTGTGGTGGGAATGTGGGCTCGAACCAAATTGTCTTCCCAAAGTGTAAATTGGATCCAGTCATGGGCCTTGGGCTCTTGCATCTCCAAGGATAGTTTGAGTTTGTACTCAAGCTCAGACTATCTTCTTGGTTTTAAACTAAACTTGCTTTGGATCTCGAATCTCCATTCCCCAATGTCTAGGAACACTATTTTCTAGATTTTTTGGGTCTGACCTCAAAAGGTCAGGAATGTCTGCCTTTTGGCATATTCACTTGGACAGCTCCCTCACGGGCACAGGGTCTGAGGCAAATCTAGTCTTTCTCATAAAAGAGAAATAAACACATGTACATTATTTCTGGTGGAAAAGCCAGCCTTGCTCCCTTCAGGGTTACTTTTGAAGGAGGCATAAATCACCCAGATCTATAGAAAATGTGCTATCGTTCTGAAAATCCTTAGCTGGCCCTATAGTTTAACTACCAAAAACAATCTCAATTGTACCTTGGGAGGTGTAGCTTCTCCACTAATGGGCAATGAATGAAACAGTCCTTGCATATGGTGGCTGGTAAACTTATCTAAAAGACATGCGCTCCATTTGGAAAACACCCAACCACAACGAAGTGAGAAATAAAAATAAAGGGCATCTTATAAAATCATTACCTTGTCATTTAAGTCAACAGCGGTGATGCCTTGATAGAAACCAGCAGTTGTGCCACATTGTTTTATCACTCTAATTACATCAAGAACACAGTAACTGTCTGGTAGAGATAAGATTAAGGGAAGCAGAGCCCTTATGAAATTTCCAATAGACAGCACCTGGATTTATGGACTGGTTTTGTGTTTGGACATTAAGTTCAATTACTTTTCTTTAGTTCTGAAGAGTTCTGTCGCCAGAGAAATATCAGCTGGTTGATCCTTCATCACCCAGCCCAGCCCCCACCCTCTCATCAGGCTGGTGCTGATCAGCCCAGACAAGGCAGGGTCTCCCTCTAGGGAACAGAGGCTATTTTGTTTTCCTTTCCTCTGCCTCCTCCTCCTTTTTTCCCCTATCTTCCCAGAGTCTGAGCAGAAGAGTCATAGCCCTTCTGGCTGACTGAGAGGCTCAGGATCAAAGGATAATGAAATCATAGAATGTCAGTGGTAAAAGGGCTCTTTGAGATCATCATTCTACACTGGTAGAAACTAAGGTTCATAGGTGATTGCCCAAATCCCACAGCTGAAACTGCAACCAGAACTTAGGTTTCCAGGCTCCCGAAGAAATACTAAATTCACTTTTGCCTCTCACACCAAACCTCTGCCCTTCCCTGGCTCACCCCCCGTGTGGGTTCAGCCACCCCCGCCCCAGAATCTGTGTGTACCTTTAAAAGCTGAAAACAAGCGATGCAAAGGGAAGCACAGGTCTTGAGCTTCCACTCCCTGCTTCCCTTTCCTCCTGCAGGTGGCTTTCTCGGTGCCCCTCTTCTCCTCCTTTTACCTCCTCTGAAATGAAGGGAAAGATGGCAGATTTGGGCTGCTGTGGTGCCTTCCTCCCCTCCTTCTCTTTATTCCTTTCTTCTGAAGTTGGAGACCAAAAGGAATTTGGGAAGAGCCGAGGTAGCCCAAGGCAGACCTTCTCCAACCAGCCTGTGCAGCTGAATCACCTTGACAACTTTTAAAATCACAGATTCCTGGGTTCCTCCTGGGCCTACTAATAAGAAATCACTGGGAATTAATGTTTATTTACTTTGCTTCCTATGGGCCTCTTGTGTGGCCAGTCCAGCACCAATTAACAGATCAGTTTGGAAACTGTAGAGACTGGAGTATATAAAATAGAAGTTTGCAATAAAAACAAAAAACTCCCAGCTCCAGCTCATGTACTTCATTGTGCCTGTGGACAAGTTACTTAACCTTCCTGAGACTTAGTTACTCTATGGGAAAAATGGGCTTAGCGGCAAGGATACATCACAATATGTATACATAGTTATGTACACATAATTGTTACTTAACGTATATACAATAGATTTACCTGTGCTATACCCACACATAACAATACATGGTCAACAAATGGCAGCTGTTTGTATCCAGCACACTCTAGGTCTTCCGGTTAACACTTCGTGGCTCCCCGAACGTCCAGGGTCCCTCCCAGGCTGTCTCCTTGCCATCCTCTTTCTGTGGGCCCTGGGTAATGAGGGACCATCTTCCTGTGTCTGTTGTCAGTGAAAATCATAAATCAATAAAATAACAGTGTTTCTGACCTTGAAAGCAGAATCTCTGTGACTTGCCTGTGAGGTATGTACAATTTCTTGTTCTAATCTGTAAGCACATAAGCTACTGTATACAAACAAGACCCTGGACATTGTGGCTAGATTCTACCCCGACCTGACCCTGGACTTGAGTAACCCCAAAAAGGATTTTGTTCATTTGGAAAGCCAGACAAATAGAAAAGGGAACTAAAAGGAAGAAAAATCCGTAGTTCCAACAGAAGTGCTACAGGAAACTCTGTGCCCTCTCAGTGATTTAGATCTTCTGCTTTCTCTTTCCTTTCCCTACCAGCCATTCAATGTGCAATATATAAAACGGGCATCTATTGTTTATGATTCATTCCTTCTTAACTCATTGCAATTTGCCTCTGCCTGCATTAAGGTCACCAATGACCTTCTAGTCACAAATTCAATGGCTTTACTATGATTTCATGGATATAAATTTGTTTCCTAAGAGATAGTACATTTTTCCCCAAATTAATTTAACAAACACTTATACAGGGCTTACAGTGTGTCAGGCAATGTTCTGAGTACTTTTCAAGTATTAATTTATTTGTTTTATACCACAGCCCTATGAGATAGTCTCATTCTATGGAGGACACTGAAGTGCAGAGAGATTAGGTAGCTTGCCCAAGGTCACATAGCTAGTAAAGTGGCAGAGCTGGAATTTAATCCAACATTAAATGGTGTCATACCGACTCTCAGAGCGAAGCCAACTCTGAACCCACACTTGACAAGGCTGGGGGAGACTAGCCAGCTGACTATAAAGTTGTTGAACTTTTTCTTCCTGAGCTCAGGTACCTCTAAGAAATGAGAAGGAAGCCCAATTCTTGGTCCATGTGGTCACTGCCATTATCTTTGCTTTCTCTGCTGCACAATGCCACTGTCAACACTACTCCTCCCCCATATATGAGAATGTCAGTTCGTCTTATTTTAGCAGGTTTCAAAGGTGACCTTCACAACTCTGTTCTCTACTGACCACAAAGGAATCCCTCTGCAGGATTTAAAGCTACAGCATGTGGTGTAGAGTCTGCACAAGCATCTCAGAAGCATACCCCATCTCTAGTGCTATAGATAAGCGGGGATCGGGTAACTGCCACTCACAGAATCTCCTCCTCCTCTCTCCCTTCAATCATACAGAATCAAAGTCTTCCAAGTAAGCTGGGTGTGGTGGCACTTGCCTGTAATCCCAACATTTTGGGAGCCTGAGGCGGGTGGGTTGCTTGAGGTCAGGAGTTTGGGACTAGCCTGGCCAACATGGCAAAACCCCGTCTCTACTAAAAATACAAAAGTTAGTCAGGTGTGGTGGCACAGGCCTGTAATCCCAGCTACTCAGGAGGCTGAGGCAGGAGAATTACTTGAATCCAGGAGGTGGAGGTTGCAGTGAGCCCAGATCGTGCCACTGTATTCCAGCCTGGGCGAGAGAGAGAGACTTCGTCTCAAAAAAAAACAAACACACACACACAAAAACAAAGTGGAGTAATCAACTCATCCCAGTTTGCCCAGTACTTTCCTGGCTTTAATCCTGACAGTCCTGCATTCTAGGAAACCCCTCAGTTCTGGGGAAACTGGAGCAGTTCCTCTCCCAAATCTCAAGCATTAATTAAAAATGCAAATTCAGAACTCTACCCCAGGCCCCCTAAATATAAAGTCTGGTAATTATTATTGTGGTGGAGTTTTAGGGGTTTAGCCTGACATATCTGGATTCTAACTGAAACCACCAGTGACCATCTGTATGACTTGGAGCCTATTAATCTCTTTAAACTTTAGTCTCCTATCTGAAAGATAATAAAACAAAATGTCATAGTATTGTCATGAGGAATAATATTATAACATGGAAAAACAGCTTACACATAGTACTTGAAAAATTATAGGGAATCAATAAATATTACTCACATATCCATATAACCCATAGATACATTTCTCCTTCACCTGAGGCAGTATCAGGTTTCCATATAGTTATGTACTAAATGAGATTTAAACATTCTTCTCCTGGGATCACCAAGGCCCAGGTGGTCTCCATAGATCTTTCTGAAACACCTCACCAAAAAGCAATTCATTAGAACAGCACACTATGTGCATTTTTTGCTGGCTTTTTTTCATCTGTCCTATAGTGCCATGCACTCTTTAAAGAAGAAAACTAAGTAGAATTGAAACTCCTGGTCAATAGGAATCACCAAAGAGAAGGAATCTGTACTTCAAATACCAAACAATTACAGACATAGAGAAGGAGAATACTCAGCTATTAGTATGTCAGTTCTATCATCAAAAGAATGTTAAAAAGAACAAGTTAAACACAGAATAGCCTGAGAGATCAATCAATGAGTGAGAAAGAAACAAGGGAAAGAAGTAAGAGGAGGATGAATAGTAGGATGAGGAGGATTCAGATGAGAATGAGAAAACATTGCCCTGGGTAAAGGCTTCCTCACTGAGGTAGTAAGAACAATATCTGAAATTAACACCAGAGCTACATTTGTTTTGTTTTGTTTTGTTTTGTTTGAGACAGGGTCTAGCTCCACTGCCCAGGCTGGAGTGCAGTGAAGCAATCATGGCTTGCTGAAGCCTTGAACTTCTAGGCTGAAGCAATCTTCCTGTCTTGCTATGTTGCCCAAGTCGGTCTAAAATCCTGGCCTCAAAGATCCTCCCTCCTTGACCTCCCAAAGCACGGAGATTACTGACATGAGCCACTATGCCAGCCCCAGAGATATATTTTAAGTATATTTGTACATTGCACATTGTTTTCTGGCTATATTTCTTGCATATAACTATTACTGTTAACTGTTAATACATTTTTCTGATTCATACCATAGCACAGAGATTATCTCAATTGATCTTTATGTTGTTATAAAGACCATAGTTAAAACAATTGCTTTCTTAAAAAAAATCACATTATGCATGTTTCTATTTATTTGCTCTTCTCACACTGTTATTTATATACAGAGCTATGCCCAACTTGGGAAAGTCCTTGAAGGCAAGTTTTCATTCATTTTTGTGCTTCCTGAACTCAGCAAAGGTTTTGGCACACAGTGGGTACTCAATATTGCTATTGTAATCAATTTACTTGAGTTGAAAAAGATGTCTGAACATTCTCATCTAGTACCCAGAGTGGACAGATGACGGGTGATCTCGTTTGCAATGGAGGAGCTGAACAGTCATCCCTTTCAGAAGATGCCAGAAAGACCAAAGAGACTGACAGCATTGACTAAAGATAAATGTAAGATTTCTGTGCAATTCTAAGTGTGTGATTCAGGCACTCTCAGAACATACATCCTCACACTGAAAAAAAAAAAAACAAATTAGATGACCTTTCGTAGAGTAAGTTTCTAGCGTGCAGCCTTCCCATCAGTTAATTTCTTGAACAGAGTATCTTCAGCCATAATTTTAAAAGTCACAGAACTAAAATTCCCATGAACCTCAGAGAAAATCTCTGCCTCTTACTAGCTTTACAACTGCAGGCAAATTTGGTGGTGTTTCCGAGCCTCAGTTTTCTCATCAGCAGAAAGAGGATTATACTCATACCTACTCATGGGGTTATTGTGGGAATCAAGCAATAGAAAGAATGTGAAGATTTTAGCAAATAGCCTGGGCCCACAGTGAGTGTTAAATCAACGGAAGGAGGAGGAGGAGAAGGCTAGAGAGGAGAGGAGGAGGAGGAACTGGTGGCTGGGAAGGTTAAATGAGGCAGTTATATCACCCTGCTTGGATCTGGCATATAGTAGGTCCTCAATAAATGGTAGTTTCCTTCCACACCCTGTGGGTGTTCAGTGAAGCATTGTTGAATTGCTGAATAGTGATCCCTCCATCAATCAAGAGCTAAA
The DNA here is from genome assembly GCA_036589455.1 of Ateles fusciceps. Lineage (NCBI taxonomy): Eukaryota > Metazoa > Chordata > Mammalia > Primates > Atelidae > Ateles > Ateles fusciceps. Next base: position 449,466 of record JAZHEH010002724.1, on the reverse strand, counting down.
TTAATGAATATTTGACCTGGAATTAAGCCGTTCTGTTTTAGACAGTTTTCTGAGTAAACAAGTTTTTTGGTCATTTTTTGACCTTACTATGTGAAACCTCCTCCAGACTGAAGGTTTCCAAAGTTCTCTCTTCAAACTTCCCTGAAAGTTTTTCTATGTGACACTTTGGGTCCCGCAGAAAGTCATCTGGGAGGCTGAGGCAGGAGAATGAGTTGAACCCAGGAGGGGTTATAAATTTAGTAAGTGATGCTGATAGCTTGCATTGCCAGGTGATTAGAAGATTCTCTGAACAGACAGTACCGGCCCGTTTTCAGTGTTGTAGAGTGGGGCAGATATTCAGGAGCAGGGCCAGGCACATGATGAAGCTCCAGGTGAGTCAAAGCCAAAAAGAATGGACAGTCTTGAGGCTGGATATAATCCATGCGAGTGATGCTCAGAAAGCAAGCCTGGAGATGGAGGGTGGCCACATTCTGCCCATACGCAGCCTAAAAGGGAAAGTCATTTCCGAATCCCTGCCCACCTTTTTCCTTCCCTGTATTCTATTCAATGAATTCTCATTTGCTATATGCAAGGCCCTCAGAATACAGCAGTGATAAGACACAGTTCCTGTCCTCATGCAGACCTCTAGTCTAGCTGTGCCTACATCCTCAAACCAAGTGTATCTGCCACTGACTCTAACCTCAGCTCTGAGCAGATGCTGTTCAGCTCACTTTCATGTCTTTTCAAAAGATCCTTTTATTTTGAAATAATTTAAGATTGGCAGACGCACTACAAAAACACTACAAATAATTGATGTATACTCTTCACTCAAATTCCCCCCAATTTTAAAATTTTACTGTGGCTTTATCATCCTCTCTGTTATCTATCTACAGACAACATATTCTAAAGCCTTTGGGAGTAATTTGCAGACGTGAGGCCCCTTTACGTCTAAGTACTTCTGTACATATTTTATCAATGCAAAGGCATTCTCTTGCATAACCATAGTACCATTCTCAAAACCAGCAAACTAACGTTAATGGAATATTATCTAATGTACAGACCACAGTCAAATTTTGTCAATTATCCCACTTGTGTCCTTTGTAGCAAAAGAAACAAAAATGGACCCAGAAACCAATCTAAGGACCCACATTGCTTTTAGTTACGTCCTTTCAGTCTTCTTTAATCTGAAAGAGCTCCTTAATCTTTGTCCGCCATCGCCTTCATAACTTTAAGAGCACAGGCCAGTTGTTTGCTGGGTAGTCCCTCAGTGTACGGTTGTCTCATGTATCTCTGTGATTTGGTTAAAGTTGTGCATTTTTGGTAAAGTAGCACAGAAATGATGTTGTGTTCTCAGGGCATCATATCAGGAGGCACGTGATAGACAGATGTCCCAGGATTGTGATGTTAACTTTGATCACTTGGCTAAGGTGGTGTCTCTTAGCTTTCTCTATTGCAGAGGTACCAGTTTTCTTCTTGTAATTTTTTTTTTTTTTTTTTTTTTGAGACAGGCTTGCTCTGTTGCCAGGCGCCAGGCTGGAGTACAGTGGCATAATCTCGGCTCACTGCAATCTCCACCTCCTGGGTTCAAGCCATTCTCCTGCCTCAGCCTCCCTGGTAGCTGGGACTACAGGTGCATGCCACCACGCCCAGCTAATTTTTGTATTTTTTAGTAGAGATGGAGTTTCACCGTGTTGGCCAGGATGGTCTCAATCTCTTGACCTCATGATCTGCCTGCCTTGGCCTCCCAAAGTGCTAGGATTACAGACATGAGCCACCGCGCCTGACCTCTTCTTGTAATTTTTCAATGCTTGGTAAAGAGGTTCTCTGATATTATGTAGATGTTCTATTTCCCCATCAAAATTTCACGAATTAAATTTAGCATCCATTGATGAGTCTTGCCTGAAAAAATTATTACTTCTAGGTTGTTGCCAAATGGTAATTTTCTAATTTCATCATTCTCTATTTATTACCTGGAATTCTACTGTAAAAAGAGCTTTATGTTCTCCATTGTTTATGTATATCACAGGTCCTCTAATAGCATCGTTTTGTTCAACATTGTTTTATTGTAACATCGATGAGAAAAAGATCGCTTCCCAGTGGGGCCACCGTGTGTGTGGAGTTTGCATTTTCTCCCCCACGTCTGCATGGGTTTTCTCTGGGTACTCTGGTTTCCTCCCACCTCCTGAAGATGTGCACACGAAGGTACGTGGTGTGTCTACATCATTTCAGTCTGAGAGCATCTGGGTGTAGGTGTGAGTGTACCCTATGATGGGCCAGGATGCCACCCCATCGCAGGGTGCACTCACACCTACGCCCAGACTCAAGGTTTCTGCCTTCCACTCTGAGCTGCTGGGATAGGCTCTGGTCATTCACAATCCTGAACTAGAATAATTAGGTAAATAATTTTCTTACCTTTAAAATGAATCTTTCTTAAATGTATCTATGGCTCACATTTATTTCAATGTTTAATATTAGATGTGTTTTTGGTCTTTAGAAGTTTGACAATGTTTCTTTGACTAGAAATATGCCATAGGAAATTAACTCTTGTTTATATCAATTAGCCTATGGTAAAATTGGTTTCATTACGTGCCGTTTTACTTAAGGCACAATATCCAAGAATCTGTTGATGACGTTAAATGAGGGCTTAACATATGGATGTGTGCGTGTCTCATGTAATGTAAAATATACTGATACATATAAAAACATGCACACAAACACATGCACATACACAAATCACCACAAATCACCAAAAACACTGTGATTCAAACAACAAAAATGGCTTATCTTAAAGTTCGAGAAGTAAAAATTACAAAGTGGGTCTTACTGGGCTAAACTCAAGGCGTCCGCAGGCCTGCATGCCTTCTGCAGGTTCTAGGGGAGACCCCGTTCTTGCCTGTTTCAGCTCCCAGAGGCTGCCTACATTCCTTGGCTCCTGGCTCCCTTCTGGAAGTTACATCTCTCCAGCCTTTGTCTTGATCATCAGGTCTCCTTCTCTGACCCTCCTCCCTCCCTCTCACTTTACAAGGACCCTGTGATTACATTGTTCCTGCCCGGATCATCCATAAAATCTCTTACTCAAAATTCTTAACTTGATCGTGTCTGTAAAGTCCCTTTCACCATGTAACATACTAAGGTCAACATATTCACAGGTTCTAGGAATTAGGACATGGACAATTTGGAGGACCATTATTCTGTCTACTACAGTCAGTACGGACTCATGAATTCTTATTTTACTGTATGAGTTCTAATCGGTTACATTATTTATGTTGTCCCTCAAATTGTCCGAGATGTAGTCAGTGGCAACTCCTATTTGGCCCCCTGCTCCTTTGTTCTTTGACCTGCCCCATCTTTCTTTGAGCATTTCCATGCTTTTTGGCACAAGATGTTCTATATTCCACTTATACCTTCCCTACCCAGTCCTGGAATGAGCCATTTCCTGAGAAACTCTGCCTTCTTTTATCAGAGAATAATACTGAGATGCAAAGATCTGGACATTTGGTATGTTCATTGCTACAGGGATCTCTCATTGGACAAGGCTAGGAAATGTGTGTATGTATGTGCATGTTGTGTGAATATATATATGTATACACACGTGTATATGTGCATGTTGTGTGTATATGTATGTATACACACATCTGTAAATGTGCATGTTGTGTGAATATATATGTATACACACATGTATATGTGCATGTTGTGTGAATATATGTATGTATACACACGTGTATCTGTATACATACATGTAAATATCCACATATATAAACGCACACACATGTACCCCCTGTGTTTATCTATCTACTTATTTCTAAGTATATCTCTGTATATAAAAGATTATGAGTTCATGCTCATACTGCCAATTCCAATCCAACACCACAGGATTTATTCTAGCCTTCTCCATTTCCATATTTGTAACTCCCTTCTCTGACATTGAGAACTCTAGCTCTCATTATCCACAATATATTTTACACCCTTGTTTTAAAAACATTTGCAGTAGTTTTGGAATTGCTAGCCCATATTCCTGCGTAAACAGATCTCTTATACTACAGTTCAGTATTTGTTTATGGTTCTTTATGTCATTAGCTGGAAGCTATACAGCAAAATATGGAATTCAAAGTTTCCGTGGGTTAATCCTCCATCTCCGCATTCAGTGCCATCAGGTCTTCATGCTCCTTTGATCCTGTTTTCCACAACACGAAGGACCATTTCACTTAGCGAAGCAAATGTTGATCAAAAACTACAAATCAGTTGGAAAGCCTTTCTGTTGGAGTCAGCCTGTGCGATAGCTTCCTTACAGCTATTTCTATTTTATCTTAAATTGTTTTCTTTTCTCTGGGTCCTTCCAATCAGAATAAATGTAATATAAGTATATGAGGGTGACCTCTCACCATTCTAATCTTCCATGGAGCCTTCCAGATAAAGCATATAAATCTTTGTAGAATCAATGAAAACAACCCCCTGGTTAGAGAAAAGTGGCAAAGACCACGAAGGGATGAGCGAAAGAAGCTGAAGCCATGCAGTCCTGCTCCTTACAATCTACCATTGTGGGTTCTCACAATAGCAGTAATATTTTATTTATGTGTCTATAATGACTAGGACCTCTGCTTGATCTTCACAATATCCACTGAGCATAAGGAGATGGGTATTACTTTTCCCATCTTATCAAAGAGAAAATTGAGGTTCAGGTAGATTAAATAACTGACTGCAGCACCCAGCTTACTCTGTGGGCAGGACCTGAACAGTAATCTCCTGTGGAGAAATGTGTTTTTAATTTTATAAGTTCTATTACAAAGACACATTTTTACTGTAACAAATTAAATAACTCAGCGACATATAAATAAAAGTTAATAGTCTTTCCCTTCTCTCCCCACATGTCGCCAATATTAACCATGTAGGGGGGGTCCTTCTACACTTTTAACTTTCAAAAAATGTATGAAGTCTTGAGACCCTCACAAACTCGAAGACTCCAAGAGTATCTGGTCCCTATGAGATGAGGGAACTGGAACAAAGACACAATTCACAATGCCAGTCTAATGCTCTGATGCATTGACTGTCTTCTGACCTGATAGGGATGGATGCTCAAATTATCAGTGTTGCAGAGAGAGAAGGTTCTACCCCCTGGAGTCCCCATGGCCCTTGGAGGCCATGATTGTTAACTTTATGTGTCAACTACAGTGGGCTATGGGGGTGCCTTGATGAAACAATGTGTGTGGGTGTGCATGTAGGTGAGGTTGTTTTTAGCATTGAAATTGTTGAACTTCCCTCCCCCAGTGGGGGTGGGCATCATCTGGTCTATTAGGGGCCTGAATACAACAAAAAGTAGAGGTGGAGGAAGAAGCAGTTGGCCTGTTTTTTCCTGTCTCACTGCTTGAGCTGGGACATTCTATCTCATCTTCTCTGGCTCTTGGACTGGAACTTACATGATCAGCTCTTCTGGTTTTCAGACCTTTGGACTCAGACTGAATTACAACACCAGGTTTCCTGGGTCTCCAGATCATGTCCTGGGACTTCTCAGCCTCCATAATCATGTGCTTGTTCACTCTTTCTCTCTCTTCTTCCTCTGGAGAACACAGACTAACATAGAAGCATACAAATGGCTTCTCAGTTACTTCTGAGTCTCATTTTTACTGTCTGTAAAATGGGAATCATGACCCAGTTGCACTCTAAATTCTCATTAGCTGGATAAACCCATGATAAATAACCCACTTGCTATGTCCTTCTCAGGAAAATTTTACATTCTTAATATATCCCCATGCTGGGGAAGTCATGAATCTTTAGCAGTGCACAAGAAGACATGAAAGCCTTTCTCTTCCTCTTGGGGGAGTATTCATCTTATTTGGGGAGCTGAACAGCATTGCCAACAACATCTGACTCTCAGCTCACCATCCTTCCCTAGGAATCCTCATCTTGTTTTCTATCTATACCTGCTCTAGCAGCCAAGACTCTCTTGGAGGGCTGGTGATATCCAGTTCTGTCCCAGGGTAACTCTGCTGGACTGCTCTGTCTCCAGGGAAGGTCCAGGCTCTTTCAGTCTCTTTCAGGTTCCCGTATTTAACAGAAGCATGAATCAAACACTGTATCTGCAGAAACTCTGACATGTGTAATTCAATGTAGGGAATGAAGAACTGCCCAGGGCCTTTTCTTCAGAAATTCCTACAAAGCCTAGCAGTGGATATCAAATTCCTGTCCCCATCTCCCCCTCAGTGGCTGTTTCCCAAGAGTCAAGGAATCCATAGATTTGGGTTCTAGCCATCTCTGGCATGATTCCTGGGACAATTTGCTTCAGTCTCTGAGTCTCACTTGACCCTTCCATGATGGGGATTGTTTTCACTGGCTGACCTTTTCTTCTCTTCTAGTCCACACATGCTAGACTTCCAAACTGAGACTCAGCCCCTATTCAGATTTCGCACAGCCTTTGCTCTCCCCCACATGCCTGACTAGAGCTCAGGTCTTGAGCTCAGCCCCCAACCTCTTACTCATTAATAGTAGAGTTTCTCTTTGCTAAGGGCCAACCAGACCCTGGACCACCTTTCTTTGCTCATAAGAGGTAATGTAATCTATTCTCTTTCTCTAATTAGAATGGGGCAAATTTCACAAACTCAGTGTATTATAGTAGAGCCTGGTGAATAAATTCCCATTCACTATGGAGGCATTAGAATTTACAGGAAAAATCCAGCACAGATTTTCAGCCAGCTTACCTACCTCCCAGAAGGCTCATAGATTCTAAAATTAATCACACCCTTTTATTTTTCCCCTATTTCTAGTCTAATTTTACATTGTTACTCACCCCAGCAAGATGGTCAAAGGTTTAGTTCAGTGGTTTCCAACCTGTGGTCTCCAAATCTGCGGGGAATCTATGAAGGGAATCGTGGAAGTCTTTGAGCTATTTTCAATATACCCAAAATTGTATGTTATTCTAGATAAGGCTGCATAGGCTAGCTAAAATGTCAAGTTGCTTAGCTTTTGGCCAAATCCTATCTGTTCATTGTGTAGCTTTAGCTATCAGGCATTGATCTAAAATTGGAATTGGAGGGCATGTGTGTCTTTGACGAATAAGAAAGGAGAAACACCATTAGTTATACATGCAGTGGCTCATTAGACAAAACATTTCAAGCTATGGGGTCTATGTGGGAAAAATAATATAAGGGGCCCCTGACAGTAAAGAAATTAGAATCCCAGCCTAGCTGCCCACAGGCTTATCCCACAGATTGTCTTCACATTACCTTTGCAGTCTTGCTTAAGGAGAGGCTTGAATGAAGTTGTCAACAGCAATGATTCTTTTTCCTTGGCATGTATAGATCTGCTGTGGAGGAAAGCCAGGTATCTGCCTAGACAAACATTTTCCAAATTGGGAAACTTTTAAAGGAATTCTGAGGGAGTTGTTAAAATAAGAGCTACAGTAGGGAGAAATGATGGGTTTCTAAAATTTGCTGATGTGCCAGGGCTGGTATGTGTGTTTTGGGGTATATGTGAGTATGTGTGTGTGTGTGTGTGTGTGTGTGTGTGTGTATGTGTGTGTGTGTATTGAGGGCAGATAGGTTGGAAAGAATCTAGACATGTTTGTATGATTGATGGATGGGTGTAGAGTGCAAGTTAGTGACAATTTGGGTGAGTGAGTCTATAGTTGTGTGTGGATGGCTGGTAAAAAATGTTTCTATGAAGTTATATGCTGTGTGTGTGTGTGCGTGTGTGTCTGTGTGTTCATGGGTGAGGAGCTGGATATGGATGGGTGGGGAAGCATGCGGACACTCAGAGCTATGTACACACTCACGTGTGGATATGCCAGGAGAGAAGTAGGGCCCTGGAGTCTCTTGATATAAACATTCGAGAGAATCTCTCTCCTAGGCATTTGCCAAGTGCAAATACAATAGACAGAGTTTATGATTTCATAGATTCTAAATAAATGGAGGGTTAAATCAAGTTCACCTCAAACAAAACAGCTTGTAATAAAGCGGCTGGTGAGACAGAATCTGGCAGAAGGCTGCTGATCATATCTTCCCAACCCATCCGCAAAGATTGGCTGCTTTCTCTCCCCCAGCTCTGCAGCCCTGTCTGTTTGGGAGCAAGAGAACCTGGGTGAAAATTGATAGGAAGAAAAAATAAATTCTGGCCTGAGCAGACAGACAAGGGGTCTGGGGATACTTTCTATGGATATGAGCGGACGGATTCCCCCTCTCAGAAGCCTCTGGGGAGTTCAGCTGTGGGGCTCCCAGCTGGCTGGAATCTTGAGAGCTTGTAGTTCTGGAGATTGTGAGAGGAAGAAGGGGAGGAACACCGTGGACTCTGTTTTGTGATGGAAGTCTAAATCACCCCTGGCTTTTATCACAAAGGCCTGGATCTGCTGTTTGCCCTCAGCAGTCATCCCCTTATTCAGACTTCAGCAGAGACTCTCAAGAACATGGGTCTCCTGGTCCCAAAGATGTGGCTTCACAACAGAACTCCCATTCTCAGCACAGGAAGGTTTTCTGGTGGTAGTTGTTTTGTTCTGCTTTTCCCCCTGTCAGATTCATTCTACGACATACAGGGAATTTCTTTTGCTGGTACTTCTACATCCAATCAGTAATTTCTCAGTGCATATTTACAGGCCTCACAATGGCTAAAGCCAGAATGTCCAAAGCCAGCCAGTATGTGAGGAACAGCGGCTTTGATATGCAACTGTTGCATCTTGTGTGAGTCTGACAGGCCAGGCTCAGGTCCCTGGAGACTTGGGTGCCCCATACATCTCTCTTCCCCTCTTGTCCCCCATCTCAAGATACATTGCCCACTCCAGGCCTTGTTCCCTTTAATCAAATGCTCTTTCAAAAGCCAAGATCTGATCATCTTACTCTGGCTCAAAATTTTTTCTCTGCAACAAAAACTCTAAAATCCATTTCTTGATATTTCAAGTCTTGATTAGGCCTTTAAAATAATATTCTGTTGCTGTCATCATCATTGTTGTTTTGCTTTTTAAAATTTTTTTTTATTTCCTTAGGTTATTGGGGAACAGGTAGTGTCTGGTTACTTGTAAGTTCTTCAGTAGTGATTTATGAGATCTTGGTGCACCAGTCACCAGAGCAGTATACACTGCCCTCTATTTGAAGTCTTTTATCCCTCACTCCCTTCCCACCCTTTTCCCTTGAGTCTCTAATGTCCATTGTGTCGTTCTTATGACTTTGCATTCTCATAGCTCAGCTCTCACATATCAGTGAGAATATACAATGTTTGATTTTCTATTCATGAATTACTTCACTTAGAATAGCAGTCTCCAATCTCATCCAGGTCACTTCAAATGCCATTAATTTATTCCTTTTTATGGCTGAGTAGTATTCCTTTATAGATATATATATATGTATGCCACAGTTTCTTTATCCACTTGTTGATTTATGGACATTTGGGTTGGTTCCATGTTTTGCAGTTGCAAAGTTTGCTGCTATAAACATGCGTATGTAAGTATCTTTTCTGTATAATGACTTCTTTTTTTTCTGGGTAAATACCCAGCAGTGGGATTGCTTGATTAAGTGGTAGTTCTAAATTCAGTTCTTTAAGGAATCTCCACGCTGTTTTCCACAGCGGTTATACTAGTTTACATTCCCACCAGCAGTGTAGAAGTATCCCTGTTCACCGCATCCACACCAACATCTACTGGTTTTTGATCTTTTGATTATGGCCATTCTTGTAGGAGTAAGGTGGTATCGCATTGTGGTTTTAATTTGCATTTTCCTGACCGCTAGTGATGTTGAGCATTTTTTCATATGTTTCTTGGCTATTTGTATATCTTCTTTTGAGAATTGTCTATTCATATTCTTAGCCCACTTATTGAAGGAATTGTTTGTTTTTTCTTGCTGTTTGTTTGAATTCATTGTAGATTCTGGATATTAGTCCTTTGTCAGATGCATACATTGTGAAGATTTTTTTTTTTTCCGTTCTGTGGGTTGTCTGTTTACTCTACCGACTGTTCCTTTTACCATGCAAAAGCTCTTTAGTTTAATTTAGTCCCAGAAATTTATCTTTGTTTTTATTGCATTTGCTTTTGGGCTCTTGGTCATGAAATCCTTGCCTAAGCCAACGTCTGGAAGGGTTTTTCCAATGTTATCTTCTAGAATTTTTATAGTTTCAGGTCTTAGATTTAAGTCCTTAATCCATCTTGAGTTGATTTTTGTATAAGGTGAGAGATGAGGATCCAGTTTCATTCTCCTGCATGTGACCAGTCAACTATCCCAGCACCATTTGTTGAAAAGGGTGCCCTTTCCCCCACTTTCTGTTTTTGCTTTGCTGAAGATCAGTTGGCTATAACTATTTGGGTTTATTTCTCGGTTCTCTATTCTGTTCTGTTGGTTTACATGCCTATTTTTATACCAGAACCATGCTGTTTTGATGACTATGACCTTAGAGCATAGTTTGAAATCAGGTACTGTGATGCCTCCAGATTTGTTATTTGTGCTTTGTCTTGCTTTAGCTATGTGTGCTCTTTTTTGGTTCTGTATGAATTTTAGAATTGTTTTTACAAATTCTGTGAAGAATGTTGGTGGCATTTTGATGAGAATTGCATTGAATTTGTAGATTGCTCTTGACAGTATGGTCATTTTCACAATATTGATTCTATCCATCCATGAGCATGGCATGGGTTTCCATTTGTTTGTGTCATCTATGATTTCTTTCAGCAGTGTTTTGTGGTTTTCTTTGTAGAAGTCTTTTACCTCCTTGGTTAGGTTTATTCCTGAGGGGGTTTTTTTTTTTTTCTCAGCTGTCCTAAAAAGGGTTGAGTTCTTGATTGGATTCTCAGCTTAGTCACTGTTAGTACACAGAAGATCATTATTGTTTTTAACTATATTTACAGCATCTCTTTTTGCACTGTTCAAACAAGTTTTTGCCTAAAGCTGTTGAGCACAGGCTAAGGAAAGAGAATAAAGAAAATTACACAGTAAAGGGAAGAACCTGTCTACCTACATTTCCTGCTAATATTTTTAAAACTGTGTTGTTAAATGTTTAATCAATCTGAAATTTACCCTTATGAAGGATTTTTGTTTCAACATGGATAGCCAAATCTTTCTATCCTATTACAGTATTCATTCTTTTCCCATTGATTGAAAAATCTAAATCTATAATTGAAAAAAATCCATATAGTTTTTTTTTTACAGGAATTACTATTTTATTCTTCTGATATATTTATCTGTTCAAATGGTCAGCAAATTACAATCCATTGGTCAAATTTGGCTCGCCACCCATTTTTGTACAGCCCATGAGCTAAGAATGATTTTACATTTTTTTAATTGTTTAAATAAATCAAAAGAAGAATATCTCTTGAAACACAAAAACATGAAATTAAAATTTCAGTATCCATAAATAAAGTTTTTGGAACACAGAACCTTCGTTTGTTACATATGATGTTTGGTAGTGTTTACACAGCTGAGCTGAGCAGTTGTAACAGAAACCATGAGACCCACAAAGTTGAAAATATTTACTCTCCTTACAGAAAAAGTTTTCTCATCCCTGATCTATTCCAAAACCAATATAGCGTTGTTTAAATTACTGTAATTGATAAATGGTTCAATACCTAGTAGACCACAGAGGACTCAACTTTCATGGGACCCAGAGCTGATATAATTTGCAGGTCAGCTTAAAAAAATAATACCAAATTACAGTTATAAAATTAAGTACAAAAGTAAATGCTTATTAAGAATGAGAAAAAGATCACAATAAATTACACATTTTTTTAAAGTTTTAAAAATTATTTTAACTTTTTGATTTTTTAAAGTTTTAAAAAACTTTTTAAACATTTTTTGTTTAAAATACTAAAAACATCATAAAATTCAGAAAAAATATTATATTATCCATATTAACTACTAACTGCCTGACATACTTCTGTGGTACTTTTTTGTTCTTCAGTTTTTAGGCTCAACAGGACTTACCACTTTTCACAACATGATAACGATTTTGTAGTATCTTCTACAGGGAGGATGAGAAGTTGGTCTAAGTTTCCTTCAATACAGTTAGTTAAAATGTAGGTTTTTGTTTTACTAGAGGTAGCTTCATAAACTTTCTTTTAGCATCACACGTAGTTATTGGTCTTGTCAGTTAATATTTTAAGATTTTTGTCAAACTTGGAAAAACTTGTAGTCAATAGATTAACAATGTATTAGGTTCTGGTCAAGGGGAAGTTGAGTTGGGATATATGCATGGAGTTTCCATCGTTTCTGTGTACAGCTTGGTTAATACTAAGCCATTCAGTGTAACCAAAGCCCCCAGCAACTGCCACGGTGCTGCCACCCATCCTGAGCCCATTCTGCTACTACTCCAGCATGGGAAACAAGTTCGAGTGTGACTGCATGGAAGGCAGAGCCAAAAGAAAAAATATGTTTGGGAAATCTGATTTTGGCAACTTTTACAAAAACATGAGACCATGTCAGCACATAGCTGCATGCCTCCCAAGACCTAGAGAGAGGCCTGGCAAGTGGAGAGTCTTGATATTCAAGCTCCACGAGGAATCCAGCTCTGCTAATGGGGCATCTTTCCCTATATTGTCCATTCTTAAAGTTGCTTTGGCTCTACATTTTTCCCCCTTTCCTATGTACTTGATTGTCACTATGTCAAGTTCCATGAAAAACCATTAGGATTTTGTTGGGATTGAGTTGACATTATGGACAAATTTGGCTTCTGTTCTCATCCTTCCAATATCTTCTCACTCAGAATGAGTTGTATCTGTTCACTCCTTCAGGCCTTTTTTACATCCTTCAGTGAAGTTCTGCATTTCTCACAATATATGATTTTCACTTTCTTGCTCTCTAAACCATCTATTTTTCTTTGTTGATCTTACATTATATTACTAAATTTATTGTAAGTTCTAATATTTTCCAGTAGCCTAGGCAGAGGATTATATTGTCTGCTTGTAATAAGGATATTTTTGTTTCTGCTTCTCTGATATTTATAACCTTTCTCTTTCTTGTCTTCATCATATAGGGCTACAAGTACAGTGCTAATGTTTCCAGCAGATTCCTTAATCTTGTAAAGGGAGTTGCTCTCTATTTCTGGTTTTCTAAGCGGCTTCTTTTGATTAGTGAGTTTTTTATTTGTTTGAAATGAATATTGAACTAGAACATATATTTGTTTTTATGTGCATCGGCTTAAGCAAATAACATTTCCCTTTGTCTATTAGTGCAGTTATTTACATGAGTAATTTTTCTCATACTTCTTTATCTTTTAATTTTTTTCTTAGTAAAGGTAGATTGTCCTTTTAACACATCAGTGGAATAAATTTGATAATATATTATTTAATATATTTGTGTCTATTTTTACAAATAAGACTGAACTATTTTTCCCCACATGCCATCATTATCAAGTTTTGGTATGGGAGTGAAGTGAGACTCTTAAATGAGGCATCTGGCTTTCCATATCTTTTTATTTCCAAGAAAAGTTTATGTAATATGGGAATCACCTTTCTTTAAATGTTTTCTAGGGCTAATTTGCAAAGTTGCCTAGGTGTAGCATCATTTTTAGAGATAAATCTCTGACTACCTTTAAACTTTCTTCTATATTTATTCTCTATGTGGATTTTCTATTTCATAAGCCAGTGTGGTAAAGAATATTTTCTTGAAAAATCACATGCAGTTTATGTATATTTGCTACGCAATCAGTATTTGCTTGTAATTTTCAATTCATCTGTAGCTTTGTCTCCTTTTTAATGCAATTGTTTATTTAGTTCATAGCTCATCTTTCATTAAGTAAATGCCAAAAATTTGTCTATTTCATTGGTCCTTTTAAGAAACAACTTTAGGTTTTTTGATCAAATTTTCTTATTGTATTGCTTGTCTTTCTTTTAATTAACTTATTACTCCATGGAGGAGGTAAAGTCCTTAGTTCTCTTTTCTTAGCTTCTTGAGTGAGAAACTTTGTTCACTAACATTTGATTTCTTGCTAAGTAATAAATGCACTTAAAGCTACAGATGTTCCTCTGGAACTTATTTGGCCACATCTCACAGGTTTTCTGCATAATATTATGGTTGTGGCCTTATTCTACTCTTGACAATGCAAAAATGGTCCCTAAACATGATACAAATCATGTAAGCCATAAGAGGAAAGATTGATAAATTTTACTACATCTGGCCAGGCTTGGTGGTTCATGCCTGTAATCTCAGCACTGTGGGAGGCCAAGGCAGGTGGATCACCCGAGGTCAGGAGTTCAATATCAGCCTGGGCAACATGGGGAAATCTCATCGCTACTAAAAATACAAAAACTAGCCAGGCATGGTGGTGTGCCCCTGTAATCCCAGCTACTCAAAAGGCTGAGGCAGAAGAATTGCTTGAACCTGGGAAGTGGAGGCTGCAATGAGCTGAGATCACACCACTGCATTCCAGCATGGGTGACAGAGCGAGACTCCGTATCAAAAAAAAAAAAAAAAAAAAAAATTAACTAAAAAAAATTTCACTACATCAATATTAAAATATTCTAAAGTTTAAGGTTAAAAGACAAAAACAGACTTGAAAATAATATTTTCTTCATATAGAATAATTTATATAAAAATAAATAGTAATTTATATAAATCAGTAAAAATCAAACCAATGCAATGCTGGACAGAATTTTAAAGAAAATGAGATAAATGAAGTATTCAGTAACTATAAGAGAAATGTATTAAATATCCCAAGTAACCAGCTAAATGGAAGAAGAAGAAAAAAAACAGAATGAAAGCCTTTCTCATTCAATAGATTTGCAAAGGGGGGAATCCCAGAAAGGAGAATGCAAGAGAGATAGAGCCTGAAAGTCTGTGTGTAAAGAAAATTCAACAGCCACTCAGTATAAAAACTCTCAGCAACCTTGGACTAAAAGTGAACTTTTTCATCTAATAAGGGGCATTACAAAACAACCAAAAATTAACATCATATTGATAATGAAATAGTGAATGCTTTCACCTTAAGATCAGGAAAAAGGGCCCGTTCAGATTACCTCTAGTCAACATTATACTAGATGTTTTAGCCTTTGAACTAAAGTAAGAAAAATAAACTAAAAGCATAAAAGCAAAAAATAAGTAAAAGTGCCTCTATTTCTACATGACAATACATATAAAACCTCAAGGGATCTATAAACTAACTAGTTAAACTGAATGAATTTAGTAAGATCACAAAATAAAAGGTAATATACAAAAGTCAATTGTACATTTATATTCCAGCTGCAAACAATTAGAATACAAAATACAAAACTTTCAATTACAAATACATCAAACTGTGTAAAACACTTAATAGATTTTAAGATGTGCAAGACGTGTGCATTAAAAATGAAATAACAGAAAAATTAAAGAAGATTTAAAGAGATAAAAAGGTATAATATGTATTAGAAGGCTCAATATTATTAAGATGTCAGTTCTTCACAAATTAATCTATAAATATAATTCTCAATCAAAAATCCCAGCAGGCTATTTTTGTAAGAATTAACAAACTGTCTTTAAAATTTAAATGGAAATGCAAAGGACAGAGCATCCAAAGCAATCTTGAAAAACACAAACTTCGAAATACTTATACTACTGATTTCAAGACTTACTATAAAGATTCAGTAATCAAGACAGTGTGGAATTAGTGAAAGATGGACATATAGACCATTTATCAGCATAGGAAGTCCGGAAATGGACCCAAGCATACATGGCCAATTGATTTTTGACATTATATATTAAGAGAATTCAATGGAGAAAGGATAGTCTTTACTGCAAACAGTGCTACAACATTTGGATACATATATGCAAAACCAAAACGAAACTCAGTCTTAATCAATGGAAGAAAACAGAAAGCCCAGAAATAAATTCACATTTTATAGTCATTTAATTTTTGACAAGGGAGTCAAAGAAATTAAATAGTAAGAGAAATGTCTTTTAAAAAATGATACAAGGAACGTAAAGGACCTCTTCAAGGAGAACTACAAACCACTGCTCAATGAAATAAGAGAGGACACAAACAGATGGAGAAATATTCCATGTTCATGGCTAGGAAGAATCAATATTGTCAAAATGGCCATACTGCCCAAAGTAATTTACAGATTCAACGCTATCCCTATCAAGCTACCAATGACCTTCTTTGAAGAACTGGAAAAAACCACCTTAAACTTCATATGGAACCAAAAGAGAGCCCGCATAGCCAAGTCAATTCTAAGCAAAAAGAACAAAGCTGGAGGCATCACACTCCCGGACTTCAAATTATACTACAAAGCTACAGTAATCAAAACAGCATGGTACTGGTACCAAAACAGAGATATAGACCAATGGAACAGGACAGAGACCTCCGACGCAACACAACACATCTACAACCACCTGATCTTTGACAAACCTGACAAAAACAAACAATGTGGAAGGGAGTCCCTGTTTAATAAATGGTGTTGGGAAAACTGGCTAGTCATGTGCAGAAAGCAGAAGCTGGACCCCTTCCTGACACCTTACACTAAAATTAACTCCAGATGGATTAAAGACTTAAACATAAGACCTAACACCATAAAAACCCTAGAAGAAAATCTAGGCAAAACCATTCAGGACATAGGTGTAGGCAAGGACTTCATGACCAAAACACCAAAAGCAGTGGCAACAAAAGCCAAAATAGACAAATGGGACCTAATCAAACTCCATAGCTTCTGCACAGCAAAAGAAACAGTCATTAGAGTGAATCGGCAACCAACAGAATGGGAAAAAATTTTTGCAGTCTACCCATCTGACAAAGGGCTGATAACCAGAATCTACAAAGAACTGAAACACATTTACAAGAAAAAAACAAACAAGCCCATTCAAAAGTGGGCCAAGGATATGAACAGACACTTTACAAAAGAAGACATACATGAAGCCAACAAACATATGAAAAAATGCTCATCATCACTAGTCATTAGAGAAATGCAAATCAAAACTACATTGAGATACCATCTCACGCCAGTTAGAATGGCGATCATTAAAAAAATCTGGAGACAACAGATGCTGGAGAGGATGTGGAGAAATAGGAACGCTTTTACACTGTTGGTGGGAGTGTAAATTAGTTCCACCATTGTGGAAGACGGTGTGGCGATTCCTCAAGGACCTAGAAATAGAAATTCCATTTGATCCAGCAAACCCATTACTGGGTATATATCCAAAAGACTATAAATCGTTCTACTATAAGGACACATGCACACGAATGTTCACTGCAGCACAGTTTACAATAGCAAAGACCTGGAACCAACCCAAATGCCCATCGATGATAGACTGGACAGGGAAAATGTGGCACATATACACCATGGAATATTATGCAGCCATCAAAAACGATGAGTTCGTGTCCTTTGTAGGGACATGGATGAACCTGGAAACCATCATTCTCAGCAAACTGACACAAGAACAGAAAATCAAACACCGCATGTTCTCACTCATAGGCGGGTGTTGAACAATGGGAACACATGGACACAGGGAGGGGGAGTATCACACACTGGGGTCTGTCAGGGGGATAAAGGGGAGGGATAGTGGGGGGTGGGGAGTTGGGGAGGGATAGCATGGGGAGAAATGCCAGATATAGGTGATGGGGAGGAAGGCAGCAAATCACACTGCCATGTGTGTACCTATGCAACAATCTTCCATGTTCTTCACATGTACCCCCAAACCTAAAATGCAATAAAAAAATAATATATATATATATATATAAAAAAAATGATACCAGAATAACTAGATGTCTATATAGGAAAAAATGAATCTCAATGCCTGCCTCACAACAAACACAAAAATTAATTCAACATTTATCATAGACACAAATGTAAAAGATAAAATCATAAATATTTTAGAGGAGAACATAAAAGAAAAGATTTAATAAGAGGCTAAACTTCCTTAATTCACAAACAATTGCCATTAAAAATTGATTTCACCAAAACTAAAAATTTCTGCTTATCATAAGACACTATTAAGGAAATGCACTGACAAGCTGCAGATTGGGAGTAAATATTTCTAAATCATTTCTCTGACAAAGAACTGGTATCCTGAATAAACTCTACAATCAATCATAAAAAGATAAGTCATTAAATATGTAGGAAATATTTTAATATGTCACAAAGTGAGATATACGTATAAACAAAAAGCAGATGAAAAGTGATTAACATCATTAGTAATGAGAAAAATGTGAATTAAAATCATAATCAGACACCTGTACATATTTGTCAGAATGATTACAATTAAAAATGACTGACAACACCAAATGTTGGCAAGATTGTGGAACAACTGAAACTTATACAATGTCAGTGAAAATATAAAACAGTATAACAACTTTGGAAAAGGTCTTTTAGTTTCTTATAAGCACGCACTTACTTTATGACCCAGCAATTCCACTACCAGGTATTTACATAAGAGATGTTAAAATAATGTACAGAACAAGACTTGTACAATGATAGTCATAGAAGCTTTATTCATAATAACCCCAAACTAGAAGCAGCCCAGGTGTCCAACAATGGGAGCATGGATAAATACACGGGGATATATTCATACATTGGTGCAATACTCCACAGTAAGAAGGAGTGGGATTACTGATGCCCACATCATAGCTAAACCTCCAAGACATTGTTCTGAGTGGCATAAGTCTCTAACAAGAGTCCATACTGTGAGATTTCACTGATGTGAAGTTCAAGAACAGGCAAAATTAATCCATGGTGGAAAGTAACTAAAAAGTCATTAACTCTGGAGGACAGTAGCAATGGTGGACTGGCAAGGGAAACTTCTTAGGTGATAGCAAAGTTCAGAACTTTTATAGAAATTTTGGCATCATAAAGTATATATAGATTAACAAAAAACTGATAGAACTTGTTCCAAATATGTTGTACCATTTTTACTTCCACTAGTATTGCATGTGAATTTCGGTCATTCCAAAATCTTGCCAAATTTGTTGTTTGTTTTCAGTCATTTTTAATTGTAACCATTCTGCCCAGTATGTGAAAGTATCTAATTTTGGTTTTGTATATGCTTTAGTCAAAATTCATGTACCCTCAAGATTCATACATTTCATTGTATGTAAATTTTATTTCAAAGGAAGAGTATACTGTAAAGAAATGTTGAACCGGAGTTGATAATATAAATGCTGAAATATTGATGGGGGAGTATACTAATATTGTACTTGACTTTGAAATGCACCAAAAATGAGATGAATTGATAGATGGATAGAGAGATGGATAACTAGGCAGAGATTTGACAAAGTGAATATACAAATTGTAATGGTAGAAGCTGAATGGTAGGTATAAGGGTAGTCTGTCAATTTTGAAATTCTTTCAACTTTGCTAAGCGTTTGAAATTTTTCGCAGTAAAATACTAGAAAAAATAAAGAGGAAGCTTCCAACTCTTTAAACTTCTTAAGCTTGAGTCTTACAAGAGCCCTGGCTGCACCAATCCAGTCAGGACTCTCCCTACAAATGAGGGAGTAGAGCTCCAGGTGTCTCCCAAAGCTGTTATAAATTCAGACAAAACGGTTTCTTTCTTTCCGTGGCCCTATTCCTTTTTAAAATCAGTCAGAATACAATGCTTTCCTTTAATGCTTAAGTGTTCATTGATGCCTTTCAAGTCATAAGGATAGTAGAGAAAAGCTGAGAAACAAACATATTTGGAATTTGACAAATGCCTTCTGTCAACAAAAAGGGAGAAGCTAGAGCCTGAGATACTATGTGCTTTGACAGACTAGTCAATTACAGTTTTCAGAAGTAATAACCTGTAGTCGTTAAAAAATATATCAGATGTACATGGAGTGCCAGAGTTTACCTCCAATCCATCTATTAATGCTCTCAGGCTGAACAATCTGCTTCTGGGAGATAAAAGTCTTTGTAAAGGGATTCTCTGTAGTGTGGGATCTGGAGACGGCTGATGGAGAGCTGCAGGTAGGAGGCTGAGTTAGAGAGAAGCACAGTGCTGAGAGAGGAGTTGAGAGCCAGTGTGACTAAGGTCACCACAAAGTTGGCTTCAAAGCCTCTCTCACGTGATCTTTTGTTGGCTTGCTTTGGAGTCTACATGCCCCAGATTTTTCTGTTCGGTGCCAATGTCAAGCATTTATTTGTCCCGTTTGGTTAAAGTCACCACAAAAATGCATAACTAAACATGAGTTCCTCTGGATGTGTTTGCTGAAAGTCTTTCACAGTGAGAAATTACTACATCAGAAAAAAAATGTTGTCGAACAAGTGTCATACCAATTTTCTCGTTTCAAAAGCAATCACTGGAGTAGTAGCAATAATGGTATTAGGAAGTCCTATGTCTTGGGTCCCACTGTGTGGGACATGCTGCATTACGTGCTTTGCCTACACTGCCCCAGAACCTCAAAACTTAACCCTGGACGTCAGCTACACACATTGGAAAACCAAAACTCAAAGTCGGTTAGCACCCCACATCACCCAGCAGGTAAGCAGTGGGGCCAGTTTGAATCAAATCTGCCTATCTCCAAAATCCACGTGCTTTCTATTTCACCCGCTCTGTGCATCCTGTGACCATTCTACTTCCATACTATATTTCTGTCCACTCCACAGGAGACAGGGGTTTCAGGTGGTCTCTATTTAAACAGCACTCTGCCAGCCATGTCATTCACAGCTGTCTTGAAGGTGACCTCAGGCCCCAAATATACCAGGCTTATACCCAGAAAACGAAGTTGAGACAGGGCCTCCCTTGACTGCAGTGCAGAATTCAGCTCTCCTACCTCTAGAAAATGCAAAATGTGTCTTTTACGTTGAAGGTCTGGGGTGAGAGCCGGCACAGGGGCTTCCTGGGTAGAATGGGCATGTTCCAGGAATTTCATACCGGTGAACTGAATTGCTCTGTGAAGCACCCCACTCTCACACTGCCCACAGTTCCATGAATTAGACATGGAGCGAGATGCAGGTCAAAGCCATGGTCATCTACCACGGCTGGATATGACTCCCAAGTTCATCAGTCATTAGTTTAAGGAATTCCCCACGTCCTGTAACCTACATTAACTTGACCTAACCAACTAAATTTTATTGGAGTTTTCCTCCAACAGTAAGACTCTATGAGATTCAGAGTCTTCAGTTTCACTTTGAAATAATAGTCTTTAGCAATCAGTTCTTCCTAACTACGTTAGCAAATTTCTAGAAACATGCAGTCTTTAAACAAGCTTTATCAAGCACATATTGAAGACAAGGACGGTAACGTGCAAAACACCAAGTGGGATGAATCCAGTTCTGAATTCAGTTTTCACTGGGTGCCTGCTGTGTGTGAGGCATAGTGCTAGATGCTTTACCTCTAGTATTTTATTTAATCTTCATAACAGCCATGCAAGGTGAATATTATTACCCACATTTCACAGTAGAGATCACAAATGAGAGAATTTCACTTATGTAGATAATATATGGCAGAATCTAGATTCAAGTCCAGGTTTTACTTACTCCAAGTGCAATGCTTTTTCTGACTTACAGTTTGTTTTTAGATCAGCTAACCCTGGAAATTAAAAACTCTCATTTAAAGGGTGTAGTTTTTATGGCTTACATCAAGCAAGAGATTACAGAAGACCAATCCACTATGGCAGTGGTTCTTAACTGGGGAAATTTTGCTTCTGGGGGACATTTAGCAAGGTCTTGAAACATTTTTGGTTGTCACCACTGGGAAGGTGCTGCTGGCATCTAGTGGGAGAGCCCAGGGATGTTGCTAAACAGCCTGTAACGCACGGGACGGCACCCACTGCTCCAGCAACAGAGAATTATGTGACCTAAAATGTAAAAAATATCAAAAGCGAGGAACCCGGACTACGGTATAAAGAGATAAGACACGAGGGAGGGGAGAGTTGGAGAGAATTAGGACTGCATCTGAATTAACACTTACAAGTACTCACTGTAGCGTGGGAGAAGATGTTATCTGTATCTGTTCTTCTAGCACTATTTCTTATCCCGATTCAGAAGTATTGAGAAGAATCAAAGTTTGAGAACAATCACATATCGGTAATGTTACAAAGCATAAACAACACAAAACAATCACTTCACTATTTAGGTTCCGACAACTCACTTTCTGTCTGGGGGAAGGGAAGAGACACAGGTTTTCAGAGCTGAAACGCACCACGGAATTCTCAACCTGCAGGCTGCGAGGCCTGAGGGTGAACAATGAAGGGAGACAGGGAGGACTTACTGCCGAAAATCTGCAAACCTGTACTTGTGTATACACGTGCTGCAGTTTTCCAAATGGGTGTGGTTGATGTCCTGATCAATAAAAGACAGACTCATTTGAAAACGCTACTGAATATGTTTGCATGACTTATCTTTTTATAATAAATTTATTAAAGAGTTAAATTACTATTCTAGTGAATGAGTAGACTTATGGCTATGGACCTAAAAGCATTTAGTAGAAGTCTGCAACCAAGGTAAAGCATGAGATTTCACTGGACCCCATATGAAAACTACCACCAGTGCTAGATAGCTGGGTAGCTATGTCAGCCTTGTGGGAGAGTGTGCAGAGTTGATATAAGTTGGTGAAGCAATTTTTCTGATTGATTCTGATGTCAATTAGACTTTGACATGATAACCAGATCTAGACATTCCAGGCAGCTGGCCTTCCAGATTCTCAAGAGGACTCCATGCCCAGTCTGCAGGACAGAGGGTAGGGCTGTACTACACCTCCATTCATGGGCTCAGCCCTGGACCCCAGTCCACACATGTCACATCATTCCCCCGTAGAAAAAGGTCCTGTCTATCATTGATGGGCATTTGGGTTGGTTCCAGGTCTTTGCTATTGTAAACAGTGCCTTGATGAACATACAGGTGCATGTATGTTATAATAGAACAATTTCTAATCCTTTGGGTATATACCCAATTGTAGGGACATGGATGAATCTGGAAACCATCATTCTCAGCAAACTGACACAAGAACAGAAAATCAAATACCACATGTTCTCACTCAGAGGCAGGTTGAAAAATGAGAACACATAGACACAGGGAGGAGAGCATCACACACTGGGGTCAGTTGGGAGAGGCTAGGGGAGGGACAGCGGGGGGTGGGGGAGGGTGGGGAGGGATAACATGAGGAGAAATGCCAGATATAGGTGACAGGGGGATGGAGGCGGCAAACCACACTGCCATGAATGTACCTGTGCCGAGCCACTGCACCTGGCCCGCGCTGTCACTTCTTGCCCCGTATTCATATTTCTGCTTCTCTGCTCTCCTTTTTGCTGGGTTCTTGGTCATCCTGCCGGATGGCTCAAACCTATAGCTGCTCTCCTCTCACCGCCCAGCTCCGCCTCACTCTGAAACAGCCTTTTCTCCTTATTCCTTAAGGGCTTCTCAGCCTTGGCACTCCTGACATTTGGGGCTGCATAATTCTTCGTTGTGAGGCTGTCCTGCGCAATGTAGGACGTTTGGAAACATCTCTGGTCTCCTTCCATTAGATGGGAGTAGCATCCTTCACCCTAATTATGACAACCAAAAATGTCTTCACACATTATCTAATGTAGGGCCCAATTATGGAGCTCCTTCCTTCACCCCCCACCACCAATAACTGTTGCCTTCAAGGTGACATTGCAGATGTGTTAGACTACGGCATGAAGGCAACCACAGGTACATATCACAAGACCTCCTCTCTCCTGGGTCCCTGCCTACTTCTACTGAGCTGTTCGTTCTCCGTCTTTTCTCTTAGGCAGACACTATTCCCCCTTCATTCCTCTTAGGCCTGTGGCTTTATTCAGAAGTAATTTCACTCTTTCTTAATCTCAGCCCACTCTTACCTAGCCAAGCCCATATTTCCTGACCATCAACCCCAAGGAAGTGCTTTCCTTAAAAAAAGTAAGGCTCCTTTTTTCTCTTTAACAGAATGTTTGCACAGTTGGGAGCAGCAAACTCAGGCTGCCTTCAGCTTAAAAACAGCCACCTTCCTCAGCAAATGTAAACCACCTAGCACAATGTTTGGTACAGAGTAGATGGTGGCTTGGTACAGAGCAGATGTGATATGAGGGCTGCTAACATCATGACTGGTGTCACTCTTCCTAATAGCAGAATGCATGTCCCTTAGGTTTCCCAGTTATCCCACTGGATGTCCTTAGACAGGAACTTATTCAGTTCTTCTTGACTCTGGAATTGGCCTGTGGCAGCTAATTAAAAGCAGGCCTCTTTCCATCCCTGTATCATTGAGAATCATAGGGAATGATAGCTTCCAATAATAAAAACATCTTCTGCTAAATACCTAAAGTCATATACTCCATTATTCCTATTGAGGATCGAGGAGGCACAGTGGGGGGAGTTGTAGAGGGAACAGAGCCATGTATTAGAGTGTAGGTAGGTCAACTCATGGGACCACAGCCTGGCTATTGAATGAGGAAGGAGTTTAGCACCCCTTGTACCTCCAAAGGCCCCTTTCCCCTCTTTTGTCGAAGCTCGGTGAAGCCAGCCAAGTGCAGACTGCTGATGCTATTGCTTGGTTTTAAGACCTCATTGTCCTTGCCTTATATTTCCAGTTGCACGGGTTTAAGTGTCTCCCTTTGCCAATAACTTCTCCCCTTACGCTTATGTCCTTTTCCATCAGACTTGTATTGATCACTTCCTCCCAGTCTTAAGTTGAAAAAGCCACAGTAGCTTATGTCCCCATCCTGGCCAGAAGCCTCAATATCGGTCCTGTCTGAGCCTTTCCAAGACAGATCTAGCTTCAGCCCCCACCACGCTGTTCTATGTGAAGATCTTCGACCTCACACCTGCCTGGTCACTGATCACAAAATGTCAGAGCTGGGAGGGGTAAAAGGAAGCATCTAATTCTATCTGCTCATTTAACAGGTGAGAGAAGAAAGATCAAGAGAGGTATAAGGACTTGCCCACGGCCATTCAGATAGCACAGAGCAAGGGCTTGAACTTGGGGCTTTTTTCTTCCTGATTCACATCCGAACAGTTTCTTCTACTCTTTGTTCCACTTTAGAAGCAAAGAACCATCCTTACTCTAGAATAATCCTACCTGGGGCTTTCCCAGTGCATACAGCCTCTTTGAGGTAATTTGGTTGTCTGTTCCAAAGGCCCCACATGTGTTTGGGTCTTTAGGGTCTTGACCGTACTGGAGACAAGCCCAACAGATCACCAGTTCCAACCAAGGCACCTTTGTGGCTAACACAACCACCAGAGCCAAGGCACCTCCCTAAGATGCCAGAGGCTTGTAGATGGTTGCTGTTTGTAAATGGCTGGGATGCTCTTCATCACTTTGCACCAAAGGCATGCTTCTAAATAATTGTATATATTCAACTTTGCACACTGTGTATACTTTAGATCCAAATTTCCTTTAAACAAGTTCACACTAAGGGGTAACGCTGGTTGTACCCAGGGTGGAGGAGGCATCCACAGTTAACACAGATTTTTTTAAATGAAATCACATTTTCTGGCTGAGTGCGGTGGCTCATGCCTACAATCCCAGCACTTTGGGAGGCCGAGGCAGGTGGATTACCTGAGGTCAGGAGTTTGAGACCAGCATGCCCAACCTAGTGAAACCCCGTCCCTACTAAAAATATAAAAAGCAGCTGGGTGCAGTGGCCACTGTCTGTAATCCCAGCTACTTGGGAGACTGAGGCAGGAGAATCACTTGAATCTGGGTAGCGGAAGTTGCAGTGAGCCAAGATCACGCCACTGCACTCCAGCCTGGGCGACAGAGCGAGACTCCGTCAAAAAAGAAAGAAAAAGAAAGAAATATAGAAAGAAAGAGAGAGAGAGAAAGAGAGAAAAGAAAGAAAAGAAGGGAGGGAGGGAGGGAAGGAAGAAGGAAGGAAGGAGAAGAAAGAAGAAAAGAAATCACATTTTCTTGTGGACTTTGGTTATAATTTCCTTGAAGCACTAATACCACTTCAATTCTGGTTAGTCTTTAATTGGTGGTGGCTTTTAACACTTTGTTGATAGTTTTCTACTACTCTCTTTTCCTAAAATAAGCAAGTTGTGATCTATCAGGGCACATTTAAATACCTGAGAGGGAGCCTTGTTGAGTGGAGGCTGTTCCTGGGGTGCTGCTAGTGAAAGATGACACTGTGGCAAATCCCCCAGGTAAGCTGAAGACTCGTGGTGTCATAAAAATAACTGCCTTTTAATTGGCCTGTTTGGTAACTGTTGGTTGTTTTCTTTCTTATCGGGCTTCCTTGCGAGGCAGTGTAGAACACTGGGAACGATTCACAGAGGAAATTCAGTCAGTGAGGTTTGACCCTCTGCCATTTATTTGCTTTGTCATTTAGGGAAAACCATTTAACCTCTCTATACTTCAGTATTCCAGTCTATAAAATGAGAGTGTCATGGCAGCCAAATGACCACAGAGCTTCCCTCCCTCTTTTCTTCTTGTTTTGTCTTTTCTTTTTCAGGGCCAACTGGCCAGGCAAGTGGTGCCAAAAGCAACCAGTTTAAGGACGGAAGCTTCTAGCCCAAATGCTGCCCCTTCCACTGTTAAGACTTACTGGTGCCACCATGTGACCCATTGCTGGGCTTCAGTGCAATCACAGCTCCCATGGCATGCCTCTTTCTCCCTATGAGAGGGTCCTTGTGAGAAGTAGAAAAGTTCCTTTTTAAAGTTTCCTTGCTTGTTAAAGAATAAGTGCATTAATAACTTTGATAAGCCCTATCCTATGTAGCTGTTAGACCCGCCATGCTTACAGGCACGTAGTACATTCTATGTCCTTGTATTTTAACCAAAGTATCTGTGCTGGTCGTGCTCACAGGCATGTCCCAGCTCTCCATTGCTTTTACCTATTCAGAAAAGTTTTAAGTTGTTAGCCAATCAGGTTTTAGTTTAGATTGTGAAGTCTGGCTCCAGCCAATGGAGATCAGACACAGCAGTAAGGATGACCCCAAATGCATAAGGGGGATAAATTTGTCTGTTTTCCTTTGTTCATTGTACTCTTGTGGCATGATGGCTAGCTAGAGTACCCTTCCTGCAGTCCAGGAAGTAAAAATTGTGTTGCTGAAAGATCCTTTGTCTCAGTGCTAATTTTTCTTTGTGGCACCAAGCATCTATTTCCAACAGTCCCATACCTCTGCTCTAGCTAGCATCAGCCTCAAAGCACCTGCAGAACTCCCAAACATAAGAGGCAGCTTCAAGGTCCCCAGTGTTTGCACACACCGTGCCCACCACGTAGAGCACTTTCCCCCTCTTTGTCCATCCTGCAAACCCCTTTGATGATTTCAAGAAAATTCAACACAAGCCCCACCTCTTCTACGAAGCCTACCCTGATCAATGCTCTTTCATGGCAGACTCGACCCCTTCCCTGCCAAGCCTTAGGAATAATGTCCAATCATTGGTGCCATAAACCTCTATTAAGCTTTCTTGCCAACACGTCTGTTTCTAATTAAAAGTTGGTGAGATCCTTATGGAGAAGGACCTTGCATTATTCAGCATGTATCTCCGGCATCTAACACAGTGCCTGGCAGAGAGATGTTTGGAAAAAGTTTGTTAAATAAATTAATGAATGAATAAATTAATATTAGGCTGACATTAATGAATAGCAGGGTGTACTGAGTTGAATAGGATCCCCTTAAAATTCATGTCCACCCAGAACCTATGAATGTTTCTTTATTTGGAAATAGAATCCTTACAGATATATTTTTAAATTTAATTTTATTTTACGTTCTGGGATACATGTGCATGATGTGCAGGTTTGTTCCATAAGTAAATGTGTGCCATGGTGGTTTGCTGCACCTATCAACCCATCACTTAGGTATTAAACCCAGCATGCATTAGCTATTTATTCTGATGCTTTCCCTCTACAGATGTAATTAAGTTAAAATGAAATCATATGGGATAGTGGTGAGCTTTAATCCAGTGACTGGAGTCCTTGTAGAAGGAGGGAAATCTGAACCCAGACAGAGGAAAGAGAGCCACATGAGGGCAGAGGCTGAGACTGGAGTTACGTCACCACAAGCCAAGAAGTGCCAAGCACTGCTGACAGCCACCACAAGCTAGGAGAGGCAAGGAAGGGGTCTGCCCTGGAGCCTTTAGGGGGAGTGTGGCCCTGCCAACAACTTGATTTTGGACTTGTGGCTCCAAAACTGTGAACAAGAATAAATTCCTGTTAGTTTTTTTGTCGTTATTGTTGTTGTTGTTTTGAGATGGAGTCTCCTCTGCCGCCCACGCTGGAGTGCATTGGTGCTATCTCTGCTCACTGCAACCTCCACCTCCCAGGTTTAAGTGATTCTCTTGCCTCAGCCTCCCGAGCAGCTGGTATTACAGGTGTGCACCACCTGCCTGGCTAATATTTGTAGTTTTAGTAGAGCCAGGGTTTCACCATGTTGGTCAGGCTGGTCTCGAACTCCTGACCTCAAATGATCCACCCGCCTTGGCCTCCCAAAGTGATGGGATTACAGGCATGAGTCACCGAGCGCGGCCCAATCCTATTGTCCAGTTTGTGATAGTTTGTTTCTCCAGCGCCAAGAAACTAACACCTAGGGAAAGGGCATGCAGATGTGTGGAATGAAAGTCTTCTCCATTATAGCTCCCTCTGACTGAATGGACTCCCCACCACATCTTTTCTCTGAGTTCCACTCTCACTCACTCACTCACATTTGCTTTTCCATTTTTCGTCTTCATGAATAACTCTCAACACCTTTCCACATTCCCCCACACCATGCATATCTTCCCAAACTCTCCTTAATACCCAGTCATTCAATAAAGACTTACAGAGCCCAGGGTCACACAGAAGAGAATAAGATTGGCTTTCCCTGGAGAGTTTCTAGCTTAGGAAGATTTTATTTCATGGATATCTCACAACATCCCCATGAGGTATTTATGTTTATAATTAGCTCCATTTTAAAGTTGAGAAACTTGAAACTCACATTAATTGATTTCATTCTCTCAGGTCACATGAATAATAAAAAGCAGAGCTGGTTCCCAAACCCAAGTCTGTCTTACATCTAAAGTCCAACCTTTCCCTGTTTCCCCTATAGCACTCAGCCTGGACTGTCCCACCAGCCCAGCAGGGAAACATCCAGGGAGAAGATGGGATGGATGGTCAGGAACACCTCTCTGTTATTCAAATTTCCTCCTTCTATGTTAAAGCTGAGGAGACAGCACAGACTTCAGGACACATTTGGACCAAATTCTGGCATCCTCATAGGTGCTCTTGGACATGTTACTTAATCTTCTTGAACTTTCAATTCTCTCTTTGGACAATAACTACCTCCTGGGGATATTGTGGGAATTCAATGAGTTATGACATACAAAACTTGTGTTACGGAATGTAGTAAGAACTCAATAAATGTTAGCTCTGTTACTATGACTGCTAGCTCTCTAGTATCATCATTAATTATTATTTTTCTCAACTTCCAATTCCAGTTCCCCTTCTCCACCCTCATCTTCCTCTAGCCAATGCATCATACACACCATCCTGAGAAAATCCGGCATTCTGAGTCCCAGCCCATCCAGTGCCCAGCTCCAGGCAGATGTATTATTCGGAACTATGTGACATTGCATATATAAAATTGTTTCTGACTTACAAAAATGAAACTTTCATATAGTTTGATCTAATAGATGCCAACTCCTTTTGTCCTTAAAATGGAAAGACATAAACAAAGGTATCATGCTAGCCTCATAAAAGAGAAAGTCTTAAGTGATTTTTTAAAACTTATATCCAGCTGGAAAGAGCTATGGAGGTGTATGCCTCTTGCAGTTTCTCTGGCATGGAAGAAGTAGGAGCCCAGGAACTGGAGTCCCTCCGGAGGCAATGGGCCCCAGAGCCCACCTCTATGATGTGAGGCAAGATGGGGAGTGACGAGTGAGCCCACTTTCCACCTCTGTGTGCAGGCAAAGAGTCTCCAGTGGACTTTGGTCCTGAACACAATAGTGAGCACTTTGGCTTCTAAAGAATAAGGAGGAGTATTCTTGACAGATCGTAAGACAGAGAACAAGAGGAGCTGTTCTCAGAACATCCAAGCTGTTCTCTTCAGCTCCCTTAAGGGGAGCCTTCAGATTGACTTAGGGCAGGTGGGCAGGGCCGCTGTCTGAAGCTCTTAACTCATCTCCTTTGAAGCCTTGCTCAGATCTGCTCCTTCTTCCAGAAAGCCCCGCCTGCCTCCCTCCCCTGTGTTAACACCTCATTAGCACCCTGCCAGCAAGGAAATCTATTTAAACAGCTCTTGCTGACACAGTACACCTCCCCTTTGCATGGAGGATGGTCTTTCAGCCCCTTTCTGATGGCACAGTTGAGCATGGGCCCTGCCTGCCTCATCTCCAAGATGCCTGCTCTGTGATCTCACTCTGCCCAAGATCTGTCAGTGCCACTGTCTCCCACACCTGCCAGCACTTGGTGGGGGCAGGAGCCTCTTAGGGTCAGGCTGCACGTGATCCTAGCAATCTTAGTCTCCTTCTTGGATTTTTGTCTGTACACATAGATGCGGAAGGACCACCTTCTCCATGTGCTACTAAGGGACTCCAGGGGTGTTCATTCCATCAGCAAAACCCATTCCCCCCCGATTTGGATGACTGCATTTCTAGGAGCTACTGAAACACAGTATATATGGTAAATATGATCATAGAACCACTAGCAGTCATTGACTCTTTGCCTTTCTTCGGTCTATTCATACAAATGACTTCCATACATGTGACTCTATTTGGGGTTTGCTCTGGTCTCAGTTTCTTTTGTTGTGGGAGGTATTAGGATCGTAGGGTTAGATGGGAATTGGCAAGCATTGATCCAGAAAGAGAGTATCTGCAATGGCAACTCTCAGAAGCTTGTGACTTTAAGAGAAGAACCCTGTAATCTTAGAGTAGCTGGAAAGTGTGAAGTATTTGTGTATACGCTGGAGGATAGCAAAAAAGAAAAAAAAAAGAAGTATACAACGAGGACTACCAGAGCTTGATGAAATATTTTCAATCTTTGGTCCTATGAGGCATCCGTCAGCAATGTTAGAGTTTGGACCATGTAGTAGACTTTTGGACCCCACATAGCCATGGCCCCTTCTAAGTGAAATGCCCACTCAAGGGTCAGGCTTGGGCAGCCATATTGTGTCACATGTCCCTTTCCCTTAACACAGCTGACAGTATCAGGGTGATCACTTAACCAGGGTGTTCCTTCCATAGACGTGTCACGAAAAGGTAACATGAGACTATTATTAGGTGAGTGAAAAGTAGTTACGGTTTTTACATTGTTGGACTTTGCCATTTGATACTGGAATACATTCCTAAATAAACGTGGTTATGTTATACATCATTTTAATGGGCATTTCTTGTTTTATGGTTTTTTGCTAATGACTTATGACTTGCTGTTTATTTTTTGTTTATTTTAGACTATGGAAATGATGTTAGCCAAGAAGCAAATTCAAGCGATTTTCTTATTAAATTCAAAATGGGTCATTCAAAGTCAAAGCAACGGCGACAATTCACATCAACAATGCATTTGGACCAGGTACTGCTATTGAACCTACAGTGCAATGGTGGTTCAAGAAGTTTTGCAAAGGAGATGAGAGCCTTGAAGATGAGGAGCTAGTAGCCGGCCATCGGAAATTGACAACTACCAGTGGACAGAAATCATCAAAGCTGATGTTCTTACAACTACAGGAGTTTCCAAAGAGCTCAAGTCAACCATTCTATGGTCATTCAGCATTTGAGGCAAATCGGAAAAGTAAGAAGCTCGATAACTGGGCACTCATGAGCTGAGCAAACATTTTTTTTTAAATTGTCATTTTGAAGTGTTATCTTCTCTTATTCCACAGAACAGCAACGAACCATTTGTTGATTAGATTGTGACGTGTGACAAAAAGTAGATTTTGTAGACAAACGACGATGACCAGCTCAGTGGTTGGACCGAGAAAATGCTCCAAAGCACTTTCTAAAGCCAAACTTGCAAGAAAAAAACGTCATGGCCACTGCTTGCTGGTCTGCTGCCTGTCTGATCCACTACAGCTTTCTGAATCCCAGTGAAACCATTACATCTGATAAGTACGCTCAGCAAATTGACGAGATGCACCAAAAACTGCAACGCTTGCAGCTGGCCTTGGTCAACAGACGGGGCCCAATTCTTCTCCATGACAACGCCTGACCACACACCACACAACCAATGCTTCAAAAGTTTAACGAATTGGGCTACGAAGTTCTGCCTCGTCTGCCGTATTCACCTGCCCCCTTGCCAACCCACTACCACTTCTTCAAGCGTCTCGACAGCCTTTTGCAGCAGAAACGCTTCCACAACCAGCAGGATGCAGAAAATGCTTCCCAACAGTTTGTCAAATCCCAAAGCACGAATTTTTACGCTATTGAAATAAACAAACCTATTTCTCATTGGCAAAAATGTGTTGATTGTAGTGGTTTCTGTTTGATTAATAAAGATGTGTTTGAGCCCAGTTATAATGATCTAAAATTCATGACCCAAAACCACAATTACTTTTGCACCAACCATTTTGTTGTCCAGTTGAGACGCACAGAAAGATGGAATAAACAGCAGCAAACAGTATGAGTACACGAGCCATGGAAATATAGCTGGATACAGGCAAGCTGTGTGTAAGCCAAATTTATGAGCAACTGGAATGATGACAAGTACACAGAGGAGGCTGTGGAGAGAATGGAGCAGATGCCCAGAGAGGAGCAGAGGTACCATGAGAAAAGGAGAAGAGAGAAGGAGAGGAAAGAAGGCGGTGAGTGAAGGGGTACCACACAACAGCCTCATGGGAAAGAAAGAGGAAAAGAAAAGCGCACGAGTGAGATTGAGAGAGAGAGAGAATGTAAAGCTGCTCCTCCCATCAATGGCAACTACTTAACTCATTTAGTTCTCACACATATGAGAACTTTGACAAGAGGGGCTTTGACAGCAAAGCCACTTTTCTGAAGTTACCTGAATGTCTTCTGTCCTTGCCACCAGAAGGCACCAGCTAAGGCAAACTGCTAGATGAACATGCCATTCTTCA
Organism: Ateles fusciceps; assembly: GCA_036589455.1. Lineage (NCBI taxonomy): Eukaryota > Metazoa > Chordata > Mammalia > Primates > Atelidae > Ateles > Ateles fusciceps. The sequence continues at coordinate 416,732 of JAZHEH010002724.1, read as the reverse complement.
ATATTCCTCAATGCTGATGTGCAAATGGAAAATTACAGGAAGTATTCAGTCTCATCCCACAGCCCCTCCTTTGACACCGTAGGGGCCAACGATGTTTCAGGATGCAGACCCTTCCAGACTTCAGACAGGGAAAGCATGCTTATATATACTGCATATTCCACAGCACCCTCGGCAGGGTCTAGGGCAGCACCCGTAATCAAATACGTAAATATTCCTGCAGTGCAATGTATGAATATTCACACTAAACAGATAACCTCACATCACATAAGGTCAAGTTTTGCAGCCGAGTGAGTTCAGATCAGGTCAGGTTTTGCCGCCAATTAAGCTATAAGAAAAGTTTCCATTTTCTGAGCTCTTTGGATTTCAGAATTGTAGATAAGGCATTCTGGGTCTATTCTATTTGCCAGGAAAGCATCAAACTTGCTATCTGTGCCTTTCTTTTAAACAAAAACAAGGAAGCTCCGTTGATGTCTGCTTGGGCAGTTGAAATGATGCCCACACAGGAAGGAGCCAGAGGGCCTTGGGGTGCAGCCAACACCCCTGCTGGCAGCACAGTCTCTGCTTGGGAGAGCTCTGGGTTCTGAGAACTGGCTGCCCATCCATGTGCACTCATCCACCTTGAGCTTCCTGCAGAAGACTGATTCCTTTTTCACAAGACTTGACAAATCTGCCCCCAACCCCCACCAGGGAACTGGCCAGAGTCATAGGTCCTGTGCCAAAGGACCTCATTAGCCCAGCCCACTGTGGGAACTTGAGCTCTGCTGGGGCTGCCTCAGCCTCCGTGGCCCCCAAGGCAATTGCTTTATTAGGTGTACTCACCTGCATGCATTTGCTAAGGAGGAAGGGCCTCATGGGGTAAGGAGCCCTTCCCCAGGGGCTCTGTCTTCCTGAACCTCCTCAGGAGAGAAGGCTGAGATCCAACTGGTTTGTTCTGATGGAGGAGCGATGCTTCAGCCAGTTGGGTCTGCGGATTCACCTTAATTCACCAAACCTTTAGCGACCACTTCTATTTGAGAAACCCTGGTCTAGACACTTTTGGGAGCCCACAGACAAATAAGAAATATGACATAGCCATTGTCCTGAAGGGAGGGAAAGGGAAGTAATGCAATTCTTTGTGGCTTCCTGAGTGCTAGAGACTTTGTATACGTTCACACACATAGCATGCATGGTACTCTGGAGAGCTCGGTGGGTGCATCTGACGTCACAGGGGCAACTTGCACAAATGACTAAACATGGGCAAACAGCCTGAATAGACATCTATGTAAAGAAGATACATGAATGGCCAACATGTATGTGAAAAGGTGCTTAGCATCACTAATCATCAGGGACATGGAAACCAAAACTACAATGAGATAGGACCTCACACCTGTTAGGACAGCTACTATCAAAAGAGAAGAGATAGCAAGCATTGGCAAGGGTGCAGAGCGAACCTTGTACACTGTTGGTGGGAATGCAGGTTGGTGCAGCCACTGGGGAAAACCAAACCGAGGTTCCTAAAGAAATTAAAAATAGTATGAACATATGCCCCAGCAATTCCTCTTCAGAATATATACCCAAAGGAATTAAAACCACCACCTCTTAGAGATACTTATACTTCCATGTTCATTGTAGCATTAGGGACAATAACCAAGATATGGAAACAACTGAAGTGTCGGTTGATGGATAAATGTATAAAGAATTTGCTGTGTGTGTGTGTGTGTGTGTGTGTGTGTGTTGTGTGTGTATGTGTGTCAGCCTTTAAAAAGAAGTAAATCCTGCTATTTGCAATGATGTGAAACTAGAGGACATTGTGCTAAGTGAAATAAGCCAGACACAGAAAGAAAAACAGTGATTAATTTACTTATGTCTAGAATCTAAAAACAATAAACCTAATAGAGAAGTGTGGTTACCAGGGGTGGGTGAGGGTCAGCGGATGAGGAAAATTGGAAGATGCAGATCGAAGGGTACAAAGTTGTAGTTATGTAGGATGAATAGGTTTAGAGATCTAGTGTACAGCAGGAGAACTATAGTTAATATTGTGTACTGGAAATTTCCTGTGAGCCTAGATGTTAGCAGATAAGGGAAGGGAAGGGGAGAAGAGGGGAGGGGAGGGGGGAGAGGGAGGGGAGGGGAGGGAAGGGAAGGGGAGGGGGAGGGAAGGGGAGGGAAGGGAGGGAAGGGAAGGGAAGGGAAGGGAAGGGAAGGGAAGGGAAATGAAGGGAAGGGAAGGGAAGGGAAGGGAAGAGAAGGGAAAGGAAGGGAGAGGAGAGGAAAGGAAAAATTAAAGGAAAGGGAAGGGAAGGGGGAGGGGAGGGGGTTGGAAGAGGAGGGGGAGGGGAGGGAAGGAAGGGAAAGGAAGAGAAGGAAGGGCGTGAAGGATGATAAACATCTAACAACAATTCAGCAGGGGTGATATTTCATCCCCATTTTACCGATGAGGAAATGGCGACTTTCAGAGGTTGTGGTCTGCCTGAAACTACAGAGTTGACATGTAGTAGAGCAGGAATCTAAACCATTTCCAACTTCCAAGTTCATGCATATCCAGAGAACTGTCTGAAAGAAAGAAAATCCTGGCTTGCAGAATATAAATAAATTACTGCATTTTCTTTTTTCCCTGATACATTAACTAAACCTGGTGTGTAGACTATTTCTTTAGGAGTTCCTAAATATGAAACATTACATATAAATTGATATGATTTTGTTTGGAATTTGAGCTCCTATTTGCTGATTTGTGGTATAAATGTTCACAGCTGAAAAAGAAATCATTTTTGTAGAAAAAAATGACTTCAATATTCGGCACAGTGTGGAAAGTCAATGATGCAAAATTAGTGGAAGTCAATTAGTGGGATTGAGTGATGTGAGTTGTTTCCCAAGAAACCATGGGATGGTTTCATCACTGATTAGTCCTATCAAGGAGTGGTGCTCCTTGCATGCATCTAATCTCATCCCATGAGGGCCAGGGAGCCCCTCATGCTGTTTTTCACATTGGTAGTGTGAGGAGGGCTAACTTCATATAGCATGGGTACTTGATGGACTCAGCAATTAGGATGTATTCCACAAAGCATTGGGTAGTGTCCAACAACTGGAGCACCCAGTGGCCACCTGCAGTCACTGTTGATGGAGAGCCTTCATGGGACCTACTGAAGAGCAGCTTCTCAGTCTCTGTGTCACAGTGACCACCCAATTCATGGCTTTGTGTCCAACTCACTCCCTAGAGCCAGGCACCCACAGGGCTGTTTTCCATGTCTCTCCTCTCCCCACCCCCTCTGAAATCTTCCAGGAGGACATGAGAATTAGTATCTTCTCTATCCCTACTCTATCCTTTTCCAGTCTATTGTTATGAAACACACTGTGCTCAGCCCTCTCATGACCTTCCATTTTGATCCTCCAGATCTTGTATTAGAAATTTAAGCGTTATTTTTTTTCTATGGCTCCCGTTTAAACCAACTCAATTCTTCTTGAAACAAATGAGATACCTCCAACTCACAGTGGTTTCCAAAGTGGGATGCAAGATTGTTCATTTGAGAGAAAAAATTAAAACTTCAGTATATTTTTTCAAAAATTAAAAAATTACACTTTATTAGTTTTGAATATATATGGATTGGCAGTAGTGCACTACACATATATCTGTTCCACTGACAGGGATGTGCAGTAGAAGAAATTCAGAAACTCCTGTTCTTAGTGATTGTAAAGGGTCCGTATATGTAAAATGTGGAAAAGAAATGAAGAATGAAAGATAAATATTTCAAGATAATATCTGCTTTCATTTATTTTTATACTTATCTCCTAGGAAGCCAACAACATTTTATAGCAGAAATAAAGCACTACAGCTCCTGACAGTCTAAGTAGTTATTAAGCCACCTTAAAAAGTATCCTGAGTCCAAGGTCACTGGGGGCTGTGTTAATTCAGCAATCTTCAAGGGGAGAGTGCAGGAGTAAGGTAGAAACTGTTGAAAAAGACCTGATTTGTAGGATTTGTTTTGTTTTTGTTTTTAAAGCACAACCCCTTCCATTCTGTGGCTCTGTAAAAGATTTCACTTTAATGTAATGACATTTTCTGGATTTATGGGTACGGATATGCATAATATTATGAAGAGACGAGCATGACCTTATGGGCAGACATGCTTATGGTTCATGGAATGATGTTCACCCTTATATTTGGTTTTGCTGGACTAGATTGCCTCAGCAGTTGCAGAGCAGGCTGAGTGTTAGGCATGAACCCCAACACGAACCCTGACCTCTGGTGTGTGCAGGAGTTGCTCTCAGGCCACCTAATTCTCTCCATCTTAATGTACACCCACATCACATGAAGACCTGCAGGCTTCTCATCAGGGAGAGAAGAATGTAATTTTCTCATTGTCCAATCCATTTCATTCTCAGCTGTGGGATTAAATTCATTATTTTCTGAAGTGTTGTCTCTGCATATAAATCATTTAAGTTTATGTTTTCGTTGCTGTGGCAACGGTGTGGCTAATTGCATTCCAAAATATCTTTCTCAATTTCAAAGCCATGATAAAAAGCCAGAGCACTTAAAGATGGGAGGCAGAACAGAGACAGAAGAGGTGGGAGGAAGGGAAAGTAAAATGACACATTCTCCAAGTTCTGAGGGCTCAGAACAACACCGCTGCTCCAACAGGCCAAACAAGAGCATGGGAACCGGCCAGTAACCAAGGGATTGCCTCTGAAACAAATATTAATAAAAGGTAGCCCAGGCTTCTTTGCAAAAGCACCTGCATCTTCTGACCCTGAAGTTCTTCTACCTCCCTCTTCTCATCCTGCCTGGCTAGTTCTCTTTGCCAAGCAGAGGCTGTATCTTTTCACCCAGAGGGGTCACCAGCAGTTAGTAGACACCTGTTCAATATAAGCTTCTTGGATGCATAAATGGTTGGATGGACTGGATGGATGGATGGATGGATGGATGGATGGATGGATGGATAAATGGATGGATGGATAAATAAATGGATGGATGGACTGGAAAAGAATTTCCAGGAGAAATGCAAAAGGAATCCAGTGTTAAGAGACTGTCCAGTGCTGGGCACTGTGCTGGGCATAACATCACAAACTCAAAGCAACCCTGCTAAGTAGGTGTGATTATTCCCTTGTCACAGTTGAGGAATCTTCAGACTTAGATTTAGGGAACTTGTCTAATGAAACTCTAGTTAAGTGGCAGATGCAAGGTGTATGCATATCTGTACAACTCCAAAGCCCACACACAATCTATGTTATCAATTGTATCTTTCTATGCCTCCAAATCCATCAGAAGCATAGAAACCATTGCACAATAATGTCTGAAAGTTAATATATTATTGATATAAAAGATCATGTAAAAAATGAAAATGTCAGAGTCAGATTTATATGTCTCCTGTGTCTTTTAAAAATTTTTAAATTTTAATTGCCAAATAATAATTATATACATTTATAGGTTTCATTGTGATATTTTGCTATATGAATACATTGTGGAATGATTACATCAAGCTAATTAATGTATTCATCACCTCACATGCTTACCTTTTGTAATGAAAACATTTAACTCTATTTTCTAGCAATTCTGAAATATTTGACACATTATTATTAATTACGGTCATTTTGCTGTGCATTAGATCTTGAAAACTTATTCCTTTGTGTAACTGGAACTCTGTACCCTCTGGTCAAATTCTCTCCATTGCCCACTCCATCCCCTACCTCAGCTTCTGGTCACCACCATTCTACTCTCTACTCCTACAAGTCTGATGTTTTTAGATTTTGCATATAAGTGAAATCATGGGATATCTATCTTTCTGTGCCTAGTTTAGATGTCCAATAGGTTTATTTTTTAAATGCTCAACATTGCTAATTATCGGGGGAAAGCAAATTGAAATCACAATGAGACATCATCTCACACCTGTGAAAATGGCTATTATCAAAGAGGCAACAGAAAGCAAGTATTGGTGAGGATGTGGAGGAAATGGAATCCTGCTACACTACTGGTTGGAATGTAAATTAGTACAGCCATTGTAGAGAAAGTATGGCAGTCCCTCAAAAAACAAATAGAATTATCGTATGATCCAGCAAATCCACTTCTGGATATATTCCCAAATGAATTGAAATCAGTATGTGGAAGAAATATCTTCACTATAATTACAACACTATTCACATTAGCCAAGACATCAGTGGATGAATAGACAAAGAAAATATGAAGTCATTTCCAAATTACTGTTTCACCTTAGACACTATTAACTAACACCCTACTAGGAGAAATGAAGAGATGTTTATGTTGTCTCTTACTGATTTTTGTTAATTACAGTATAATTTTATATTGCCAAATTTCATATTCTTTTGAATTTAAACCATTATTTCTACAAGAATTTAAATAACTGTTAGATTGTATTCAATATTTAAAAGTATTTATGACTAATCCCCACATATTCTCCTATCTTGGAGCTGTTTTCATGTTTTTGGTGGCGGTGGTGGGAAGAGGTAGAGTGAGAAGGGGTCACACGAACAGTGACCTGTCTGTCCTTTAACTTTGTATCCAATTTGCCTGGACTTACAAAATTCTTATGGCATGCGTTTTTTGTTTGTTCATCCTGTAGCCATTGTTTAACAGTCTTCTAGCACAAGGGGTTTAACTGGCACGTCCTTTTTTTTTGAGCCAGAGTCTTGCTCTGTCACCCAGGCTACAGTATAATGGCTCAGTCTTGGGTCACTGCAACCTCCACCTCCCAAGTTCAAGTGAGTCTCCTGCCTCAGCCTCCCAAGTGGCTGGGATTAGAGGTGCACGCCATCAGGCACAGCTAATTTTTGTATTTTTAATAGAGACAGGGTTTCGTCATGTTGGCAGGGCTGATTTTGAACTCCTGACCTCAGGTGATCCTCCTGCCTTGGCCTCCCAAAGTGCTGGGATTACAGGTGTGAGCCACTGTGCCCAGCCTTGCATGTCCTTTTTTAATGATAGTTGTTGGTTTAACTTTAGGATTAACAGATTTCATTTATAAGTTGAGTCCATTAGCCAACTTGATGGTGACATGAATTTGAATTTCAGAAAAGCTGCTTATGACATCCTTGTGGCACATTTTCTTTCTTTACTGTGAAAAAATACAAGACCAGACTAATTTTTATCCTGGGAGGGAGACTGGTTGCCTCAAAATTAAGGCATTCCTGGTTGCCTCAAATTCTTTATTATACACAATTTAATAATTTAGGCAGAAAATGTCTCTGTGTTCCTCTGGAATACACTTTAATATTTGCACATACAAATTCAATTCTTCTGAAATTTGAGGATAATTTTCTTCGATTGCATCTTCAAATATTGCTTCTATTCTATTTGTTTGTTTACCTTCTTAAAGAGTGTCAATTAACCTGAGTTGAATTATCTGTGAAATCCATATCCATTCCCTCTCTAGTTGATTTAAACGCCTTTCCTTTGTGTACATGGTAGTCTCTTCAAGCTCCTTCTCTGTGTCAGTGATTTCATTTTTGACCACGTCTCTTATGTTTTTTGCTGTTTTTTATTTGTTAGTCAGGAAAGGATATTGTCATTGGTCTTTAATTTGCTTTCTTAATTTCTTATGATCATTTTTTCTCAGTCTGGTTAAAATCTGATTATAAAGCCTGTTTTATTAAATTTCTATCATTATTTTGTTCTATATCTTCAACGACTCTTAGAGAATTTTCTTCCTTTTTTCTCTTCCAGATTCTGTTCTGTAAATGCATTTTAAATGCTGTGTTCCTTCTTTTCACCGAACTATCTATTCATCCATCATTTCTCTGTTTCTCTTTATTGTATAATCCATATTATATATAACAAAACTATATAATATATATAATAGAATATTATATTCGTTGTTATATTTCTTTTGTTAGCTCTTTCTTTTTTTTCCTCCTCAGTAAGATCAAAGTTTTTTCTTAACATGAGCAATTGGGTCCAAATCTTCCGTTTATTCTGATTCATAGTGGGTGAATTCTCTTTGACATTCTTCCCATCTTAACTGAAACATTTATGTCTTAGCAGAAGTTTGAGGGTTGAGTATTGTGTGCCATCAATTTTTCTGTGGTCTAAGCAAATCTGGAAAGGAAAGAGGGACTGCCCAGCGGGGGCCAGAATTCTAGAGGACTTGGCTTGGTACAAATGTCCTTTGACGGACTGTTTGGCTGATATCCCAGCCATGAACTGGATCTACTAGAGGTGTGCTTGGATCTGTCCCCAGACAGATTGGAGCCATGGGACCAAGGGGGAGCTCTCACCAACACTGCAGCCTTTGATGAGAGCCTCACAAAGTCAGCAGGGCCCTCTACACTAGAGGATTTGCCTTCAGCTTTCCTGTGTTCCCTCAAGCCACTTCTTCGCAAATCTCAGCTGTTTTTATTTTTATTTTTATTTCCAATTGGCATTCTTTCCCCAGCATTACTTCTAAGGGCTGAGGAGAGGAACAGAGACCATAACAACTCCACCAGAGTTTATAGTGTTATAACTACCACTCTGGGAGTTTATAACATAAAGTTATACCCTAGACCTTATTTTTTTTTCCTGCTAGTAAGTTGTTTTCAGATTCTTTTTCTTTTTAGAGGGAGATTCCTTGTCTGGACTTAATTTCACTATTCTTGTATCAGAAAGTGTGTAAACCTGGGCATGAAACCCAGCTCCAACTCTTACAGCAGTGGTTCTCAGCTCAACTGGGGCCAATTTTGATGATGTCCAGGGACGTTTTATTCGTCATGGCTAGGGGGCGCTACTGGCATCTCGCAGGTAGAGGCCAAGGATGCTGTGCCAGACAATGGCAGGGTCTGGTGCCAAACCACACACTCACAGGACAGCTCCCCAGAACAAAGAACTATCTTGTACCAAGTGTCCATAATGCCAAGATTGAGAGACTCCACCTTCGAAGCTGAGTAGATTTGGGCAATTCTTTTAACCTCCTTGAGCTTTAATGAGTTTGTCTTTAAAATGAGTGTAATAATGTCTGTCTTAGGCAGTTGATAGATGGTAGAGTTTTAATGTTAATAATAGTCATAATAACATAATGATAATGCCTCTATTATTATCATCCCTGGAACTATTATTAGTAGTAAAACTGTAATTTTTTTGAACAGCTGTGTTAATGCAAGCAATTTCCTCATCTATTCTAACCTCAAATTATTGCAAAGTTAAGTTTACTTTGGGGGCAATATTGTCTTTCACTGACTCCTACTGTTTCATCTGTTTTTGCTTGGGTTTGTTGTCAACATTGCCCTGCTCACCATTTTTATTTTTATGATGAATCCTTGACCCTTCATGGGAAAAGTAGCATCTTCTCACCTTTTTTTAAAATTGTAAGCATGTATTTTGCCTACTTTTATGTAAATGTCTCATATTACACACGTCCTCCAAACACAAAGAATTTGATATGTGCATTGGATTAGAGGAGCCCTGGTAATGAGTATGTCCTTGAAGGTGTGAAATGAAAGGCTTCAGTGTTTTGCCTTGTTTTATTGGTAAAGAGTGGCCATGGTTAAAATACACCCAGTGTTGGTTGTCTGCTGTCCATTCGTTCATTCAGCTTGGTAGTACAGAATATCACCTTGCTATCCTCCTATCTGGCAATCAGTAAAGTGGACGGTATAAAATATTTGCCCAGGAAGAGGAATGAGACGAAAGTGGTACTTTCCAGACTCTTTATCCTTGCACTCAAGGTCTCAGGGCATTATGACCATGACTCAGGGCTTGGGGAAAAGTTCTCTATTTCTGGCCTGTGAAGATACCACATGGGAGGGCAATGGTGGCCCTGACTTTAGAGTCCCTTGCTTTGCAAGTTCATCTAACTAACCCCGACCTGACTGCCCTCAGAAGTCTTTGGGGAAACTTAATGTATATACAATCATGTTTCAGTATATATGTGTCTGTAAGTCCTTGTGAATTTACAAAAGCAGCAGAGCACTGTAAAATAGCATGGACTTCAGAGTCAGATGAACCTAGGTTCGTATTTCATCTCTGCCATTTATGAGCTTGTGTCATCAGGCGAGTCAATTAATCTCTTTGAAATTCAGTTTTCTCATTTGGAAAATGGGTTTAATAAAGTCCACCTAAGCAACAAGGAGATGACCCTAAAATGGCAGATTACCCTCTTCTATGTCTCTTTCTATTGCTCAAATATTAACAGAGGACAAATTTGTACTTTTGTAAAATATATGCTAGCTTTAAAGCTCTGGGAGCCACCATTATTTCTGGATCTATTTAGTGGCTGTTAGTGATCTTCTCTTTGTGTGAACAGTTAGAGACAAATAACCATGACCAGGCTGGGGGAAGATGGGGAGAGATGGATTGAATTTGGTCCATGTGTGGAAGCCGAGGTTTTTATTGTTTGATTTAATGAATCTTAAAAGAGCTTGGCCTTGGGAGGCACAAATCAATAATGTAATGTCAGTGCTGTCATTGGCTCACCAGGTCTCCTTCATTCAGAAAAAGCCTCCCAGAGAGTATCCAAGCCCGTCAGGGACACATTTAATTCTCAGTGAAAGGATAGGTCACTCTCAATAAGATAAGAAGAATGATGATTATTATATGTTGATGACATGATGAGGAGGAGGAGGAGGATTAAGACAATTGATGATGATAATAATGATGATGATGGTGATGATGACACATGATTTCTACCATTTATTCAGGGCCTATCAAGTGCAAGACCCTGCACTAGATACTTTGTTCATGTCTTCACATGACCCTGTGTTATAACAACAGACCATAGATAGGACTATATATTTTTATAAATGAGAAAACTGAGACCCTCAGAAGTTAAATGACTTGCCCAAGGTCCCCAGTGGATGACAAGGATGTTGGGATAATGAGAGCTATATTTTTTCCTAGTTGTTTGGGGGAATAAAGAAATGCTGTAGAAGTCAGAGTTTTCCTTTAAACGTTCTCAGAGGGAATGCCAAGTAGAAACAAAATTTGCTTTGTGGTCAGAGAGACATAAGATTAAATTTTGTCCTTGACTCATACTTGCTTTGTGTCCTTTGGGAAGGAAATTAATCTTTTTGAGACTTAGGCTCTTCAAACCCCAGTTTTCTCACCTGGCAAAGTAAAGACAAAAATATGTAACTCACGGGGACTGATGATGATGAAGGTTTATTGAGGTGCCCACCTGGTGCATGGGAGGTGCTTAATGAATGTTATTTTCTTCCTCTAGGACTGATGAGGGGCTGGGCTGTATCAGCCCTGCAGCACTGGACTATAGGAGTTGGTGCACACAAGGCTGACTGAGAGTGACAGAGGGGGGTCGTAACACTAGTTGATGGCACTGGAAAAAAACTCACAAACAATATGATGGCCTCATTTCTCTAGAGAAAATGTAAAACTTTTATGAGCAATATGTAGCCCATGTTTAAAAAACATGATTCTTCTCAAAAACATTTTATGGTCAATCATTTCTAGATGAAAGGCCCTACATTCATAGGGTGAGAAAAAATACATTCAGAACTCTCCTGGGGTCTTTTATCCAACCTTTGGCTAAGTGATTATTTTGCTTTATCTATGGGCTAGAACAGAAGGAATAAGGAAAAGGACATGGTATCCATCATCCAGGCAAAAACTGGCATGTCACACTCTACCCCTCCAGACCTCTTCTAAATGGTCACACACACACACACACACACCACTTTCTGAGTTACTCTTTGCCGATTACTTCCACTGGTTCTGAATCACAAGTTATCCATCATAGGTGACCGTATCTCTAACATAAAGAGGACTGTCTGTCAAAAGACACAAGAGGATTTTTACAATAGTAAAATATCTCTAGGGGTGACAGGGCCCTAGCTTCAACCTCACAGGCACAATGAAGAGCTCAGAGTCCAGCTCATCCCAAAAAAGGACCGAGTCCCCGATGAGCATCCCATCAGTAAATACTGGAGCAGATGCCAGGAAATTCCAATCAAAAGAATTTATAATGTGAAGTCAGATATTATATAGTGAGAAATAAATAAATAGAAATTGTCAGTCAAACTCCTGGCAGCTGGGGCCAGCATCAGAGGCAGTAAATGAACTAACTCCATAAACCACATTTATGATCGGCCCCATTGACCATAACTCTGCCAGTGGGGCTTTCCATTATGTAGCAGAACGCACTGGCTTGTTGCATCTCACAGAGGTGGAAAACGAGCAGGGCCAGTGTGTCCCTGGAGCAGTGACTTAAGGGTGTCAGACCATGATTGAGACATTTCCCTGATTTCTAAGTCAGTACATGCATGGGACTTGGGAGAAGAGTTCTGGCTTCCCACCTAGAGTGAAATTCAGCAGAAGGCAAAGACTCTCACTGAACTCTGATTAGGTGTTATCTCAAAACCCTAGCACTTGCCATGCACAGCCCAAGGTCACAGTGGGTTAGAACTTGGCTCTGTTCTGGGAGAAGCCCAGGGAAGTCTCTTCATCCAACACTCTTCTCTTAGTCAACACCCAAGTCATGGACAAAAATACTGCCCCTCCTTTTGCATCTTATATGCTTGCTTAGCACCCTACTCCTTTGTCTTCTGTTCAGTGTGAGATTCCCAGTATGAGGCAGGGATGGAGATGGTGTGTAGAGAGGGGAACCTAAAATGCTTTTACATCTTCAGGCTCCAGCATGCTGTGCCACATCTACCTTAAAGGCGCTCCTAAACTGATTGATTACACAAATGAATTAATGGATAAATGAGTGAATGAATAAGCAGATAAATGATTATCCAAAAAGAGATATGTCTTCCAAACTGCATCTCTGCTCTGTTTTCCTCAGCTTAAAACCTTCCACTCTTGTTTTAGACAGGAGCTTCTGCACCTTCTTCCTTCCACCACCTCTTTCCATTGTATCTTTGTATTTGTCAGCTAAGACCACCCCTCTTGAGTGACAAGAGGGGTGGTGAATGTTTTCAACATTCTGATGAGAAAAGGACTGTGACTAGGACACTCATAGAGATCAACTTACTTACTTCAAGGCAGGACTTTCTCCTGAGCCTTGAGTATCTGGCAATTACATGTAGTCAGAAGATGGCCTTATCCGGCAAACTCTCTCAGACCATGCCATCCAGCTTTTCTTAGTAAGACTGAGACTCCTACGGAATTTTCTAAAGAAGCTGCCTCTCAATATTTAACTGTTTTAAAGTCATTCTTTGGCTCTTGAAGCTCATCAGCAAGTGGCAAGCAGGGCAGTAATTAGATCCTCTGCTGAGCCTGAATTGGAAATTTGAATAATTCAGAACATTCGTGATATGGGAAAAGAGAAGTTAAAATAGAACATCTCCCTAGTTAATAGCTAAGTAATTTTGAGCATCCCAACAGGAGCAAAGAACAGGGCATGGCCTTATGCAAGGAGCCCACCGTGCCTTGAAATACTAAGGAAAACTGTCCTGAGAAGATTAAGCAGTGTTTTGGGGAGCTTACTTCTATATCTACCCAAGGTCCTTACCAGGAGTTACCTACCATTCCTGTAATTCTAGAATTTTGGGAGGCAAAGGCAGGAAGATAGCTTGAGGCCAGGAGTTTGAGGCCAGCCTGGGCAACATAGTGAGACTTCATCCCTACAAAAAGTTAAAAAAAAAAAAAGATATTAGCCAGGTGTGACGGCATGCACCTGTGGTCCTAGCTACTCAGGAGGCTGAGGCAGGGAGTTTGAACCTGGGAGTTTGAGGCTGCAGTGAACTATGATTGTGCCACTGTACTCCAGGCTGGGCAATAGGGTGGAGACTCTGTTTCTTAAAAAATAAATTTTAATCAAACTTAATTATTAACTTTTTTAAAAGAGTGACCCCTACCTCAGACATCAACTTTTGGATTAATTTGCACCTCTTTTCTGTGTCAAGTGAACACCTTCTTGGCATTTCTGCTCTCAGTATCATCATGAACAGACTCCAGGTTCACTCCCAGCAATGGCTAGTTGCTATTTCTAAAGTATCCTCTTTAAACCATACGTTTTTGTGTCACCACTGAGATGCTGATGTTTTACGACCAGGTGATCTTTATAAGATCATTTTACTAGCCACGCTCTCCAGCACTGGGAGATGCTTTTATTTGGGGACGTTGTCCCAGTTCTTATTGATCTGAGAATCCTAGCCATAGGCAGGTAGTTGAATAAGATTGTCAATCAAGGACTTTCCAGACATAGGAGGACATAATGTGATCCAGTTCTTGGATTGTCATCTCAAATTAAATGTCAAATAATGAGTAACAAGGGCATAAGGACAATCTAAGGTGAAGTTGCAGGCCTCCACAGCCTCCTTGGCCTTTGTGTCTTGTAGAAAGGGCTTCCTGCAGAAGGCTGAGTTTGAGGCTATGCGGGGTGGACCAGAGGTCTCTAACAGCACTGTGTTCTCAAGCCATCACTGGAGTACACTATGTAAAGGTCAAGCCTTAGGCATAGATGTCAGAGGCCATTCAAACGCCTACCTTGAGAAACACCTATTTTGCCTTCAAGCAGCCTAATTCTGCTCTAGCTGGCTGTCATAGGAAGCCACTAATGCAAAGGTAGCCACATTCTGGGGAGAAGAGATATTTCCTTCATAATGAACATACTGTCAGGCTGTTCAGGATTTTAGATCTTGAGTGCTTCCATGAGTGAGATGAAGAGGTGGCATAATGACAGCACTTTGAATGTTGTACAAATAATCTGGGGCTTAGAGCATGAAAAATCCAGTGCACTGCAGCAAATATCCATTAAATGTGTACTGTGTTTATAGAATTGTAACAAAGAACATTCACTTTTGCCGACCAACTTAATGCAAGTTCTATTTACTCAACAAAAGGAATTTATATACTGGAGACCTATATCCCAGGCCTACAAAAGGTCTACTTATGAGCTTATAATGTATGTAACCATGTGGGCCAGGTGGAAAATATGTTGGAACAATTGAAAACAAAGGTTTCTCTCCCTTAGGTCTGCCGGCATCTTTCACAGGGACATCACCTTTAAAAGAGGGTTTGGATTTCTTCTCACACAGATCCAAAGGATTTAATCACACACAAATTACACATCTTTAAGTGTTATGAACCAATATTTAAGGGATGAAAACATTTTTTATCTATAGAGATGAAGAAGGTATTTCTATCGCTGTCTAAACCCCAAATGTAGTATTCTCAGCGACGGGCTTTGAAGAGAAATGTGCTAAAGAAAAGCAGCAAGTTTGCCACGTGGGACAGCCCAGTTGCTGGTCTAGAAAGGCCTGGAGCATGACTGGGGCCTCTAATATTTTCTGAATTTGATTCTTCCTTTAATACTGTGTGGCAAGATGTAAAAGCTTAAGCCGGTGTTTCTCAAGTACAGCAATTTTTTCCCCCCAGGAAGCATTTGGCAATGTTTGGAGGCATTTTTGGTCTTCACACAGTAGTGGGGTGGGGTGGAGGAGGCAGGAAGGACTGCTAATGCACTAATAAAAATGCTGATGAATATCATACAATGCACAGAAAAGCCCCCCCTCCCCGCCACAACAAAGAATTACTTAGTCTGAAATGTCAACAGTGCCATAATGGAAAAACTCTGTTTAAACCTTTCTACATCTCCACTGAACTCTTGTTAGTGGAACTGCAACCTGTGCCTCCTGTCTCTCACACTTTCTCCTAGAACCCATCAATGTTTCTGAAAAAAGTTAATGAAAATTAGCAGTGAAATATTATTAGAGAAAACACATTATATGACATAAAGCAGAAAATATGTAGACAAAGAGAGGGAAACTGGAATGAAAAGAGAAGAGAGGGAGGAGTTTTAAATTAATTATGCTAAAGGATAATAAAATCTTTGGGGTAAATGGATATTCAAGAGAACACATTTTATCCCACTTTCAGAACTTACTCAAATGATTATAATTGAGAAGTTGAATATCAACGTATCTGGAGTAACAGGATATCACCAAGACACAGAGTTGGACATATTCAATCTTTTCCTTGGGACCCAGTCTCAAATCATAATTGCATGTATGTTCCCCTTACAACACTCATTTCCATCCAATGTTGAACTTATAGGCTACCTTAAAAATTGTGCAATCCACTTTTACTCTCAGGAAAGCAAGTTTCAAGCTCTCGAGATGATCCTAGATCTCATGACCTTGGCACACATTCGGACTTTCCCAAACTTTCAAACTACCTTTAAATTCAACATGCTTTTCTACCACATAATGAATCCAAATAAAACAAGGACATTGTTGTTTTATACTTTATTTGAGAAGAGACCCTACATAAACTATGTCAGGAGGATACAGTTCTACACACAATTTCATCAATCAGTAAATGGAGTTGTTAACATAACATTGAAGATGTGGTACTATGAGAAAGACAGACACATGACCAAGGAGTATTTACAACTCTCACATATGATATATTTATATTGAAGATGGATATATACATATATACATGTACATGTGCATATACATACATATGTCCATACATACACACACATATATACATATATATGTATAAAATGCTTTTAAACAAAAACCGAGGAAAGAGTTCACCTTCCTGTAGCAATTAACCATTTGAAAGTGAAGAATGGTTGATTTTTATTAGGGTCATGGTGTTAAACCTCCGCCCCCACATTTAATTTCAACACCCATAGATTCCGATGAAGACACGTGTTTGCCTTGGGATGGAAGCATGAGGGTGAAGAATGGGGTGATGGGTATGGGGCTGAGACTGAGGGACATGAACGATGGGAGAAACAACCTTTGGTGATACCATTAAATCAGCCTTTTGTATTAAACATAAATTATTAATACAGTTTAAAAAAATAATTTTCTGCTTTCTTTTGAGGTCGGGGAGGAAGGAAGGGGGGTCATGAAGAATAGAGAAGGGGTGGGCACTTGCCGTTTCAACATATACCTTAATATCAACTGAGAACACACCCCTCTAACCTGTGGCCATCTTATCAAGTTGGATTTTTTTTTTTTTATAAAGGACACCTTCACATAGAGTTTTACTTAGACAAGAAATCTCTTCTCCAAAGGCAAATGCAGTCATCATTTTAACTAAATTGATCCTCTAAAACTTGCCAGGATGCAAATAAAATTAGCATAACCAATGCATTCATCTGTCATAAAGGAAAAGAATGAAGGGAACAGCACCTCAAGGAGGAGATACAGTTAGTAAAACACAGTTCTACTAAAGCCTCAGTCATTCATGCTAAGTTATCAACTATGGGATCCAAATGATGGGAAGCAATCATGATCAGCACTTTCCAGAGAGGCCTGGGAGAAAAGCAAACAAGCATCACGTAGGAATGTTTCTAAGTCATAAAATACAAATAAGGAACGATCAATTGGGATTAAAATAAAGGACATAAGATCCAGTTGAACACACCTCAACTCTGCTGTGGTCAAGGTCTCCACCCATAAATGATGACTTGGTAATATTGTATCCATTGTCAAACTTTCCTCAATTCAAGCCACACTGTTGTTGCTGCTGCTGCTGTTTTTTTTTTTTTCAAAACCTGTAAAATTAGCTTGGCCTCAGAACGGGTGTGCACAGGTATCAGGTGTGCCACATACCACACGTACCATGTTCAGCAGTTGCCGTAATCCAGCTAACCCTTCCAATCACCAATATATTTATACAAACATTGGGAAACACACACAAGCACATGGGGTCAGACAAGATATAGTAACTTTACATATACTTAGTACAGAAGCTTAGGGACGGGGGATGGAAATCAGTTACAACAGTACCTAAACTTCATTGGGAAAATTCCTCTCAGGGAATGTAATATCCTAGTAATGCACTGAAGTAGGTACCAGCTGATTTTCCAGATATTGAAAGTTTGCTGCACAACATCAGCCTAAAGATAAAGGGACATGTAATGTCCAGTAGGAAACAAATCAGTGTATATCATTTACACGACAATAAATCCTTCATTTCCCTTGAAATAAGATATGTAAAGTAGCACTTAGTTTAATACAAGTTTTGTTCTGCTTTAGACCTAGCTGTAAAAAGCCATTCATGCAAAAAATTACTTCCAGTTTTAGCTGGATGTTTAAAGGACACTTCTCCTGAAAACAAGTCCCTTTCACTTAGGGAAGGGAAAAAAATATCCCACTTAGCCAGTGCCGGCTGAGAGTGGAAAATACGAGACTTTGGTGTTTGTAGGGCATTTGCCTTAAGAACCCAGACGTAGCACTGAGCTCACCTCTAAAGAGGCAGAGGGCTAGAAGCGCCCTCGAAAATTTTAGGAATTTTTTCAGAAAAGGTACTGAGAACCTTTATAAAATTGTATTGTCTGGCCAGTTCCCACCGGGGGGCTCCTTCTATTGATATCATCTCTCCTTCTAGAGATGCCGGCTCTGCATCTCTAGTCTCAGGCCACATTTCCCCCAGCCAGCAGATCATTGCTTCATTAGCAGTCACTTTGCAGCTCCTTCCTCTCTGTGCTAAGGGAAAATAATTTGTATTATTAAGCTTTCCTATTGCCATAGGTCCTTTCTGTACATATTATTTCTAAACACTTTAAACATAGGAGCGTTCCTGGATTTAAACATAAGTCAAAGCTCCTCTATTCTAAAGAACTCTTACAGAGGTGTTGGATGCTGCTTATCTCTGGTCTTCATACAAATAATCTAGAGAATCTTGTGCCATGGCCTTTCTGGCAGGACAAGTGTGAGCACTGGAATGGGATTCACTCAGGAGGACAAGGAATGGAAGGAATGGATGGCTACATCTTAGACCCACTCCCAAGTTACAAATTACAGTTTCACTGAAATTGCTCCTCTAAGATCTGGCTCTGGCCTACTTTTTTCACCTCATTTATTCCTAAAGAAATCCCTTATTGTCTTACACCACTACATGCAATGGATGTTATGACAAGCAACACTGAAAGGGAGTGTAAAGAAAGGGAGAAGATATGAAGGGAATTCAGAGTCTTGGATGGTACAGAGGCAGTCGAAATGGAGTTGTTCTAACACCTGTGAGATAGAAGGCAGTATTTCAGATGAAATCTGCAGTGACTGACTTGCCTTACCAACACGGGATTCATCCTGACACGAGTGGAGAAGATGCTGACAATTAGTTAAGAGCAGACAGTGCTGACTCTAGGATGACATCTGTGTGTCATTGTGCTATATGAAAACTGGCCAATCACAAAGCAATGTGACAACATGTGCTTCTGCTCCCCTTGTTTTCTCAGTGCACCCTTCAGTCCGGCCTGAAGAATGCCACAAGGAATCATTTGCATTCTTATTGTGATTGTTTAAGGCAAAAACAGCTGTTGAAGAGCACTCAGGGTTGAAGGGTGGATGCTGAGAATCAAAGCAGTGCCCCCACTGAGTCTCCAAAACGCGTAACAGCAGCATCACTGGGCCCTTTTCCGTCCCCAAAGTTCATAGCTTCTGCTCAACTGCTGTGAAATATTGCCTCCAGATGCACACCGAGTCGAACATAGACTTGTACATTGTGAGAAATGTGCAGAAATTTTAAAAGGAAAGTGATCGTGTATAAGCAGTCCTTCATTTAGGGGTTTACAAGTCAATAGTATGTTATAAAGACTTTTGTAAAGGGAGCCTATTCTAAAGCATGCCCTTCAAATGAAGTCTAGTGTCTTTCTACTTCTCTGAGCCAGCAGACTTGGGAGTCTTACTCCAAACCCATTTGTTAGGAGGTCAAGAATGTGACAGAGACAGCTAAGCTAGGCTTGGTAATAAATGAAAGATGTAAGCACCTAAAGAATGAAGACTTTCGAGTTGAGGCCCCAGTGGATAGGGAATAAAGGAAAACAAAACAACTGCTCTTCCTAGTCTTCAATTGGGGGTTGTTTGCTGTCCCTGGTGCTGAAAACATATACCCAGGAATCACTGCAGAATTTACACCCTGGGATGGGAGAACCAAGAAACCATGCCTATCAAACGAAACACTCTTTCAGCAGAGGCTGACTTCAGGTGAAACGCTTAAAACATGATCCAAAAGTCTCTTTTTGTATGTGTGCCATTTCAAACAAAATTAGCCCAGAAGCAACCCTAGTTTTCCTATGGAACAGAGTTAATGCATGCCAAAGTACTGATGTGGTAGCTCCCCCAAAATTTTATGTGAATCATGAACCCTAAACCCTTGGAAAAGAAAGATGGTAAATAGATGCAGCATCAGGGTCTACAGTCCCCCACCTACTGATTTCTTTTTCTGATACCAGTTGCAGATAAGCATTGATTTGGCTTGCTATGACTAAATGTTTCTGAAGGAGATATCTGGGTAAAACTTTACCATAAACTGTGACATGGGCCTCTGAATTCCTCTCGATTCCTAATTTTATGGTCACATTCTGAGAAAATAAGCAGGGCATTTATTATGCTAAAGAGAAAGTATAAACTCATAAACAACTACATTTTATCTGGCTCCAACCCCCCCCCCACCAGCCAACACACACACACACACACACACACACACACACACACACACACGGAATCTCAGAAGGTAAGATCTACCTGAGAAACAACATGAATCTTCCCCCAACAGCACACAAATCTTTGCCAGAGAAAAGAACACTGCTATTTTCTTTCACATTCAGAGTGAGAGTTTTCTTGCCCCAACTTGCTTTCCTTTCATTTTAATTTGACAGTTCCCTTAAGCTAACCCAGCATGGGCCACACACATAAACAAGAAGGTCCTCGATGCTGTGAAGTGAGAGAAAAATGACATGGGTCATTTTGGTTGCCTTCACGTCCAATGGACTTGGAGGAGCCTTTATTTTGGGACATGAAGTACAATCAGTCATTTCTAGCCTGGTAAAGGACATATCCTAATGGCCCCTAAGAAAGGCTAAACTCTCAGAGAAGGGGCAGGGTGAGAAAGCATTGAAATATTAGATTTTGTGCCTGTTAATATATTAGATCAAACTTTCTCTACCTGGTGAGTTATTCCCCAAATGATACCTTTAAATCCTTAAATAATCAGTCTGGTCTCTAGGAAGTTATATAGTGAAATGAGCTTGTTCAAGGCAGGCTTTAAAAGGGCTGTGAAGGAGGTAATCCCCTCCAGATTATCCGAATAAATTATGAAACTTCACTGTGAGCCAGCTTGCCTTCTCCAATTTCACATCATAATTTAAAATCCCAGTGGTAACCCAATTTGGACTCTCATTTCGAAAGCTGGGATGTTCTTTGTCTACTGGACAGTGGTCAGGAACAGAGGTGTTGCTTTTCTATGTAAGACAAACAAAAATTGAGCCCAATCTTTTGTCATCACGATTGCCTCTCTATGAAGTAAAAGGTAAAGAGAGAAAGAGAAGCTGAGGCAGCCTGAACTTGAGAAAAATACTTATGAATTTCTTAGGATTTTAGGTATGCAGCTTCATTCTGATTTCTTTCTGGAGTGATCAAAATACTTCTAGAAAATCATTCACAGAATTTTGTCAGATACATTGCACATGATTGTTGCTTGGAGATCTATGAAAAATAACATTTGAGAAAATCTTACTTGCCATGTAGTCACAACTACAGAGTGCTTATAACAGTGGCTGTCATCACAAACACCTGGGATAATTTTTAGGGGCTATAAATGACAGAATACTGTGAATTTGACATTCTGGCCTCAGGATTCATTACCAAGGGTTTCACTTTCACTCAAACACATTTCTCAGTGGGAATGTCACTCACACCTATTTGTTGTCACTCAAACCTGTTAAAGGAGTGGTCTAGCACTGCTCTTCACTTAAGTTATTTCCCTATGTACAAATGCTGGTCCTGGAATGCACAGGATACCACTTCAAAATCATTATCCCTTCAGATGCTTCCTAAAAGATTAGTTATACCACCAAATTTATACAGAAAGCTTCATAGAGTCTTATTTTACAAAACATTATGTTGAAATTGACGGAATCTTATGAGAGCAAGAGTTGACGGCAAGGTATTAAATGCAGCAGGAGATGCCATTTTCCTACAAAATGTTCAGAGTTCCAAGCCTGAAAACAAAATCTAACTGTCCCTTTCCAATGATGAACCTAAATAAGTAAAGCATCCCCCCCGTCTGCTTGTATTTTTTAAAGCATCCTCCATCACTAGATACTCAAAGCGAAAAAGGCTAAGGGCAAAATATCTAAAAACCAGACACCGTCAAAAATGTAAGGAAGATATGCCTTAAAACATGGCACGTCTCAAAAGCAGCTCTCAGTCTCTCAGCTCAGTGCCCAGCAAGACTGTGTGTCACATGCGCTGCCCAGAGAGTGGGCTCTATCTGTTTGTCTGGCCTTGTATAGCTCACAGAGCATGTCAACAGTTATGATCTCATTTGGTGCTCAAATAACCCTCTGTGGCATGCAGGGGGTTGATAGTAGTTCCATTTTGTATATTAAGAAACTGAGAAGAAACTGAGGCAAAGGGAAGACAATGTTTTTCCAAGATCTCTCAGCAGGAAATAGGAATGTGCAAGTTCTCTGTCTCCTATTCCCATTATCCTCCCTCTACCAGACTTTCGATCTGTTTTGCCATTTTATCCTAGAAAGCATTCAAAATAGACCCCAACTCTTTCCTAAAGAAATAAAAGTGAAAAAATTATGAATCTCATTGAATATATTAGAAGGAACCAAGAAACAAAACAATGTGGAACTATCCTCAGCATTAAAAAATATATTTTTTTATATATATGTAAATATATATGTAAATATATATATACACAAACATATACATATATATGTAAATATATATCCCATATAATAATCATATATATGGGATTATTTTAATATGTATATATATTAAAATAGGGATTGGATTAGACATTATGAATTTGCTTTTAATAACAAATATGGTTATTTGTGTTTTTCAGAGCCATTTAAGGGACAGAGTTGAAGTATCTATTGATACATAATGATTTGGGGAATAGAGGGTTTGGTCATCCAGCTCCTTCAGCAATTTCTTCTACCTCTTTGTTTCGAGAAAGGAAGCATATTATCAGGCTCATTTCTGTTCTTAAGGTATAAACCTTTCTGGTGCCATCACAAAAAAAGGTTTCATTTGCTTGAAAAAGGCTCTTTTCTCCCCTCAAGATTTGGATGCTGCTGCAAATCTGTGTGTCAATATTACAGCCATTCACTAACTAAATAAATGCTTTGCTGACGTGTGGAACTCCTCATCCATAGAAATATAGCATATCCACACTCATGGGGCCTAAAAAAATGAAAATTACGTTTTACCATTTATCCGTATAGTTAACAGCCAGAAAACAACAGAGGAAATTAAAAGAAAACCTGTTTGCAAAAAGGCTTGCCTTTCTTAACCAAGCCAGAAGGATGGTTTGACTTCAAAAAGACAGACTGAGGCATTATAATAGGCTTGTTGTCCCAGAGTCTCTTGTGCAAAGGCAACTGATGAGGCGCTAATCAGGCGCTAATCACTCGGTCCATGGAGCTGGTAAGATACTGATGGCTGGGAGAACACACTTGTTTTCCTCTCTAAAAACATAGGCTAAATCCCAAGACTTGGTTGATATGCAGGCTAGGAAAGAGGGAGATGAGCCAACAGGACTTTCCCTGGCTTTTCCCCTGGCCTTGAAGTGTGGGGTGGGGAACAGGGGACGGACAGCAAGTGTTCAGAGTTTGGACAGATTCCAAAGGAGGGCCACAACAGATAAACTGTCGTAAAACAAAAATGGGACTGACTCCTCAGAGTGGGGATGTTTGCAGACTTGTTCAGGGCAGGCCCTTGAGCTAATATATAATACTTCAGTGATAACCAACTTGAACAATGGATGAGAAACAGATTGTCAGGCCCCTCACTGGAATTAGAGGGGCACAAGCCTGCAACTGTCAGCTGCCCGCATTAAGCTAAGGACACTCAAGTGACAATCTAGCAGTCTCGCTCCTAGCCCAGTGCTCTTCTCGTGCCCCATGCGAACTGTTTTGCTTCATGTTCTAGTTCAGTTTGAGTGTCTGAGCTTCATATCTGACCACTTGTTTCAGCCACAAGATAGGTTCAGTAATCTGCTTGAACCCCTTGTCCATTACATTTATATTTGCACTATTTATCACTCAAGAACAAATTCCACAGAAAATTAATTAAATAAAATCTGAATCAAGGCTCGGTTTAGTTTTTGTTTCTCCAAGAAAACCAATCCTGCCTTTAAGTATGAAGATTTAAAGAAACTCTAGATTTAATCTCCCTTGAAAAAGCCCTAATCTCATGGGATCCAAAGTGCAGAAAGTCAAAGGGTATGTGGGTATGTGTCGGTAGTAAGAGGAAAGAGGAGGTGCAGGTGAGTTTAAGAAACCGCACATGTGACGCACACTTCATTGCAAATGCAGGCACCCAGAGATTAATGGAAGTGACACAAATGGGGCATATGAACGTGTATACCAGTAGGATTGTGCAGGCTTTTGCGTGTGTGTGTGTGTGTATATATATGTACACATGAATAAGTATCATAACATAAATAATGAAAAAGGTGACTGTAGCTTGCATTATGAGCATGAGCACCTAGAATAAAACACAATGCTGATAATTGCTTTTAAATAAAGTCATCAAGATTGCCTCTGTAGGATTTATACCTTATTCAGCCCAGAAAGCTTTCTTCCCAATCCACAAACACAATCTCCTTGGCTGGAAACTTCCAATTCTTCTAAAGAAATACCTAAGAATGGGCAAGGAGATTCTTATTATTTAAATTAAAGACAAGAGGCAAGTAGGAAAAACAATTGAAGAGGGAATTCGAATCAGTAAAATCTCAGAGAAAATTGTTATCTCGACATTAGGGTCAAGTATTCTAAAACCCTGAGGTACGTTTCCAAAGATGACTGCTACCGTGCTGAGCAACTCTGTGGAGTCTGAAAGTGGCCGAATCTAAGCTAAAGGCCTTTTCTCAAAATTTTAGATGAAATCAATGGCCCTATTTTGCACAGAAGTTGCAATTTCAACTTTGAGGTTCTATGTGGTTGTTGTGCCACATGTGGAACTATAGAGTGAGTTTGGCTCATTCTGGAGCCAGCCATCCCTTAAAGAAAGAGCTGACGAGCCAGTGCTGAGAAGATAGCTACATCTTCTGTCCCAACTGGAAGAAACAGGAGCTGCAGCCGCCTCTCTTGTAAGGACCATAGGAAACACCCACACAAAAGACAAACACCTTGTCTGTCAGCATCCATCTGTCCCACCTAGATGCAGTCATGACCTTGTTTCAGCTGGACCTGAATCCCTGGAGGACTGCAGAGCCCACCGTAGGGCTCAATGACTTAGGACACACTAATTCCTTTTAAACCATTTCACTTTGTGCAGCATTGAGATACATTGTAAAACTGTCATCAGCACAGTGGTTTTCATGCCGTAATTTGCAGTTCCCTCAGGGGAAACCCAATATGACGACAATCACTGTCACTCTGAGCAGAAAGCCTGGCTCAGCACCATGGTCAGAGAGAAGCCAAAACTCCCTCTCCTAAGGTCAGATCCCAGCCATGGCTCCTCTGCTCCTGGAGGCTAAAAGTTTATGGACAGAGAAACAGGGTCAGGGAGGGAGAGGAGGGTTGCTGAGGGTGGGCCACCAAGGGTTCCAGATGGGATCTGCAGAGACACATCACATGCATCTCAATGAGCTTTGCGGCGAAATTCACTGCACAGGGGTTAATCTGGATGTCAACATCGTCTGCCAGCACTGAAATTACTCCAGGGCAGGGCTTCTTCAGAAGTCTTAATGTAACAGTCAATTCCATCCTGTCTACAGGAAATGAAAGTTTTCTGCTTTGTGTGCCGAATCATTCAGTGCCAATTTTCTCACTGTTTGAAGTCCAAACGGTTTGTGGTCCTGGGATTCACCTTGTATTAAGACTTTCATGGCGTTTGAGAAGCTGGATTCCCAGTCCCTTGGAAGCAGGAGGATAGGGGCCAGAGGAAAAAGGAAAAAAGAAGAAAAATGGAAAAAAAAAAAGTCTTCTTCACCAAGATTGATTTCCCCACGAAGAATGGCAGAAATCAAATCACTTGAACCAGGTTTATTTATTTACTTCAGAGGTAGGCTCAGAGGCATCAGTTATACGCTGGGTAACTATTAAATTAAGATGGAACATGGACAGATCTCCAGTGAGGAAAAAAAAAATTGAATGTGTCCTACCATTTAACATACTACAAAATTAGTTTTTAAAAATAATAGGTAAAACTCCCATGTGCTCTTCTTAAATGAAAGAATAATTATCAGACTTGGACTTCAGTGTTTACATTTCTTGTTGGGTTTTAGGGATGTCACATCTAAAAGAATGCCAGTGATCCAGCAGTCACATTACTGGGTATCTACCAAGAAGAAAAGAAGTCATTGTACATAAAAGGTGCTTGCAAACTTACGTTTATAGCAGCACAATTTGTAATTGCAAAAAGTGGAATCAACCCAAATGCCCATCAATCAATGAGCAGATAAAGAAACTGTCATATATACATATGTATGTATTATTTAAAGATATATGTGTGTATATCTATATACATACATACACACACACACACACACACACACACACACACACCGTATATATATATATGATGCAATACTACTCAGTCATAAAAAGGAATGAATTAATGGCATTCTCAGTGACCTGGATGAGATTGGAGACTATTATTCTAAGTGAAGTAATTCAGAAATGGAAAGCCCAATATCGTATGTTTTCACTGATACGTGGGAGCTAGCTGTGAGGATACAAAGGCATAAGAATGACACGATGGACTTTGGGGACTCAGAGGGAAGGGTGGGAAGGGAGTGAGGGATAAAAGACTACAAATGCGGTGAAGTGTATACTGCTTGATGGGTGCGCCAAAATCTCACAAATCACCACTAAAGAACTTACTCATGTAACCAAACACCACCTGTTCCCCAATAACCTATGGAAATAAAAAAATTAAACATACAAAAAAGTCTTGGAAAACAAAAGAATGTCAGAGTAAACAATAAATACTTGGGATCTCAATCTACCTTTGGCTTTTCAGCAAAGATGTCTAAATTTCTCATTGCCTAAAATGAGAAGCAACCAACTCCTTTCATAAGATAGTAAACTGAAAAGCAAGACCTGAGCGCCTCAGTGATTCTCAGAAGCAGATGTTCGACAAGCCCTTCCACCCCTCTGTTATCTTGAAACGTCTATTAGAAACTTCTAGTTCTGTCAGCTGGAGGTATTCCCTCCAAGCTATAAATGTCACTCATGACACTGCACAAAAAGCAATA
The DNA here is from genome assembly GCA_036589455.1 of Ateles fusciceps. Classification (NCBI taxonomy): domain Eukaryota; kingdom Metazoa; phylum Chordata; class Mammalia; order Primates; family Atelidae; genus Ateles; species Ateles fusciceps. The sequence goes on along the minus strand of JAZHEH010002724.1, from coordinate 389,689 downwards.
TTTGCCTGGGCGATTAGGAAAAATTAATACAATTTACTGTCCTTCCTCCCTATGATGAAAGAAAGATAGCCTACCTCACTGATTCAAGACATTATCTCCTACCGCAAATGTCAAACCAGGTCTTGCTTTAAATTTGGAATCTAGAAGTAAACTAGAAGAAAGGGAATCTGAATTTTATTTCTTTGATCAAGAATTCCAAATACTTTGAAGGGACCACCTCCTCCCAGCTTCATCTCCACAGGTCTCACAGAAGAGCATCTACTCTAGTACACTGAGACGCAGGCCAAAAATATTTCTTGTTGCAAACTGTAGATATTTTTATAGGTAAATAAGGAAAATATGCTTGAGGAGAATGCACCAGGAAGAACCTCTATCAGAAGCCAAGATTCAGCTCTTTAGGGTAACGCAGGCTATGCTCAGAGCAAAAGTTCTAATATCCAATGCAGTGACACAAGTATTCACCCCCACCTACTATGGTCAGCAGTGCCTTTCAGAAAGAGCAACTGAATGTGAACCTCACATTCTCTGTCCCATCCTTCTTAGCGGAGTGGTTTCCCCCTGCAGTGCTGGTGACTTCAATACCAACCCCCAAATAAGATGTGACAGAAATGGTTCCTGTGTGGTCATCTATCAGGCAACCAGGAATAATGATTTTCAGATGCTCAGAATGTTAGTCAGCATCATTTAATTCAGAGAGCACCAAATGATCAAACTTTACAAGATGACAGATTTCCCATTGGAATCTTCCTGAATGTTTCTGAGGCCAGTTCATCTCTGGATTTCTTATCCCCAAGAATGGTAAGACTCCAGAGAATCCCAAATTGAAATCAATTTGCTGACTTCAAACAGGCCTTCTTTGAAGCCATTCCAATCAAATATGTAGAAATAAGCACAAAACATACATATATGTATACTTTCTTTAGCAAGACACTCCCAGTATTATTAACCAACACCAAAACATTTTCCCAAGCCCATATCGATGTCTTAATAATGATGCATAAACTTGGAACTTTTCTTTAAAAACCTGTTAAATATTGGCCAAAACAATGTATTTGGTATGAAAGAAGAAAGTGGACCTTCAGGAACCAAAAACACAGTGAATTCAGCACCCATGTCCCGAACTAAAGGTGCCATTTTTTTTTCTCTCTAAGGCAAATGCCCTTGGGTCTTCTAGTAAATTGGTTCCCTACCAAAGGAGACAACAGACATCTCAGGGGCCTTTGAGGACAGCTCTCTGGACTGCTGGCAGGTAGGTTCATTCAACAAAAATCCCTAGATATTTCTTTGCTCCAGATTCTGAGCAAAGTGCTGAAAAGAACCTTAACCTCAAGACTGTCCATTGCAATCACTGTACTTTGGAGTCAAGGTAATACTGCTGCTGTTTGGTTTGGAAAAGGGGGAACAAAGCAAGCCGTTAGTCATTCCTGAATAGAAAAGGACTTTGGCGAATAGCCTGCAACTTAAGACGCTGCCCTCTAACATCCCATCCTCTTACAATAAGCATTCAAAGATAAAAATCTTGTCGGTTTTGACCCAGAGTTCAGATTGCCAGCAGCCTGCATGAGAGATGGGCAGGCCTGTCTCCATATCTTGGAATAGTTTCTGCCAAGTGTGAGCATGGAAGTAACACCAGAACATTTTCCCAAGCCCATACTGATGTCTTAATAATGACGCGTAAACTTGGAATTTTCCAAGTTTTGAACAGGGAAGGTTGACTAGCTGAGGGAACAGCCTGGTGAAACACAGGCAAGGGGCTAGGCCTCCTTTGAAGAGCATAAAAATGAAGTCTCTGGCTTGTCTGCCTGGTTCCCTGCACAACATTCCTCAAATCTACCAGTCACCAGGCCCTCCTGACTTGCCCTCTAAATTCAATCTCTTGCCATTGCCATTGGTAACTTTTCTTGGTCTCCTCCCTTATCTTTTACTTTATCTCTTAATTTTAACAAGCAAGCATTTGAAGAAAAAAAAGAAAGAAAGAAAGAAAAGAAAAAAAAACAGGTGGGACCAGAACCTAGCTTTTAAAAAAATGAAAAGGACTCTAAACATATCTGTAAAAACCTCTTAAATGTCTCAGATGAGAAATTAGCTGATTTGGTCAAGGCCACATAGGTAACTAATAACAAAATCAGAAATTTTGCTGGTCTTTCCACCCTGCCACATTTCTACTTAACTTCAACGCATCCTGTACTCTCCCGGCATGGCTGACTCACTTCTACTTCTGAGTTGAGCCTTGTGCAGCCACGGAAACGGGCTGACAGCTCTCCTGCTGTTGTTGGCTTCCGTAGTATTTAGCACCAAAACGACTTGCACTAGTGTATTCCGCAAAGTAAGCATCACTAGAGAAGAACGTTAATGTTCAACCTGAACCCAGAAGGACTGAAGACCCTTTGCCTCAAGTGGGAAGCCTCTGTCTAGGGATAATTTGTGCATGATCTGCTGAGTGGAGGAAGCACCACCTCCTTTTTCTTGTTCGTTGACTAGAGGAGGCTGAGCGATGCCCAAGGTCCCCTCAGAGTTCAGGGATATCATTAGAGGGCAGCATTGGGTTCCCATCCAAAGCAAAGAAAAACTGGGAGGTCCCTTGACCACGACACCCTACTCCAGGGTAGACATCCAACAGCAAGTTACGCTCAGTCGGTCCAGGGGAGGATCCGGTGAGGTGCCGCATGGCAGAGAGACCAGCCTGAGCGCCCTGGAGCATTCACCAAAAGACACAAAAGAGCTCACTTCAAAGCTAAGCTCTCGGAGGCAGTGTGACACGGTGTTCCAAAATGTGGACTTTGGTATGGGAAGATGAGGGTGAAGTGAACTGGAGTGGCCATACTGACTAATCAGATGTCATTTCATGACACATTTAATCACATTAGGCTCTTAATAAATAAATAAATAAATAGACCATCAACAGTGCTTTTCTGGTATGTAGGAATGCCAGGATGGGAAGCCGACCAAACACTCCCCTCCGGGCTTACAGTCGTCTCAGACACTTCAGACTCTGAAATGTTGAGGCAAGGAGCAAAGAAGGAGATGACTGTCTTTTTGAAACTCAGCCTTGCCCAGGCCCAGTGAGCCCTCAGCAGCAACTGCCTCCTACCTATGCAAGGCTGTCCTGGCATTCCAGAGTGGTGCTGAGAAAAATGGCACAGTGATGCAACATTGTTAGAATCGAAGAATTCAGAGCTTGAAGGGGCCAGAGATTAGCAGGTGTACCCCTTATTCTGCAGATGGGGAAACTAAGACATAGTGGACTGAGCCTTATCAGTCTTGTCCCAGTATAGGAAGGACAGATGTGTCCCAATAAACATCACACCCCCCAGGGCCATAGTGTACCCCTGCAATTTCCATGGTCCTATTTTCTGCCTTTTTTACTCTTAAAAAAAAAAAAAAACCTCTATTTTTTTTAATCTGTCAAGGTTAATAAATCAAAGTAGACTCTGTATAGAGAGGACAGCCAGGGCTGTAGGAAGGCAGGTCCCCCCTCTCTGTCCTGCCCTGCTCTGCCACCCACTCTCACACTCTTCCACAGCCAGCTGCTTACAACTGACATGGCAAGGACATGACCCCAAGATCAATGTGAAAGTCTGTGGCCTAAGGTGCCAGCGATCTGACAACCGTGGTCTCCTTCATTGCTTCTTGTTCCCAAAGGAATCACCTTCTTTCATTAGGCCACCATGATGCGGTTCCTGGAGATAAAACCATAGCATAGTCCTTATTCCCAGTCTTCCACCCATCTCCAACCCAGTTCTTCCCAACCCATCAGTGACTATCACGTTTGAAACACACAGCCAAGAAGACAGAAGCCATACAGTGTCTGCTCAGGGGAGGATGTGGGAGAAGGGAAGCAACAGGAGCATTGGCACCTCACTTCTAACCAGAACACACTTTTCCCTGAGGCCCCTCCAGACCAGGCCCTCCCTGAACACCGGTTCTTAGCTACCCAGATCGATCAAAGCCAGACTGTGCAGTTTCACCAGCACTCATAGCCCCGGCACAGCAGCCCTCTAGGGGGAAAGGCAAGAGGGGTAAATGTCATAAGACAGCAAAGGGTTTTTCTAAGGTGATCAGTCCAAACAGCTTTCCCCCAAAGTCCTCAGGGGCTGGGGGCATAGCACAGTGAGCAAACTCACACCAAAATCCCAACTCACCTCCCTCCCCTCCCAGTCCACCTAACCAGCCTTCTTGATCCCAAATCCCAACCATGGCTACAATCTGAGCACAGCTCTTTACTATTCAAATAAAAATATTTGTGGGTCTACAAAAAGAAGCAAAACCACAAACACACAATTCAGTCCTAAACCCCACACAGGGAGGAACACGTTTCAGCTGCCTTCAGCTAACCAGGACGTCCAGACTGCTGGTAGTCTTTTCAGCTGGCAGGGAAAGGGCAGGCCAGAGGCTTCCAGGGGTGAGCTCCAGTTTGGCAAAGGTCAGTCCATTAGGTAGCTCTGTGCTTGGGGTCAGGTGGAGGGGCCTGGTGGCCTGGGAGGAGCACATCCTCTCCTCCCCAGCAGAAGAGCTCTGTGGGGTCAGACTGTTGGCTTCCATGAGTCATGTGACAGGGAGGCCCAGAGGTCGGCCTCACTGTGGTCTGTGGCAGCAGCCAGGAAGGCAGTGATTCCCTGGTGCTGGGGCAGAGGGAGCTGGCCCCAGCCCAGATGTTTCCTTCCCTCTCTCGGGTCAGGCCTCAGTCCTCATTAAGATGCCAAGCCTGCAGCATTGGCCGCTCATTGGACATCTCCCAGAGAAGCCTCAGCTCTTTCCCCTGCCCCAGCCCACAAAAGTGATTTCTCAGCCCCTGCATTTTCACAACAGCTCAAAGGCAGATGCATCAATCCTCCCAGGGGCTGGAAACGTGAGGAGAATGCCAAGGAGCCCAGTGCAGGTGCCAAGTAGATTCTCCTCTGCTGGCTCTCACCCACTCCACTGCTTGGTTCCCTGAAACACTCGCTGCTCCAACCTCTCACTAGACCTGCCTTCCTTCCCTGGCAGTGGGGTTTACCCAGGAAGTGGGGTCTAGGATCTAGGGAAGCAGGATAAGAAACAGGACCAGCGGCCATTCTTTCTAATGACCTACAAGCAGCCAAGCCTCCTGCTATTGCAACCCTAAAGCCTTCTGTGTCTACATTCAAAGATAACGTGGGAGACCTGGTTTCCTAACCCCCTAAGCTTCCCGGGGGCCTGAAAATGGGAGGTGAGGCCAAGGAGTCTTTGCGATGATGGAAAAGACAGGTGGCAGTGTCTTGGCAGGGTTCAGGTTTCAGCTATTTTTTCTTCTGTGGTTCTTTTAGTCCAGAAAGTCCAGTTCTTTAAGGTCTGAGAATAGAAAGACACTTCCTTTGCAACTCCAGCAAGAAGCTTACACCCAGGACGGATGTAGTCAGCTCTTGTCATGGTTTTGTGTTGTGGGGTTGTCTCTTCTGTGTTTACCCGTAGGTGCCATCATCGAGTCCCCAAAGCATCAAGATTACACTCTTTAGAATGGACAAATTAGAACATTGTCCTGAAGTGGAGGAAATGGGGAAGAAGTGGAGGCAAGGGCCCTGCTCCCGCAGACCTTCTTTGCTGCGTGCAGCCATGCGGTCCCCCCATGCGCCTGTGGTGAGCCTCTGGGGTAACAGGCACACACAGCAGCAACTGAGCACCACCTTAGCTCCTCCCGTCCCAAAGCTCCCATCCTAAAGATTGTCTCTCTGCATGGTCCAGGTCTTCTGTGCCAAAAAGCTGTAGCATTAAAGCATGGGCCACAGCTTAAGTCAAAGGGAATTTTCCTTTTTGTTATTAATATTTTAGAGTTTCCGAGCTGTTAAAGTCTTGTGGTTTTGTGTATCAGCAGCTTCTCCATATACTAGAGAAGGTGTCTCTCTGTAGATATAGATTGATAGTTAGATACATACATACATATATATATATATATATATATATATATATATATATATGCCAAACTGCCTTACAGGGTTTTTTTCTTTCTTTTTTTTTTCCTTTTTTCAGTGTTGTATGTGTAGCAGGCACTTGAGTTTATATGAAGATGTTTGCTTCAGTCAAGGATGGAAGGAGTTGTGAGGTGGAAGGGAGAAGTGAGGCAGGGAGAGAGGAGGCAACAGAGTATGAATTCATGACCACCATCCACCACTAGCCGAGAATGTCCAGGTAGATTGGGGTGGCCTTCCCCAAAGCGTGGAGGATTTTGTAGATCTCCTTGATGTTCAGCCGCTGCTGTGGTTCCCCTCTGCCAGCACCCCAGCATGACGTCGTACACCTCTTTGGGGCAGACTCGGGGCCGCTCCAAAACACGACCTTGGGTAATGCACTCAATGACCTGAAAGAGCGAAGAGAACAAGGAAGTTACACCCCAAGCTCAGCCTGGGCCCTGTGGCTCAGACTCGGCAAAAAACAACAACTTCCCTGATCAGTTTCAGTGCAGAGCCCAGGCTCTCACAAGCACAGGCTAAAGGCTGGGCTGCAGACGGCACGGGTTTACTGGTCTGTCCGGCGCACGCGGCAGTGAGCAGCACTGGCTGGTGGAGCCCTCTGCTGTCCTTCGTCCTCCATGTCTTGAGACAGGCCCCCATTGACCAATGACTCCCCACACTCTCTTCTCTTTATCTCACTCTTCTTCTCTAGTCCTGAATCTCATCTGGATGACTGAGCTACATTCATTTTTCACCTGATAGTGGAGATGGGCTTCTGACCCATCCCTCCCTCTCTCGTGAGCCTGCCTCACTTTCAAACCCCCCTGAAGGAGCTCTGCAGCCTCCGGCCCCTGCATGCCTATTTCCTCTTACCTCTCATTCCTGGCAAGCTCCCAGTTGCAGATCTGTGCACATCACCATACTTGCCTCTGAGTCAAGACATAGGACCCTTTTGCAGCAAGGTCCATCCTTCCCTGCTGTTTGCACTAAACCATGTTTCCAGTTTCTCTTGAAGTCCTTAACACTAGGACTAGCTGTTGATTCACCACTGCCTTCTGGGTGGCCAGGTCAAGTCTGTTAACCTCAGGATCTCAACACGCCCATCTGTAAGATGGAATCAAATGTCTGTCTTAACCCGCTCCCAGAAGTGTTGTAAGGATGAAATGAGACCAAGAAAGGGACTGTATGGCCCAACATACTGAAAGACCGGCCATAAGAAGGAGTAGGAAGAAAACAAGCAATGTGTGGCTGGCCAACCCCAGCAGGCCACTTGAGAACCACGTGTGTAATGTACAATTCATTCCCAATTCCTCAAAGACGCTTCTTTACTGACACTGATGACGTGCATTTTCTAGGTTTCATTGTCTAATTTTCAGGTTGGTTTTAACTTCTCCCTAACTCTACCACTGTATAACTGGTCAAGTCACTGACCCTGAACTTCAATTTCTGCATTTAAAGATTGGTCATAATGATAAAAATACACAATAATCTCTAGCTCAGCAGCTGAACAAATATTATTTCCCTTCTCTGCCCCCATTATTCTGTATCTAACTAGGCAAGAGCGCCATTTTTTTCCCCTTTGCATCTCCCTATACTGGCTCAGCCGTGCCTTGTCTTCAGCGATGTCTCATGTCACGATGACTTCGGGAGGGCTCATCAAATCATCACTGTGTCAGCATCTGCCTGGTTATACTCACCCTGGAGTTTGTGATGGCCCCCCCCAGCTCATTTCTTTACCAGCCTGATAAGTATCCAGCAGCTTACATACCCCATCATATTAGAGCCCCATTTTCACCCTCTATTACCTTCACCTCCAGGAAAAGGGATTCAGTTCGAACTACAGTAGCAGTTGCTGATGCCAAGATCAAAGGCACCCGGGAGCATCTCTCCTAATGTTGGCCTATCCAGGTTTGTTGATTTCCATGGACAAACCTATGATCAGCGACTGTCAGTATGTGGCTGCTCTGGTCGGTGGGGTGGGGGAAGTGGCCGAGGGCAGAACGCCCGCCTTTAAGGCCAGTGCCTCCTCTGGCAGTCTTAGAAGAAACTGCAAACACCCTGTTAGCTACTATGAGCCAGCTCAAGTACAGAGGCTAAGTCTTCTATTAAGACCCATAGCAACCTCAGCCCAGAACCTCTGTATACCGGGGCCACCAAACTACACAGAAGCAGTGTTCAGGTGTGTGCATGTGTGTGTGTTCCTAACCTCTCCTCCCCTGGGAAACCAGTCACAATTTTTTAAAACATGGTAACCCATGGGTTCTAGTATACACACTTTCATTATTTTAAAAGATCGTTAAAGTATTTTGTACTACTTTGGGAAATGTGGTCAGGACCCATTGAGCTTGTGAATCATGAGATATTACACATTTTAAGAAAACTTCTTTTCAGTCTTTGAAATTCACTTAATTAAGTGGTCAAGACATAGGAGAGCAGAGACGAACATAGCTTCTGAGAAAAAAGACACTCCCTTCAATATTCAAATAAGATTTCAGTACTAAAAGGCTCTTGTGTTTACATTTTCCCAGCAAACAGAAGACCATAAAAAGAACTGCAACATTTCATAGGTCGGCTGGGCTGAAAGACTGAGCTCCTTACTGCCTACAAACTCTACTGAATTCCCTGGAGCAACATGCCCTGGTCCGTGCATCACCAAAAGCATCTTGATAGGCTTTGGAGGCAGAGGAGTCCGAGGATTACAGGCCAGGCTCCGTCTCCGTCTCAGAGGCTCTTACCTGTGAGACACTGGCCAGTCCACTTCAGTATCCCAAGCAGACCCCCTTCCTTTAACCTGAATCTCAACAGGTGTTTTCGTAAAAATTACTGAGTTAATAGAGCTAACATGCTTAGAACAGTGACTGCTACTAAATGTCAGCTACTATTAAAATATGTTTACTAGCATTTTTTATTTTTATAATTGCAAATTACAATTATAAAAATAAAATGAGTATTCATTACTATGTTTACTATAATGGCTTATTTTATTCCTAGACATTCACACATGGCTCTGTCAGTTATAAAACTGGCCTTTCCAAATTCACCATCCTGTACATCCCTTGGCTTGGGATACCTAAAACCTTTGTACACACAGATTATGTGGGCATACTAAGTAGCCGGTGTTTCCACAAGATGGCACAATTGAAAAACTCATACTTGTTCTTTGTTTTCATTTTCTGTCATAGTGAAACATTTGTGATTTTTAAAGGTAGCAGATTGAACAGAGCCTTGACTTGAGTCTCAATTTAGACGTCTGATTTCATGCTCTTTTGACAATTATGCCATATTTCCTACAGTTCCATTTTTTTCCTACTAAGAAGCTCTCTGCTCCCACTAATGCCCACATTCACTCCGCTGGCTCTAAATCCCACCTAACGTCTTCTCCAGTATGTCCGAGACCTGGCCTGAGATAGCGCTTACCAGCCTTCCCCCAGTCAAGACTCTCACGCATCCCCTTTTTACCTCCGTGTTTGAGAGCTGGAACCATGGCTGCTTTCCATAGGTGAAGATCTCCCAAAGGATCACCCCGAAGCTCCACACATCGCTCTCTGTAGTGAACTTCCGGTACATGATGCTTTCAGGGGGCATCCAACGAATGGGGAGCATGGTGTGTCCTCCTACCTAAAAGGGGTGGAGATAGAGGCACACAGAGTGACTGGATGGCCAGAATGAGTGTCGTCTGTCCGCACTCTTCACACACAGATGCGCTCTTGATGCATCCTATTCTAAGACAGCCACAGCTTTATGCAACTTCTATCAGAGGTGTGTGAAGATGCTGACTTTGGAGACCTATGATAAAGGAGACAGCTAGACTCACAACTAGAGATAACACCTGAGGGAAGGTAAGTTCCTTGGCACTTAGCCTGAAGAAAGATCACAAGGTAATCTGAGGTGAGGGAGAAGGTTTCAAAATCTAGCACTACAGAAAAATCTAACCTTAAGAGCAAGTCCAGCGAGAAGTCAGCAGAATGACTAAGCAAGTCACCAAGTATCAAGTATCTGCAAACATCAGGTTAGACTCTTCGGTGCAGTGGCACAGTATATTCCATGTGCATCTGATCTGGAGAACTTTAGCTCCTAACTGACAATCTTGAATCTCTCACTACAATTTAGGACTCAGTGTTTAAAGTGAAAGAGACAGAAACTTTCCAAAAGTGTGAAAGACCATGTGCTAGTAAGATAGGAAGTGGACAGAAAGAGAATTCCACAGAGTTCTCAGCAAGATCTCAAAGGATAGTAGGGAGCCTTTAAAAATAGCCTAAGGAGGATATCAACCGTCTGGGGGTCTGCCAAACTGAAAACCAAGGGCAAGCAGAAGTGACAGACAAGGATAAATACCCAGGGTACCCTTTCCTGAGAAAAACATTAGGGAACTCCTCACTGCCCCGCAGGTTAGAGATGTTAGCGTAAGGGCGAGAAAATTCACAGCATGTGTTAAAACTCAGAAACTGCATCATTAGTAAACGGAGTTTTGGGAATTGAAACTTTTGGTTAATACATGGAATTCGTTGTTACAAAAGTACTCAATATTGGAAAAAGAGTTCTCTGTCTATCTCCTGATGAACTATTGCTTAAACTTCTTATTGCTATGGTGGGTCAGTTAGAGGAATAATAATAATGAACAATTAAGAACTAATAGCTTGGGAGATGGGCAATCTTGTTTCAAAAAAGGGAAATCATGTTTGCCTTAACCACTTGAAGAATTTTAGAAGATAAATGATAATATAGGTTTACAGAAAAGTTCCTTCCTTCCTCCCTCTCCCTCTCCTTCTCCCCTCCCCCTCCCCCTCCCCCTCCCCCCACCTCTTCCTTTCTTTCTTATAGTTTTGCTTCTGTTGCCCAGGCTGGAGGGCAATAGTGTGATCTCAGCTCATTGAAACCTCCACTTCCTGAGTTCAAGTGATTCTCCTGCCTTAGCCTCCGGAGAGCTGGGATTATAGGCATGAGACACCAAGCCCGGCTAATTTTTGTATTTTTAGTAGAGATGGGCTTTCACCAAGTTGGTCAGGCTAGTCTTAAACTCCTGATCTCACATGATAAACCCGCCTCGGCCTCCCAAAGTGCTGGGATTACAGGCTTGAGCCACTGCGCCTGGCAAGAAAAGTTATTTTCAACCTGGAACTTTCTAATCAGGATAGCTTATGCAGTGTAAAGACAACTGAAGATACTACTTTCAGACAAGCAAAGATTCAGAAAGTTTACCACTCATACCCTTTCAGAAAACATAGAAGCCAAGTTAATTGAGTGCATATTCTAGAAAAACAGTAAAAAATAACCCAAGCTATGCAATGATTGGAACATAACAAAAATGCAGAGCAAGTAAGCCACAAAAATGCAATTTAAATCTGAATAATGGTTGTTAATTTGGTAGTAAAAGTAATACAATTACTAATAAAGGCTTCCTGTAAAATAGAGACATAAAGTAAATAATAATACTAATAATGCTATTAGTACTACCACTGCTACAAGTAACATACTTATCTGGAATGAAACTTTCCAATCATTTCAACCATAAATGCATAGAAGAGTAGATACAGAAATAATTAAAAGCCTGATAAAGGCTATATGCTATAGAAAGGAATAACACTTTAAATATGCTTACAAAAATTTTAAAGCAGCTTCTAGAATAGAAATAGTACATACAGCTTTCAAACCATTTTCTTTAATAAACAAAGCCAAAATCTTTAACTAGTACCAAAAAGACTACAGAAAGGGGGAATAGGATAATGATTTAAAATAGACATGTCTAAAATGAAATAGCAGAAAACACTGAAAATGGAATAATAAAAATATAATTACACATAAAAGAAAAATATAATTGGCTACATACATGCATATATGTGCATATATATGTATATATATATGCACATATGTAGATATATATATAGCCAATTACATTTCTTTTATTGTGATTTATACATTGTCTGTTGTCTCACATATATGTGAAAAAAAGGATTCAGAATGCCAAAAATTGAGACTAAATAATTTATATTAAACTTATATCATACTTTATATAATATTTAAAGTTGGTAAAATTCACCATTATGATGATGAATTTTATGCTCCAATTAACATAGCAACAATAAATAAAATATTTATTAAAATATAGAGATAATACATATACATGTGTGTGTATATATATAAGAAGATTAAAAACAAGTTATAAATAAAAGAAAACTGACAAAGTTATTATTATCATAGAAAACTAAAATCCTTCACAAATGGAAAGATGAAGATAACATAAATGAAGACACACTTTAAAAATACAAACAATGAGTTCTGATAAATAGATATGAGTGTTTTGATTGTGTGTGTCTTTCAGCTTCCTTGAAAAATTGCACATTATTTTCAATTACCTAAAAAAATTTAAAAAACCAATAACATATTAAATCTCAAAGGAAATCTGGAATTACAAGATAAAAAATTAATATAAGGTAAAAGTAAACATTTTCTGTATCAAATATAATAAAATAGTTAACAAGAAAAAAATAATTTTTTAAAAGTTGTCTTGGGCAATTAAATTATTTGGTAAAGAAAAAATTAAAAGTAAATGTAAAAGTATTTATTGTAATAATTACTAAAGTCCTATTCCTTAAAATCTGTGAAACATAACTAAAGTAATTTTTGGAAAAAATTACACCATCTAACCATTTATTTTTAAAATAGTGAAAATATAATTAAATTAAATAAGGATTCAACATACATACACACACACACACACACACACACACACACACAGGCAATAAAGACCCACCAAACAAATGCAAATGCAAGGAAGAAGAAATAAACAATAAAATAAAATAAACACTGATTACTCAGTGTAAACAAAACAAAGCAAAACAACCAACCAAAAGGCAAATAAAAATCAGACTTGGTCTATACAGTCGTTAGTTCTCTCAAAAGTTACATGAACTGTTGGCAGGATTAATGAGGGATGTAGAGGAGACAAATGTAAAATGTTAAGAATATTACAGCAATAAATTTGAAAGTATACACGCACTGTTTTTCTAGAAAATATTAATTTTTTTAAAAAATTAAGATAAATAGACAAGTTGAATACAAAAACCATAATTGTAGTTAAAAAAAAATTCTATACATTAAAAAGATAAAAAGTTCAGATGGTTTTCTGGGTGAGTTCTATTAAAGTTTTCTGTCTTATTTATACTTTTTCAAAGCAAAAAAACATAGAAACTTTCCCAAATCATTCTCTGTGGTTTGAACGTTCCTGAAGACAAAATCAGTCAAATTTAACATACAGACTTACATATGTATTTACATAATAAATATCAATATACATAATTTATCTATACATGTGTAAAACTATGTTATGAATATACTCTCCAAATATGAATAAAATATTATATCAAATCAGCAATATATTACAAGAATTCCATATTATAGCTCAATAAGGTTTACACTAGAAATGCAAGAATGTCTCAATCTTAGGAAACCTATTGTTAAATTTACTAAATTAAAAGATAAAAGAAGAGAAGCCACCCTTTTAAAAATGCCAAAAGTTTCCAACATCTTTTTCTGATTAAACGTCTAATTTATAGAAGATAACTTCCTTTATTAAATACACTAAATATCATATTTACTGACAAAACATTAGAAAAATACAAGGCATCACGAATTTTATGTGACATTTTTCAAGAGGTCCTAGCCAATGCAATAAAGCAATAATTTTTTAAATGGGGTAGAAATATTAAAAAAAAAAAGTCTAACTGCCTGACTATTCAGGAAAATTAAATAAAAAGCAGTTAGACCATTATATGATTTAGCAAGCTACCCAGAAATAAGAGAAACACACAAAAATCAAACTATTCTCACATGCCAATGGCAATGACTTCAAAATACAATGGAAAATAAGATTGTTTGGACAATAGCAATAAAAGTATTTAAAACACCTAGGCATAAACTTTAGCAGAAAACAACAAGTCTATTTAAAGAAAAGTGTTGAAAAACATAAAAGAAGGTCCAAATAAATAAAAAGTTGTGTCATTACCTTGGATAGGAAGACATAATGCTATACATTTTTCATTTCTCCCATAGATTAACGGAAAATTTAACATAATGTATATAAAAACTCAAATGAAATGGTGTACTGAAACTGACAAGATGAATCCAAAATTCATCTAAAATAGTAATTATTTGATAAAAACTAAGATATACTTGAAATAGAACAATAAGGGAGAGTTACTCTATCAGACAGCAAAACATTTTATCAAACTATGTAATGAAGACATTGTGTTTTGGCATAGGGTAGACAAATTTATTAATGGAACAAACCAGAGAGTCTAGAGGCAGACCCATGTATAAATATTGGAATTTAATATATGAAATGATGGGTTAGTAATTAAAGTGTTGGGACAATGAACTATTCATTAAAAAAATACACTTAGATACCTACCTCACACCATATACAAAAATCATTTCCAGATGGATTAAAGAGCTAAACATAAAAAACAAAACAATAATAATATTAGAAGAAAACTTAGAAAAGTACTCTATAATCTCAGAAAAGGAAGGCCTCCCTAAATAAGACACATGTTCAAGAAGCCGTCAAGAATAAGATTTAGAGCTATAACTTACAAAAATTAAATGCTTTTGCATGGCAAAAGACAACATAAGCATAGCTAAAAGATAAATGACAAAAAGGCACAACATATGTAACAGACAAAGAATTAAAATCCATACCAAGTGCTCATTCAAATTAGTTAGGAAAGCCACCCCAACAGAAAAATGAATACAGGATAAAAACAGATGATCCACAAAAGGACTAGAAGTGGCCACAGACACATGAAAAGATGTCAGTTAAAACAACAGAGACACACATTTCTGAATGTCAATTGGGAAAGTTTGGAAAAAGATTAATGCTATCTTGTGTTTGAGAGAGGTGAGGAAAGGGTTATTCTCAAATGCCAGCGGTGAGAAATGTTTCTGCTTTTTCTGAGGACAGCTTGGTAGAATCTGTTGACATTAAAGGTGCAAGTGACTTTGAACCCAGCAATTTCACCTCTAGGTGTCTTAGAAAGGTATTCAATCAAGTAAGCAAAAGTATTTAGTTGAAAGTGTTTATTTCATTCATTGTAAAGGCAAAAATTTGTTCATCACTAAAGTTATACGCAGCAGTTAAAAAGAATATAGTAGAGCTATGTGTACTGATACGTAAATATGTCTAGGATATATAAGTGACAACACAAGGCATTGAAAAATATATTTTAGTATTCTCATTCATGTAAAAATGTATATGTGGATGCATAAGCAAATATATAGTGATACCATGTAACTTGAAAATGCATAGAAAAATGTCTGGCAAACCAGTAAACCAGTGGCTTCCTCTACAGCATGTGAGTTATGACGAAAGAGAAAAATCCCACTATATATATATTTATATGTGTGTGTGTGTGTGTGTGTGTGTGTGTGTGTTCATGTATCACATTTGAAAATTTAAAAACAGTAAAAAGAAAGTGTGAATATAAGGAAACCAGGGGACCTAACTTAAGTTCTATTTAATATATTTAAAAATTAATATTTTTAAAAGAAAAATTATGTTTGTGATAGAATATTGTACACTGGTTTATTGCACTTGGTTTGTTGATTTAAAAAAATAGAAGTCAGGAATATAGAAACACTTCTCTTGATGAAAAATTTTCAATAATAGAGTCCATAATTGATGTTGGTGTACATCTGATTTCATAATTTTAACACAATCCAGAAGAGGTATTCCAGATTGAAATCTCCAATTTTATAGACAGAAATTCAAGTGTGCTGGGTGTAAACTGTGATGCATGTAAGTATTTGAGTAAAAGAGCATCAGAAGGATATTAATTGGTCACAGAGACTCCCTTGAGAAGAATCTTTAAAATTCTCACCAAGCAGCACAACCAATGTGGTAAAGTTTATACTGCATTCTCCCAGGAGTGGACTATTAATAAAATATTTCCAGAAGCCTGTGATGCAACAAAGAGGAGCATGACATTGGAAGTCAGAAGCCCTGGGTTCTCATGTCACTTTTGACAAGCACTTAACCCCTGTGCACTTCAGTTTTCTTCTCTTCAAAATAAGAATGAAGCAACAGCCTGCCTAAAATGAGATCATGTATGTAAAAACCCATTGAGTATTGTTCAGTGCAAGAGTATATACACAAAGTACAGTAACTGTCCATTGTGTGTGTCCTTATATGCAGCATAACAAACCTAATTTCCTCAAATGTCCTTATTTTCCATAAAAACCCATGCTGATTTTCCTCCAAGGTGACTGATATTCTTTGGAGAGACCCTGTCTGGGAAAGGTAGTGGCCAAAGCCTTCCCTGGTAAAAAATAATTGACAAATATGTCCCATGATAAAACCTAACCAGACATAAACTAGCCAGAAACAGTAATACTAAGAATAAGAATGTACTAGTGAATTAATAATAAGTGCTGGCCACTGTTACATACATCCCTCATTTACGCTTTCTCCATTCCTGTGTGATAGAAACCCCTATCATCCCCAAACCACAGATGAAGGTAAGGTACCTTGCCCAAGCACTGCATAAGAAATATCAGTTACTCATCCAAACTCTCAATGAGATACTTAAGGATTTCAAGGCTGAACCTTGAAAAAGGAGATGTAAGTAATGAGGCACAGGAAATACTCCAAGGAAAGACTCTAGAAATAAAAATATTAAGTAATTGGAGGGAAACAGATCTTTGGATTGCACTGGAAAAGAGCCCATGCCTACCTTGGCAGATACCTTCCATCAATCATTGTCTTTCCCTGCCCTCTCAACGCACACTCACGAAGAAGATGGGAGTTTGAAAAATCTGGGAGGCTGAAAGTGCTCATGGGGAATGAGCGCTAATTAAAGAATGGAATCCCGTTTGCATGATTAAGACTGTTTTCCAGGAAAAATGATCACTCCTGGTATATTGGGGGATCAAGCAGGAGCAGAACGAGAATGTCACTATCTCCACAAAATTCATTTCATACTCAGAAACCAGATGGGTTTTGAATGAATCCAGATCATATGTAGAGAGAACACAGATACCTGATCAACTCAGGCTTTAGGATATCCATGCCAAGGTCAACTACAAACCAAGGACTTAGAGGAGAGGGTCAAGTGCCTATTCCAAAATCTGGCAGGTCAGAGTTGAGTCTCTGTGATCTCTGAACCTTCCCTGTAAGCAGCTTCCTGGTGATTCTCACAGTCCCTCGACAGGGGGTGCTCTTGACCCCTTGCCCACCAATATTTTGTTAAATGCTTTTACTAATTTGCTTCACACTTTAGCAGGGCTGCCGGATTAAATACAGGATACCCAGTTAAATTTGACTTTCAGTTAAACAACATTTAAAACAATTACAATTATGTCCGAGATATTGCATGGAACATACTTGAACTAAAAATGTGGGTTTTTGGCTTTTTTGTTGTTGTTTTTTTTTGTCTGAAATTCAAATTTAGCAAGGTGTCCTGTATTTTTATTTGCAAAGTCTGGCAACTCTGGATTTCAGACCCGGTAAGGAAGTTGACATGATGCTCCAGAACATCCCCTTTTTATCTGTTGGGCTTTCAGCACACGTTCAGGCTCTGTGTCCCTCCCTCTGCCTCTGCCTCATCCTAAAGAAGACTGCTGAGTTAGGGGTACCATGTGCAGAAAAAACTTTCTTCTCGCTCCACCTGTGCTCTTCCCAGTTTCTCTCCCTGTTTCTCCTTAGCATCTTCCTGTGGGGTGAATGTGGCAGAGAAGGGACATGGCAGCCAGGATTTTCCCCTGTAAACACAGTCTGCTACCTTCTAGCTGTGGATCCAGAGCAAGTCCTTTCTCCTACTCTAGCCTCAGTTTTCTCGCGTGAAAATGGAAGAGATAACTAAAATCATCTCCCAGGGTTCTTTGCCTGATCGTAAGCACCTGGCAGGCTTGTTAAAAATACAGATTCCTAGGCTTTACCCCAAGCCCAATGAATGAGAACAGAGGTCCACAAATGATAGCTCATCACTTACTGGAAACAGAGTTTTACTGGCATAAAACCATGCTTATTAGATTATTAGTTCCGTTTTTTTTTTTGTTTTTTTGAAATGGAGTCTCGCTCTTGTGGCCCAGGCTGGAGTGCAATGGCAGGATCTTGGCTCACTGCAACCTCTGCCTCCTGGGATCAAGCGATTCTCCTACCTCAGCCTCCCAAGTTGCTGGGACTACAGGTGCATGGCACCATGTCTGGCTCATAAGTTTCCATATCATCTATGATTGCTTTCATAATACATGGGCTGAGTTGAATAGTTATAGAAGAGACCACCTTAAAGTTGCAACAGGGGCCACCTGCAAAACCTAAAATATTTACTCTGTGGTCTTTTACAGAGTCAGGTGGCCTCTGACTTAGACTCAAAGGGTGAGAGAACCACAAACCACTACCAAAACACTAGTAACTCCCTAACATCAAACACCATTCAGTGTCAAAAGTTCCCAAATACTTTCAAGTGAGTTTTGAAAGTCTGATCCAGAAAATATCTATACATCACACTTAGTAATGTTTCCCTAGGGTTTCTTAATCTATAGAATTCCCCTACCTTCTGCCCCAACTTTCCATTGATTGATTGATTGATTGATTGACTGATGGTTGAAGATCCTGGTCACTTGTCCCACAAAATTCTCACAGTCTATTTATTTCACTGTATCTCTATGGGTCTTTTCACATGTTCCTCTATCTACCACATTTCCTAAAATCAGGAACACTTGATGATACCTGACTAGGTATCCAGAGCCCTGATTAGACCTAGGTTCATAAATGGAGCTGTTTGCTTCTTTCTGTAACACAACATCAGGCAAAGGTTGTCTAACTGTCTTTCTTCTTTGTGATGTTAAGACTGACAAGTGGATTCAATCGGATTATTATAAAGTTCCCTTTCACCTAGCAATTTTAGCAGCCACTGATGATCACTGCCTAGATCCATTATTTCATTAGTGGCTGCAAAAGGGTGACATTCTAATTATAGTATTCCTTCTGCATATATTAGTTGGAAATCTTTTATAAATCAAAACTTCCTTTCATCAGCTATTTAGCTACACTGCAAACAGTTTATACAGGACAGGTAGGATAAATTCTTTCTCTTTATTTACTAGTTATTAGAATAATGAATTCATCCCATAGCATCCTCCAGAGGTGACCAATGAAAGGAGTGTTTTGGTTTGGTTTTGAAAAGCATTACCAATGCTCATTCTTTAAACACACACACACACACACACACACACACACACACACACACACACACTTGAAATGTTTCATTTTATTGTAGTTTGTAGTTATTATTTCTAATGCTTGGTGTTTCACCTTTGGGC
Organism: Ateles fusciceps; assembly: GCA_036589455.1. Taxonomy (NCBI): domain Eukaryota; kingdom Metazoa; phylum Chordata; class Mammalia; order Primates; family Atelidae; genus Ateles; species Ateles fusciceps. The sequence goes on along the minus strand of JAZHEH010002724.1, from coordinate 370,469 downwards.
AACAAAAGTCTGTGCCTGTGTCTTCGCACATAACCCTAATAAACAGTCTTCATGGCACCCCTTCTTTCTGACATAAAATAATATTCTAGGCTCATCTTGTACATTTCCTACTCCAGCCTTTGAATCAGCCATATCTCCAGGCGTTCCTGGATCCTTTTGGAGGCCAATAGAATTTAAAGACCACAACATGGATCGCTGGAGTGCTTGTTTCTACTGGGGTGGTTATTATTTCCAGGTCTTTGTTGTAAAAATAGCTAGGAAAAAAAAATCTTAAGAGGAAAAAAACATCATTACTTCATATTGATTTTTTCAAATTAAATTTACAATTACAGAGCTTTTACTTCTTTACTTGTCTATGTGTGGTTTTCTTCTTATGCTGAAAATCTTGATTCCTATTAACACTCATAATATTATTTGCTTTATCCTAATTTGTATAAGTAATATACAGTATTTTAGAGGGAGTTTGAAAATAACAGTTCAAATATTATTACTAATAATATGATTACTGAAAACAGCCTTCAACCTACAATCATTGTAGCTCTTTCTGTCCTTAAAATCTACCTACTAGGGCCATATAGAAAACATAGCTATGTTTTAAAGTCATTTGAAGTAACTCATTTCTCTGTGGTGAAGCCACCAATGTAATACACAATTAGGCTTGTTTCATGTTTGCTTTTAATTTTTAGGACTTGCTTTGTTTTTTATTTTCAGTTTGACTTAACGCTGCTTTATAATGATGTAAAAACTGAGACATTGTTTCAAAGTCAAAACCACAAAACAAGGTTGATTCAAGCAAAATTTTGTTCCATCTCTGCTCATTCTCCTCACCCTCTTCTCTTTCTTCTACAGATAACCATTTTTGTTTGGTTTTAGTTTATTTTTCCATTGTTTTCTACATAAGCAAATATGGATTTACATTCACTTTGTCACTTTCTTAGATAAAAGGCAGCATTCCATATCTGTTCTATATTCGGCTTTTTCACCGAAGTTCACTCATTCTTGTTATAGCTGTAGAGGATCCACTGTGCTTGAAGATGCCACAGTTTCTCCCATCAACCTCCTATGAATAGGCACTTCGATTGTTTTCAGTCTTTGGTTATTGTCCATGGGGAAGTGCACCTTTACATATACCTCATGTTATCCATACACACCCTAAAGAGCAAGAGCCACTGTCCCATGGGATGAGACCTAGAATTTCCAAGCCACGTAATAGGCACAGGTATGGTACAGTGTCCACACAAGTGGTTTCAAACCAGAATATACAGAACATGGTCTTTCCAGCGTGTACTCAGGGCAAGGGTAATTTTTGAGGGATTTTGCAGATACACAATTCTCACGTGGATTGTTTTCTAAAATTAAATGCAGAGCCCCTGTGGTCCATCAATTCCTTGCCCAGTTGCCCCACCCCCAACACACACACACACTCTACTCTCCAAAAGGAAGGACAGACTTCTCACTCATTCTAAATCTCAGGAGTGAAACCCTACAGAGTACAATGAAAGGAACTGTATAAAACAGTACTGGTGTTGAAAACGGATGTCTCTAACGATTGGTGGAAAGTTCATTTACAAGTTGGGGTAGTTTCAATAATTTTCAAACAACTGAAGAGGGACAAACCTAAAAGAATTATCAGCTGAGAGAAGAACAAAAGAGACCAGTATGTGATTTTAGGAATCTAACTAGATAACAGTTCAAAGAATTGAATTACAATTCAATAACAAAATTTCTTTCTTTTTCATCTATTTCTCTTCTTAGTTTAAAACAATATTCATTAATGAATACATGAGCTAATTGAAAATATGAGATGCATTTCCATTAATATTTTACTTTTTATCATTTATATTCATGAAAAGTTGATATGTATATTATTTTGTTGACTGCCTTTTTTGCCCATCACTAATAATTGTAACTTAATCAGTTTCCAATTTCTGTGTATTACTAATAATCATAATGATAACTCAAACCAAAAACTCTTAACATCTAGAAATGTATGATCATTGGCCATTAAAAATTAAATTTAAATCTTCATACATATTTTTGTCACAGTAAATTATGAAAGAGTGGCCAATAAAAGGATTTCATGCATAAAAATGTATGAAGATAAAATTCAGTGGGGTAACTGCAATGAAGATATAAATTCAAGCCATGTAAAACTGACTGTTTAGGAACTTGTTCATGTATTTAATAGATGATGTACCGAATTGCTCTGGTACTTAAAGTTCCAGATGCATTAAAGGAATGATATATTTTTAATGTCAATATTTACAATATTCTGGAAATGACATTTAGTGCAACTATTTAAAATTACTTTGAAGATTTTGGACGTCAACTTAAGCGTGCAAGGGGCATACATATATTTTTCAGCATTCTTGTAGGAGCACAAACGTCTCAAGACCACAGTACAGAGACTGGGCATCCAGTAGTGCAAAGTTCAGAGTCCTGCTCCTCTTGTCTTTCCCCAAGTCTGTATCCTACCCATCAACAGGCCATCAGCTCTATATAATGGGAGAATGGGAGAATGGGAGAAGAGGGGGAGCAAGAGCAGCAGTTCCACCTCCAGCCCTGGGGTGCCTAGCTGAAACCCCCAGACCCCATCTCTTTCATTCAAGTCTTTAGAGTTCATGCTTTGCCCCACTCCTGAGGGCCAGGAATAAGTGGGGAAGAAGGTTTTCAAAGTTTAGTGGCTACAAATTCTCAGGCTCCAGGTCCTACTTGGGGCAGAATGCCCTGCAGGGCAGTGTTCCATTCTGGGGATCTCTCGTAATACCTCCCCCACTCACCCAACCACAGCTGTTCCTTCTCTTCTAAGCCAGGCTTTCCTGAAAAGAGAATTGTCTTGCTAATTTCCATTGAGTGACTACAACTTTTGTTCAGTTAGAGGGAAACCATAACTTTCGGTTAAAAAGAAAAACTCAGCTAAGTTCTACAAGGTTCTCAGGCTTCCATGTCTAATTACAGAAGAAGCCAGCTGGTGGATTCCAAAAAACACAAAGAAGCCTGCTCTCACCACGAGGTTCAAAACATCTATTCTCACACAACTCCGTTGAGGTATACAGAACACGAAGTAGCCCATATTCCAGATAAAGAAATCGAGACCCAGCAAAGACGAGCAAGCGTGGATTCACAGGGCATAATATTTCTGGAACCACTGGAGGGATTTAAGCTTCCTCTGTATTACCTAATCTGCATGGGCTGAGTCACAACTGTTTGAAGCAGATGAGAAAGAATCTCATCTACTTTGAAGGAGACAACTCTGAAGAGTGGTAAAACCTTGGCAACATATGTCAATGATAAATGGTCTATCAGGAGATTGTCATAAAGAGTGTCATTTATGGTAAGTGCCATTATCTTTTATTTATCAAATTTTAATCTTTCTTGATTCCATCTCTGCTCACATAGAAAAGTCTTTATGTGGATAGAGAAAAAATAAAAAACTAAGTCCATGCCTTTGTCATTCCTTGGGAAGTCTGGTTTTCCACACGCCCCAGTGGCCTTCACCTGTTCCACCTTGCTTTGCTCTCTGAGGACTGCTTTAGCTACGGCTGGCAGTCACCTTGAACACGACCCCAGTAGCAGTCCCAGAAGCCAGCATAACAGTCTTTAAAATCACTGCCACTCTTGTTCCAGAGGGTCTGGGAATTTCATACTCATGGGCTGCACATAATAGGTTAGCAGCATGTAATATACATACACACATCCATACACTGCGGGGAGGCGGTTTAGATGCACATGTGTGCATCACAATGCATGTGCACTGTGTGCACAGTCACAGATACAGACATGGGCCTGTGGGTCCTGCCCCTGATCGTTCCCTGATCACATGGGGTTGGTGAAACTTCCCTTAGACATTTCCAGAAATAAATGGCCTAAATGGAAGAGGAAAAGCCCAAAGTCTTCCTCTAATGTTTCCTGTCTCCAAGCAGTTAAGAGAATGGTTTTGTTCTAAACTAGTTAATCAAAATGATACAGCCCTCCTTCCTGGAATGAACCCTTCTCACTGCCCCCACCCCCTCTCCAACTGTTGGTCTCTCTTAATAGTTCCTTCCCCCACATACGTGAGAGGCTGCCAGAACCTTAGAAATAGCAGCCTGCCCTTCAGAAACTCTCCCCCCAGTTCCTACCTTCTCTCCTCCTCCCGCTGCTCTATTCTCTCCTCACTTTCTAACAATGAGACTATTCTGAGTTGTGGATGCTGGATGCTGTATTGTGAACCAGTTCTTCAGCTCTCGTCTCAGCCACCTGATCATTTATTAGGCATATCTCTTTGGTGATTCAGCCTACATTCTCTCCAGATGTCATTTGGATTCCTGGTGTATCTTCAGGGGTGCAGCCCTACCCTGTAACTGTACCTTGTCCAGCTCCTCAAATCCTAGTTTCTCAGAATCCAGGGCTTGAAAGAAGAGATTAAACACCAAAGCTGCAACACACAAACCAAGGCTGGAAAGGACCTTAGAAATTACCCAGCCTACTTGCAGAGATAGCAACCTTCACTAGAAAACCAGTAACTTGTCTAAATCACTAAGAATAGTAAATGAAACAGAACTGAAGTCTCACAGAGTCTTGTTATTGTTTTTAATGTAAATGTATTACTGGAGTATAGCATATATACACAAAGGCAAACAAATCAGAAATATACAGATTGAGTGTCATGAGGTTTACATTTTGGTTCTGAGGACTAAGCTGTGAGTATTTATCTTGCCTAAATTCCTCTCTAGAGGGTGTGGAAAGTATGTCCTACAAACCATAAATTCTCATCAGATGGGTTTTATTTAACCCTGTATATCGTGACTTATTTTCCAATCTGACTCTGGCATAACGAGGGAAAAAATCAAAATGTGTAACACGAAAATGTATTTCCTTGGCATACCTTGAAACTGCCCTGCAAAGTCTCTTGAGGGAAAAATCCACATTGTATAGAGAATCCCCCTTCCTTTCCTTTCTTTTGAGATCCAGGAGATAATCAACTAAGAGTGAGGTACCCTTTAGGTCTGATAAGAAACATTTTACAACCTGCTCTCTCTCTTTCTGAAGTCTGCTATCTAAGAGATCCTCTGCACAATAAAACTTGGTAGCCACAATCCTTATCTCAGTCTGAACATTCCTTTCCATTGATCCCAGATCTTCAGATAAACTCAACCAATTGTCAAGCAGAAAATGTTTAAATTTACCTATAGCCTGGAACACCCCCCACCACCACCCACTTTGAGTTGTCTCACCTTTCTGAACCAAATCAATGTATTTCTTAAATATATTTGATTGATGTCTCATGCCTCCCTAAAAATACATAAAACCAAGCTGCACCCTGACCACCTTGCGCACATTTTCTGAGTGCTGTGTCACCGGCCATGGCCATGGTCACTCATATTTGGCTCAGAATAAATCTCTTAAAATCTTTTACAGAGTTTGACTCTCTTAATTGACAGTTCTACAGCGTCCTTCTTTCCACCGTGATGTATACAGACTTTGAGTCACCTGGTAGAACTCTGTGGAATTTCCCCCAGTTTCTGTGGGTATATGCCTTAGGGATATATTAGTCTGGATATCCTTTTGATTTCTGATCTCCAATACATGAGTGTGCACTCACAAATACAAGTCCATCTGTGGCCTCACCCCAGGTATGGAAACTCCACAGACGCAAGCTTTATACAAAAGATTATGACTTTTCTGCAGTGACATGAGGCTCTTGACTTACTAAGTCAGAATTGCTTGCCTTCCTCTTGCCTCTCCTCTACCCAGTAAAGTAGAGCAGACTATTATCTAGCTTCTTATAGACAAACCAAATATCTCAGCCTCGGGTCTAGTAGGTGCTTGAGATTCTTTGGAGGGAAAATGCAGAGAAAACTCACAAAGCCGTCATTATAGTATTGCTCCCTCAGAGCAGGGCTTTCTGACAGTTTAAGCAAACAGCATCCATTTAGCAGAATCTCAGTGGAAGGGCTGTCTCAGTCTGAGCCTCTAGCCCCAGGATTAGGAAAAACCCTTGGAGTCTTCCAAAAATACAAGGAGTTGAGAGCCAAGCTGTTTAGCAGTGTAAGCCTAGAGGATAAATAGGCCCATTGTGATTCTCCCCAGTTCTCTTACCTAGAGCTGCATCTGCCAGGAGCAAAGTTCTGAGGGAAGCCCCAGGAACACATGCCTTTTATAACTTATTTTGTTTTCCTCTTTCTTAATCCTGCCTAAATGCTAGCACTCATTCTGAGACCTCACTGTCCTTTACTGCCCCCAAGCAATGTAATTTTTTTGTAGAGCAGACATTTCAAGTCCAAAGATGTGAGCTGAAAAATAATTTGGCCCTTATTTCCTTTTGCAAATGACTGGATTGGGGCCTCCTGGCTGCACTAATATCTTCTAGCGGAAACAAACTTAAAGACGATGTTAAAAGAGCTCAAGTCAGTCAACAAAGCTGGAGGTCTCAACCAAGCTCAGATCCATGGATCACAGTGGATTCAAAGAGATCCACCCAGCCCCCAAATGCAGGTTTTAATAACATATTCATAAGTCAAGAATGGCAGAATACATCTTTCTAATGATCCTAGATTTTGAAATATCTGACCCTGCATAGCTCAGGTACTGACAATTAGGCTTTAGTTTAGATTCAGACTTATTTAGCCAAAATAAGATAATTTCTTTCAAATAAGATTGACTCTGCTAAATAGAGGCCAAAAAAAAAAAAAAAGTAAAAATTATAATATATCAGAAATGTGTACATAGGATAAGGAAATGGAGGACCCAAAGAAACAAAGGGAATAAGGTATAACTCAGCCAACGCTATTTACTAGCCCAGCAACCCCAGAGAATTTATTTAACCTCTGGAAGCCTTGAATTCCTTGTGTATAAAAATGGGAATAATAACACCCTTACTCAGAACACGTGCAGAAATTAAATGAGATAGTAAGTGAAGCAGAGGCATGAAAAGGGTTCAATACACCTGCACATACGTAATACTTTTAATCTAAATCTTCCTTGAAAGATGCTAACTTCTCAATGATAATGATCAAGTATGTTATAGTGCACTTCCCATTTTTTCTAACGACTTAGACATTCTGCTCAATTACCCTTACAATGAGACAATAATCCCCCATTCATGGATAAGAAACCACTTCAGGGATGAAATGCCAGCCAGTCAGCATGGTAGAGCCAAGGATAGAACTTAATCTATCGCCACACTCCAGGTCTTTCTTTTTGTGGGTTTTGTAGCTTCAAGACAATTCCACCTAAGTGCTGGAAGTGGTTTAAAGGAGCTGCCAGGATCTGTGTGGCTGCCAGTCTGTATCCTTGGATTCAGGATGTTTACAAAAGCAGGGCTTAGACACTCAGGAGGAGCAGCTAAAGTGAATTTCTGAAGACACAGCCAGGCTGGTTGGAATTGCAGTATTCCACTGTGGGCTAGGCTCAATGACTGCATATTCAGTGTGTGAAGCTTCATGGCAGGAAAATAAGGAAAAACCACATGATTTGGCTTTAATAAAGAAAACAATGAGATGGGGGTTTTCTCCCCCCCCACAAAAGGCAAACTTAGCTAGGAATGGGCTCACTGAGTTATCCTTTCAGTGACATTAATAATACCTCTTATTTATTGAATATCCCACCAGCTTTAAGATGATGGCACTGAATCCTTTAATCAGGGATTCTAAGCTGGGTACAGTAGCTCATGCCTGTAATCCCAGCACTTTGGGAGGCCAAGGCGGGTGAATGACCTGAGGTCAGGAGTTTGAAACCAGCCTGGCCAACATGGTGAAACCCTGTCTCTACTGAAAAAAAAAAAATAGCCGGGTATTGTGGCATGTGTCTGTAGTCCCAGCTACTTGGGAGGCTGACACACACACAAATTCCAAATCTAATTCCTTATCTTATTTAAATCCTGGACCCAGAGCATGCTTCTTTCAAATATTTATAAGAGAACAATACTACTAACACAATTACAAATCTTATTGTCTGTTACTTACTAACATATATTGAGGCTTACCAAGTGCCAATCATTGCGATGAATAAGAGTTGTAATGGTGTCAGTAGTGTTGTTCTTTTATAAATACTTGCAAGAGGCACTCTCTGGGTCCAGGATTTAAATAAGATAAGGGATTGAATTTGGAATTTCCATGTGTGCAGGTAGATGGCGATAATTAGTGGTAAGTGATGGAAAGATTTAGGCTGGATTAGGAAGTAATTTTCAGGTGTCTTGCACCTGAAATTCCTTGTGTATAAAAATGGGAATAATAACACCCTTACTCAGAACACGTGCAGAAATTAAATGAGATAGTAAGTGAAGCAGAGGCATGAAAAGGGTTTAATACACCTGCACATACGTAATACTTTTAATCTAAATCTTCCTTGAAAGATGCTAACTTCTCAATGATAATGATCAAGTATGTTATAGTGCACTTCCCATTTTTTCTAACGACTCTTTCAATGTAAGGCTGTCTTGAGGAAAGATAAGAAGTCTTTGCTGGTTTGTGCTGCTATAATAAGTAAATTGAGGCCCACCTCTCCTTTCTTTTCCTGCCACCCCCTCAATTTCTGAGCCCTTAATCCCCTGCACCCTTCATGAAGCATTCGAAGTCTATCAGTCAGGGCACATACTGCAGGTTGGACAGATCAGCCAGAAAGGCACAGCTATAACTAGAGGTAAAAATCTACTACTTCCAAACCACTCCAAATTAATTATTCCAGCTGGAGGGAGACCCGAGCCTTTGGGCTCCCCTTTTGTTTTATTAACTGTCAATCAAAAATGCCAGAAGCAGCTGGAGAGGAAGCCCAAAGAGGGGGGACTGGGAGCACTTTGCATATTTTAATTTCCTCAGTAAACAATACAGAGCACAGCAGAAACCTACTACTGATGGCCACATCCCCAGGCAAAGGCAAGTCGAGCGCACATCACGTGAGATGACATAAAGAATATACAAGTCCTTCGTAGGCTACAAGCTGCCTTATCTAGCTTCTCTGAGCTGGAGCTGAATTTCCCATCCATCCACTGACTGGTTGTTGGAGGAGCTTTGATAAGGGCAAGGAGAAGGTGGACAAATTTAGCCTTTCCATACACCTAAAGCTTTCTTGGGAGTTGAATGCACTCTTCATCCAATGGAAAATGGGATTTTCCTTTGAGTAATGAAAAACGACCCTTTAATTCTAAAGGAAGGATGCTTGGTGCCTGAGAGAAGAAAGCTCACAGATCACTTGCAGGACCACAGACATGAAACAGTGGATAAAGTCCTTTATCTTCATTTAAAAGTCAGGATTCAACTTGGAAAAAACAGTAGCGTTAAATTCTCAAGAAAGTCTGAGGTTGGGTAACAACAGCAGTTGAAGCACTGTGGAACTGCAAGGTGATTCATCAACATAAGAGTACCACCACTCTTTTTAGGCACCACAGGCTTCTAGTTGGGCCTTCCCCTGAGAAATGCCAGGAAATGGGGTATCAATTAACCCAGCCACACAGCCGTGGCAAGGCCAAGAGGCATCTCAGGCATCTTGGGAGGGAGGCAGGCAGAGGGAAGGTCTGGCACCAAGATAAGCCAGGAAACAGAATGAAAAGAGCACTGGATTGAGAGTCAGCTCATCTGGGTTCTTGTCCCAGTTCTATCACCCTGTGATGCTGGAAGTCTGTGTTTCTTTCGGTCTCAATGTTCACACTTGCGATAATGATAAAGTCAGACCAGAGTTTTGCTAAGATTCCTCTCTGCTCAAAAACTGCACGAGATGGTCGAAAACATCATTTTCTCAGCTAAATCAGGACATGAAGAACACTGTACAAAAGCACAACTCAAGGCTCTTCCTAACATCTGCAGCGTCAGCAGCCTGACTTTACAGAGGGGTGTGTGTGTGTGTGGTGTGTGTGCTGTAGGCAGTGAAGGAGAGCATGGGCCAGAACTCAGGAGCTCCAGGGCCCTGCCTTAGTTTGCATCATACCTCCGGGCTCACCCCTGGCCTCCTGTGTCCTCATCTGTGTAATTGGTAGGGTGAGGGAAACAGTTCAGCTAGTCGACCTTTGGGTATCAGCCAGTTCCAAAACGGGATGATTTGGTCAAGAAGAGACTGGATAACTTTTGGATGCCCCCTCCTGGCCCTGTGAGAACGTTAGAGTTCTGGGGCTCACTCTCTCCACACAGCCTGCTACTCTACAACTGGGTCCCCAGGGTGCCTCTTGGCCGTGAAGGGTGCAGGCCAAGGGCAGGCTGAGATGAAAGAGATGGAAGAGCTGTACCCCCACGCAGCATCTGGCATACCAGGCCATAACCTGAGGTCTGCAGCTGTGGGCTGCTCCATCTCTCCTTATAAATAAGCCCTGCCTCTTGGCTTCTCCTTAAAGGTCAAAAGGCAGGAAAGGACTGCTCTGAGGATCAACCTAGGAGAAAGTCTTAAATGTTAAGCCAGAAATCACAGTTGGACAGTTGTTATTCAAAGGCATTCCTACTCTGTTACACACATTCCTGTTTCCAAAAGAATAAAAGGGGGAATTTGAGCAAGTGGATTTCTTGTTTGTAGGCTAACGAAACTGGGATGAAGTATATTTCTCAGGGTCACCTTGCGGGTCCCCAAAAGGTACAGCCAGGCTAGGTGCTGGGGTCGGTAATCCCCAAAGATAGAGCCCTTATCTTAATTTATCTAAAGCTCTAGTCTCCACCATAACACAGGTAGAAAGAGGTGCTTTTAGCATTCCAAGTTTGGGAGCAGAGTTAGGCTCAGTTCTTGTCCGAGTGAACAGCGACACAGAACAATACCTTGTTGCATGTTTATACTGTGCTAGGATTTTTGCCAAATGAATTAAAATGCACTGCTTCACTCAATCCTCCAAAATGCATTGGCTCTGAAAACTAATATCATCAACAGCATAGTATTGAGAAAGAAAGAAGGAAGGAGGAAAGTGGGGGAGGAGGGGAAAGAGGGAGGGAGGGAGGGAGGGAAGAAGGGGAGACAGGAGAGGAAGAGATTAAGCATCTTATTCCAAAATGCTTGAGACAGAAAGATCCAAGTCTTACACCTGAATTATTCTAATTCCAAAACCAATGTTCTTATTCACCACCAAGTTAAAATACTTATACATTATAAATTGAAAAAAAAAAGACTCATTAGTAAAAATGTTTTAGCATGTAATTTGATGGGTTAGGATGGCAGATTTTGGATAATGTAATAAAAATCCTATAAATTTGATTTATATAAAATACTCATAAAACACTTAGACAAGCTGAAGGGGAAATTTCATTCAGAAATATCTAAATCAGCAGATTCAATGAAGTAAGATGGGAACCGACGCCAGCCCAGAGAGAGCTCGTAAAGATGGCATCAGAAAACATCTATGTTCCTCTATAGACAGATTCGGAAAAAGCAGCCAATCATGGACTTCGCTTCCTGTGTCTTTCTCTTGCAGCTTTTCTCTGCATAATGTCCAGTCCCACGCTTGCAGAAATGGCACTGATAATTTCTCACCTCGTCAGCTGGGCTCCGGATGGCAAGGCCTCCCTGATGAGGACAAGCCTTCACTACTGAACATCTAGGTCTCAGATAATCTGTTCAGCTGCAGCAGCATTTATCATCATAATTTTCAAAATTCATTAGCCTTGATTGTTTGGAAATCTATTTCCCATTATCATCTCTTTCTCTAAGATCATGGTTTTGGGCAGACAAAGACAGAGGCAGAGAGAAGTGAAGAAACTACAGAAAGAAGCTGGAGTAGAGATGAGAAGGAAGAAGGGAGAGAGGAAGCAACAGGCTCTACGTGGTGACATTATTTAGGTCTTCAAATTAAGCCAACACTAGAAATAAGTCCTAAACCGAGAAAAAAATTTATTATTAAGACAATACATTGCCTTTTTGCTCAAGGTAGAGAGTTTTCTGTCACAGCTGAAAAAATCCTGAGAAAACACTAGAAAATTCAACTCTCAAGTTAGTCTCTATTTCTAGAAATAAAATGTCTATTTCTAGATATGAACCAAAGAAAAAAGATTCAGAGAGATCCCAGAGGCCCATGTAAAAACCGACATGCCCAGCCAGGATGCAACTACAATAAGCCTCCTTTCACCCCGAACCCCCTCATTCCTTCCCCCACCCTGCATGCCATAAAGCCTCACAGGACACAGTTCACAGTGTGGGCTCTGAGACCGGCATCTGAACTAAAGGCTTTATTTGGAGGACTGCATTTGCCCAGGTGCCAGAACTCTGCAGCCGGATGCATCTGCCTGGAGGCTGCCTCACACATCTACTTTCCATTAGGGCTAGCCACAGGTGACAGAAAGAGAGGAGGCAGCAGTAATCAGAGGAACTAGCTCAGGCTCAAGAGAGGTGGGCACCAGCCCAGAAATAGCAGAACCCACATCATCGCCAGACAGGAGGCGGTGTCACAATTCTCATAGTCATATGAATTTCTCATGAGTCATTTGTCCCAGAAGAATTGCGGAAGCAAATGGACTTGACCAGCTTTGAAGATAAGATGCAGACCGAGAAGCTCCATCACGAGACTAGGGCAACATTCTAGTGAGTGGTCTCGGATGGCACAACCAGAAAGACTCCTCCACAACTCCTCCGTCATCTTCCCTTGAGCTCCCACATCCCCTTCCTTCGAAGGCCTGAGCCCCACTCCATTCCAGGCACCTCTTATCATCCTGTTCTAGGGGCTTGTTCTGCTCTGAGACACTATATTCCTTCAGATAATCAGAAAGTAAAATGCTAAGAGAACTGAGTACAAAGATTAATTACTGTTTAATGGGCAGATTTCTTATCTCTGGATAAATCTCCAGTTAAGAGCCCAGAGGACTGGCACTAAGAACAGACAACCCCTGAACCTTTGAGGACACGAGATAACCATATAAATTAACACTTATCTCATGCAGAGGACTGTCTTAGTTTTCCCCAGAAGGCCAGTCTTAATGATCACAAGACTTGGGATAGCAATGCAAATGGGGGAAACCACATTCCACAATTTCAAAACTGTTAAACTACATTGGTGTTTGACTTTGGGAAAGTCCTAGTGGGTTTTAGAATACTCTCTAGCTCACAGACATCCTCACTGCAACCAGACCCTCTCCACAACCTCAGTCATGGCTGAAAAACAGTGGCATGCCTACAGGGGTGAAAAAAGCTTCTCTTATGTTCTCCTTGTGTATCTTGGACATGGAAGTAAACAGGTGTGTGTCCTTAGGTTCTTTAGAAATACTAACTTTGTTTGGGTGAGGAGATATCCCAGAATACTGCCTTAAAGGATGTGTGTATGACCAAAACTTGCCCAGTTAGGATGAAACTACAATAAGCTTTTTCATATGGGCCTCTGGGATCTCCCTGAATCTTTTTGCTTAGGTTCATCTCACCCCTGAGATCCCAGCATGCTGCTGTAAAGGATGTGTCTATGACCAAGTCTCTAACCAGATTCCCAGACCGAGGCACACTCATGACCAGGTACCCTTGCAGATTTGTGTTTAAGGTATGGGTACTATTCTTTCAGCTACAGCTTAATTCCCTTCTGGAATCAAGACATGTCTTGTCTGTGTGAGTGGCAGGGCGGACCATATGTAACCAGAAAAAGGACTATCCTTGTCAGTTTGAAATATAACCAGACACTTCTCATCTTTACCCTGATTTCCAGCTGGGACTCCACAGAGCACACAGATGCAGAGGAGAGAAGCCAGCTGTGTTGAGATGGGTTAATATTTTAGAAGAAAAGGTAATTTGCTTGCTGATTTGTTTTTACCAGAGGGAGAACTCAGATAAGAGTGGAGTATCCTGTGGAGGAAGATGAATAATGCTTTCCTCATCAGTTCTCAAGTATCAAAATGAGGTGGGAAACTAGACAACAGTCCCTCAGCAATAAAGAACCAAAACTTGATGAGGTAGTCCTACCCAACAGTCAGAAGACCACAGCGAGGGACATCAGTGCTTGAAGTATATTTCTGTGATGGCAACAATGTCACGAAAAGAAAACCCTTGCTGAACGACAAGAGTAATGACTTCTCTCCACCGCTATGATACATGTTGTGAAGCTAAGAGACATTGCCTTGACATGCATTGAGACCCTGGGATAAATATGTTCAAAAACGCCAAGGAAAGTATAGCATTGCAGGTAGAAATCTTCTCCTTTATCACAAAAGGAAAACTAGAGAGGGTTACGGGCAACCCAAAATAATTCTTTACTTTGTTGTAGCAGGTCTCTCTTGTGCGTCTAAATGGTGATTTGCTTGATATATAACCTTATCAGGAGGTTACCGTATTATGTATAAAACAAGATGCTACCTATCTGTTTTCTTGGAAATATGCCACAGATAAATGCAAGGTTACACCGTGATATTGAGGTTAAATATAACCATCATATCTGAGATGCGGTCCAGAGACATCCTGTTTCTTGCTAAATAGCATCCTAAGACTGGATGAGGTCAGTCTGTGGATTACATTCACAAAGACAGACAGGAAATTTAGGATTATTTTCAAACTCAACTCTTCACTCAACCCCTGTCAAAAAAACCTTTGTTGAGTCTCAGCACTCTGCATGCATTCTCCCCACCCCTATTATCTATACACAGACACCATGCAGGGTTCCTCCTTCCAATGCGCGTGAGTTCCAGGAACTCTGACTCACTGAAGTTAAGCCTCCACCTCAGCCGAGGAGGAAAGCCACACAGGAAGATTTATTCTCATGCCCCAAAACTTGTCCATGCCCATCCCCATTTCCAATGACAACACACAAAAAAGCAGCAGAAGGTGCCGTGCCTTCATGCACAATCAGCAAAGACACGGACAACCGCCTCAACACATCTGCTGCTCCTGATCCAGCCATGCAAATCAGCCCACACACGGGACATTCAGGTCACCCAGCGAGTCCTTTTCATACTTCTACTTCCTGCCACTGGTCTCTATGGAAAGATGCTCAGGCTAACTGATAAAGGCAGAATTTCAGATAAAATTCAACCTGGATGAACCCTGGCTCTGCTATTTTCTAGTTCTGAGTTTAAACATCAGTGTTTTCATCCCCAGAGTGGTACTATAATAATGTCTTCAATACAACAGTATAAATTAAATAAATTAATTTACTCAAAGCTCCATCAAAGTGCCTGGCTAGAGAAGGTATTCAGCAGATATAAGCTGCCCTTCCATTACCCCACAGAAAATGGGAGAAGGAAAGGCCTTAAGAGGCCCTGAATAGCCAGCACAAGTCAGAGATTAAGGGACTTTCTACAAAGATGTTCCCCAAATAGATGAATCCACAGCCATATTCACTTTCTGATACCATCTCAGTGATGTCAGTGGGAGATAAAACCCGTGCTGACCATCAAGCAGACAGGGTATGTTTCCAATGTTACAGCCACCTGGTTTTCTCTCTTTGCTTTCTGTCATGAAGTTTGTGAGTATTTCTTTATTTGGACTCAGAATTTGAAGACATGACTTCATCCATGCAGTAAGTTTTAGCTGAACCACAAAAGCCCTTTTTGGAGGAACTAAAGAAACTAAAATATATCATATTCTTTAAGCAATGCAATTGCTTTGACCTCCCCTACCTAAATTGCACACACACACATCACTACTACCATCACCAACACTACCACTATTACTACCTCCAAGTACTTCTTTTTCTCCTCTCTGCTTTACTTCTCCCTTAAGAACCTATCACTCTTAAATTTACTACATATTTTATCTTTATTTTTTATCTCTCTCAGTAAGGGCAGTGACTTTTGTCTGTTCTATTCATAGCTGTATTGCTGGCACCAACAATAACTCAGCATACATGGATAAAATGACTGTATGCCCCAATTTACCAAGAAAGGTCTAAATTTATGCCTGTACCTCCTATTCAATTATTAATAGCTTCCCTTTTCATTCTCAGAAGTGTCCAACTTTAGACAAACACACACAGTTGATTAATATTAAATATTTGTTGAAATTAATTAATAAATTTGACCAATTTGATATTTTAATGCAATCTGTCAGTTCCTAAAACCAAGAATGTGAACCTGATGTGACTAAAATACATACGATATTTTAAAAGCGTGAGAAGACATTGATTATTTTTCCATAATGGCCCTGCTTGCAAAATTCTCACAGGGCTGCCAAGCATGTTTGTTCTGATATGCCCTAGCTATACACAATTGTTAGTACTGAAAGTCTTAAAGTTTCACGCTGTTATCAGGAGCTGTGTCAAGATGAGAAACCTATAAAACTGATCCTGAGAGAACCTGGGAGGCTATGCTTAATTTACCTCCCTAACCAAATTATGAGAGAAATGAATGAAATTGTAAAAGCCTTCCTTCCCATGCACCTGCCCATAAGACTGCAGGGTCAGGATAAGACTATGTATAAGAAACCAGAAGCTTCTCACTTCAAAACTGACTTAACTACCACACGCCCTATCAGTGTTTGGACACAGCCTCTGGCCTCTGGAAAGCCCCTCAAGATGGCAAGCAGGACTTGTGTCTTCTTAGCCTGGGCTGGATCTTTAAGGCTGAGTAGGTGAATTTTTTGCTTCTGTTTTCCCAAGTGGACCATTCTCCAGATAGAAGGAAAAAGCCCCCAAGCAAAAAGTGGAAGGAGAGCCGTCCAATGCAGTCTGACGATCATGGCAAGACAGATGGAACTTCGACTGACTCTGCAGTATGTCCAACTCCCTGCCAGAAATTACCATAGAAATTAAAATGAGGAGGGGCAAAAGCCTCCCTGCAAGCACAGGGGGATCTGACTCAGTCACAGAGGATCTGTAATGACCATCCTGAGCATCAAGTCTGTTAGACCACGCTTCACCTGAGGTCAACGGGGAGACCTCCGGTTCTTAGACCCTCTAGTCTGTGCACTTAGGGCATTCTTATTTCCTTACAGGACTCTCCTATATAGTGTAGGCACCCAATGTGGACTCAAAACTCCTCAAGGTCACACCTCCTGAAATGCAAGAAAGCAGCCAAACCATCGTCCATGCAGAGCCTCCAGCCTCCACCGCACACACAGGCCCGGACAGAAACCCTGGCAGCCACTTGAACTCCGGCGGCTCTCCAGGCTGTGCACCTAATTTTAGCAGATTATGGCCCACCACCCCCAACCATGCTGCCTCCCCATGAGACATCCCAAGCACATCAATGGCTTTGGCAGGAAACTTCCATGGAAGTTAAATGATGCCCCACAGTGGGAGGCAAGGAAAGAGAGGTTGGAAGCAGGCCCCGGCCCATGGAAGTGCCTCTCCAAAGCCTGCAAGCTGTCAGTCTGTGTGTGGACTGCCCTGCCCAGGCCCCTGGCCCCAGAAATGAAATCCAGACTCACTGTGGAAGCTGCCGTTGCTGCTAGCCTCTGCCGCTGCCACGCCACGCTGAACGGGCCCTTCTGGTATGGCCCTTCCTGACAGTGAATGAGGGGGAGAGAGCAGGGAAGGGGAGAGAGAGAAGAAAAGGGATGAAGGGAGAGGAAGGAAGCACGGGAGGATGAAGAAGGGAGGATGAGGAAAGCAGGGGGGATCTTTAACTGAATGGCGTGTCTCTCCTGGGCACAGCCTCAAACACTTGTCCTGCGTCACTAGGGAGGACGGCGGAAGTCCGCAGCAACCCACCTTCAAGACCCTCACTCTGGATCCTGCCCAGAAATGCACTCAGGGCTCAGCCAGCCCATCATAATGCCACTCCCAGCACATGACACACAGCTGTCTTCCTCTGTGGGCCACCAAGACACAATGGGTTTCCCTTCACGGGCTCGGTTCTAGTCCCAGCAGGAGCCTCCCAGCCAACCTACCGCTTGGAGAGGAAGTGGGTTCTGGCTACAATCTTCAACCCCTTAGGTCAAAGAAACAGCATGTTCTCCAAAGCTTCTGAGAGAATAGTTGTTCTTCTGTGTCCAGCAGAAAACCCCTGAATTCTCCACTGCCTTTAGGGCTTCCCAGATTCCCTCCCTTGCCTTTCGGATTTGGAAATGTTAGCTTGCTGAATGTCACCGGCGTGGAGCCTCAGCCCTTCTCTTCCTGACTGTCCACAGAGTTACCACTTGCCTTCTCCATCACCACCCAGGAAAAAAGCCCCTAAGTGAGGCCTTTCCCCTGAATAGTCTCTCAAGAAGTGAGAGGAGGGGGTGTGTGAGGAGGGACTCACAGTAACTTAGCAATGGCATTTCTCAAGTGCTTCTAAGTCAAGGGCTGTGTGCAAGGGACAAGAGACACAGTCCCTGCTCTCAACTGAGTCAGAGACAGAAGAGCAGAACTGGAATGACCTGGAGAAGAGGCAGGTTCATGGTGCATAAACCTATAGGGTGAGGCTGAAAAGACCATCCAATGGGAACAATGAAATGAGGATCACTGGGTGCTGATGGCAGGGACGGACAGAGAGAAAGAATGAGGAGAGAGATGAAAGAAAAGACGGATGGGCAGTTTAGAAGAGGAGGTGTGACAGGCTGAACTGTGTGCCCCCCACACAAGATCGTTATGGGGAAGTCCTAACCCCAAGTGTTCAGAATATGACTGTATTTGGAGAGAGATTCTTAAAGAGGTAATTAAGGTTCAATGGGGTCTGTAGGGTGGACCCTAATCCAATAAGTCTCGTGTCCTTATAAAAAGAGACTAGGACACAAACCACACAGTTGACCACGTGGGGACACAGTGAGCAGGCGGCCATCTGCAAGACACAGAGCGAGGCCTCAGAACAAACAAGTCCTGCTGGCACCTGGATCTTGGACTTCGAGCCTCCAGAACAGTGTGAGAAAATCAGATTCTGTTGTGGAAGCCCCCAGTCTGTGCAGCACTGCTCTGACAGCCGGAGCAAATGAACACAGAAGGCCTCATGCAAAGCTGGGAATGAGCAACTGGCACTTGGCCATGGGGGCAGACTGGCTGGGGTGGAGCCAAGGGAGCTCCTTGTGGAGGGTCAGGAAGGAGACTGGCAGGGGCTTGAGGGCCAAGTAGGCAAGGGCAAGGGATTTATATGTTGGAGAAATGAAGATTCACTCACTCAAGGCTCCAAAGAAACAGGAGGGATGAGGAAGTTTGAGGAGCCCTGGGGGAAGAGCTCTAAGCCTGAAGGTATGTGCGCAAATCCAGGCGCTGGACTGACCAGGCATGGACCAGGGCAGCTCCTGCCAACATACAGAGAAAAAGTGGTACTGAGGTGCCATAAGGAAAGGCATAGCAGGTTTGTAATAAAGAGACAGGTTCAGCAATGACTTCCCTTTAGGGAAGCTCCCAAGAGAGTTTTCAGAGATGCTAACAGTTGCTGAGGTGCTGGCACTCAGAGAAGCAGGAGGCAGCCATGGTGAGCTTCATTTAAAACATGCCATGTTTCAATCTCCAGTGAACTCTCCAGGGGGAGGCTTACAGATTAAGCAATCAAAGAGAGAAGAAGTGGAGGCTGCAAATGTAAATTTCAAACAGATTCCGTGTAAAAGTAAAAAGGGGTTATAACCATGTGAGTGCATGAGGTATGCAAAACATATGTCTAAAATAGCAGCACCCAAACTGAAAATGAGAGGAAGGAGAGAAACCAATGGAACTGGGAAAAAATGACCAGAAATGGTTATAGCTTATGGAACTAGGCATTACTGAGGCATTCAACAAGAATATGACACAGCATTGGCAGCTGCGGGGAGTGCAGGCGAAACGGGGAATTATTAATAATGTCATTCAATAATAGTTCAGGAAGGGTTAGACTTGAAGTAAGACATTTAAATTTGGTCATGAGAGATAATTAGTGACCCCCAAACTGCAGATTCAATCCAGTGGTAAGATCAGAAGCCCAAACATTAAGACGGAAGATGAAAAGTACTTATTTCAGTATTCAGGCGGACAAATAGAAGTTAGAAGGGACAGAAAGGTCAAAAGAAGATTTTTCTTTAACGTAGGATGGATTGTGGATTTTTAGAGTTGAAAGGAGGGAGAGAGGCTTTGAGAAAGCCTTCAGAGCAAGATAAACACAGTCACAGGGAGAGACAAGAGACAGGGCAGGTGACAGGTATTGAGGTGTGAGCGAAGTGGGAAAGGATTCAGGCTGCAAATGTGCAGATAAGCAGAGGGTGAATTTGGAGGATTCAGGCTGTGAATGTGTAGATGTGCAGAGGGTCAATTTGGCCTAATCTTTCATAGCATCACAGAGATACGTACTTAACCCAGTTCCTTGCACATACATAACAGTAAGTCCTTAAATTGCTATACCACTTTGCACTTACCTAAGCAATCTCTATCGTAGAGTTGGCTTTCAGGATCTCAGAATTAGAGAAAAGCAAAACTCTGAGATCATCTACTGAAACCTCGTGGCCAGCAAAGGCATCTCTACAGCATCTGTACGTGGTTCTACGGATTTTCTAGAAACCCACTGGGGATGGAGAACCCACTCTCTTGTAGGATGGTCTGTTTCATTTTCACACAATATGGGTAACTTGCTGCAGCACTGTGCTTCACCACCCTTGAGAGTCAACTATCCCTAGGGTTTTCCAATCTCATCACCCCTGTAGGTGAGGGATCGTGTTGCAGAGCCCATTCATTGCATCCAAATAATGGAGGACAACCCCTCTATACATCTCTGTACTGAAACCTGGCTTTGTGATCTCTGATTGTTCCAAACTTTATGGTCCTTGATCATCATCCCAGATCAGTCATTCACTGAGAAGACCACCTGTCTTCTTGTTTATGTCATTTAACAAACACTTATGAAATGTCTACCATATATCATGTACAGTCCTAAGTACAAGCGTTATATAATCAGTGAAATAAGGCATGAATATTGTCCTTAAAAAACTTCTAAGCTACTGTGAATGAATACGTGTTAGCCAAACTTCTTGAGAATACATTTCACAATAAACATTAGAACAATTACTTCTTGAAACACATTTCAAGACGATAGGATGATATTCTTCATCTCTGAGCACCACCTCCCTTGCTTCTAATATTCCCTCCTCACCCTTCAGTTTCTCTGAATCTGTGTTACATTTTTCAGACTACAATCACCTCAAATCACGTTGCTGCTGCTTGAAGATTATATTGGAGAGCCCCCAAATCCCTACATTAAAGTATCTTTGCTTGCTGTGGTGACTAGGCTTGGGTCATCCTATTTGCCTCCTTTGCTTTGAATGGCCTTGCCACAAAACCTTATTAGAAAAAAAAATCATGGAACTCAGTTATTACAAGCTCACACTTCTTCATAATCTCATGGAGACTGTGCTATACTGGTGCGCTCTTTAAACATTCTATTCGCAAGTAAATTCTCATCCCTAGCAAAACCAGAACATCAAAACCAATTCCACCCCCTCATTCATTATACAGTCTGGGGAATGATCACTCATCTCTCTGAGCTTTCATTTACTTGTCTGTAAATGGAAATAATCATGCCAGCCAGTTGACCTCACAGCACTTTGATGGTGAGAGAGGAACACTGAATTCACAAGATGGGAGGCTGATGTCCTTGTCTTCACTCTACCACTAACTAGGTGTGTGATCTTGAGGAACATCTGCTCGCTATCACTCTCTCTCTCTCTGGCTGGCATTCAGTATCTTCTTCTATCAAATAAGTGAGTTTGACAAGATGACCTCCAACTTCATTTCTAGTCAGGATTTCACAAGATTGCCAGTGTAGATGCTTACCCAAATTTCAACCAGACAGTTATCAAGGTCTCTCATAGAATACTTATAAAACAGTTGGGCGGAGTAATAAAAATGCATTGACCATATCCAAAGAATGCTGATAACTGTATCAACATCTGCTTGGGAGCAGAACTGTAGCAGCAAACCCTGGTCTTGGGCTGTTCAACTTTTCAAAAAGTAAAAAAATATGCTTCAAGATACTGCTGGTACATTGATAAAAGTTGGCTCAGAGATGATGGCACAGAGCTGGCAGGGAAAGCTGTATCTAGAACATGGAACACCTTGGCAGGTAAGAGGGAATCAAATCTATCCGGAAACAAGGCACCTTTGCTGTATACAAGTTTAAAAAAAAAAAGAGAGAGAGAGAGAGAAACAACTATTTGGTTGAAGTGTGAGGGAAAGGCCAGTAGAAGATAATTTAGAATTTTGGGATGCTAGTCCCATCTATGTGATGGGTTAACTAGCCCCAGTAATGCAGATCCACCTGGCAAACTCTTTTCTCAGAATACAATACTTCAACACAGGTTCACTCAATAAGTTCACACCTATGTCATATTAGAATACCTCCACTTGTGCTAATCCAAGGTTAGAGCATACCTAACAGGGTCCAGCAGAATCCCTGAATTGAGAGCACTGCTTAGGATGACATGTGTCAGGGCTAGAGCAATAGAACAAATTGCCACCGACCCTCTTTCTACTTTCTTGGCAGATGTCACCAGCTCATCACCACTTTTTTACTGACCCTAGATGCAACCACCAAATTCTTCTCATCACTCTACTCTGGGCAATCACCACCAGTCAATCAGAACAGACACTTACAATCTATTATTACTTACCCTTCCTGGGGCATACAATACTAGGTATCAAGGCAATAAGATTTGCAAGCAACAAAAAGACTCATTTTTAGGTGTGAATGCAATTCAGTGACATGGAAAGCATTAGGGACTATAATAAAGTGACTCCCAAACACTTGAAAATGAAGAAAATACACTTGGCTTCTTTACAATCAGCAAAAAAATGAATGAAAACATGGATGTATATCCAAAGTTGTCTGAAAAAGCTTGAGTGGCTCTGAGGCAATCATGGCTGCAATGTGCCCTGATTGATGCAGATGAAGAAATAATATATCTCTCAGAAGAGATACCGGCTGGTCCTGGAGGCCTGGGAAAGGAAGAACCTTGGAATTGGATGGCAGAGATGTTTAGCCTTTCCTGACTCTGGACAAGGGAGAAAGGAGGATGTAGGCAAAAGACATGAAGTAGTTCTGAACCTGCTGAGAAGCCAGGAACCCTGCTGTTAGCCTTTCTTAGCTGGATGTCATTGATTATTTGAGTCTTCTAACAGCCTTACTCTGATTTCTTCCTCTTTAAGCACCTTTCACATTATAATCCAGCTTCCCCATAGACTAGCTTACTGAGAACAAATGCTTTGATCCTATGGCGTTTGGAGAATGTGATTCTCTGTGTGCACTAATAAATTTCCTTTTGGTGCTAACTCCATTCTCACGGGTATTTTAATTATTGTGAGATCTTCTCTACTTATCTGCACTGATAAGCAGATGTCAGATGTGGGAGCCATTGGCAGGGAATCCAGCTGGTTTTCCCTTGGTTATACTGGTGCGTCTTTCAGATATACCTACTCAGAATCCCTACATACTGACCATTGGTGCCTGGTGAGTGGGGGACCCATGAGGATTTATGTAAGATTTAGGCAAGTGGGGACATTATTCTTTACCCATTACAAACATCTAATATAGTATTATGTATTTTTTAATTAAGTACTTTTATTAAGCACTTTTAATGTAGAAATCATAATATAGTATTCATATTAGTATATATACATATAATAATGTAGAATGTGCTGTAAGTGGGGTGAGCTTCTTTGCCTTCAAGAGAACTTAAGTGTTAGTGACGTATTGAACAGACATATACTCAAGTGACTCAGGATGTGAAAAAATAAATACAAAGATCAGGAAGTTGGGGATTTGCCCACTGGGTAAAGAAACGACCAACAACAAGAACACAGTGGGCCATAAATCAAAGTGCCAAGCTGGCTGAAGAGGCTGGAAAACATGACTCAACGGAGGGAGGGCAACCAAGATTGTCGTGATGATTGGCAGATGTGGAGATCTGGAGTACAGACCACCCCCTACCAGTCAACTTTGGGACAATGATGGATTCGGTTTACTTTTTCCAGAGTGTACATGGTTATTTGGCAAGCACAGACCATAATGGTGATAATGGTGGTGGCTATGGTCGTGTTGGTGAAGGTGTTGGTAATGGTGGCAGTGATGACAGTGATGATGTTGGTGATGGTGGTAGTGGTGGTTATGGTGTTGATGGTGTTGGTGATGCTGCTGTTGGTGGTGGTGGTGACAAAACCACCAGCACTCAAATGAACAATTTACACAGCACTTGCATATCCATTATGTATATGCATATACACTTGCATATTTCATGTTATGCATAATAATTATCAGTAACCATCATATAGCAAATGAAAGGAGAAAGGAGGTAGAGCTGGACTTGAGCCAGCCTTTTCTCTATCCCCGAGACTCCAGGGCAGGTGCATCACCCTAAGCTCTCCCTCCGGGACAACGAGGGCAGCACATACTAAGGACATCTGGAGAATGAAGCTTTAAGTCTGAAAATCTTCTTCTACTGCAGAATTCATGGCCCACAGTTAGAAAAATTAGCTCCTGGTTGGAGCCACTAACTCCACAATAGAAAAGCTCTTCCTGCAGATGCTTAAAAGTGTTTTCTCTTTTCTCCTGGGCTTCCAACAGATCAATTCAGATGTCTAAACCAGTCCTGGAGGAGTGGGTGGCTTTTTTTATTTTAAATTTCCCTAAATTCTCTTGAGTAGGTTCTTCTCCCCTCTAATTTTAGTATCCAGCACCAAAGATCCATCATAGGGAATACCTCAGCTTGTAGCTTAAAATGATTTAAAATTTCTGATATATAATTTCTACCTTATTCTTTTACATAGAATGATAATAGCCATCTATTGGGTGCCTAATGGGTACTGGCAGTTTGAATACATTATCTTATTTAATGTGCACAAAAGAAGAAATTGCCCTTATTTTTTCTTCAGGAGGAGGAATCTAAGTCTTAGTGAATTTAAGTAAATTTCCTAAGGTCACATAGCTCTCTAAGCAGAAGCTCAGTGATTCAGATGAATGTCTGCCTTACTGCAGAGTCAGTGGGTGCTCCGCCCACCTGCTTTTGGGCTATCTACTTTTCTACCCCCAGCTTTGCTCTGTCGGATTAGCAAAGCCTAGAAAAAACAACCAAGAATAAAAACTGCGTTTAAAGTTCTGAATTTCAAATACTTTATAT
This sequence comes from Ateles fusciceps, assembly GCA_036589455.1. Taxonomy (NCBI): domain Eukaryota; kingdom Metazoa; phylum Chordata; class Mammalia; order Primates; family Atelidae; genus Ateles; species Ateles fusciceps. The sequence goes on along the minus strand of JAZHEH010002724.1, from coordinate 345,623 downwards.
TGACCCAGCCCTCTGATTCCTCCTTCTGTTTAGTCACAGGCAGATCACAAAATCTTGGGCTTTGAGGATTATGAGAGAAATACAGTTCCCTGCTAGGAAGAAGTCAAGGGAAACCAATGTTCTCTTTACATGCAGATATCATAAATACAGCTGGTAAAGAAGATATTTGTATGGAAATGTATGTATCTTTATACATTATATATTCAGTTTGTCTCAGGAATAAAAAGGGGGGCCTTTTGCACTTGAGGAAGGAAAAGGAGATCTTGTTATGATACATCCATCAGGATCCTCCACAGGAGTGGAGAGAAGTGAATGACTCAAGCCCAGATTCAATGGTCTCCTGCAGCCTTTTTCTCTCCTTTCCTGAGGATAGAATTCATGCTTTAAGGTCTCAGAATTTTCTTATGGGGCATCTTCCCCATATGTTTTCCCCCAGTATCAGTCCTCATGTCTGCACCACCTTCACTGACAGAAGAAAACAACTGGATTTCTAAACTGCAGAGAGAAGAGACTAAGTTTAGCAGATAACCAGAAATTACCCTCAGAAAGAGGTTATTATTTTTTGTCAGGGTTAGGTGGCTAAAGATTTTTATTACTCTGGTTCCCAACCAGTCAAGATAAAACCAGTGCATAAAATATAACCAATTACCTATGAAAAGCACAAGTCCTTTTTTTAAAAATTATTTTTTTAAGACAGAACCTTGCTCTGTTGCCTAGGCTGGAGCACAGTGGCACGATCTCGGCTCACTGCAACCTCTGCCTCCCGGGTTCAAGCAATTCTCCTGCCTCAACCTCGCAAGCATCTGGGACTACTGGCATGCACCACCATACCCAGCTAATTTTTTGAACTTTCAGTAGAGACAATGTTTTGCCATGTTGGTCAAGCTGGCCTCAAATGCCTGACCTCAAGTGATCTGCCTGCCTTGGCCTCCTAACGTGCTGGGATTACAGGCATGAGCCGCCATACCTGGCCACAGGCCATTTTGGTCACACTGAGGTTCTTCTTAGTTTTTCTGAGTCTTATAATGTCTGTTTTATAATATAAACCACATTTATCTCCACTAAGGACATAGGATGAAACAGACTTACCTTGTAGCAGGTAGGATTCTCACTAGACATAACTGAGAACTTCCCACTTCTAAAGAATGTTAAGAATTAGAAAGAAAAAGACAAACGTCTCACTGAAAATAGCTTCCCTTTTCCACAGCTGGATTGGAAGGAATAAGGAAGGAAACCTGTGGAGTCCCGGAAGATGCACTGGAATGGAGTAATCAAATCATCAGTCTGGGATGAATTTGATGCCTTTCTGCCTGGTGCCTCAAGGGTGAAATAGATGATATTTAAGGCTCCTTCCAGATATATGTTTCTTTAAAATGGAAGGATCTGGCATTTGCTCAGTTGTTTCTAATGCTTTAAGGATGCAGAACGTACTTGGTGGCCTAAAAGATGCAAATCATCCTGATTTATTTAGGTATTTGTCCCCTCCAAATGTCATGTAGAAGTCTGATCCCCAGTGTTGCAGGTGGGGCCTGGTGGGAGGCATTTGAATCATGGGGTGGATCCCTGAGGGAACGCCGTGATGCCATTCTCCAGGCAGTGAGTTATTACTCTTAGTTCCCATGAGATCTGGTTATTAAAGAGTCTGGCACCTCCTCTCTCTCTCTCTCTCTCTCTCTCTCGCTCCCTCTTTCACCATGTGACACTCCTCCTCCTCCTTTGCCATGATTGGAAGCTTCCTGAGGTCCTAACCAGAAGCAGATGTCGGCACCATGCTTCTTGCACAGACTTCAGAGATATGAGCCAATTAAATTACTTTTCTTTATAAATTACCCAGCCTCAGACATTTTTTATAGCACCTCAAAATGGATGAAGACACATCCTGACCCTCCATTTCATGGTTACTTTTTTCATAATTACCCTTACAAACTGCAAGTGACTTTGAGCCTGTGGGACCAGCCAGTCTCCAGTTCATAGTCCTGAGTCCATAGAGTCTAATGGCTTCTCTTTCGTCCTCTATGGCTACCACTGTGGCACAGGATCTCACTGCCTCTTCCCTGGGCCAGTGCAGTAGCCTGCCTTTATGGTCTTGGTTCCAGCAATCTACCCCACATGTCACTGCCTTATGACTTGTCCTTACACATGGCCTGACTGACACTTCAACAGATGAAAAATCCTCTGTGACTATCCATTGACTACCTAAGCCAAAACAGTTGGCTGTCATGGTAGTCTTTTCTTTACCAATATTTCTTTCCATGCATCTTCCACAGATCCTTAGTCTTACCCAGTTGAATCACACACCATTCTAGATCATTCTCCTGGTTTCTTTGCCTCCAAGCTTCCTCCATGCCTTTGCTCATGCTAATCTCTCTGACAGAATTATGTTCCTAAAATGTAATCCAGACTGCCAGCCAACCCCTCAAGACCCAGGCCATTCTTCTACTTAGATGAGCTTTAGATGTCGGTAACTGCCTTTTATACAATTTGCCTCCCTCTGGCTTATGGTAGAGCTACACATTTTTATCTGTTCTTACATTCCCTATGAGATTTTAATTTCCTTGTGTTCTATTCATCTCAGCACATGGACAAGGAATTCAACTGAATCCCATCCCTCACACATGGATCTTGCCATTGGCTAGGGAATGTGGTATGAGAGGAGGAAATAAACCAGCATGGACAAGGTTTAGCAAATGTACAAACTAGATCACCCATCTTAAGGTTGCAAAAATGCTCTAACACTTACTCTGCTGCTGAGGAATCTCAAGGGACTGAACACATCACCACCAACCGTCTCTTATGCTCCATTGCCTCATTTATAAAATACAGGGTAGGAATCCCTGATGCCTTACGTCTCTGGAGAGATCTCAGAAGGCTCCCTTCCTCTTCAGGAAGAGCACAGAGAGACCTTGCAAAGCTGGTTTGAAAGTTCAAAGCCCCACAATCAGCAGGTAAAGAGTGAGTGCTTCTCCTTCAGTTGGTTTGGGTGTGAGGATTTAGAGGATCAACTGGAAAGCCACAAAGAGGCAGGAGAATTAGATGAAATTCAACAACAGAGCTAGTCATTCACTGATTCCCTAGTGTTACATTCCTGTTGTCATCACTGTCACTACTATATGTGGCCAGAACAGCTGCCCTAAATCTTAACCGGGGTGTCTGCTAAATGAGCTTCTGGTGCTCAGCCCTACAGGGCATGGAAGTGCAGCAAAAGCCTCACAACTAGGGACAGGGAAGAGGTGGCAGAGTGGCTATGGCTCCCTGTTCCTCCACTTCAACTAGAGCAGCTCTGTGTTTACCTACCTGTCTGCCTGCATACCTGCACATCTGCTTTATACAGTCCTATTTGAAGAAAAGGTTTTACTGTTGTAAAAATATATTGTGTTTGGAAAGTAAGCATCAAATTTAACCTCATGAGAGGCAAGTGTTAACTAGAGTTGAAGTTAAGAACACCGATCTAAAGACAATGTCATCAAAGAAACCGAGTGACTGAACTGGGACTCAGTCCTGTCAATCCTAGTCCAGGAAAAGAAGCAATGAAACCATCAATATATCTGAAGAGGAAACTTGAGTACCTCCCACAAACTCTCAACCTAGTTTCCATGCAGTGGCAGACAATAATGCTATTGGCGTGGCCAGCACTTGTGAAAAGATGAAAAGCATCATGACTGTGTAGAAGAAAGATGACACATGTCCACTTTACAAATGACAAGCTTAGGTCCTGGGCAAGAAAGGGATCTGTTCCATGTCAGGAGTCATGGCAGACAGACTGAACCGAGGCTTCTTGGCTTCCACTCCTGCATTCTAGTTCCCACATTAGTGATCGGCTGCAAGAACCCATAAGCAAAAATGGGAGGCCACTTCCCAGGACTAATATTCCCAGCCCATTGCAGGGAGAATTCCCAAAATAACTTTATCATCTCATTGTTTGAGTCTGTTTTTTTGCACCTCAACTTCCTGGTCATCATGCCCTCTCCAGGTTATCTTCACTTTAGATTACTGGAGTGTCCCAGGTGGAAAATACCAGACTCTTTTCTGTATTCACTTTTACACTTTTCAGAATGCCTGAGTTGCAGGTAGATGTCCCCAGCATTACCACCGTATTGAAATAAAGTATAAAATGGTCTTAGAAAGGATGAAGGTATAGGAGTGCAGAGATGACAGGAATAATTAGATAATCCCTGTCTCTGGAAAAATGCAAAGAAATTCTGTTCAGGTAATTCTTCTATTCAGTGGGGCGAATTTTGGCCAATTATCCTCAATATCTCAAAGAGGAAGAAGAGGGCAGAGCAGAAATTAAATCTAGTTTACCCACTAAACTAGACCCAGGTAATGTAGAAGAGCCTGATTCAAAACTGGAGGTTGTTCTTTTATTTTATCAGGAAGCAAAAAAAAGGGATGGGGGATATAGAATAGCTATGGTCTAGGGTCAAAGCAACAGTAGAGACTGTTTCAGACAACTTTGACATTATTATTATACCTTTGGCAATGTCTGTCCACTATCCTAAAGCAATCAAGTAACCTTCTCACTTATCATTACACACAGAACTTACTTCCACAGAAGGCAAAATCCCAAAGAGATCATATAGCTGGAATCCAAACTCTAGATTTTAGAGATAAAGGGAAATCTCTGATTTGAAACATGGACACAGAACTGGCACTGAGACCAAGATGCCTTAAATATCAGCCCTGTCCCTCAACAGACTTTTACATTCCAAAGTGACTGATATTTTGTAGATAATTGGTGTGCAGATCCACTGGCTTTAATCAAGGAAATAAGGTTGTAATACTTATAATTAGCATAAATCTATCCCATACACCTCCTTCTGTGTTCATTCCCTCTGCAGCTTTGTACAACTTAATAGGTCTTAGCATTTAAATTGTTTTTCAAAATTTGCTTGAGATGTGCATATCACGACACCCAGTCATACAGCAGATGCTCAGGCAACTAAATTTGAGCCCCACTTGGAAGTCTCTCCAGTTTGTGGCCATGTCTAGATTAGCACAAAGAACCCTCTCCCAAAGCTGAAGAAAAGAGCAAACACATGGTTTAGCGCTGGGAATTTAAGAAGACCCCATACCTTCCTCTAGCCTACTAAACTCTAGCAGAGAAAGATAACTCCAAGCCCTGTCCACTTGCTGTATGAAGATGGCTGCCCCAGACTGCACAATTCTAAAGGATTCTTGTAAGAATCTGGAGTTATAATTTGTTCACAAAATAGAGTTTCTCAGCAGCTCTGAGATTTGGTATTGCAGGAGGGTGTCTTATAACCCACCTATCCCCATTGCAGAAAACTGAACTGTGGAAAGCTGGAGCCTCCTAAAGGTACATCAAGGGCATAAGGTATCAAAGGAGAGACCGTGTACAATGGGGAATCCATCCCCCTCACCCCTGCTTTGACCACAGTAGTTCCACTGCCCTTAAATAAGATCGGTTTGGTATCCTGAAGTGAATCCTGGGACATTAAAATGTGCATCAGAGGAAAAGCTGGTAAAATCCAAACAAAGTCTGCAGTTTAGTTAATAATTTGTGCCCCTGTTAATTTCTTATTTTTTGCCAAAGGTACCCTGGTTCCATAAGATGTCAACAGTAAGAAAAACTGAGTGAAGAGTATATCAGAATTCTCTATGCTATTTTTGCAACTTTTCTGTCCATCTAAAATTACTCTTAAATAAAATTTTACTGTAAAATTGGGAAAATCACATTCCTTGGGAATGGAATACAACTCTCCTCCATTGTTCTCTTCTATATACATAGTACCATGGTTAAAGATTATTAGGATATTTCAAAAACAGCAAAGGAAGAATCAAGCACAATAAATAGAGTCTGGTCACTGAACAGCCGGTACAAGAACCTCATCTCCTGACAGCCAGCATCACTTCTCCTTCATTGGTGCCTGGGTCTACTTAAGAGTACCTAATGGCTAAAACCAAAGGGATAAATCTGGATACGCCCTCTCCAAACAGGATCAGCATCCCTTAAGAACCAGTATGCCTGGCCGCTAATCCTTTATCTGCCAGTTAAGCTAGGGGTCAAGTCTCCCTACTCCTGACCTTAGAGGAAGGAACTACGTGACTCTGAGTGTAGCTGCAGCTACTTGCCTATGTGGACATGAATGGAGTTGTGGCGAACCCCCTCTTCTTTGCACTGTTCCAGGCTTCCAACTAGAGGGACACCTTATTGGAATAACAGGTCTAATGCAGACAGCTCTCCAGTCTTAATCTCACCCCTTGGGAGAAAGAACTTGTCTGATTTGGGGGAATGGGCATGGGGCCACAACCCCTTTTTCTTTCTGATGAGCATCTTCTCCCTATAGAGAGGAGAAATGAACAGCAAAATTTCTGCCTCTGCAAAGTCTGCAATATCTCTAGGCTGCTATGACTGAGCTGGAATGCCTAATCTAGGGACTTGGTATTTTAAAAAAATGTTGCTGCACACTGAAACCACCATCAGCAACAATTCTATCATTTTTCAAGTGCAATGTATAATCATCCTCTGCCTAACTTCTCTGCCTCAGTGGGCTCAGACACATCGTCTGGGCAGGGGAAAGAGGTGCCACTCACTAAGTGAGATTCCCAGTGTTCTAACGAAGAGCAGAAAGCCTGGTGGAACCCTGTGATCCTAAAAGTCAGTTGCCTCAAATTACCATCATTAGCTTTTGTTTTTACCTTTAAAATTACCTAAAACCAAGTTATTTCATAGACCACTGGCTCTCTTCAGTACACTGCCAACCACTTGACTTTCATCTAAGAATTTCTCCCAACTTGAAGGTAAGAACTAACTGGTCAACAAGACTTGGAGGAGCCTCAGGCTCTCAGCTCTGGTGACTGAGTAACCAATCAAGGTTCTTGTTGATCATAAAACTGAAAGGCACCTGAGAGACCATGTGATAAAGCCTCAGTTTTGCTCTCACCTCAGGTCCTCCCATTAAACCTAATGAAGGGGCTGCCCTCTAGAGCTCTCATGGCGATACAGTCCCTGGATCTCTGTCTTGTTCTCTCAGGACTGACATGCTGGGAAATTCGTTCCAGCAAAGTCAATAAGCCATAAATATCTTTAGGATCCTCTTAAAAGCCCTGAACCTTCAACAAACAACAAATGAAATATAACACCCCACTCAATATTGCTTATATAATTTCAAGAAGTCTTAGAGTTTCTGAAAATCATCCTTTGACCTACTGGTGGAGAACAACCCAGGCCTTCCGTCAAGGAGGTAACCCTTCTCTAGACAGTATTGGATGGCTTCAGTTAGAATTTGGACATGTTCTGGATTCCTCCTTTACTACCATGGATTTGGAATAGAAGTTGCTCTACTTTGTATTTCTTCCCCTCTTTTCTCCTAGTCGTGTTTTCTTATCTATTCACTTATATTCCCTTTGATTTGGAACATTGTTTCTTTCCCCACCCAATTCGTAGGATATGGCTTCTTGTATTTATTCTTCTGCTCTTCTGGAGGATGAATCAAAACACCAAGATGGCAGGTGCGACCAAGCTCTTTCATTGCTTACAAAAGCATGGGACACCGAGAGTTTGCAAGGAGAAGAGAAAAGGCGGACTTGCAAAATAACTATCTCCGCATTCAGGATAGGAGTGGCAATGCAAAGTAAGAATGGCTTGGCCTATGTTTCCTGATAAATCATCGGACATGGGATGATTTGCTGTTGGGATGGAATGTTGAAAGAGAATATAGGTTTTCTTCCTCCTTAACTGTGGCAGAGACGGCCAGCTATGCAGTACAATTCATGATTTTTCTCTTCTATGTGGGACACAGCTATGTTCCATTTCTTAGCCTCCTGTTTAAATAGGAAGGTCATATAACTGGGCTCTTGCCATGAGAGAAAGTGATTCGTCCCCACTCTCAGGCCAGGCCTATTAACAACCTCCTGCACACATTCCTTCATGCCAGTTTCTCCTTTTAGCTGATTGGGATGGAGATAAATGCCTAGCATGACCAAGGACCCCACACAAAGAAAAGGGTAGAGCTCCATGAGCCTGAATGATGGTGTAGCAGAGGACTGCTCCTCCAGTGAATTCACCTGCTCATACTGTTAAGTGACCTAGAAATGAGCTTCTATTTGTGTTCGAACCATCATATATCTGAGTATCTATTTGATACAGCAGTGGCCTACCTTAACTAATACGTGTAGGTAAGCTTTGACCATTTTGGAATTGGAGAAAGCATTCCTATTTTATATCCAATAATTTCTAGGGTTTAAAGTGTCCTCCAAAGATCATGTGGTGAAAACTTCATCCCCAATGCAACAGTGTTGAGAGGTGGGACCTTTAAGAGGAGATTAATCCCGAGATCTCTGCCCTCACGAGTGGATGAATGTTGTTACCATGAGAGTGTGTCTGTTAGCACAAGAGCAGGTGTATTATAAAGCAAGTTTGGCCCACGCTTGGTCTCTTGCCATGTGATATCTTCTGCCATGTTATGACACAGCAAGAAGGCCTCACTGCCTACCTCCAGGACCATAAGAAATAAATTTCTTTCTTTGATAAATTACCCATTTTGTGGTATTCTGTTATAGCAATACAGAACAGACTAAGACAATAATTAATATTTATTGATTATTTAACATCCTAATAGCTTTATATTTATTAACTCTTAGTCCTTACAGAAAATGCCTGTGATAGGGGCTACTGGCTCCATTTTATAGTTGAAGGCACAGAAAGGGCAAGTAACTTAACAAAGGTCATACAGTCAGGAAAGACAGGAGCAGAGATTCAAACCAAGGCAGTGTGGGTCCAAGAGCTCACAGCTTTTCCTCTGCTATAGGGACACCAAACATCCATAAAATCAAACATTCTTCCAGCAAGATCGGCTTGTTCTAACTGATTTCCACTTCCTAAGGATTACTGTTACTATCTTTCTAGGAGTTTCTGGGAACCCTGACCCAGAATCTCCAGCTTAGAATCCAGCGCCTTACTACCTGCTGCCACACCTGCCTTATGGCCCACACCTGTGTGTCCACCTGGATTTCAGCATACTTCCGCCATCATGTCTGAGACACTCAGTTCTGTCTTCTACCAGAACCCAAAGTCGATCATCCCTGACTCGGACCATCACTCATCTGCCTCCTCTGAACATTCTCCTAGGATAATGCACTGCTTGATTAGACAATACTTGCTCCTGTCGCCTGCTGCTGCATTCCACATCATCTCCAACGGCCAGCATCTGGTTATCTGTCTAGGTTTCTCTTGGTCTAGAGAATGACCCATTTCCTAACTCTAAAATCCCTTTCTGACTTCATTCATTCTTTCATCAGGTGTCCAACAAGTGCCAGGTACTGTCACACAGGACAGCACAGAGGCACACAGGACACAGGGTGAACAGAAAGAAACACTCCTGGACTTCTAGATTAGTAGGATCCCATCCCCTCTAATCCCATTCCTCCCTGATCTCACTATATTGACTCCTCTCTCCAAATCAAAATCTGAAAACATCTGTATTCTGAAATCCCAATCTTTTCCCTTCAGGACATTCAAAACTTTAATTCTAGATTTGACTATCAATCTCTTAGCGTTCTCTGACATTCTTAGAAAGGTATAATGGTACCCAAAGCCTACCCTTGTCAAAGCCAGTGTAAAGGCTTTGGGAAATCTTGGAAGCATTGAGTCAGTGATTGATAGAAGGAAAAGGTGTTTGTCACCGTGAAGGTCTTAAGAAGAGAGAACAAATCGCTCTGGTGCTCTAGTGTGGGGATGTTTGTTTTCTGTCTCTAACTGTGTAACAGGAAATCAGGCAGTTCACCTTTGTAAATCGTTTGCATACCACTTATGTACGAGCCAGATGGTGCCTCTTCGTTTTAATAAATTAAAAATGAAAAAGAAAGACGATGAGGAGGAGTTTATCTCTATCTCTCCCCCCTGCCCCTCATATGCACATTCTGGCATCTGCACTGGGCAGACAAGCACATGTACACATTCATACACACACACACACACACACACACACACACACACACACACACACACACACAGGCCTGGATTATCTGCACTTAGTGATATTAGGCATAAGAAGCCAAAAAACTCTTAGGCCCAACTGATTTCAGTAATCAGTGATAGCAGAGAGAATACCTGTCCAGGGGTATCAGCTCGCAGAGAGAATCATTCACAGTGTTCTCACTATCTCACAAATCAGAGCATTCCCTGAAAGCCTCAGCAGATGTACACTGAACAAAAAGTCTTACATAAATCACCCGAATGTGGACTTAGCTCTAGGATTCATGAGCAAGACCCTATAAACACTTATGAGATGAAGAGACAAGTATTGATGACCCAGTATTTCTATACATGTTGAAACCTTAAGAAAGACTTTTTCCTGCGGTGGTCAGTATAAAGATCCTACTCCTTTGGAGCAGTTGCATGATCCAGTTTATCTTCCAGTGGTCAGGGAGTCCCTCTCTCTGTCCCAGGAATTGCATAGAGAAATAAAATTATCCCCAGAGTTGTCTTGGCTTGGACGTGAGGGGACTCATAAGATAAAAATAAATAAGAGCTAATCCGGTAAGTGTTGTATTACAGGCTCTTTGCACAAATTAACTTGCTTAACATCAATACAACTCTATTGAGTATTTTTGTTCTGACTTGAACAATAGAAACATTGAACAGAGGTTAGGGGAAATGCATTCAGGTTGCGTGGTTGCTAATGGTGGCTGTGCATTAGGATGTGAGCATAGGTAAGATCAGGCCTAAATCCAAGAATTCCACTGTCATTCCCACGTCTTCCAATATGGATAATAAGACTTTGGGGTTCATTTGAATGTGACTTCAGGCAAATCTACTTCTGCCTTTTATTTTACAGAAAAGTAGGGAAGGAGGAGTGGTGTATACATTAGGACACTGTCAGTAAGCGAACACGAAGATATGCTACAAGCTGGTCTTTGAATATCTCATCAGTGGAAAACACAGCTTTCCAATGATGTGCAGTGTTTTTACCGTAAGAGTAATCCTTTTTTGTTCAAACTTCCTTGGGACCAAAAATATCCATTTCAAGCTAGCTGGCCTTGGCTAACATCTCCCTTAGAACTTGTGAAGAAGGAACTGAGGTTACCTGTACTATGTACATTTTCCCACCTCATTCTCCCTTTCTTAAATTCTAATCTGCCCTGGTACCCACAGAAACTAGATAGATGTATTCCTTGTAGCTTTTTCAGGCATGAAGAGCAACAGTTTGCAGTTGTTAAAGCAAGGGCAAAGGAGTATCAATCGGGAATGTCATCTTTTTATTTTTTGTTTTTCCTCTTTAAACCAGATTCAGGAAATATTAAGTGCACATCTAGAAGCAAATTTGAAGGGCCAGTTAGCACATTCTGCTCAGAAGTGGTTTCCTAAGACTCTAGCGAAGTCAGTAGTTATCAGCTTGGCATAATCAGACATCTGCCTTTCACAAGGAAAAACAATGAGCCATCCCTTGTTTTCATCAACACCAACATAGATCTAAGCACAGTGAGACAGACCAGCAAACCCATCAGACAAAGTGGAAAGGCAATTAAACAGCGGCAGCTCCAGCCAGACTCTGAGAAATCTATGACCCATGGCCCCTCGTTGGTAACCACACCAAATGCCTCTCTTGGAAAAGAATAAAAAATATGGCCTAGACACTAAAGAAAGACTCCTCTTGAGAGTTCCCAGCAGGTGTGCCCTGGCCATCAGTCTGTGACTACTGACACATCATGTCCCCTTTTCCATCCCTGGGGATGCTGCACAGAACAGGTGGCTAGAGAAGCTGCCCAGCTTGCTGTGGACACACTATGCTTTGTCTCATATTCTCTCATGAGGGTACATCATCTGCCATTCTTTGATTGTACCACAAACAAGTCACTTTCTAACCACAAAGATCGTTTCTCAAACATTCAATTTTTCTCTAAACTATTGCTAAAATAAAGTGTATTGAGTAATCCATCTTAATGTCTGAGCGATCTCATTTTGGCAAAGTCATAAAGAACATTCAGATAGAACTGATCTGCACACACCTCAAATTCCCAGGCTCTGGTCCACCGTGCTCAGGCCAACATGACAATCCTATCTATTTGACTCACAGTAAGATCACTCACTTCTCCAAAGAAAATGAGACAAATGGCTGCCACGATCCTGGCTATAGACTGAATGTGTACTCTCCAAATTCATATGTTGAAACCTAAGCCTCAAGGTAATGGTGTTAGGAGGTGAGGCCTTTGGGAAATGATTAGGTCATGAGGGCAATGTATTTTTATAGAAGAGATGCCAGAGAGATCCTTTAACCCTTCTGCCATGTGAAGACACAGCAAGAAGATGGTCATCTGTGAATGAGAAAGCAAATCTTTACCAGATAATGAATTTGTGGGCACCTTGATCTTGAAATTCCCACCCTCCAGAATCATGAGAAATAAACTTCTGTTTTTTTGTAACCTATCCTGTTTGTGGCATTTGTTATAGCAGCCAAATAGGAATAAGACATCTCTTGACCTCTAAAACATTGTCCCACACTCTCCTTGTACCACCTATCCAAACTCCTCTTCCCTTTGATGTCCCAGAAATAGATCTTCTGTATTTTTTTTTTTTTTGAGACAGAATCTCACTCTATTGCCCAGAATGGAGTGCAGTGGTGTGATCTCGGCTCACTGCAACCTCCACCTCCCAGGTTCAAGCAATTCTTCTGCCTTAGCCTCCCGAGTAGTTGGGACTACAGGCACATGCCACCATGCCCAGCTAATTTTTGTATTTTTAGTAGAGATAGGGTTTCACCATGTTGGCCAGGCTGATCTCAATCTCCTGACCTCATGATCCATCCACCTCAACCTCCCAAAGTGCTGGGATTATAGGCGTGAGCCACCGCGACTAGTCTTGGATCTTGCATATTTTTTAGGAATCTGCCCTCAATCAGTTTGCAGAAGCTCTCTCTGTATCTCAGGCCGCACTCACATTTTCCCTTTCTGAGATAAGTGACACTCATGGCCATTCATCCCTTACCTGGAAATAAAACACTATCAGAACCAGTCAATGATCCATGGAAAAAAGACTCCCAAAGACTTAGGGGGAAAAAAATGATTTGGGGAGCAAAATGAGATTCTTTTTAATGTAAAGCAGATGACTGCGTGAGGGTAGAACTGAGCAGGATGCCTCTCTCACCATCAGGAAGCTTTTCTAAGATTTAACCTGTCCTGTCTCCAAAGTTGGCAACAGACAACATGCCTCCTTCCCTCCTCTGTTCTAACCCATTTGGATAATACTCGACAATTTATTAGCCATTTTTGTTACTTTACTTAGGTTTCCCCTTCTCATCAAGATCTACCTTTTGGAAACAATGTAATTCTTCCATCATCACAAGATAATTTCAGAGAATAAAATGTGTCTTGGGTGAGGCTAGATCTGGGACTGGGTAGGGAGATATTGAACACAGTACCAAGTTGGGCATGTCTGTGTGCGTGTTCGGGCACATACATATACATGTATGAGTATGTTTACATGAAGAATGAATATGGATGCACATAAGAACACAATGCATATGTCGTTGCAATGTACAGATTACAGTTCAGTTAAATGTCCAAGAAGAAAGGAGAAGTGGGCAATTGAGAAAATAATGACCAGATAAGTCAAGATGCAAGAGAAGCCAAAAGATAATTGTTGGGTGCATGTTTGGGCATGGGTGTGTATATTTGTGTGCCAGAGTGACAGGGTTAATGGACAATGAAAAAGACATGTAAGCAAGGCACTAGCTCCGTGGCTGAGTCCTGCAGCCGGGAAAGTCACCTTACCCGGTAATAGTCCGTGCTGTAGACATCTCTGGACATGCCGAAGTCCCCGATCTTCACTAGCAGATTTGCTCCAACCAGGCAGTTCCTGGTGGCCAGGTCTCGGTGCACAAAGTGCTGGGAGGCCAGGTACACCATGCCCGAGGCGATCTGACTGGCGATGTGGAGCATTTGGGAGAGCCCCAGCTCACCCTTGGCCTGGCGTGGCTGCCCGTCCACAAGGATCATTGCATCTGGCCCATGGGCCCTGCAGGAGCGTGGGGAGAAGAGTGAGAGCAGAGAGAAATCAGGAGATCAAGGGGAAAGGCCTTTCTGGTTCCTTGTCCTCTGGAATGCCCCACAGAAATAAATAAAATTTTCCTTTCCAGTCTGCCAATGGCCTGTTTTATCTACCCAAAATTACATTACGTATGTGTGGGTATGGGTGAAACTCCACAACCAGATTCTGACGAAGATGACAGCAGACATACTCAAATGGAAGAGGGAATAAACCTACCCTTTTTAATACTTGACTGCTTCCTAGGATTTTCACAAGTGCTAGGTGTCTATTATAGAATAATTAGTAAAACAACAAATAACTCTATCATAGCCCTTACTATGTGCCAAGCACTGCTCTGGTTGCTTAAAATATTGTAATTCACTTAATTTTCCCACCCCGATTTTGAAATAAAGAAATGGAGGCACAAAATGATCAGATTGCTCAGCCAATGTCCCAGAGGTCCGGAATGGCCATATGGGAAATCAGGAAGTAGGATCTGAAACCAGTTATGTGGCTGTAAAAGGAGACCTGCCAAAAGGAGCATTGGGAGGGCTCATTCCAAGATTCTCTGGCTCCACCCGCTAGGATTCTGATTGGCTAGGTGAGCTTGCTCATTTGCATTTCCCACTAGCTCCCCAGTGCTGGTGCTGGCAGTCCACACTCAGTGGCTCTGGGACACTCCTAACCACTCCACCACACTGGCTAGCACTGGGTAACTTATGGCCATAGCAGTGCGCTGTGACCTTGAAGCACAGGGCTGGGGAACCCCTAGAACCCACTCCATCCCAAATCAAAGCCCAGATTTGTTATTCTAACACCTTGCCCAGTCATATCAGTCACTTTTAGTGTTCACTCTTTTCTCTAGAAAGCTCAGTGAGCTGTAACCACACCCCAGGGCCCTTATTTTTGGAGTTGTGGACTAAGGAGCCCTGGTGTACAGCAAGGCCTCTGCCTGCTTTAATGCTTCTCCCATTTCCCCTGAAAAGCACCATTAAGTATGACCACATTCCTTTTACTATCTCCAGTGGGCTCTGCCTACCTCAATCCTCAGAAGGAGGAAGCCTGCATCGGCTCACAAGGAAGAAGGATCAGCAGAGAAGCCCTCACTCTCTACCTAGAGAGTGCACTCCAGCCTGCCTCTCAGCAACACCAGTGTAGAGACGCAAAAGCAGGTAGAGTCAGCCTGCAGGTCATGGAGGCTGTGTTTGTGACAGCAGCCAACAGGACCCCCTCCCAGAAAGGGTTGGTCCAGCCTGTTGCTAAGAGCTTCTGGCCTCAGAGCATTCTTTAGAAGCTCACCCTGGACAGATAGAGCCTAGGAGACAGATGAATGGAACCTATTGGGAATCTGATCAGTAGTGGAGGCTAAAGCTCAGATTTTCTTGCAAAATTGCCCCAGGAAGACTGTCGAGCCTTGATTTAGATAGGCTTCCCCATGCTGTCTTCAAGAAGGGACCCCATAGAGACACAGAAGTCTTCAGAGCGTCAGCAAGTTCTTGTAGAACCATACTCATATGCGTGCATTCCTCATGCTGTCTGCCATGGAGGTGAGGCACTGGTGCTGCCCCTCGCCTTACGTACTTCCTTCTGTTTCTTTTGTACTCCTTTTTCTTGTCATCTTACTTTCTGCTTCCCCCACTCCTGACCTTTACTCTAGGCGCTCACTCTTTGTCTCCCTTCTACTATCTTCTTTCTCTTCCCTTTTATCATGCATGACAGTAGTGCAGAGGCACCTAGGTGCTCTCTTAGCCCTGCGGGTGGCTCTTGGGGCCAGAGGTACTGCTGAATGTAAGGATAGGGTGTGGTGAAAAGTAGGGCATGTCCCTTGGACCCCAAGGGAACAAAAGGACGGGGTTAGGGCTATCCTGAATATTGAGAAAAGGTGTCGCCTGGATTAGAAGCTACCATGGTTCACAATTCTCATAAAATAGTAATAGTAATAACTTTAAAAGAAGCTACCATTGGCTGATCACTGAACTACTTGCAAAACTTGTCTAGGCATTATACATATGTAGTCATTTAATGCTCATAGCAACAACTCTGTGAAGCAGTTATTAATAGCCATGTTCTCTAGGAGAGAAAATTAAGATTTAATAACTTGCTCCAATTTGCAACTAAGATGTGACAAATCCAAGATATGAACCCAAATCTGTCTTATGCTAAAGACAAAGTTCTCCAGGGAAAGGGATCCATTTAATTGTGAATCCAGGATTAGGAGGCTTAGAACATCCCACTAATGTTTTCATTTCCTTCAGGGCCGTCTTTGTAGAAACCTCACTCATAAGTAGAGCTCCAGAGAGTCTTCCATTCCATTACTGGTACTAACTCATTTCTTTGCCCCTCAAAACCACAACACCCTATTGAATTCCCACTTCAAAGAGATACTTAGCAGGTTTTGGTGAGTGGGCTACAGCCTTCTATAACTCAGATTTGAACTTTGGAAATCTCGTTCTCAGCCACAGAGCTCAATGAGATTCAAACTGTGGTGGTAGCAGAGACCACACCCTAAGTACAGAGGGCCTGTGTGTCTAACCTGCTTCCTGAGACCTTGGGTTCCACAGACCTTCACACGGCTGTCCCTTCCATATATGGGCACTGTTTGGAAGTGGCGTCTGTGGAAGGTAGAGGAGTCCTAACTCTGCACTAGTGATGAGATGCTGCCTTCTCTGGGGAAGGGAGATCCACCCTTCAAACTTTATCCAGAACTCCTGGCTCAAGTTCCAGTCTCTTACCAGTTACATTCAGAGCCCTCGAAGTCCAGATAATCTTGTTCTAGGCTTGGAGAAATGCTTCTTACAACAAATCCTTTCTTTTTAGAATAGTACTATCCAACAGAACCTTCTACTGATGGAAATGTTTATATTGTGCTTCTTTGTATGGTAAAAACTAGCCACAAGTGACTAACAAGTACTTGAAATATGGTTAGTGCAACCAAGGAACAAGTGAAAGTGAATTTGTAAATTGTATCGAACTTTAATTAATGTAACTCTAAATTTAAAAGGCCATATGTGGCCACTGTACTGAACAGCACAGTTCTAGAAGTAGCCTGAAGAAAATCGGCCCCCTTTTTGTTTCAACCATCTCTGGCACCCAGTGAAATGTAACCTTGGACTTTCTTACTCATCATCAAAAGTCTTGCTTTCCAGGAGGGGTGTAAGATACTGGCCTCGCTTTGCAAGTGAGAAACTTAAGGCAGGGAGAAGGCTATTTGCAATATCAGGGAAGGGTGGCCCTAGAATCTTGGAGATGTAAGCCTCCAGCTCTGAGCCTTCCAGGTTCCTCCTGGACCCATTCCAGACCCTGTTCTTCTTCTCAGTCCATTTTGGAATGAGGAAGAAGAGTATAGGTTATTTACAATAGCATCCTCAACTTGTTTTCCCTACAAACAAGGACAAAGGCCTGAACCTGGATGTTGAGAAGATGATGTATAAGAATGAATGTGTTCGTCTAATTTCTCATCCTGAGACGTAAGTGTTTAGAGGGAGTAGTATAATTTCTGGCTGCAGGGAAAACCGCAAGGGTTCGGTGAGACTGGAGTCAGATGCAGGGGACAACCATCCTTGCTTACCTGAGGAACTTATTTAGATCTCCATGCTTCATGTACTCAAAGACCATGATGAGGGGGTCCCCATCGCCACACACCCCATAGAACTTGACAATGTGCTCATGCTGCAGGTTGGTGAGCAGCTCGGCCTCCCTCTGGAAATCCTTCCGGGCAGCCAGGGTGGGATCCTTCAGGGCCTAGGAACAGTGCAGGATAAAGGATTTTAGCAAGCACAGGGCAGGGGCTGTCTTTTCTACTGTTGGGAAGCAACCTGGCCCCACACACCACTGGGTTCCCAATAAGTATGATTTTAAATGGAATGTAAAGACAGTAAAGTTCAATCCAAACTATAAGGCTTGAATCCTTTCTCCTCCAGCATTCTGATCCCTACAGAAATAGAAACCCATTTTCTGACATCCACATCCCATGCACTCACCAGTGATTTCAAACTGCTCGTCACAGAGCCCTGGGCTCCTGCAAGTGAGTATGCATGGTAGCTGGAGGGGCTGTGAGGAGGAAAGCCTGGCAAAAGCCCCTGCTCCAAAGGTTTTCTTTGAGGAAACTGTCCCACAGCTAGAATAAGCAGTGTGAAAACCACTGCCCCAACTGCTTTAGCTTTGTGAATTAGCACATGCGCATAGCCTACTGGCAACTGGGCAGACAACACAATAAAGTCTCCTTGTCTTTTGGAGTCCTTGTTTTTAGAGCATGAAGGAGTCTACATTTGCAAAGGAGGTTGAGTGCTTGGACTTCTGGAAGGCACCTGTGTTCTCCTAACAGGGGTTTAGAGGAAGCAATAGGGTGGGAAGAGTGGAGGAGCAGCTACAGGAATGACAATTAGTGGACAGAAACCTCAGATGCACCCAGGACCAGGCCGAGTCCTGCAAAGTCCTAGTGTAAAATGGAAAGGAGCATCTGCGAGCCACCAGAATGCCACCATATGCACTTCCTGTAGGGCCCAGGAAAATGCATATACCCAGGTAGAGTGTAAGTTGTGCAGGTGGATTTCCCAGCACCTGAAGGGAACTACAAGATCAAAACCAAAGCCTTTAAGCACATCTGAAGGACCTTGGACAGGGCACTGCCATGGGCACAGCAATGCTGGCCAGATGGACAATGGTCTGTGAAGGGGGAGGGGCCCTTTCTGCATGAGGAGCAGCTTATGCAGGTGCACTCCCCCATTTCTCCAGCCTCTCCATCCTCCCTATGCAGCCAGAAGGCAAATAAAGCCAAACATTCAGTTGCTTCAACTGACACACTCTAGCCGCCTCAATAGACACAACACGAGGCAATGAGGAAGTGAGTGTAACACTGGCTCACCATGTTCAGGTGAGTAGCAACCTAGACAGACTGGAGATTGGGCTGCGTTCTCTCTGCTAGGCAGCTGGCTTTTTCAGGCTGACTGACCTCTCCCACAGGTCATGTAAGTGCCAACATGTCTCCCTCGCCAGAGATCTTCTCCTGTCCCTGCAGCCCCATCCGCTGAAACCTACAGGGCTTCCTTGTTTCTAGCACTGCAGCAGTGTGAATATGCCAAAAGAGGTGTATCTAGGGGGTCCATCAAACCTCTCAGCCTTTAGCACACATCAGAAATGATGGACTTTTAGCATGAAAGGGCCCTACACATCATCTATTCCTACTCGTTTCTGGAGTTGGAAGAACTGAGGCTGAGTCTGTTCAGGAATCAGCTCACATTCACAATAATTAAATGACAGACATTTAGAGCTTGACTGGACCTCAGGACTCTGCTGGTGGGCCTCACAGTGCCCCAGAGTTCAGCAGCAATGCCTGTGGGGTCATCAGGTGGAAGTGTGATCTTTCAGCAGAGATCAAGACCCACTTCAACCGGCACCATCTTCTATTTTTTTAAACAAACATTCGAAGGCTTAATAAAAAATGTTGCTTGATTAAATGAATCTATGGCTGACAAAAATGTTAAAGTTATCTAGTGTTTTCAGATGACATAATAACTGGGGTTCAGTGTGGGAAGGAACTTGCCAAAGATCACATAACACGTAATAGCTTGGGTCTAGGGCCCAGGACACTTTCCTGCCCAGCACGCCTGCCTGAATTAATTTATGGGAAAAATTAGTCACCAGGCAGTTCCCCAAGAGAACAGTGAGCAGAGGAATAAAAGGATATGAAAGTATAGATGAGAGGGTCAGGAAAGGTGCAGGGGCATGGGCTGCTAGCAGAGTGGCTGGGCCCAAAGAAGGTGCCAGGCTTGCAGGATAGGCCAAAGACATTTGATCCCATTGCTGATATTTACCAGACCTGATTCTACATGTTCTCCACTTCAACTCTTGCTGCTGGCTCTGGGAAGCTACCTAACAATAAACAAATAGAATGTAATGTCCAACTACAGCCAGAACAAGACATTTGAGAAGTCAGAGAGTCATGGTGAGAGACAGTTTCTCCTGGGGACCCAGCTCCCAGCAGCAGCCCTGAGCTGCATTGGCTGGGTCATGGGTATTGGATGACAGAGAGTGATTTATTTATTTTCATGAAGAAGAAGAAGAAGGGGAAAAAAGGAACCCAGCATGGGTGGGATAGGAGAATATAAAGATTTATGTGAATGCTGGATTTACGAGAGGGAAAAGTAGATCAAATTTGAGGCCAGCCAAATGGCCCCTCTCCATCTCTTTAAATCATTCTCTCCCACAGTCTGGACATCAATGACGGCCATGGGATATTTCTGTTCTCAGGTCTCGAGCAGTACCAGCCAGCGTCCCCTAGGCTGGCACCCTGCACTGTGAGGCAGAGATGGGTTCCTCATTTGGGAGATGGGCACAAAGCAACCACCATCACTTTTACTCTTCCACAGCCCTTTTCTGTGCTTTCAAAGTGGGCTTTCCAGCTCTTGAGTCAAGCCTGAAGTTCTCACCTAATTGGCCAAGTGTGGGGTGTGGTAACTAGGTAGGAGCTGCCAGTGGCCCCGTCCCTAGGGATTGATGCAATTAGAACAGGGGGTGACAGGAGGAGAATAATGAGGAGGAAAGTAGAGGCCAGTGACTCTCTGGCCCCTCTCAGTGGGGTCCACATTTAACATCTTCATGGCTGGGACACCTCAAAAGGGTCACCAGTCAGTGACATGGGAAAGAACCTATTTATCATGGCTACCAACTGTGGGTGCAGAGACATGCATTGTGCCAAGAGGTCTCCAAAGCCAGGGAGGCTCCTGGCTCAGGCCTTTGTACAATATCCTTAGTAAAAAAGGAGAGCTAGAATTCGCCCCTTCTCTCCCTCTCTTCCTTCCAAAGTTTGGGAACATTTCCCTTTCTTATCTTTCCCGCTGCATGCACCAGCTGTCACGTCCACCTCTGCCTTGGGGAAAGGGTTTTAGTAAGGCTGTTTTTTGGATGGAAGGAAAATAGGCTAGATGACAAGAACACAAACTTCTCAACACCTCCCAGTTCTTCCTGGGTCACCTAGCATCTTCATGTCATCCAGTCTCTGCTGCCCTCCATTTTACTTTCTTTCTTTCTTTTTTTTTTTTTTAGGGAGAGATATTTCAAAGGATGTTAGTTTTCAGTTTCAGATTTCATTAATATCCTGAAACTAATGACATACGTACAATATACACACATTCCTAAATGTTCAAAGTCCTAAGTGGTCAACACACACACGCACACGTATGCACACACACACACACATGCACACTCTCACACACATCAATCAACTCCCTTTAATTATAAAATCATCTTTCTTTTAGTGACTCAAAATCCACTGCCACTACGTCTGGGTGAGATTCTTAACAAGCTTCACCAGGAAAGAAGATGAGTAGTTATCACACAGAGGGGTACCCCTCCCTCATCTGTCTTCCTGGCTTAAAACTGGCCATGGGCTTCCCAGCCTTAGTAGGATAAAATCCAAACTCCTTAACACAGTCATGGACTCTATAAGGTCTGTTCTCCCAGTCTCTCTCTGCCTCTTCTCCTCCCACACACTCCTCCCCCATCATTTATTACACTTCAGTCTCACTGGCCTTCCCATACCCTCCAAGCTTTTCTCTGCCTCAGGGCCTTTGCTGCTCCTTTGGCCAGAAAACTCTCCACTGAGCTGTGTCTACACTGCAGGCCAGATTAGCTGACACTGTCTATGATCTCTGCAGAATACGAGATCCTCAACACTCCCTGCTAGTTGGATACCCAGGGAGATACTTCTGTGCCACAGAGAGGCCTACCAAGAGTCATCTGTGATTGTTCCCAAACTCATTCATGACAGCTCAACCTGCTAATGTAATGACTTAATGTAATGAAATGTTCTAGAAACCAATGAAATATGAGTGTCGATTGGGGAGTTTTTATGGAAGCTACAATGAATGCTTTTAAAAAACCTGCTAAAGGTCGGTGGTTAAAAATACTGTTAAGAGTAGAAGCCAAAGTATCCAAACATTGGGAAAATAGTAAAAATCTGAGACTCTGCACTCAGATGGTTTCACAAATGTTTTAAGCTCCTGCTTCGATGTAAAATGACTGAAACTGGAAATTGTGACTACTGAAAACACAAGCCAAAACACCCTTCAAACCAAAAGGAACACAAAAGCTGAAGTTCAGATATATTGGAAGAAATATAATGCTAAATCTAAATGACTAAAATTATCAAAAACCAGAACATACATTTCCTGAAGATAAATCAATTTTATTAGAATGGCTCGAAATGATTTTAAAATAAGTAAATGCTCAAAAAGAGTGAAGAAATACATTTTTGAAAAAGTAAGAAGGCATGCTGGAAGAAGGGGGAGAAATAAAATTAAGGTAACAAAATTAAGAACCGATTAGGTATCTTGGAAATAAAATATATGATCATCGACGTGAAAATAAAAACCTCTACAGACAGGAAAAGCTCTAGACCAGTTAAAACCACATGAAGAATTCATGAATTAGAAGACCACTGAGGTTCACCCGGGACAGAGCATGAAATGACAGAGAAAAATATAGGAAAAATGGGGAGGAGGACCTCATTCCCTCCTCTGCAAAGGAAGGGGGTTGCCTGGTTTGAATGCCATATAAACGTTCTTTTTGTCTAATGACCATTTCAGAGTGGCACCACTTATTTAACAGCCTGTCTCATGCATGATGCTATTTTAATGTCACACTTATACTGCACATATATGCAGATTATGTTCTGTGCCGTCCGGCTCCCTCTCCCCAGCAGGCTGTAAGCACCTTAAAAATAGGCTGCGCTTTCTGCTTCTTTGTTTGTGCCATAGCAACTGCTGGGCAAAACATTCTTGTTTGGGAAAACTTTATCGTGGGTTATACTTGTATGTGTTCTCTAGAGGTACAAAATTATCCTGCATCAACATGAGAACTAACTCAAAAGGAAGGTTCCTGCAAAAACAAGTGGAATCTAAGGAGGGGGAGGAAGCAGGAAACACCACTTCCAAGATGTTCTCTGGAGGAGCTAGGCATCTTTTCCAGGCTGATCAATAGGCAGATCCCCTGAGTGGCACAGAGGGTTCGTCTCCTTGAGGTCCCCAGACCCAAGGAAAGAAGGAAATCTTTTTTAAAAGATGGAAACAGAAACGCACTTTCTGCATTATTCGGTCTAGGTACTGCCCCTCAATGCCAGACCACTCAGGGGAAACATTTCCCAGGGTTTTCAGCCATCATTTCATTCTCTGCTGAAAGCGCAAAAACGTTCAATTCATTCACCAGTCCCCACATGGATGCCGGAACACCCTGTGGATTAGTGTCATCCTATACATTAAAAATGCCAGGGCAGTGTGGATCCTAAGATTAGGGACAACATTAGAAGCCTTTCCACATCCCTGCTCCAAGCTGTTTAAACATACCCTTGCTCATTTGACCATCTCATGTCTATGGAGACACACAGAGCAAGTTTATTGACAGAATGTACAGCAATAACAATCATTAGCCTTTTAGGATGCAGTACCTTATTTATTTTCTGGAGCAGAGGTCAGCAAATGATGCTTATTTTTGTAATAAAAAAAGGTTACTGGAAAATAGCCGCCCTCATTAGTTAATGTGTTGTTTATGCTGCTTTCCAACAACACGGGCAGAGTTGCAGTGGGAAGCATAAGGCCCTCAAAGTCTAAAATATTTACCTTTAGAGAAAAAGTTTGGTGACTCCTATTCCACACAGTCAGTCAGTGCAAGCTTGCAGGTCATACGTCACGCGTCTGAGCACATTCAGTAACATCAACAGCAGTGATGATGATGTTGACGGAGACAGATGCCAACTGCTTTTTCTTGAGTCTTTACTAAGCCCCAAGCAGTGCATTAAGGATTTTAGACACATAATGTAATGTAATCACCACCATTCTGTGGGGGGGGATATTATTATTGCTATTATACAGGTGAGGAAATTGAGGCTCAAAGAAGTTGAGTGTGTTGTGCGATGTCACACAGCTTATCAGCAGTGAAGCTGGGATTTGCATCCAGGTTCTCTGATGCCCACGCTATTCCTGCACTGTCCTACCTTCATTCTTGGAGGCCCTTTGCCCTCTGTGGACAGAAACAATCTGTAGATACACAAGACTATGAATACAGAGACCCAAAAGCTGCAGAAACAAGAACTGGCTTTGTGATCCCTCAACACTAAGGACAGGACCATTCTGAGGTCGTGGTGAGTGTCTTCACTGGGAGTCACATCTCTGGCATTGGTCAGCCCACAACTCAGGACATGGCAGACGATACACTGGCCTCAGAAGCCTGCTCACTGCACCCAAGGAAGTCACTCCAGACTCACAGAAGGGTTCCAGGGATCTGCGGGTGCCTTCAGGAGGCTACTTGACTCTTGTTCATGTCAACCATGTTCAAACATTTGTACAATACTGGTTTCCAAAGAGAAGCTGTGGACTGCTGGGTGGAAGAGTCTGGAAAGGTAGCTAGTAGTAGCAAAGCCCCTTCTCTCCTGCCCCAAGCAATTCAGCTCCTGCTGCAAATCTGCCATGTGTCTTGGCAACACAGAAGCCCTGTGGTAAGGGAGCCCTCCAGCAGCTTCCAGGAGGAAGTTTCTCCCAGGCATGCTGCCCCTTGGGCTCTGAACCTGAACCCCATGGAAAATACCTAACAATTTCACCAACCTCACTCATTATTCTCCCAGTGCCAACTCCCTGCCTCCCTGCTGCAGCCCCTGTCCCGCAACATCTTCTTCTATTATCAGGTGATGTTTGTGCCCTTGGGAAGCGGTTACCCAGACCTCCTTAAACAGCCCACTCTATAACAGCTCAACTCCTGAGAAATGGCCATGTGACTTTCCAGGCTCAGACCGCATGTCCTGTAAAGCCACTACATGGTGAAGGGTGGAGGGTGGAGGGCCAGCCCTGGCACAGAGATAATCACAGGGCCACCAGAAAAGAACCAGGGTCAGTTAGAAGAGTAACTTGCTCCCCGGGCGTAGCTCCCTTAAGTGCTGCAGCCCTTGACCTTGGAAGCCAAAGGAAGTTGTTTTGGTCCCTAGGAAACTTCACTGACCTTGGAGCAACGTCCTCTGATTGCATCTGAGAAAGCCAATTGAGCACTATCTTCTCAAACGGAGTGAGCCTCTTCCTCCCCTCCCTGGGCCCTCACCCAGCCCTCCTCCTGGTGCCCACAGGCCTCTGGGTTTACCTTCACAGCCACAAGCATCTTGTCCTTGGTCGGGCTGAGGTTGTAGCACTCGGCCAGAAAGACCTTTCCAAAGGCTCCCTCACCCAGTTCTCGCTTCAGCACGATATCTCTCCTCTTTATGTGCTGCACATCTGTAGGAGGGAGACAGGGAGGAGGGCAGCAAATCAGTCCTCATTTGGTGACACAGGGAGACAGAAGAGTACAGAGGTCTAGGGTGGAGACCTCTGCTTCTGAGTCCACAGCAGGCCAAGGCAAACTCTAGCACCCCAACTTGAGCATAAAAACACATCCCTCTGTGATTTCACAGTATGGGCCAGAATCAAATCTCAGTGCTGTCTCCGAAAAACCCCAACCCCTCTAAACCACAGCATCCTCCAGTGGCAAATGGAGTCAGTAGTTAATGCACAGGATTCTGGTATTGATTAGCCAGAGTTACTGGAGACGGCATAAAACAGTCTCCACAGTTTTGGGCACATGAATCCCTGGGAATCTTGTCAAAATGAAGATTCTGATCCAGTGGGTCTGAGAATCTACATTTCTAAGACTCTCCCAGGTGATGTCCATCTGCTGTTGGTCGCACTTTGAACAGCCAGGTTTCCAGGATATGATGGAGAATCAGGTTGAAATCCTGGCTCGACTCCATTCATAGTTTTTTTTAGCTTGGGAAAGTTATTTAGCCCGAGAGCCTCAATTTTCTCATCTGTAAAATGGGATTAACAAGAACAACTTCCTCGCTGCATTCTTGTGAATTAATTGAGATAATCTGTAGAAAGAGCTTGGCCCAGTGCTGAGGACAAAGTAAAGACATAGACACACGGGCACACACATACACACACACACACACAAAGACACACTGGCTTTTATGGTAACAATAAAGCTGTAGTGACCCCATCACAGTGCCTGGTTCATGACAGAGACTACTACTAAGGGGTAGCTAAGATTATTTGGGAAAAAATTCTACTTGACCAACCCTTCTCTGAAAGAGAGAAGACCAATGAAATCACCAAAGGCAAGTGCAGAGTCCACCCAAGAACGAGAGTATGTGCAGAGAGAGGAGGGTTGCCCCTGCCTCTGCTAACTTAGCAACCTAATTAAAGTCTGTCTGCCTGGAGAAAGCAGAGCTGTGACCTCAGCCCTCCCACCTATTTGGAAAGAATGCTACAAAGGAGTTGGACAAGCAGTGGGCTGGCGATGAAAGGAGGGAACCGGAGATTACTCACTGACCTTTACATTAATTGTTCAACAGGCAGAAGCCCATTAAATACCTGTATTCACATGATGAAGAGCATTGCAGAGCCAAAAGGAGGATTTTCCCAAGTGACTTTCTTGAGAAATGCAAGCTGCAGCTCCTGGACCATGGCAGACCGTCCTCTTAAGTCAGGAGACATACAGGGACAGAGGGGCGTGGCTGGGAGCCTTGGGGTAGTGTTTTCTTGGTTTGGGGATTCCTTCCGGAGTAAACTACAAGAATCTTTTTCTCCCCACTTTCAGAGTCCTTGGTGTCCCCCACAGTGTCCCAGATGATCTGCCTAGCAAGTATTTGTGGGAGGAAGCATTTGCAGACTATTATTTTCTCCTCCCCCCAGGACAGACCTGCAGGTTAACAGCTGCTGGTGACCGCTCCTCCCAGGCTACAGGCTGCAATGCGGCTGCTACATGCTGCGGGGCTATGCCCTGGTCTTTACGGGGAGGGGATTAAAATTGGTTCCCTTCTTCACACTTTCTCTCTCTGTTTCTCAGCCTCTGAGGAATGGTACTTGTTGACCTTGGAGGGCAAGGCTAAAGAGTCTCCCACTGCAAGAAAATAGGAAGTCAAGCCCTCTCTTGGGAGGCCACCTGCTCCTGCTGCCTAATCATTCTCAGGTGACCAGGGATGATGCAGGCGTTCTGCAAGGTGAATGTCCTGGCATTGCCTGGGAGTGAAGACAGGGCTCACGATGGCAACTGTACCATGTCAAGCCCAGACCTCTGAACATGCCAGGATTGGGAAGGCATGAGAAGGCATGGGAAGGCATGGGAAGGTATGGGAAGGCATGGGAAGGCATGGGAAGGCATGGGAAGGCATGGGAAGCCACAGGTGCTTGCTTCAAGACCTGGATCCTCCAAGGGCTTGTGCATTTCACAGAAAAACAACAAAAACTTGGGTCTCACATTTCTCACCTGTAAAATGGGTATGGGGGAGAATAGTATGAGTTCAACTTACCTATTACCTGAGTGTGGAAGTTTGTAAACCTTTAAGTCCTCCAAAATGCAGGCTGTGCTTTGGCATTTTCATTATGATTGATGTTATTTTACAAAAAGGAGAAACGAGGGCCAAGTCAGGCATCCCCCACCTACTGGCTGAGCTGGGCATGGAATTCAGAGCATCAGAACATGGCAGGTTGCCAAGTCACTAGGGGGAAGAGCCTCCTTTGGCCCCTATCTCCACTCCATTCCCACCTTTACTCTCCATTGCAATGCGAGAACTTGAGAACGTGTCAAAATCACCTAGACGGCTTGCTACAGCAGATTGCTGAGCTCTCTACCAGGGATTCCAATCTAGTAGGTCCAGGCTGAGGCCTGAGAATATGCATTTCCAAGTTCCCAGGTGCTGCTGGTGCAAGAACCAGACTTTGAGAACCACTAGAACACGGCTTCTATGGTGGGGGTGGGGAATTAACCAGCTGAAGAAGTTCACCTTTACAACTTGACCTAAACAAGTACCATGTTCACAAACAGCTTAGCCATGAGTCTCACTTCCAGAAGCCCAGGAGGAAGTGAGACATCCTGGACTTCGCTCCAAGGTCCTCCTTCCCTCCCGAGCTGTGTGGTCTAGATTGAGTCAAGTCCATCCTCAGAGGCCCAACTACCATCCATGAAACGGAGATCATGCCTCTTGCCTTCTTAGGTTCTAGAAACATCTCTACAAAGGCAAAACAATATTATATCTTTTCCTGGGTCCCTAAGTCCAACTCTGGGCTGGGAGACCTCACCAGCTCCCCTCAGAACACTCACTCCCAGCTGCAGTGAATGCAAAATGGGAATGGAGGAGCTTTAAAGAGAACCAGACTCTGCTTTTCAGCTCCTGTGCCTTGGTCATGTCTTGGAACGTGTCCTTCTCCTCTCCCTCCCTCGGCAGCAAGAATCACAAGCCCTGAGAGATTCAGACAGGCCAAGTGGGAGTGGCATCCAGGGGGGTGGTTTCCCAGCCCTCCCTCAACATCCCAGGAGAGCCGGGTAGCAGCTGCAAACCCCTGGCTGCAGGAGTGGGGAAGCTGTGACAGCTGTGAGCCTTGAAGGTAGCAGAGTGCAACTGACCATAGTACTGGAAGCTCATCTGCTCTCTGCGAGCACGTGAAAAAGGCCAAGCAGAAGCCTCCATGGGCCAAAGTGTCTTCCCCAAATTTAAGGGACGTGGAAATATTCAGGCACTCAGAAGAAAATAGCCTTGGGTCATTCTCGATTTCTTCAGGATGAAAGAATGTTGACACCAATACCTGTGCTTAGCCCTGGGTAGGGTGGTGAGCACTGGGAAGGAGCAGAAGGAGGAATGGGAAATAAACACAGATTTTATTCGACCATAAATTCTCCCCCAGGAGAGGACTTGTTGCTGGTCATGAGGATAGGAAGCTCCACAAGGTAACCAGGGAGCTTTGGCAGAGAGTAGCTGGATTTGGGCCAAACACATAAGGCAAATCACTTCCATGTGGACGACCCCACGCATCAACAAGCCTGGAGACTCCAGGATACCATCTGAGCAGCTTCTTTCACTGAACCTCCCAAGAAAAAGTAGGGCAAAGGGAATTAACTTGCACCCTATATATTCAACACCTACTATGTATTCAACACTTGATTCTCATAATAACCCTGAGAGACTGAGAGATCAGTGTAATTACACCCCTTACGCAGATGAGAAAACAGAGGCAGGGAGTAACTTTCCAAATTCACAGAGGTAAAGAGCGGCCAAGGAAGGGCTCTCTTGTTTATGACGTCCAAAATCATATTCTTTCCTTTACCTTAGGCTGCCTTCCCTCTGTCCTTCCAGCTTTACGGCCACTAAAATGATCCAGTCCACGGAGGCTTAATCCTTCATCTTCTACTACCCAGCTTTCCCCTCACCCTGCTCATCCACGAACTCTATGATGGCATCTTCCCAAGGGCAAGGGCAGGAACCACCCACCCCGCCGCCGCCCCATCCCCAAAGCCTTGCAGAACAGACAAAGCCCTGGGGGAGAAGGGTATATCTGGGGACAGAGTGCGGGAGGAACAGCCTCTGCTCAGGCCCTGGGGAATGGCTGGAGTGAGCCGTTTCATTTCTGACGTCCACGCGTCTATTTGTGTCCCTGTTCCTGCATACTTTTAGTTCACACCGTGCTGTTCAGAGCTGCCTCTGGTGAAGCTATCTGACCCACACGCCAAAAAGTGATGGATTTTCCTAAGAAGAGGGCATCAATCTCCTTTTACTGCCTGGCTGGCTGGCCCAGCAGAGTCTGGGTCACAAGGCTCAGACATGGAGACACTGGAAGGGGAGGCGGGGTGGGGGGAGCACAGCCCAGGCCGTGGGAAGATCTCCCAATCTCCAACAAGGAAGGGGCTGCTGGAGAAAGCAGGGGGCTGCTATATAATGGGAGGGTTCTTTGGGAAATTAAAAGAGTTCCTGGGACATTCTGGCCTGGCTTTTCCCCTAATTCCTTTTTGTGAGACAGCCACCAACTGGGTTCCACCAGAGGAAGCCACCTGTAGATCTTCTTGTTCCCACAGGACGACCGGTTCGTCTGACACAAGTACAGAATGAGAATTTCTGTGTTTTAGTGGCTGCTCCAAGAATTCTTTCTCTGTAGTGGGGGACCAAGATAACTATTCCATATGTGTGCATTTCACTTCTGGGAGGTCTTCCAGGCCTGCAGCAAGCATGACCTAGAGCAGAATCTCTAATCCATTGAGGTCACTGGCCACCTCTGGACGGAAGACTTCAGAGCCCTGAGAGATCCGTGGGCAGGCAGGGGTTATCCCTCATCCTGCCTCTGTTCCCCTTGGCTGGCCTGTGGGGTGGGAGGGGGAGACATACACAGAGCCCCCGGTTACACTGGCATCGCTGGACACATAGCTGACTACTGTCAGCTTCACTTCCCTGTTCTAGGAGAATGCGGCCAGGGAGGTGGCAGGCATAAACTGCCTAGTCTTGCTGACCAGGGAGGAAGAGGGAACAAAAAACCTGCCCCAAATGGCACTTCTGAAAGAGGGAAGACTGGAAAAAACACAAACAAAACCGAAAAGCAGATCTCTGTTGAAATCCTGACCCTCTTACTTACAAATTGAATCCTACTCTCTCTATGCCTCTGGTTCCTTATCTGTACAATGGGAACACGGATACTGACTTGGGAGAACTGTTGAGAGGATAACTTAACATTGTCAGGCAATAGAGATGACATAAAATATCAAAAATATATTAAACATTTAACAGATGTGTTTCTTTCCTTTCTGATTTTCATTTCAACTAAGATCTCAAGACCTATCTTGCAAATAAAACTGTGGCTTGGAAAGAAATGTGGAGAAGGATGATGATTTTCTCCTAAAATAAAATGGCATGAGCTTGCCCAGGGGGAAGCTGGCCCTGACTCAGGGGTCACCAGCTCTGTCCAAGGCTGCCACCACCAAGCCCTAACTCCTCCTCCTTCAGAGGCCAAAACAGTTTGTGGGAGGAGGTCGGTCAGACAGTGGAATAAAGACATCAAAAGGCAGAGACAGCCACCTACTCATGATTGGTATTGATCAGAGTAGAGGCACCTGATTTCCCAGAGTCAGTGGTTATAAATAACGGTGATCCTGCCAAGCAGCAAACTCGGTCCCCAAAGGTGAGTGTATGTACTCAGTCACACTCAGATTGCCTTAACAGAAATTCGTTTGCCACCTTAGGGTTTTAGCTTATTATTGTCTTGGGGACCATGTGTGTGGACAGCACTGAGACAGTCCTTCTCTGAAAGTGGTGACTTAAAGAGGCTCACAGGTGCCCCCTGCCAGGCCAGCATCCCTAAGGGCTGACCCAGATGGAAGCCCCTTACCATCCTGCCCTCCCTTCTTCCCTGGCTCATGTGGATAACTCAGTTCCTAACTGGTTCCTGCCCTCATCTCTGAGACCTCCCAGATCTTTCCCTTGTGGATTCCATCTCTGCACTCGTCTCTTTTAGCTTATTATTATCCCTTTGTGCCCTTATTAATAATAAAAATAACTGCCATCGATTGAGCACTTACCCTGAGCACATGATATCTTTACAGCTCTTTCTCTCTTTTTTTTTTTTTTTTTTTGCCTAGATGGAGTCTCACACTGTCACCCAGGCTGGAGTGCAATGGTGTGATCTCAGCTCACTGCAATCTCCGCCTCCCGGGTTCAAGCAATTCTCCTGCCTCAGCCTCCTGAGTAACTGGGATTTCAGGCACGTGCCACTATACCTGGCTATTTTTTAAAAATTATTTTTAGGGACAGCATTTTACCACATTGGCCAGGCTGGTCTCGAACTCCTGACCTCAGGTAAGTCACACCAGCCTCTGATTCCCAAAGTGCTAGGATTATAGGCATGAGCCACCGTGCCCAGCCCTACAACTCTCTTAAACACAACGTGGTGCTGTCCCCGTGCTACAGATGAGGGGGCTGAAGCTGAAGGTGATTAAGTAATTTGCCCAAGATCCCTAACTATTAGAGGTGTCCCGTGGGACTCTAAAGGCTGGGCTGAGCAGACTGCACCACCCTGCCATCCTTTAATCATGACAGACCCCGTCACCCTTGCCACCCCTACTTCAGAGAGAGGCTCTGCTTTCTGCACTGGCCTCAGTACTCTGTAGAAACCAGTAACATCCAGAAGAGAGAGTGTGCCACTTTATCCTGGAACCTGTTCTTGCTACCCTTGATTGCCACCACCTAAGCTCAACGTGAACAACCAGGATGACATCTGAAGAAAAAGCCAGCACCAGAATGCGGAAATGCAAGACCTTGCTGTCCCACCCAGAAACAGAGAGTTTCCAGGACTGCAGGGCTCCCCCATTACAAGGTGAGTCCTG
This sequence comes from Ateles fusciceps, assembly GCA_036589455.1. NCBI lineage: Eukaryota > Metazoa > Chordata > Mammalia > Primates > Atelidae > Ateles > Ateles fusciceps. The sequence goes on along the minus strand of JAZHEH010002724.1, from coordinate 313,480 downwards.
AGGGTGACTGCATGCAGGAGGGAAGAGGGAGATTCTTGGCAGGAGAGCGGGGAAGAGGAAACAGGGAGAGGAAGGGAGGATCTGTGAGAAGCGTGTGTTTTCTCTGCACTAACCAGACCCTAGGGTCTCTGGCTGCCAAAAAGGCTCAGAAGAAAACATTAATTCAATACCACACATTTAATTACACGCGAAATGGAGTATCTTTAAATGGAAAAGAATAACATTCCTGGAGCTCCAACTGTGCATGTTTGAAGTGGCAGGAGGGAGGAAGAGGGCCAGCTCTGAATCAATGAGGGGTAAGCAGACCACCAAGAGGGCAGGGCCCTGCCTGAGCTCATGACAGAAATTTCTGACAGCCCTCTCAGACCTGCTCTCCCACTTTCTCCTGGCCTCCTAGCTGGGTCTCACCTCATGCCCTCTATGGGTGGCAGGCAAGAGGAGCTAATTGCATGAGGTATTGCATACAAGTGTAGCCGGGCAAGCGCGTCCCCTGGCCAGCTATAGACCCTTTGTAGGGGTCTCCAGCCAACCCAGTCAGTTCTCCACCTGGACAGAAGAGCCTAGCATGGCTAAACTATTCAAACCACCACTCCCGCAGCGCCATCCCTGGATGATTTAAAGACTAGGAGACAAAAGGGGATCTCCTGGGTTCCTGCAAAGGACCTTTCTAAGAGAAGGCATTTTGAAGGCTAGAGATCCAAGAGAAGAATTCTGCAGAATTTTTTTTAGAGGTCTAGAATTTAAAAATTATCAATCAAGGCCAGGCGCAGTGGCTCATGCCTGTAATCCCAGCAGGTTGGGAGGCAGGCGGTGGATCACTTGAGGTCAGGGGTTCGAGACCAGCCTGGAAAACATGGTGAAACCCCATCTCTGGTAAAAACACAAAAGTTAGCCGGGCGCAATGGCACGTGCCGGTAATCCCAGCTACTTGGGAGGCTGAGGCGGAGAACTGCCTGAACCCAAGAGGTGGAGATTGTGGTGAGCCGAGATCGCACCACTGCACTCCAGCCAGGGTGAGAGAATAAGCCTCTGTTTCAAAAATAAATAAATAAAATAAAAAATAAAAATTCTTGATGAAATGGGGTAGTAGTGACTTCAGAGTGGACTCAAGGTTGAATGGCCACCAGCACTGTTTGTTCCTGTTGCTGCCCTGGGGCCAGGTTAGCTCACCATTTTTTACCTAAGAATGGGAACCTGGATCTTTCTGCTGGCCAGCCCAAGCCTCATCCCTAGGCCTTCTCTGGATTAGCGCTTCCCTCACACATTCTTTTCACAGTTTGACATCTCTGCAAGGAGGCTTTGAAGGGTGCTGGCAGTTGCTCAAATCAAAAGGTCAAAAGTCAAAAGGCATGTGTTGCTTGAGTTCACAGGTTGGGCCCAGCACAGAGTCTCAGACCAAGTAGGTGCTCACTCACTATTCAATGAATGGGAGAATAAGTTAAAACTCCCTCTGAAGCGCTGCTAGAGACTTCAGCAGGGAAAACACTGCAAAGAGGGAGGAAGAAGGGAATCTGGGGGAGTGGCAAAAAGAAAGGAAAGATGAGTGAGAATGGGAAAAGATCCAGGAAGTTCCTAAGAACAGACTTATTTACCTCCTGGCTCCGAGAATGACCTGAGGAACCAAGATCGTATTGAAACGGGAGGGTACTGAGACCCACATTCTAACCCTCAGTCTCTGGTTCCCCAGATTTCTAAACAAAGCACCTCCGGGGTCAGCTCCGAAGAAGCTCAGCAAAAAGCAGGTCCCACTCCGGGGCATGTGTGCACCCTTAGGCTAGAGGTAGCGGTCTAGGACACGGAGACAGTGTGTTCCCATCAAGATGAGTACATAAATAAGACACCCTGCTGTTTCTGGAAGCAGTGAAGAGAGAGGAGCAGCACAGGACTGTCTGTTCTGGGGCAATTTCCAGCTCACGTGTCTTGACAAAAGGAGTTCAGAGACTGAGGCTGAAGTTCAAAAGTGTCTCTGCTCCCCCAGTGCTACCCCACTGAGCTTCACCGCCATGAGCTCAGACACTGACCAACACACTGGCTCCCAACATCAGCCTCCCTAACCACAGCACACCTGCCCTTTCATACCCACTTCCTGGTCTCCATGTCCTGTTGGCCCTTCCCATGACAAGAGCACCTCTGGCTCTCATTAAGCAGTGACTGCTTGAGCCAAGATAAAGAGCAAAAGAACTCCCCAAGGAGAGCCATCTGGAATTGAGAAGTTAGATGCTGAAAGATGAATCTCAGGCTTTGACTGAGAATCTGTCCCTCCAACAACTTGCCGGGCTCCCCCCTTCCTCCACCACTTCTGGCCTGAGAGTGACAAACCCTCCTCAAAGTCTTCACATGAGGGTCACATCCCACCTCTCGATCTCCCCAGAGACCCCTCCTCTCCAGCTACTACCCAGGAATGCTTCCTTGGCATCCGACTCTGTCCCCCCCAAGTCGTCCCTGTGACGTCATGTTCTCACCAGAACACACAGAGCACAATGTGTTCGAGGCTGTCCCTTCCAGCACCAGAGCTGTGGGCCAAGGCAGAGACTGCAGGGCACTGGAGCCATGAGATGCAGCTCCATGCAGAAAATCTTGAGGTCAGAAAGAGAAACACCTGTGAGGACCACAGGGTGAACCACACAAGGGGAGGCCAGAGGATCCCAGTCACTCATTTGCAGGACACACCATTGGCCTTGACAACTACCCGCAACCACTGGTCCAAGAGAAAAGTGAGCTGCTTCAGGCAGGAGGAGGAGAAAGGGCACTATTTGATCTGTGTAAGAGATGCAGCAGCACACCTTAAAATACAACAGACACAAAGAAAAGAAGAAGGGACAGGATGAGAACCCTGGGAGCAAATACCAGCATCAGAGCAAGGGGATGGAGGAAGAACATGGCTTTGGAATGAGACAGAACCGGGTATAAATTCATATTCAAGGACACATCCTCGGAGGCAGCATTTGGCAATTTACTAAACCAGTCTCAAATGTTGTTTTCATGAGTGAAATTAAGAAATATCCACCTCATTGACTTGCCATGAGGATTCAATGAAATTATATGTACAGTCATACATTTGGAGCATGTTGAAGGAACTAATGGCCATAAAGGTTCAGGAAGGAATATGCCAATTTCTTCCTCTCACCTGCTCTCTGCTCAAACCTGCAAGGATCCTCTGTGGTTATTATTGTTATTATTATTATTATTAAAGGGCTTACTGCATGGAGTTGTGATATCTTTAAATGAAATAAGAGATTAAGTGTTTAAACAGTTGGGAGGCATATAGTAGGGGCTCAGTAGACCTTAACCTAGAGTATCCATGTGTTCAGGGCAGTTTTTAATCTGATATTTGAGAATTCTGATAACCTGGCCCAACTGCCCAGGCTTCGTCCTCACAAATGTGTTCAATAGATCTAACAGATGGACAGGCTGGCCATCTACCGTCCTCTGAGCAACCACGTGAGCTCACGCCTGTGCATCTGTGTCCTAGCTTTCCTCCATCTGGGGTACCTGTCCCCCACTTCCACTAGTAGAAATCAACCCAATCCCTAACATGGAAAATAATCTTGTGTTCTCCATAAGATCTTTTCCTGCTCTCTCTCTTCCCCAGAATGTCTATTCCTTATGCAAAAATAGGTGGCCTGGGACCACCTCTGCTTATTTTGTTGCCCCCTACATGAGCTCAACTCCTTGTCAGCTCAGAGCAAACCAGCTCAAAACAACTTTGCTGCCTAACTAAAGAGAGTGAATGGTGCTGGCAAAGACCAGCATTCGATTTTTATGTGATAGAATTTTGTTATACTGGGGCATAAAATGCCAGTTCATTTGTGGACACAGGCCCAGCCCTTAGACATCCGACATTCACCAGGTTCCAGAAGGAAAGCTTGCTGGCCTGAAGAGGTCTGTTTACCCTCATTCTTTCCCCCAGCAATGAACTTAACCATGAAGGAGATTTTAGTTAATGCACAAAGGACCCCAGGAAATGAACAGGTTACCCAGTTAGGTCTCCCACAGAGACCTGGGAGGCCTTTCTGTGGAAAAGTCGAACTTTACTCTTGCTTAAAGCAGGAGGCTCAGACACCAGAGAGAAGGTGATGCCCTGTTTCTGAAGGGAATGGAAGGCAGGCCCAGAGTCCACTGAAATGTAGAAACTAATATCCTTATGTGGGGTTCTTAACCTTAAGGGTCTTTCTGCAAGGAAGATTCGGCCAAGCGAGGTGGCTCACGCCTGTAATCCCAGCACTTTGGGAGGCTGAGGCGGGTGGATCACCTGAGGTCAGGAGTTTGAGACCAGCCTGGCCAACATGGTGAAACCCAGTCTCTACTAAAAATAAAAATTAGCCAGATGTGGTGGCACATGCACCTGTAATCCCAGCTACTTGGGAGGCTGAGGTGGGAGAATCGCCTGAATTTGGGAGGCAGAGGTTATACAGTGAGCCGAGATTACATCACTGCACTCCAGGCTGGGCGACAGAGTGAGACTCCACATCCTCCTCCCCCAAAAAAATACGAAAGAAAAGAAAGACTCATCATTCCTCTTTTCCTCTTCTTCCTTAATCGGGAGCTCCTAGGACATACATGCGCCCCCCTTGAAAGGGCTCTTGCCCTTGCCCAGCAGGAAAGCTCCCGTGGGCAGCTCTGGTTCCCCCACTCTTCCTGCCTTCCACAGCTGTATGGAGAGGAGGAGGGGCCTTAGAGATCAGCATGAGCGTCACCTGCGAATCCCCCACCTCCTCTCCCTGCCCCAAGGAGGGACAGCTCCCTCTCCCTAACTCAGCCCAGCTCCCACAGGCTTCCTCTGGAGCCCACGGTGACACAAAGTTGTCTTCTCTGCCAGCTCATCCCGGCCCCCTCTCCTTCCACCTGACCTCTGCATTTGGACACTGTCTCCGTTAGACTCTTTTGGAAGCCCCTAAAGTTCTCCCCCGCAGACTGAGGAGGCTGTCCAGGAGTCCCGGGAGTCCACGCTGGGCCCCTTTCGAGGTGTATGTTCCCATTCCCCCACTCCCACTCCCGGAGCCGGGGCTTCAGCCAGGCACCCCTGCCTTTCCTGCCCCACCCCCCACCGCCCTCTCTAAGCCTCTCGCTCTGGCCCGCACCCTGCCCAGCCCTGTATCTGATGAGAAACAAGGTCAGAGGCCAGGGCCTGCGGGTCCCAGCCACGCAGGCACTCCGCGTGGGCAGCCTGAGCTCAGCGCAGCCAGCAGATTCGTTCCGCACGGCCTCCGCCATCCCGGATTCGTGCTCCCCCCCCATCGAAGCCCACTCACTCTGCCAGGTGTTTTCCCCACCACATCCTCTGAGCTGACTTCCAAGAGTTCCCCCACACCAGATGTTAGACGCACTGGCTTTCTGGCCCGTCTCCTGAACCTCCCCCTGCCCTAGAGTTCTAAAGAAAACAACAACAAAAAAAAAAAAAAAAAGAAAAAAAGAAAGAAAGAAAGAAAGAAAGCAAAGAAAGAGAACTGGTGGAATTGTGAGTGCCCCCATTTGACCCCGGAACCCCTCCACTGGTTTGGAAGTCTTGGATCAGGCCCATTTGTGTTCACCAAGCTTCAAGTGTTCTGCCTCTCAGGCACTGGCTAATGTCATCAGCAAATGCTTACATGGATGGTGCTTTGGACCAGAGGATAATTCTTTATCGTTTTCCTGGTACTGACAGAAACTGGGTCACATAGAGAAGTGTGAGGTTTCAATGATGTCAACGTTATTTTTTCTTATTAATCCTTGGGAAGATCACAGATAGTCGAGTGGTTACTGGGACTGTTGGTCAGTGGAAAATAGAGTAGGGAGAAATCTTCACTGAATAACACTAGAGCTGTGCAGCTAATGAATGGCCCCCTCTGATTGATAGGCCTGGATCCTCTTGGATGGCCCCAGAAGAATGAAGGTGAGGCCACTGGGGCATCAGCCTCAGGAGCGCACATCAAACACACTCAGAGGCTGCCAAAGGAGCCATCCTTCCATGATCTGCAGAAGGACCCCCAACTCCCCTTTCTCATCAGCCTTGGGGACGTTTCCTCTCTCCTTTTCCAGAAGCGATTGCTGCTTGATATGCTGACATCTACACATCACCTACGTGCTGAGGCCTCCTTGGGCATAGACTACTCCACTTTCTCTGCTTTCCCTGGGAACGAGCTCTTCCTAGCCCCCTTGCCCACCTGCCCCTCTTCCGTGGGGGGTTACTGACCTCCATTGCCAGCCTGTTCTTGGCTGCTTTCTGCAGCTGCTCTATTCCTGCCAGACCTTTTCTGTGTCTGTGTGTGTGTGTGTGTGTGTTGTGTGTGTGTGTGTGTGTGCGTGCATGCTTTTTCTTCTCTGAAATAGATCTTTATTTTAGGCTCTCCAGGCAGATGAGAATGGCTCCTTGAGCCTTCACTGTTCAGAGTTCAGGCAGGGCCCATGGCCTGGGCTACCGTCCCTCTCCTGCCAGCTCTCAGAAAGGCCAGCCCTTGGGCTCTCTTTGCACAGTCCTACAAATTCCAACTAGGGGATATATGTGAGATGAGCATGTTTCCCACACCAGCTCTTTACTGGCCCTTTCCTAGAAACTGGCCCTTTCCCTGTATGTCTCTTCTCTGAGTATTTACTCATTTTCCCATTTTCAGTAGAAAACGTATGGAGGCTGAATGATCAGTCAGCTGCCTCCTGCAAATGTGTCTTGTGTCAATTACACATGGATATTCTCCTGTATAACTTTCCCTTATCTGTGAGACTCTGGAGCAAACATATGTGAATCTCCAGTTACTCCAGGTTGTGCCTTAGGCAGAATGTTTAGGAAATCCAAGTTATAAAATCAGGAAGGAATTTAATATTTGGATGGAAGACCAGTCATAGGAAAAAAACGTTATCTGCAACATAACAAAGCCACTAGATAAACGTTTCATTGAAGAGACTTCCCCCAGAAAAGTTTCTACCAGGCCAGGGCTTGGGAAATGGAATTCGCTGTTCAGTGCCCATGGTTACTAATTTAACATGTGTGAAAAGCCATGTCATCTTTTCACCTGATGCGCCATCTACACTGTTTTAACTTAGAGGATGCTAAAAATAAACAGTTTAATAAGCAAAATCATCTATAAGTGCATCCATAGTTTCCTGACAGCCACTGTGTCTGGTTTTTTTTTTAGCAAGTCCTTTCATCTCATATGCACCATTTGCACAATTCTTCGGCCGTAGATTTCCCAGGAGTGCAGTAAAGAGGAGTGTGAACTATAAGATGGGGCACTCCCAGCTCTGCTACTAACTAGCTGTGTGACACTGGACATCTTACTCAACCTCTCTGACATGACATTGCATTTGGGAAGTGCGATCTATTGCTGACATTTGTAAGCAAATGAGTTAATATTTGTCTCTAAACCCCTTGGCACAGTAGCAGGCATGGAGTGCATGCTAAGACTAAGATTCATTTCTGCTCTGTGACCCAAGGCTGCTCAGTTTGAGCTGCCTTCTGCCCAGGGACACAGGGACAAGCATAAATTCAAAAGTCCTCCCTCCTATAATAACACATTGACTCTACCTGCCCACCTAAAGCAGGAATTTGTCTGCAGAGATTGAGCTATAGAGAACTCTGATTGTCCCAGGCCATAGATGTGTAAATGGGGCCTTTGCTCAGCTTATAGAGGCTGTTATCTGCTACATGCTAAGAGGGAGATTGGGATATGGCATGTCTCAGGGAACCTGGAGGGCAGCAGGCAAATGATAAACTCGTACCAGGTGGCAGGCACACACACTGACCATTCTGAGTGCCTTTCACATTGGCATAGAAAGCCCTAGGGGTGACTGAATGGGACTGCAGCAAGTCAGGAGCTCTGTGCCTGGGTCTTAACTGAGAAGGGGATGGAGAGAGCTGGAAATGTCCACCTACACCAACGCCTGTGAGTAACCCTTGCTCCAAACTTGCCAACAGGCACAACCATTGGCCCCAGCCCAGCCCCCTGCTTAGTGGTACTGGGCAGAAAAGAGGCCAGTTCAACAAAGAGATCATTGTTGACAGAGATGGAAACTAAGGTACCCACCACCAGAACTCTCCCACTTATTTGCTGACGGGTCACATGTTGGTTCAGTCCTTTTCATATTCAACAAATGTGCATTAAAGTTTAAAGTGTGTATCAGGAACTGGGCTAGGGTCTTCAGCAGGGAATAAGAGACTCTTCTGGCCCTCCTAGAGCTCACTGGTCTAGGCAATGGGATAGATGAGTCACCAGGGAAATTTGAATATACTGTAATAAGCTCCCTGGTGGGGCAAGGAGAGGACCCTTGGGGTACCTGGAAGGTGCATATATCTAGATCTGGAAGCGTTGGGATAGACTACCTACACTCCCCCGAGCCTCCACTTCTTTCTGCATAAATGTGAGAATATGTGGAAAAATGACTTCCACTCAACAGTCAGATGGAAAGTGATCTAGTTTTTTCATCTTCCCACAATAGCAATAAAAATGCCCAAATAACATACTGCGTTACTCCAGGTGCTTACAAACTGTCCTGCTCTGTTTTTGTTGTTGGTGGTGGTGGGTTTTTGTTTGTTTGTTTTTGAGATGGAGTCTTGCTTTGTTGCCCAGGCCAGAGTGCAATGGCCTGCAACCTCCGCCTCCTGGGTTCAAGCAGTTCTCCCGCCTCAGCCTCCTGAGTAGCTGGAACTACAGGAGCCCACCACCATGCCTGGCTAATCTTTGTGTTTTTTAGTAGAGATAGGGTTTCGCCATGTTGGCCAGGCTGGTCTTGAACTCCTGACCTCAGGCGATCTGCCCACCTCGGCCTCCCAAAGTGCTGGGATTACAGGTGTGAGCCACGCTGCTCTGTTTTATAGGGCAGGGGTGGGGTCATCGTTTAGGGAAAAACTGTCCAGGAAAGCCCACCTCATTCTGGTTACCATTTGTCAATTCTCAGGGCTGTGACTTAGACATCTCTGCACCCGGGGTGGAGCAGTGTGTTTTTCTGCCTCCTTACCCAACCCTCGTAGCTCCAGCCAACCCCACACAACATGACCCATGGAGCCAGACAGTCTGGGATCAAATCCAGCCTACACCAATCATTTCACTCTGAGATCTTAGGAAAGTTACCTAACATTTCTGGTCCTCAGTCTCCTTAGCTGTAAAATGGTATGATAATTCTACAGCCTGCCTCATAGAATTGTTTTGCGAACAAATGTGTTAGCATGTGTAAAACAGTTAGAAAAAATACCTATTAGGCGAGCATCAAGTCTCAGCTACCATCACCATTGCAATTGTCTCCATATAATTTTCACCAGGAAGTCCATGACGATGATGCCTACAGTCCCACAGTGGGAGCATCTACATGCTACATCCCTATGGGACCTTGTGTGGCATCATTAAGAGACTGGGCTAGGCCGGGAGTGGTGGCTCACACACGCAATCCCAGCACTTTGGGAGGCCGAGGCGGGTGGATCATGAGGTCAGGAGTTTAAGACCAGCCTGGCCAAGATGGTGAAACCCCGTCTCCACTAAAAATACAAAACAGAATTAGCCGGGCGTGGTGGTATGTGCCTGTAGTCCCAGCTACTCGGGAGGCCAAGGCAGAGAATTGCTTGAACCTGGGATGTGGAGGTTGGAGTGGGCCGAGGTCACACCACTGCACTCTAGCCTGGGCAACAGAATAAGACTCTGTCCCCACCGCCCCCCCAAAAAAAGAGAGAGAGAGAGATTGGGCTAGACTCCAACCGAGGTTCCACTGCCCCTGGCTGTGTAACCTCTTGGAGCCTCAATCTCCTCATCTGCAAAAAGATTTCCTATAGCACAGTGTTGCATAGGATTGAGTAAGATCCTATATAAAAATCAGTCAGCAACGTCCATGGGGGGAAAAATGAGCCCTTGGAAAATAGAGTGGTTGTACTATTATTAGGTCAACACAGAGGAAACTAATGTTGTATACTGTGAATACAACTGTAGTCACCGCTGTAAGGCGGGGTGACAGACTTCACAGATGTGAGAAATAAGTCCTTTCACTGCTGCCTCTGCCTCTCAGACTAGGAAAGAAGACCGAATCATTTCAAGCTTCTATGTGTTCTTTGCGCTGCTGGAAGTCAGACCTGAAGTCGATGGCCCATTGCTTAGCAGAGCACATTAATTAATCTGGGTAAATTCGAAAGTAGGCTCAGCCTGGGAAAGGAAAGAACTAAATTGCTCTGGACCTTAGAGGGCAGTGGCTGAATTTCCCCGAGGAGCGATGAGTGTAGGGAACTCGGGTGACTTGGGAGAGAACAAAAGGGAGCTTATAAGCTTAAGGGTGGCCTGTTGCGGGGCTGGCTGGAGGAATTCTAGAACAGAAATGTCTAAGATGTATTTTATGGGACTTTGTGTTGCTTCATCACAAACTTCCCATGTAACACCAACATTACAGCAAAAGCTGCTCCACACACGATTCCACATATGAGTGACTTCAGGGGCACAAAACACTGCATAAAAAGGCGTGTTTCACATACAGGATGAAGATTCAGAAGAGCAGTGCCATATATAGTCTGTCTGTATTGACCCGCTTCAATAAAAGCAAGAACTCTGCAGATTTCAGGAGAAGAGTAAGATAACTTCAGCCCGTGTCAACAGCATCCTTAGGGTGGACGGTCTATTCAGGGTGGAGCTCCAGCGATTTCATTTGAAGGGTGCTCAGCTATCATCTGGCTTGTGAAATCATCATCGTTGTCCAAAACCCTTCTTGGCATCTCTGTTTGGGTGTCTAGTGGTCTTTCACATGTAACACAGCCAGAAAAGAACTCTTGTTCTTCCCCTTGAATCTGACCTTTCCCAGGGCGTCTGTTTGCGGTAAGCAGCATTCCCATTCACTCAGAGGCTCAAGCCCCTAACCCAGGAGTTTTCCTTGATGATTCTTTTCTGCAGTGCCCCCAAGCCCATTAGTAAATCCTGTCAACTCTATACCCAAACAATTCTCAAATCAGTCCACATCTGCAATAGACTCTCTGCCCTCTACCCTGATGGCACCATCCTATCTCAAGCCATGAGGCTCTCTCACCTGGGCAGGGGTCTCCTAAACTGAGCTTCCATTCTTCTTCCATTCCTCTCTTCAATCCCTCACCCCAACTCTGAGACATGGTCAGCTAACCCGAGTCATCTTTAAAAAACTGTAAAGCAGAAATCTTGATGTTCCTCTCATGCTTCAAACCTGAGTTTAGAGTAAGAGCCTAATGCACTCTATCACTGCTTATGGAAATTGATTCTGCCCAGCCCTCTGAGCACACCTTCAGCTCCTCCTGCACCCCCCTCTCCACTCTACCCTGTGCCCTTCCTTCTCTTCTTAAACATTCCAAGCTCTGGGCCACCTTAGAGCCATGACAGAAGCCACTACCTGTCCGTGAACGCTCACTCTCCAACCACTCAATGGGAAGAAGTCACTTCTGCCCAGGACACGGTTTCAATTCTCATGCCTTGCACTGCCACCATCGGATAATTATCTTCTGAACTCATCTGTCTGTCACTGGCCCCCTAGTGGGCCTGAGCTCTGGCGCCTTGTGTCCCCATCAGTGCTGTACCCAGCATTTCCGCCACCACCTGGTGGACAGTGGTGCTCAACACGTATTCGTCAAATAGATGAGCGGCTGCCTTTCTGGGTTTTATTATCATTACTCCACAGGCTCCTGTGACTCTCTGGAAACATCAAATGAAAGCTGGAGTGCAGCACCAGCTGAGATGGCTGCAGGTAAGCAGATCCGAATTCTGAAACCAAGGCAGGCGTGCTACCTATTAAATCAGGGCAGTGCCCAACAGGCCATCAATCACAGCTCTGAGTTCGCATCGGGCTTAAGACAACAGCCATCTAAACACAGATTCTACCAGCAAACACATAAACATTTAAAGTTATTGAAGATCAGAAGCTCGGGTGTCCATCTTCACAGAGCATCCCAGCTGCCCCTCAACTTGAGGCCCTATGCTGAAGCTGGAGCTCGATCACAGCATTAACTCATTAAAGCATTGACACCAACAAAAAAGGGCCACTGAATCTACTGGAAAGCCCTCAAATATGTTGCAGTTTCGTGGGCTCCGTGACGCTCTCCACAGTAATGGCTAAGAGGGAGCCAGGCATGGGCGCTCCGTCTGTCTCTGGGACTCAGTCCCAAGGGCTCCTTGCATGGGGCCAGCATATCTTGGCCTGGCCACCAAGTTGGATTCTTGGACATGTGGGAAACTGGAGAGGAAGGAGGTTGCCTGCTGCCTTTCCACAGCTGCATCCTACTAAAAAAAGTGAGGAGCAGACCCCAAATTTAGCTATGACACCAGCCAAGATTAAGTGTATAGAGTGGATTGGTTTAGCCAAAACTCGTAATAGTGGAAATAGGCAGGGCTCTGCCTCCTTCATGAATGAGTATCTGTTCATCAGTACCTTGTTTGGGTTCCCTGCTTGAACAAGACTAATCTAGGACCTCCTGTCTAAGAGACTACAGCAAAAATCTCCCAGTATAAATGGACTCACTCTCGGAGGAGCTAAGGAAATAGGAAGAAATTCCCTTATTTCCCTCACTCTTCAATTCTACTTCCTCATCTTTATTTTTCCTCATCTTAGATGAATTAATAGTTCTTTTTTCCAAGGTTATAAAGCTTCCACTCAAGCTTTTATCTCATTTTTTTCCATCTACTTTTTGGATGTGGACCCATCTAGTACTCGTCTCTCTTCAATACTGTAAACCCCTCTTGCCCACTGACTTCTCACCTACAGAATAAAGTTTCCCCCCATCCTTCTTATTTGAGGCAGAGTTTCACTCTATCACACATGCGGGAGTGCAGTGGCACCATCTTGGCTCACAGCAAACTCCGCCTCCCAGGTTCAAGGGATTCTCCTGCCTCAGCCTCCCAAGTAGCTGGGATTACAGGTGTGTGCCACCACACCTGGCTAATTTTTATATTTTTAGTAGAGATGGTGATTTGCCATGTTGTCCAGGCTGGTCTTGAACTCCTGGCCTCAAAGGATCTGCCCTCCTCAGCCTCCCAAAGTGCTGGGATTTTAGATGTAAGCCACTGGCCTCCCCCATCCTAACCAAAGTATTCCCTTGGCCCTGCCTCCCCTAGAAATTACTCCCTTGTCTGCCTTCATCACTGGACTCATTGACGGGTAGTCTAAGCAGCATGCCATGTCATCCTTCTGCTCCCCAATCATTTCTCAAGCCTCATTTCAGTCTCACTTCTACCACTTCACTCCACTGACTTTACCTGTTACAAAGTCACAGCGCTCTCTCATGCCCAGGCCCAACTGATTTTTCCTAGTCCTCATTCAACACAAGTGAAGTTCAAATCCTTCGCAGTCTGACTAAAGCCTACCTGGCCTCTCTAATCATTAGCAACCTTGCACCTGATGGACTGGGGTAATCGCTTATCTCGATAGACATAGGTATGATCAGGATTCTGAAATTCAGGGAAGCTCAGGCCATACGGGTACTTATTGTAATATGGCATATGACTTCATTGTACACGGCCATCTCCCCCTGAAGCAGGGACCAGGTGTGAGTCCTCCTTGTAACCCTGATGCATAGCCTACACTTGGCATTAAGTTTACAGAATATCATTAAACCGTTGACTGTCATGAAAAGAACATATGCCACTGACCCATAAAAAACTCAAGCTAGCTGTATGAGTAGATTTCCAAAGAATCTGGAGACATTCCTTCTAGAGAGATTTGTTTTAAAGGAGCATCTAATTAATGCCTTAGCTAAAAACTTTTTTGTATGAACAAATATTTTTGAGCACCCACTTTGCTGGGCACTGTAGCATTAGCAGGTGTGCAGACAGATTGGCATATCACCTATAGCAGGAGCTGGGGTAGGAGAGGGCAAAGTTATGCAGGCAGGAAGTAAGTCATGTCTGAAGTGGGCTGCAGTGGCAGGGCCAATTCCTGAGGGTGCAGTCTGTCCCCTAAAAGCTCCTGCTTTCTGAGCTGCAGCATGTCCTGCCCAGGGCATGCCCAGATGGGCCAAGCAATGAATGGACACTGTTGTGTTGCTGAGAGCACCAGGCTTCCCTTTGGCCTGGCCATTAGCAGTTAACTCAGGCTTCAATCCACCTATAACTGCTTCTTCCCAACCCCATTGCAAGGAGAGAGATGAGCAGGTGCTCAGACTTCTTTCCCAGGCTTTAGTTCCTTGATTCCAACTACCCTTGCTTCCAGGAGGATGCCAGAGAGCCTCACATGGTGGGCCACACATGCCTGAGTGGGCTTCCAGAGCTGGCATCCATTGTCCCTCTCTCAGTCTGGCAGATAGGAAGGGCCAGCACCCAGGGATCTTGGAATGCACATGGCATCTTGGCAGCCACCTCTAACAGATGACCAACAAACAGCTTGCTTGGGCTGTAGGAAGTGACACAAACCTAATTGCACTCATTGGTTTCAACTGCAATGCTCCTCCCCAACCCAACTTTTCCCACCCTTCTCTGTTGCCATCAGATCTTGATCCCTAATATCACCCCGTTATGCTTGCCTGTGCCCTGGCATATGTTTGGGCTCTTTCTGCTTCATCTGCTCTGCTGTCTAAAGACCTTTCCATTCCTCAGGACTTCATCTTCAGCAGACCAGAGCCCAGGAACTCAGAAGACGAGAGGGAGAGGATATATTTCTCCTGGCTGGCCGTCTTTGGTCCCATCCATGCTCACCCTCAGAAAGACACTAAGAACCCTGTTTGTTTGAAAAAGAGGAGAGGTGTTGGAAGCACAGCATGGGCTTTGCTGTCACCACTGAGGGCTGCTAGAGAGAAAGCATGGCTATTACTTGGCCTCAAAAGCTGCAGATATAGATAATCTCACCATTAATCTCTTCACCCCTTCATCTTTCCTGCTGCTATTTCCTTGAATTCCTTCCAGCTGGTTGACTTCTCACCGGTTTGTGCCCCTCCCCTGCCTGGAGCCCAGATCAGTGGCTTGGCTGGAAACGCCTGTCTCTGAATCATCTGTGGCCTTTTACATCCAGCTTCAATCTCTACTGCCATGCCCCACCCGATGTATTCCCAGGAGGCCACCTGCTTAAAGGCCAGAGCAAGAGGTCAGGATACATGGGTACTGCCTCCCAACCCTCACTCTGACCTTGAGAAAGTCACATTGTCACACTTGGTCAGCCCTCAGTAAGACATACGAGATTAGAGGCTTCATTCAGAATCCCATTAACATTTCTGGATTGTGCATCTCAGAATCCCCAGCCCTAAAATGTGGTAAGGCTCTGGCCCGAAGAGCCCTTTAGGGAACAACATCATGTGAATGTTGGCAACACTCTGAAGTCACCTGAGAAAAGGTAATGACCCCTGCATTCAACGACGTTGCATCCTGGGGTCTGAAGCAATAATATTTCAGAAGGAGATAGCTTTCCACAGTCAGCTCTCTGCTACAAGATAGCTGTCCATTAGGAGAATCCACTGGATACCTGCTTGGGGGATCTCTAGTATCCAGAGGTAGCAATGTACTGACAGACACACCACCTCTGATGAGGGCTGCCACTAAGCCGTCTCCCTTGTTCAGCTGAACCACCAAAAGTACCTAAATACCTGTGCTGTTTTTAGGTAAATGGAAAAATAATACAAGTTTTCAAACAGAGAGTACTAATCAAATAAATCTGGTATGTCCACACAGTGGAGCATGATACAGCCATTAAAAGTCATGCCATGTTTATTAAGGCTGTGGCGAACCCCGTTCTCATATATGGACAGGCCTCCACTTAGAATGGTTCAACTTGGGACTTTTCAACTTCACTATGGTATAAAATTATTCTGCTTTTCACTTTCGGTATGGTATTCAATAAATTACATGAGATATTCAGTAGCTTATTGATTACAAAGTAAGCTTTGTGTTACATTATTTTGCCCAACTGTAGGCTATGTTCTGAGCACATTTAAGTCAGGCTAGTCTAAGATACGATGGTTGGTAAGTTCAGTGTATTAAGCGCATTTTCAACTTGTGATATTTTCAACTTATCATGGGGTATCAGATAAGCCCATGGTAAATTGAGGAGCATCTGTATTACTCTTGGGGTACACATTGGTAAAACCCCTTATGGTCCATATATGCAAAATAGATATAACAAATAGCTTATGGGGGTCATATGGTTCCATGTTAATATTATATTTAGGTTCAACCATATTCATTTAGATTCACTATATTTAGGATGAATCCATTGCCATTATTTATAAGAGCAAACTATTGTGAAGAAATTGAATAAATTTGAATACATCAACACAACAGGATAGCATGGATCTCTAAAACAACAATTAGGGAGTTCTCTAAGAGCTCAAAGTAACTGGGGTGGGACAGGATTATCTCGAAAAGTGCACAATAGTATGTCTGATATACTGCCATTGCACAAAAGAGAAAAAATAAGCACATGGCCGGGCACAGTAGCTCAAGCCTGTAATTCCAGCACTTTGGGAGGCCGAGGTGGGCGGATCACAAGGTCAAGAGATTGAGACCATCCTGGCCAACATGGTGAAACCCCATCTCTACTAAAAATACAAAAATTAGCTGGGCATAGTGGCACGTGCCTGTAGTCCCAGTTACTCAGGAGGCTGAGGCAGGAGAAGTGCTTGAACCCGGGAGGCAGAGGTTGCAGTGAGCCGAGATTGTGTGACTGCACTCCAGCCTGGTGCCTGGTGACAAAGGGAGACTCTGTCTCAAAAAAAAAAAAATGCACATATATTTATATTTGTTGGTATATGATTTGCTTAGATATAATTCATAAGGACACTCAGTAACAGAAATTACTCATGTGGTAATGGTAGAGGTGCTAGGAACAACTTGCAGATGAGGAACAGGTGAAAGAAGGGTAGTGCTCCCATTTTATAGATAGATCAATCAATCTATAGCAGTAATTTGAGATTAATAATAATGATAAATAATACTTCAATAAAGTTTACATATATGTTTCATATATTTATTATGTATTATGTATAAGCATCATTGAATTCATATATGCAAACTTTATTTTACATATTTATATGTATTTATGTATATATAAACTTTATTGAGGCATTATTTTACATACCATAAAATTCACCTATTTTAATGTACAACTCAACAATGATTAGTAAATCTACTGAATGGTTTAATCATCAGGATAAACCAATTGTAGAACATTCATCACCCCAACAAGGGCCGTGGGTCCATTTGTAGTGAATCCCTGCTTCCAACTCCAGCCTTACGTAGCCGCTAATCTAATTTCTGTCTCTCCAGATTTGCCTCTCCTTGACATTGCATACAAATGGCATCACAGAAAATGGGATGTTTTGTGTCCAGCTACTTAGCATGTTTCTTTGAGATTCATCCATGTTGTGGCATGTATCAGTGTTTCATTCCTTTTGATTGCTGGAACGTCAGTTACACATTTTCTCTTTCCATTCACCAGTCGATAAACATTGCGTTTTTCTACTTCTTGGCTGTTATAAAAAATGCTGCTATGAACATTTCTGTGCAAGTCTGTGTGGTGTGTGTATGTATTTTTTAACCATGTGGTAAATATATCACTTATACAAATTTTTTAATGTTGCAAAAGATCAGTTAAATCGCAAATGCAATCTTATTTTAAAAAAAAGAGGTAGCAAAGTCATGTGTATGTGCATGTGCACACGGAATGATTTGATTCTGACAAATAAATAAGTACATAAAAAAGATTAGAAGGCAGAAAGCTAAAATCTTAACAGTGTTATCTCTGGGTGATGGGATGGGGATAATTTATGTGTTTGTGTGCTTTTCTGTATTTCACTGAATTTTCTACTGTGAATATAAATTACTTTTGTAATCAGAAAAAAAGCACAGTGTTATTAAAAGTAAAAAAAAATCCTTCCTACTCAATTTCTCCAGGGTCTTTACCTTTCTGTGACTGAGAGATATCCTCACAGTAGCGCACAAATGGGGAGCGAGGAAGGGGCAGCCCCTCTCTTTCCTTTATGATGCTGGTCACGGCATCCAGAAAGCTGCAGATCCCCAGTAAATACCAGTCAATTGTGGAGCCCTCGAGATTGGTCTCTATGGCAACCGGGTGGGCCTGTAAGAGCATTGCCCCAGTGTGAAGATGGTCCAGCAGGAAGAACCTCCACAATTATGCACCTCCAGCAGCCAGAGGTCACCAAAAGACTGTGGTGTTTAGTTACCAGGCAATGGGGTCAGGATTTCCAAGGCTTGAAGACAGCTCTCTAAACAATGGAAACCTTAAAGTCTTAACTGACCATTTTAATTATGCCATTCCTTGAACTGCCATTTTTATTTAATCATCTGTAGATCAATGTCATGATGCAATATTTTTAAAAACTCCATTTAGGCTGGGCAAGGTGGCTCGTACCTACAATCCCAGCACTTTGGGAGGCTGAAGTGGATGGATCACTCGAGGTCAGGAGTTCGAGACCAGCCAGGCGAACACAGTGAGACCCTGTCTCTACTAAAAATACAAAAATTTGCCAGGTGTGGTGGCAGACGCCTGTAATCCCAGCTATTCAGAGGCTGAGGCACAATGATCACTTAAGCCAGGGAGGTGGAGGTTGCAGTGAGGCGAGATTGCACCACTATACTCCAGCCTGGGTGATAAAGCAAGACTCTGTCTCAAAAAAAAAAAAAAAAAAAACACCAAAAAAGAATTCTGTTTAGGAACTAGGTGCTAGGTATCTTTCCTCTATGTTTACCTCTCCCATAATTTCATCATACTGCTTCATAATAACTCACTCATCTGTACTAGGCCTATTCCTTACATTTGAAGTACCTGGAACAAGGGAATAATTAGAAGCCCATATTTCATGTGTCTAAAGATTTGGAAGTTATAAACAAGCTAACACACCAATAAATAAGGCATGTCCTATCCTCCTGCCCTGTGAAATTGATCTTCAGAATGGCCTGAAGGGCCAGATCTGACTTCCAGTGTCTCTGGTTCCTTGGAGTTGTGAGTGGAGATACGTGGTGCTAGGGAGTTGGCCCCCGGCCTGTTCCCTTCTCTTCCACCTCCGTCCTGCATCCCACAGTGAAAGGGGTCCTGCGTACATATGTGTGCACACTGAGCCTGCATCCTCCTCTAACCACCCCCACCTCATACTCTCGATATTCCCACTGCCCCCATACAGTAACCCTTTGGCCAAATCTTGGGCCAAACAGCGCACACACCTGCAGTGCAGCCCACCCTTAGAACAGACCAATGAAGAGACCTGCACATGTCCTGGAGGAAAGCTGAGCGCTGTTTGGGTAAGGAATTCTGGTTTAGGAAATAAAACATTGTCCAGAAGGAAGGTGGGGTGCAGGTTCCAGGTGGTCCCTTCCCATGGCGCCCTAGGACTCTTAGTAGCTGAAGGAGGGCCTTAAAAAGTGGGGAGGTCCCTCTTACCAAAGACTAATGAATACTGGTCTGTAGTCCCACTAGACTGGGGTTTCTCAACCTTTTCCCTAGAGCAGCAGGTCTCAAAACGGTCCAAAGGTCCCTGGTGAGCTCAAGACCCTTTCAGGAGATTCATGTGTCAAAACTATTTTCCTAGCAATAGTAAGATAGTATATGCCTTTTTTCACTCTGGTGTCTCACAGGTATTATTCATGAAGTTGTCCAGTGGTTTCCAGACATGTGATAATGTCGTCATCATAACAGCTAAATGAGATGTGTGTGTATGCTTGAGTGTCTAAGTTATACTCAGTTTTAATTTCAAATACAGTGAACATGATGGATATAACTCACAGAAAGAAACGTTACTGGGATTTCTATGACTTTTAAGTGTAAAGAGATACCAAAACCAAAAACTTTGAGAACCACTGCCCTAGAGCAATAGTGCTAGTTTAAATTCCACATCATAGCAAGCAGAGAGTGGAGGAAAAACATTTCAAAGAGCTTTCTGGGAGGGAGAGTAAGTTAGTGAGGGTAAAAATATGTGCATTTTCAGAGTTTTATAACAGGAGTGTCACTGTGACATTTTAACTGCAAAATGTTCTCTAGGTTCTTCAAGGTAGAAAAAAACAGGTTTAGGAAAGAAACAGAAGTATTGCTATCTTCAACAAAAGCAATACCTCCTAAATACAACATTGCTTGTTTGGAGGCCTACTGATGATCTGATTTGCACTTCGACTAGCCTCACCTCACCACCCCCAAACTGATCAAAACTTGGCTCCGTGTGTTTGTATCTCCCAGAGTGCTGTCAAGGGTATGCAAAAACAATTAGGAGAGTGACCGAGAGCGTGTTTGTACCATGTGTAGAGATGGAAGAGAGGGTGTGTGAGGCTTGTCATTTTAATTTTAACCGCAATTTGGAGATTATCGGTGAATTTCCATTACCCATGCTATAGAATCAGGATACAATTATCAACATGAAGTATTCATTTTATCACTGACCAAAACAAACAGAGGAAAGAACCCATTCCCCCCAGCTTTACCATCAATCCTTCAATCACTGTTTAACATTTTTTACTTCTTTTATCCTCTCACATAATATAGATGCCATCCCCCAACTCCCTGCCGGGTGCTAAGGTATCCTGAACACAGTGGAGTCATCCTTCATATGCCCAGCATACTCAGAAGAGGCACAGGACAATCGTCTTCATCTTTCAGAGGGGAACGAATGAGAGATGAAATTCACCTTCCTGGATCTACATGGCCAACTGGTGCCCAGGCCCAAACTAAGATGCTTCCCGCCCATATCAGAGCAGGGGTCTCCCAAATCCCTGCTTGAAGAGGCAAACAGGTTGGAAACTCACAGGGCTGGAAAGAGTTACTGAAGGGTGTGCTGAAGTCCCTTTAAGGGAAAGATAGAACTCCTGCTTTGAGCAAATGTCATTTCTAGAAATTGTCTCCCCCAACTCACACACCGAAGGACATGAATTTTCTTCATTAAAATCATAATAGCGATAATAATAAT
Organism: Ateles fusciceps; assembly: GCA_036589455.1. Classification (NCBI taxonomy): domain Eukaryota; kingdom Metazoa; phylum Chordata; class Mammalia; order Primates; family Atelidae; genus Ateles; species Ateles fusciceps. Next base: position 292,689 of record JAZHEH010002724.1, on the reverse strand, counting down.
AATAATAGATAGCTCAAGTAGAGCTCAATAGCAGGTCACTAACAAAAAAAGTTTTACCAGTTCAAGGCTGGGGCAGCCAAATAATGGCCATAAACTACCATGCAAAGCCAGGCCACTTCTCTACAGCCTGCTTACATCTTCTGTGATATAAATAATTCAGAGTTTTCTTTTTTTCTTAAATATCACAAAACCAAGTCAGAATCTTTTTGTGAAGGATTCTGCTGTGTCCATCTCTCCCCTCCTCCTCTCCCTCCATTGCCAGCGCAGGCAACTCCCTGGAGAACGACCCCTCAAGCTTTAACATTTATTCTTTGACATTTCAAACTATTTGTTAGGCAGAGCTGCCTTCTTGAGATCAAAGTCGGAAAATCTTGCGGAGAACTCCCACTTGGCCCTGTCCAACTGTGACAGAGAGGGTCTATTAACCCCCAAGCATCTGCTTCCATCCTCATCCAGAGAAATCCACTGATCCTCACCCAAAGGGGCAGCCATCTCTCTCACTCTGTTCACCTGATACACAACACATTCAGAAAGGAGAGAAGGACCAAGAACCAAAAGACGTCCTCCACTAAGACAATAGTGACTCATGGGGACATGGCATTTGGGCATATGTTCAGGCAGGGTCTTTTACACGAGGATCAGCAAACTCTACTAGCTACTCAGAGACAAATACGGAACAAGGAAAGGTAACTTACCCCATGTCATTTTGCTAGTGGTAGAGTTGGGACTGGGATCCAGGTCTCCATTGCTGTCTGCTACCCCTAGTCGAGGTCACCTCCACCAGCGTGGGCAGATGGCCAGGTTTAATGCTGAAGTCTCAAGCTCTTATGTGAAATGACTTACCATCTTCTTCTGAGATATCACAGTGAAGGTTTTCTGATCTTCACAAGAGTATCTATCCATCAGCAACCAGAATTTTTTCTGACTCTATGAAGGCAGAAGTGAGGGCTGAGCCCACAGCTGGGTAGAGTGCTGGGTGTGGTGGTTTCTTCACATAAGAAGGTGGGTGGTTGACGAACACATCTTGCTTGATTCTTCTTTAAAAGCTTCTGACCACACCATAACCCAGTGCTTTCTAACATGTGTGTGCTCAGTCCATTAAAAGGTATTAAGCAAAGAATGTTTTGTGTTTAATTAGAATGGGAAAGTTGTAGAATCAGTTTTATTTACAGCAGGGCTTCTTGGAGCCTTTGATATCCTAACGCAAACTGTGAATCTGTAAGAACTGCCCATACCGTGCAATGTTCTCCAACGTTCTCTGATGGATCCTTAGCATATCACGAGAGTAAGGGGAGACACTGCTGCAGACAATAAAAGGGGAGCACTTGATCCTCACAGCATCATTTATCTAATAACTGAAGGAAGAGGAAAAGGTTTTTCTGCAAGTTGGGGATTTCAAATTAAGGGAGAACCATATTGCAGGCACAGAAGCTCTGCCCAGAAAACTGACGAATTCATGCAGAATAACAGTTGGTCAAGTGATTGACCCAACACAATTATTAAGATGGCCAAAGACACCCTCTGAAAATACACAGTGGGGTTATTCTGGTCTTCTTAACGACTAGGTTGGCCATTTGGTATCATAGGTACTGTGCAGCAATCTCCTGTTATGGTAGCAAGAAATGCCAAATTGACAGCCATAAAGATTGAACGATTCTGTGAGTCATTTAAACATGAACTTAGAATTTAAATTCTCCCAAGAAGGACATTCTCAGAATATGTTCTATATTGGTGGTGCCTCCCTTGCTGCCCACTGACAGTGGGAGGGAACAGACTCATCTTTTCCCTGGCTGACTCTATATCTGGCTTCCTCTGAAGCAAAAGGCCTCAGTTAAGCGCTATGGCCCCCAGATGGGGGCAATCAGAGAATGTCACGGAGCCTGGCTGTGCCCTTCTGGCCAGGGTACGCTGTCAGGGACTAGCACTCATCACAGAAGTTGTTTGAGATTTACTCTCAAGTTCTCTGCCATGTGAATTTTCTTTCAGAATTAATAGCAAGAGCAACCAGAGGTTCTGATATAATTCACAGGCTAGATTTAGTGAGTATCTAGCCAGGACTCTGCAATGTCCCTTCTGACTCTTCCTTAACTTTGGCAGGAAGAGGACAGGGCTTGCAGATTGCTTGTCTGACCAGTGCTGAGAAAGACTAGAAATTAGAGAGCCTTTTTAAGGTGCAAACGTCCCGTGTCACAGAGGCTGGACCCTTTCAGCTTAAAACTCGAGAACCCTCCATGTCATGTTCTCCTGACATGCTTAAGAAACTAGCTGTGAGGGGTAAATGTCTCCCTAGGCCTGTGCGGCTGCTAAGAGCCATGTCACAGGCTCTGTGGACCCGCCTCATCCCTGGAAGACAGCATGTGTTCCCCACAGCTCCGCACCCTCTCTTTTATGAGAAGTGTATTTGAAGGTCAGGATTTCATGGGCCAAAATCTATGGCAAGCGTTGCACAATAAAGAATGCCAAAATGTGATTTTTAAACGACATTTGGAGGACCCAGACAGACTGAAGGTAATGTGAGCTTCGGAGTGAGAACATAGGTGGCCTATCAGGACTCTGTAAAGGAGGCATCACCAGTCTGTATCAGACAGCAGTGAAGTTACTTTCCACTTTACTGGGGCTAAGTCCTTGTCCTTCTCACTGCAGAATGAACTTGAGGACAAGGGAGGGCAGGATGTGTCTTTTTCAGGGAAACAGGCCACTTGCTCCACTGAGGTCCCTAAAGACAGAGCTAGGCTTCATTGTGCTGCCATGGTAACAGCACACAGGTGGCAGAAACCAAGGCAAAGGCAGCCATGAAGACAAGCTGGTCATCACTGCAAGCCACCAAGGCCGCCAGCTTTACTTACCAAAGCCAGGTCTGGCAGGGTTTTCTGAGCTGACATGATGTCCTATCCCTCAAACTTGGACTAAGGCAAAAGTCAGGGACTGCCATTCTGGAATGTGTGCCTTTGGGGTGCCTCCGTCCTTGCTCTGCAAACCCTCTTCGTAGCTGAGCAGGGGATTTTGACCACCCCTCCAAACTCAAATGTTACTTGACATTACTCTTAGGGCATGAAGTGAGATCTGCTCACGGGTTTTGGCTCTCAGAAAAGCCAAGCTCCATTCTTCTTGACTTATGCCACATGCCCCAATCTCCACACATAGGTAAATCAAAGTCAAGTTCATCTATCTCAGAGAGGCTTTGAGAGGCTCCTGCTGGCAGAGGATCAGGAGAAAACACCATGATCCTGAGAAGGCCAGGTGTCCATCTGGTCCCATGTGGAAGGCTCATGCATCTTGGCTGCAAAGTCCCACCAGAGCCCTGAGCTAAGATTTCTCTACAGCTCTGCTCTCTGGGTAACTTGTAACCCTGCCTTTTTCCTCTACCCCAGAGTACCAAGTTCATTCCCAGATACAACCCACACAGACCTGGGCTGGAGGCCTCTGACACCAGATCTGACCCATCAGTACCTTCTGCATCCCTGTGGGGTCTGTGCTCCTCAGAAGTCCTCCTGTCTTTCTTGTTCCCTTCTCTCAAAGCAAAGCATGCCCCAGTCAAAGGTTTGCCTCTAATATCTTCCTTGTTCCCCTCGTGTTTGTCAGTCCTCACCATTCCTGGACCAGGAGCATACAGAACATCTGAGCAATGCATTCACACCCACCCAGAACTCAAGCGTAACGAAGAGGGAAGATCTAGCTCTCTGAGGCACAAACACCCAGATATTTTGTGATACAAGGAAAATGTGCCCAAATGAAAAGGGACAAAAACGCAGAGGGGTGTTAGACCTTATCACCCATGCAGAAATCTCCTCCCTCAGCAAGATTAATTTCAAGGGAAACGGGGGTCACTCTATGGAAGTTTTATCCACTAGCAGGAGAAACTGGAACAAAAGTCCTACCCAAGAGGACCTCAGAATCCTGACGGAATTTCAGAAACACCCAAAAAAGCAGACAAGGGACTTGTCTCTTGCCAGCACGTCTCCTTCAACTCACTTTTGGGTTCAAGTAGGGTTGAAGAAGGAGTCTTATTTAGCTCTGGAAATATATTGTCAGATCTAGGCTGAGGTTTTCTTGTGAGGTGGGAAGTACAGGGGGTGGTAACAGGATTTCTAAAGGCAAAATGCAGAACCAGAGCTATCCAAGGAATCCGGAGGCTGCAAGCAGCTTCGCCCACATCAGCCAGCATCAAACAGTGGAAATGGGGGCGGGGGGAGAGCTGGGAGGGAGGAGGAGGAGTGCTCCAGGCTCTTGCTGGACAGTCCAAATGGAAGCCAGACTCCCCATTGTTCTCCACCCTCCTCCCCACCTCTGCTGTCATGCTTAAGAGTTTTCCCTGGGCTCTTCCCAGGGAAGACTCCTAGCAGCCAGCATCACCCTCTCCCTCCACCCCCATCTCTCCCTCCCTGCCACCTTCATTTTGCTCTTGCTTTCAGAGTCACGCTGGCAGCAATGTGCGAATCTAGCCAGAGCACAGGAGTCAGCAAACCCTGAAGGAACAAAGCCTCCGGCTCTTTGCCTAATCCACGTCTGGCTCCATGCAGAAAGCTACACAACAATGAAGTCATCCTGCATTGATCTGCCCGCTCCTGAGCTTTCCCCGCGGCATCCAACCCTCCCTTGCTGCCTCACCATTGTATCTGAGATGCTTGATCCTTTGCTCATGCCTGGGCTTGACCTGAGGGGAACTGGGACGAGCCAGGGGATATGTCACAGCCCAGTGCTGTGCTGCAGTCACACCTGTGGCTGGGGAGGTGGAGGTGAGGATGTGGCTGCTGGGAGCTTGGCTTCAGAAAGGGATTCCCACACAAAAGAAGAGACAGAGGTGGCTAGAGGCCAGCTTCTTGACTTTCAAATTGAGCCTGCTTAGTGTTTGGTCTTTTTTGGGTGAGCATTGCATGGCTGAGCTTGGACGTATCAGGAGGTCTTTGAGGTGGGTTGAAGAAAGGTTAAGTGGCAGTGGGTAGTCAGACAAGGCCCTTTTTCTACCACCTTCCTGTCTGAAGCTGCTCACCCTTGCGCAGACCTGGGCAGCCTCATCTGCTATCCTAAGGATCAGGCTGCTCTCATCCAATAAGTCCTCCCCAGTGTCAAAGAGGTCATCATTGCATGGGAATCTCACCAACTGTAAGACAGGTGATTAATCTTAGATCTAAGCCCAACCACGCTCTCATGCACCCCAAGTTACAATAAGAGAGGAAAGGGCATTGCAGATGTTCTTTTCTAGTCTTTAAAATCATCCCGTTCCAGTGGTTCCAGAAGGAAGTCAGGGATGGTGTCCAGCCCCAAAGACCCCTGAAAGACTTCTCTGTCTTAGGAGTGGAGTGGGGTTGGGAGAAGCTATGACTGTGGAGCAGCCCCAGGACTGTAGCCATCCAGGAGCTGAAGATGTGTTCCTGGGGGTCAGCAGAGTGGCCAAAAGTATTCTGAGGTCAGGCAGGCCCCCTGCGAGTCTTAGTTCTGTCCGTTTCAAGCTGTGAAAACCTGGGCTACTTTTTCAACCTTTCTGAGCTTCAGCTTCTTTGTGGGTAAAATGTGTCTGGTTCTGAGCAAGTGCTTCATAAGATACATAGAATTATTATTATTAATGCCTCACAATACACCCATTCTTGGGAGCTTGGCAACCAGTTCCAGGACCTGGTCATGCAATGCTACTAAAAGACTCCAGCCTCTCCAGGGCATGTCCCTGGAATGTGTTACATCGAATTTCACCTTGTTCCACAAGATCTTGTGGGTACAGTTGAGTTTCTCATTCTCTAAGCTTCAGAACCAGCACCTGTCAACCACCCCTCTGGAATGATGATCCAGAGAGCACCTGGCAAGCACCACGAGTTCATGAACTGAGCCAGCTGTGAACCTGTGCAGCAAAATCCTGCAGGACCAAAATGTAAGCTTAATGTCTAAGAAAGCTACTGTGAAATCCTGTTGGTGAGATTCAAATGCAGGAGGTTGGGAGCTACAGGACTGGCTGGTTCCCTGAGCCACCCTAAACTGAAGCCAGTCCAAACCAGCATCTTTCTGGGCTGAGTTCAGCTCTCCACATCTGCCCTATGCCAGCTCTGAGTGCCCTAGCGGCACCAACACTGGGGTAAATGCCATGAGACTTCAACCTCTAAAAGGAAAACATGGAAAGCAGAGGCCTAGACTTCAGCCAGGAACTTCGGCTGGTTCCTCATTCTGCCAAGCAACTTTTCCATAGCACCCCGTGGTCTTCCATAGTCTCTCCCCGGTCAGTTCAGACCTTCCAACTCTGCTAGGATCTCTTCACTCTTGGCACAAGACCTTGCCTCGTTCTTTATAGACAATATGGAAGCCACCAGACAAGGACTCCCTCACTTTCTTGCCCTATAGCCTCAAAAAGACATTCTGAACCCTTTCCTCTTCTTGCCTCCTGCTATATGGGAAGAGCACTCCCTCCATGAGGCCAGTGCTATCCCTTCCTCCTGAGCTGTGGATACTTTTCCCTCCCATATTCTCAGTGGCCATTTTTACCCATGGTCTCTTCCTCCAAACACTGACAAGCTCCAAGCATCAGGACAAAACAAAGCTCAAATCCCTCCTATATTGAAAATGAAAGTTCTCCCTTGAACCAGCACATCTCCTCGTGGTCCCAAGGACAGCCCCAACCCCTCAGGCATCCCTGTTCCAACTCTTTCTCCATGGAACACTTGAGAAGAGAAAAATGCAGAGCTTGGTCCACCCCTCACCCAGGCCACTCTAGAGAGCAGGAGCTTCCATTTGTCATAAGGGAGTCTCAAGCCAAACTAGACTTAAATAAAAGACAAAATGAAGGTACATAGGAAAGCACCAACCTAGTCTGATCAGCTTCCTGTCAGACTTGAACACGAGCCCTTCTGTGTTACTTTACCTGCCTCACCTCTGCTTCCTCAGAGACTGAGCTCCAACAAGAATTACTGGGGCCCAGCGAAGCGTTCTACTCAGGAACCCTTTCCCAGCCCACATCCTTCACACTTGCTCCACCTCTCCTGCATACAGAGCCTCACAGTGTCCTCCCCTCCTAAAAGGAAGAGGGCAAGTTACAGGAAGCATTTCAACTCCTCTAGCTACGGCAGGGCCAGGGTCCAAGGGTGCACAGATGTATCAGTTCATATAAACATTTTACTCCTTGGCCTCTCTCTCCTGGCAGCCCACATGGAACTTACCATGAGAGCCTGGCTCACGTGTGTGTGTGTGTGTGTGTGTGTGTGTGTGTGTGTGTAGAAAGGAGCACGTCTCTGAGTGACAACACGTCTCTGAGCGTTGACCTGTAAGCCCAAAGCCCCATCCTTCCTCGGACAAGGTCACTTTCCCAGTATCTACAGGGAACATGTAAAACCACTCCATCCCAGGGAGAGCCCCATTGGCTTTGCTGGTGCACCAAAGATAAAGGATCCCCAACTCCACTCCCAGACACCCTTATATATCAGCTCTGAAGAGAAGATGTCTGTGAGCCTTGGCTGCTCAGACAACAGAACATTCCCCAGCTACCAAGTGAGTGAGGGTCTCAGTGGCCCAAGTAGTGTCTGTAGAAGTTAGGTTTGAATCTTGCTTTCACCTCTCACACTGTGTGACCCTGGGTAACCATTCAACCTCTCTGAGCCTCTAATTCTTTCTCAATAAGATGAAAAAGCACTTCACTGTATGAGCCTAACCTATCTGGAAGACTGTCAATGAAAGCAACCAATGGAACAGATTGTGAATACCTTTGTCAACAAAGAACTTAACTTAAAAACTTTTTAAAAAGAGTAACAGGGAAAAATACGGGTAACCTGGAATTTCTGTATTTGTAATGTTTTTGCAAAATTTCCAAATAAGAGGTCTGATTCAGTCATTTCATTAGAAAATAAAGTGTTTATTAAGAAACTATACACTGAACACTCCTATAAGTCTCTGTGGAAACACAATGCCCCATTGTCATAGCACAAGATGAGGAAAATGGCAGAATAAAAGATGCTGGAATGGATGGAGCCTGGGAGGCTGGAAATGAGGTAATGATTTACAATAATTAAAAAACATCATCCTCAAGCTTACTCCTTAAAGCCACACTTGGGAGGAGGCCCTGGACCAAAAGCATCAGCAGGGCATCATGGGGAACAGCCTGACATGGAACAATGGGGAGCAGGATGAGGAGAGCTGGAGGGGGCGAGATAGACACACACCTGGAGCCCTGGAGAGAACCTGAACTCCCAGGTGATACTCTCGAGGCCACCCCAGATACTGGGCAAGAACTTGGAAAGCCTCATGTTTTTAACCCCCAAGGCAGCATTTGCAGAATCAAGCTGGGATCCTGACTTGAAGAACCACCATCCATAGGACCGAAGAAGTAAAACCCTTAGGTGGCAATGTGAACTCCCAAATTTGTCAAAGGCATAGACTCTATTCTCTATTTGTGTGCAACACCACCCCAAAACAATGGTGGGTTAAAACAACCACTTTTCCCTCTCAAAAGCCCCCCAACAGGATGCTCCCAGTTTCATGCTCTCCACCATTAGGTGGGCAGCCTATGCTGACGTCACACAATGGAGGCCTCATGGGCTGTGGAGCCTGAAGTCTACTCCACCAGTGTGTCAGCAAATATGGGAGCGTTTCAGGCCCTACAAATGTGCCTTTCCTACTGAAGAATGGAAAGTCACCCCCTTCCCTCTCCTCAGTGGATCAAGTTGAAAATGGGGTAAGCTAGCCCCCTCTTTGGGAGAGGATGGCCATGGAGTAAGGCATGAGTAAAAGCAAGCAAAGTAAACACACATATTGACCAGAGAACAGGAGGACACTTCCATTGGTGCCATGAGAGGGGCTGGAGGAGGCCAAGTTTTACTTCTCTTCCCCTTCAGTTCATCTTGACCTTGAAATGCTGATTCCATTGGGTTCCAAAAGTTCTGAGTCAAGAATAAGTGGAAGTAGGGAAGAGAGCCAATCCCGGGATCATGGGCTGGCAGGAAGGGCCTTGGTCCCTGATTCCCTTGGTCCCTTGTGGTCCTAGGATGGCCAGTTCATGGGCAAAACCCTCCTGCAGCCAAAGCTTGTGGGAACTGCAGATCTAACGGTCCAGGAAGAGCCTGGAGAAACTCTCCTCTGCAAGGAGTTTTCTAATATCGCACTCATTGTGAGCCGTTCCAGAGAGAAGAGGAAGTAGGGGGCAAGTGTGTCCCAAAAAAAGGATGATTTTTCCACCGAAAATAAAAATAAAAATGTAAAGTGATTGGTTTCCATTCTTTCCTCTGAGACCTAACTTGGTGCCAATACTTGAGCCTGGCTCCCCCTCCTCTTACCGCGCCGTCTCCGCCTCTGCTTAGGTGCTCTCTGTGACTCTTCCCCACTGGAGGTTGCAGGGCGACGAGGTCACTAAGAGGACAGCATGGTATCCTGGGAGAGCCAGGGAGATCCCACGCTTCCAAGCAGGAAAAGCGAGGCTGGAGCATGGCTGGACTTCATCAGGCTTTCTTGTGATGGTTGGGTTGTTTTTGTAAAGCAAGAGAATGGCTAGTGTGTTTAAAAGATGCTCCTGGTGCACAGGTTTTTAATTCTCTTTATTGGCTCTAAAGATGGTGGCAGGAGCTGCCTCATAGGCCAGAAAAGGAGCACAGTGATGATTGGAGGGGAGGGCAACCCTGCCAGTGGTGGATCGGGGGAAAACACCCATCTTGGTGGTGTTAAAGGGTGCCGGGGCACTGGTGGCTCATGCAGTTTCTACTTAGCATCCCTGGATCCAAAGAGAACAATTCCTAGAGCTTCCAACCTCTCAGAGGGCCCAGCCTACCAAGGTGACATCAAAACAAGGAGGCTTAAAAGGAGTTTTTAAAAGCCATGACGTCCTTTGCTGAAATAAACATTGACATCCTCAACATAGATGCCATGGTTAAGAGGCTTGGAATGTCCGGGAAGGCTTATTGGATTCAACATAATTTCTCTGAAACCTATAAAAAACAAAAAGAAAAAAAAAACAGAAAAAGGCAAAATAAAGTAAAAACCAAAACCCCCAAAGAAGATTGAAACTAGGAGGGGAAATAGAGAGGGAGCTTGAAAGGGGAAGAACTGTCAGCAAAAAGGGAAGGATAGGAGGAGGGGATTAACTTAAAACCCAGCATGGTCAGAGAAACTGGAAACACTCCATTTTGCTGCAGCCTCCACTGAACCAAGGAAGGGAAGGGAGCAAAACCTTGCGGGGCTTGGCCTTGGATTGTCATAGAAGAGGAGGAGAAATCTCATCTAAGTGGGCCTGGATCTATGAGCATCTTTCTGAAAGGAGGAGCCCCTGATGATGAGCTGAGGGGTGTGTGGGAGAAGGAGTATGGATGGTAGGGTCACAGAGATGGGAGGAGAAGGCTATGCTTCCCCAGAACGGATATTCTTTAGGGATACCAGAGGGACATTTCTAATTCTAGGAGCTAAAATTACATAGACCACTTTTGACGACACCAGGAGGTGGGGGTGCTATACTCCCAAGTCTACAAGCTCCTTCTCGTTGACCTTTTTAGCTCACGCTACAGGTCTATGGAAGGTTTAGGGAATAATGGCTGATCTCTGAGCCTTGCTATCTTTCCAAGTCTTACAGGGGAGGAAAATACCGTGGAGGAGTAACACTAGTGGCCCCCAGGCCACCTGCTGCCTCAAGCAAGGGGGACTTCCAAGACAGCTCATTTCCTTTCTGGCCATACACCCATGGGCTGAGTTTGGATGTCCTGAAAAGTGGGCGTTCCTGATAAAATCTCCAGAGATGTTAATCAATCAACTACAGATTTAAAAAGTGTCTGTAAAGTGTGTCTGTGCGTGTTTTCATACGTATGTTTGTGTTTGCATGTGTACACATGTATGTTTGCATGTATGTTTTCATGTATTTGTGTGTTTACATGTATATTTGTATGCATCTGCATGTGGATGTGCATGTGTTTGCATGTTTGTGTGTTTGCATGTGTGTATGTGCATGTATGTGTGTGTGCATTTGCATGTGGATGTGTGTGCAGATATGTACACAGAGTAAGCTTATCTTCTTGTGGAAGCTATGCTTAGGAATGTAGAGGTCATAAGAGGCCTCTGGACATTGAGAATATGATGGGAAAAGCTTGAAACAAAATTTCATTGCATTGAGACTTTCCCTCTCCTCCTACCCAGGACGTGTTATGGACAAAACAGGAGGTGGGGTCAGATTTGTGAAGACAGAGGAATCCTTTCTTGTCTTTCATGTCCTGTTTGAAGGGAGGCTCAGTTTCAAGGTGAGATGTTCCTGAGATAGCATCTCTGCACTGACCCCAGATAAAGGTTCTCTTGGGTCTAATGGAAAAGGAAAGGAAGGCCATTGGTCTAGGCAGCCTGCTGAGAAAGTTTGTGACAGGACTGTTTGTTTCCAAGCCATGGTCCTCTCTTGCTTCTCCCATAGCTCTTACCTGGGCCCTACGAAGCTTCCTCCCCTGGAAGACACTCATTTAACTTAAGGGATTTTTTTTAGTACCAAATCCCATACTGGGTACCTAGTCATACCTCAGTCCATGAAATACATGGAGGTTTGATAAGTCTTAAGGTCGTAAGAACTAAAATTGGTTAGGGGAGGGGTCTTTACTTCATACAAAGATGTCAAAGGAGGTAACTCACCATGTGACCTTGGGTAAGACACTCCCCACTCTGGACCTCAGGTTCCTCATATATATAGTGAGTTGATGGGACTAGATGATCTCTATTGTCCTTCAAGTTTAATATCCCATGATTGTCTATGTTTGAAAAGACCCCTGGCAGAAGAGGCAGACATGGGGGAATTAATGGTCAGTATTAAACCCCAAGTGCAAAAAACATGGGGAAGTATTTTTCTTAAATGTACAATGCCAGAAACAGAAATCCAGGTGTTCTCAGCTCCTGTATCCACACTGCTGTGCCTGTAGGGGCAGCTGGTTTATTTCATGCATAAACTATAGATCCTAAGAATCTCACACTGGCATTATAGAAATGGCACAAGTTAGAGTCAGAGAAGAAAGATTCACCATCACCATGAACCTGCCCTGCACTTTTCCTAACATACTTGCCCCCATTTTCCTTCTTGGACCAGAATGTCTCAAAATTGTGCCCACCATTGCCATTCAGGGTGCCATTCCTGGGCCTGGAAAGATGTTTCTTCTGACTTAGGAGATAATCCTGGACCCAAGACCCACTTTCTGGCTCCTAATATCCCAGCAAGAAAGTCAGCTAATTTTCAAGAGGAAAGCAACGTGACAAGGGGGGGGATGATCAGATGAGAGGAGGTGGTGGTGTTTGGTTCCTTAGAGTCTTCCTTGCCACTGTTGGGGCATAAACCATCGGAACAACAAAGTTGTCGGCTCACTAGAGACCTGAAGACTACAGCTCCTATAAAGAGATATCATTGCAGCTTCTCAGAGGGAAATCTCCTTCGGAGACCATGCAGCATTCATGGGCCCTGGAAAGATCCGTGTCGGATCCATTAAAGACCAGGGTCCAAGCCCGCCTAAGTCTCTGCCAAGGTCCCTGAAGCTGCCTTCGTGAACATGAACCCTTTCCCATATGAGCTGGGATCTGAAGTTTATTTTCTCTGGAACTCTTTCCCAGGTGGAGTCTTTCCAAGATTCTAAAGCTGAAGCCTGATAGCATAAGAGGCACTGCTCCAAATCCTCCATTCCTCCCCCTCTGTCTCAGAACAACCCCTGAGCAGAAAGGAAAAGGCATTTACTGGGGGAAGGGCAGGGGAGACTAGAACCACAGTGGACACTGGCAAAGGGGTAAATGGGTGAAGAAAAGGCTGAAGAGGGGCAAATCAAAGGCACTTTCAAAGAAGGCCTTTGCAACCAGGGGCCCACAGACCCCCACATCTAACCTTTTCCTCTGTCTATCAACAGCTTTCCCCCAAACATTCAGCACAAAGGTACCTGTAGGCTCTCTGTAATTCAGAACAGAGCTGGGTCTTCAGGAATCTTCTAGAATATTTTTCCTGAGAAGCAAGACGGAGGCTCTGAGATCTTCTTGGAAAAGGGAGGGACCATTGTAAATGGCACTTAGGGAGAAGGGGCACTGAGCATCCATAGGATTGGATGAGACGTTTTGGAGCCAATCCTATTGAGCCATGAGCTGCTTAAATCTCTAAAGGTGAGTGCTTTATACTCACTGCAACAAGGAAAGGCCAATTCCTATGGTTTTGCCACATGAAAAGACATTCAAACCTGTTAATCTGAGGTTCCCGCAGATTCTAATTCTCTCTCCCTTGCCTGGGGTTTCACCCCTGTGCTCTGGCCTTGGGATTCTGGAGCTACCAGCCCAGAAGCCTCCAGGGAGAAGGTGTTCCCTGAATCTTCTGCCTATACTCTTTCCACCTGACTATGGATTCTCAAAGACTTCTCCTTCTGTCTCCGCTTTATGTTATCTGACATGAGACTATTATCTAACTGCAGGAAGTAGTTTAAGTTATGGTTTAGATAACAGGCCCAATATCAAATGGAGTTCTATAGAACATTATTTTCAAACATTATTTTCAAACATTCCCTCTTCAAATGTGTTAGTTTATCATATTCAAATTGCTATGTCACAATAACCTTTAGTACTGACATAGCATTGGCTTTGGAAAAAAAAAAATCTTATACCATAGTGTGGGCTGGAATACACAGGAGTGGTGGTGCTGAGGTCCTGGGTGGTGGATTAACAGGGAGCCAGAGGCAGAGGGCAATGCAGTGGACAGGGCATCCCACCCCAGTCAGGATGCCACACTTTCCACAACCTTCCCACCTTTCCCCTAGAGGCAAGAAGAGGTGAGATGTTTTTCAACCCCATTACAGGTAGGCATGGGATGGAGCAGGGAGCCCCAAGCAATACCCAGCTATGCCAATCCTACCATCAGACATACTGTGGGTCACCCTGGAATCCACAGATCTATATAAGGTAGTGCCAGTGCCAGGCAACACCTACAGTTACTTCTTTATCCCTAAACATCCCAAAAAGGTGGATGGTATTAACTCCATTTTACAAGGGGGAAAACTGTGCCTTTAAAATATGGAAAAACAACCCCAAGTTCACTTTGTGGCAAAGTCTAAATTTGAATCCAGCTCTTCATACCTCCAAAGTCCTTGCAACTAACCGCTTTGCAATGTGGATGCCATTTGCAGAAAACCAATATCCAGGAAGAAGATGAAATGGAGGTCAAGGTAGTGATGGTAACGACATTCTCCGGGGGAAGCAGGCCTATCAGTCTGGCCACTTTAACAAGTTCTAAACAGAGAGCAGGGCTTTCTTACCTCATTAACAGCTTCCTTAGTTAAGAAGGCAAGCAGCACCATACCCTGCTGTTCCCCTCCTGTGGCCAACCCTGGTTTAATTCTGTCCCAGGTGGCTTCACCCCCATCCTCACAAGGACACTTTGCATGCACTGGGACCTTCCAGATAAAGAACCCCAAACTCTTTCTAGTCTTTAACTCCTTCATTTTGATGTTATTTCTGGGAGTTCAGCCTAAAGAGGATGAAAAATAACCACATGAAATGGAGTAGTGATGAGTATGGAGAGACAGATACTTAGAACATACTCACACCGTTAACCAAGGGTGTGTAATATCTGGAACACCCCTGCTAAGCCAAGCATGGTACCCAGAACTCTTTCCTGAGCACCCACCCCAGGCCACTGTGTGAACAAGTGTGGGCAGAAAAGAGTGAGTCATGGTGAAGAAAGGCTTCCTCACAGACACATGTCTCTTGCTTCTCTTCCTGCCTGTGTGGCAGCCCTCCTAAGGTCATGGGAAGGTGATCAAGGAATTCTAATGGTGCCTGGGCTGTGCTTATGATTGCTTTGTTCTGTATCTTTTCCTTGGGTATAGCTGTTGCTTTTTTGAGTCTAAGTTCTTTCTCCACGTGCCATCGGATTCAGTAAAAGGATGGTGGCACTGGCCCAGGTAGGTGAGCCCCCAAATGCCTACGATTGCTGGCCTCAGACTAGGCTGCCTGAAACTCTCAGATTTTTTCTTTTATTATCCTGAGATTACAAACCTAACCCACAGGCCACATACGGCCTTAGGATATGCCTTTTATTTATTTATTTATTTTTGTGGCACGAATGGGGTATTTTTAAAAATTTGTTGCTTAGTTGCATTTAAAACTTGGGGAGATTTCACATTTAAAATATTCCCATTTCTAGCTTCCCTTGAAAATCCAAGAGCTGTGGCAGTCCTGGGCCAGAATTCCTGCATGGTGAGAACCCACTGCGGTAGTCACTTAATTTACACAAGGTGTGTGGGTGTATGTTCTCCAGCTTGCCGTATTCCCACCAGTTCCTATTATCCTCCACCCCTGCACTTACTTACGGTACCTACATGGCTTGTCTCTGCACTCGAGATTTAAACTTCACAATAAACATTATGTTTCTTTTACTAGGTTATAGGCTGTGTGACAAAGACCAGGAAATGCCATCTCTGCAAGCCTTGTCGACCGCCCCTATAATACCAAACTTATGTCCCCTCTGGTCATGGTTAACAATGATAAAGTGGCTGGAAACCTACAGCAGAGGGACAGATCTATTTCAGAAAGGGGAGACAGCTCAGAAACTGGTCACTGACTCCTTCATTTTGATGTTATTTGTGGGAGTTCAGCCTAGAGAAGATGAAAAATAACCACATGAACACGAGGTAGTAATGTGTATGGAGAGATGGATAATTAGAATACAGTCACACCCTAATCAAGTGTGTGGAATGTCTGAGAATACCCCTAGTATGGGTAGGGGAACTACATGGGTAACGGAAGCAAGCGTGTTCAGAAATCAGGGTCCTAACAAGA
The DNA here is from genome assembly GCA_036589455.1 of Ateles fusciceps. NCBI lineage: Eukaryota > Metazoa > Chordata > Mammalia > Primates > Atelidae > Ateles > Ateles fusciceps. Next base: position 276,966 of record JAZHEH010002724.1, on the reverse strand, counting down.
CACCATGCTGAAGCACAATGCTGGAAAAAGCTACTGCTGGGAGAGAAGACGACATTCATATCATCCACTGGCCATGTCTTCCATATTGCCTGACATGTATAAGGCACGTGACAAAACGCTGTTGAATGCCAACAAGCAGGACTTTTTAATATTTCATGGGGGAATGACTGGACCCAAAGTGTTCCTACATTCCTATAATAACAAACACATTTCAAAGGGTTCTGTGCAATATTGAAATGTACTTGGAACCAAAATGTCCCTGTTGTATACTCTGTAGCTAAGAATGTTGAACTGAGACCCCCCAACTTCAGTATGGAGCACCTCTTCCTATAAAGTCATCTCGCTACTGCTGGGAAAATGAGTGATGACATTGCCCTGCCCTCCTCCCAGGGTTGCCAAGTCTGGTTCCAGCTGTGTGCAGATGCTCAGAGGGAGGGGTCTGAGGCTGAATGTACCCCAACTACAATTTAGCTCATGGCATCATGCCCACAGGAAGTCATGGTGGGAGGACATCCATGCCTCAGTCAGATAAAAGGGCACGGACCACTGAGATTCTCAGAGAAAAGCAAAAGGCTCCTTCTTGAAGGAATTTGAAGGCTCTCACAGCTTGTCTCTGATGGGTATTTCAAGACTCTAATTCAAAATAAGGGGGAGGTGTGCTGGGGGGCCACCGGCCACTTGGCCTTACTAAGACTATTCCAATGATAAGCTGATCTTGGCTTAAAGGAGTGAAATGTTAGTCCCCAGAGAAAGTGAAAATCCTCCACTCCATAACATGGGTGAAGTGACCTCTTAGAATCAAAATACTTCATGAGCCATGGAGTAGTATTAGCCATATGGAAAGAAGTTTGTTTGTTTGTTTGTTTGTTTGTTTTGTTTTTTTTTACCATTCTCAGAATTCACTATATAAGGAAAAATTTGCAATAGCTGAGCATCTTCTTTTCTTGCTTAACTGAGAATGGAGAGAACCTCGGGTATTAATAATCTATCTTCATTGCCTTCCTTGCACTTCAAAATATCTGTCTTCATATTCAGCATACTTCTCCTGAGTCTTTTGACTCTTTTCAAATGTTTGAAACATCAAAAATATCAGAATAGTATAGAAACTCTGTGCCTACCTCCAGCATTATCAATTTATAGTATTTTGGTATCTTCTCAAATTTCTAAACAAATAATCCATTACTGCAATGGCTGAGAATCCATGTGAGTCCATATATAACCCTGTTTCTCCTCTTCCCCATCACTAGAAGCAACCACTGCTCTGAAAGAGCTGATTATCCTTTTCAGGAATCTTGCAATAATTTTGCTGCCTATGCATATATCCATAACTAAATTATAGTTTTGTTCTGTGTAAGTTTAAGCTTTTAAAAAATGAATGTTTTCTAGATTTATCCATGTTGATACATGTAGCTCCCATTCATTAATTTTAGCTAACGAAGTCCATTGTGTGAATATACTACAAATTATTTGCCTATTCTGCCAACTGACACTTGTTTCTATTCTTTCATTATTCCAAAAAAAGTTGCAATCAATATTATTACACACATCTCTTTATGCACATGTGGGAGATTTTTTCCAGAGCAATAGTTGGCAAACTTACCCTACAAAGGACCAGATAGTGAAATATTTTAGGCTTTGCAAACCATGCAGTCTCTGCTGCTACCACTAAACTCTGCCAATGTAGTCTGAAGGCACCCATACACAACACATAAACAAATGAGCATGTTCCAGTTAAATTTCATTTGTAAAAATAGGCAAGAGCCAGATGTGGCCCTTGGCCAATGAGCGGTAGTTTGCTGACCTCTACTTTAGAGCTTTCTCCCTCAAAGTGCAGGCAAGTGAACAAACAGCATCAGCATCAGCTGAAAGTTGGATAAAAACGAAGATGCTCAGACTCTACTGGATCAACATCTGTTTTAACAAGCTCCTCAGGTGATTTCTATGCACAAAAACATTTGAGAAGCACATCTTTGGAGGATATCCCTATAATTTAGTGTAATTAAATCCTTAAAATCATTCTATTGCTAAATGTTTACCCAAAGTCATACCAATTCATATTCCTATAATCACGTAATGGATCAACTTCTTACCCCTTCTTCCCATATCTGATATTTTTTCTAACAAACTGATGGGTGGTAGATGTTATCTCCTTGTAGTTTTAAGATTCATTTTCCTGATTACTACTAAGGTTGTACACCATCTCAATAAGGGTGACCCCTGTTGAGAAACTGTGAACTGCCTATTTGTATCCTTTCCTCATTTTTGTGTGTGTGTCTTTCTCTCTCTTGCTCTGTGTGTGTGTGTGTGTGTGTGTGTGTGTGTGTGTGTGTGAGATATGTAGTTGTTACTCTTTGTGGGAGTTTGTTATTTATTCTGTGTGCAAATTCTTTCTTACATATATATGCATTGAAATTATGTCATCTCAATCTACTGTTTGTCTTTTAGTTTTGTATATGGTACCATAGATATTTTTTAATTATCATATTCACCTTTCCCTTTATGTTACTTATATCTGTGAGTTAAGAGGTATTTCTCAGAGTCAGGATATTACTTTTTCCTTTAAAAGTACTATGTTTAATAAATCTCACTTACAGAAGAATTACAAATAATTTATGTAGAGACTCCTCACTCAAGGAGGTAGAGCTCCACGTCCCCCCATCCCTTAAGTATGTGCTGTTACTGGTTTACTTCCAAAGTATATGGAAAGAGGGAGAATATAGTTTCACAGAGGAGAAACCTAACAAACACCATCTCACCCAGGTAATGAGGGTTAGCATCATCAGTATTAAGTCATGCAATAAGCATACACTCTACATGATGTGATGAGAATGGCTTTCACCTCTGTGGTCTTCCTTCCCAAAACCCCAACTGACAGCCAAAATTGAGAGACATTCCACATAAAACCTGACCATCAAGGTAATCAAGGACAAGGAAAGTGTAAGAAACTGTCAGAGATCAAAGGAGGCTAAGGAGACATGATAACTAAATATAAAGTGGTGTTCTGGATGGGGTCCAGGAATGCAGAAAGGACAGTTGGGGGAAACTGATGCAATCACAGTATGGTATTGAATTTAATTAAGAATAATGTACCTACACTCATTTCTTACTTGTGACAAATGCATCATGGTGATACAGGATGATTACAATGGGGAAAACTGGATGAGAGATATAAGGGAATGCTCTGTACCATGATGCAACTTTTCTGTATGTCTCAAGTGATTTTAAAATAAAAAGCTTATTTAAAATAAAAAGTTCTACTTTAAAATTTCACCCAGAATTTATTATTTATTTTGTGACTGGTATGAGATAAAAACATCACTTTATTTTTCCTCATGGGGTTTTATTTAACAGTTTCTCACTTTTTTCTTTCTTTTTTTTTTTGAGACAGAGTCTTGCTCTGCCACCCAGGCTGGAGTAGAGTGGCATGACCTCGGCTCACTGCAACCTCTGCCTCCTAGGTTCACATGATTCTTCTGCTTCAGCCTCCTGAGTAGCTAGGACTACAGGCACATGCCACCACACCCAGCTAATTTTTGCATTTTTAGTAGAGATGGAGTTTTACCATGTTTTCCAGAATGGTCTCGATCTCTTGACCTCATGATCCTCCCACCTTGGCCTCCCAAAGTGTTGGGATTACAGGTGTGAGCCACCATGCCTGGCCCAGTTTCTCCCTTTCATACTAACTTACAATGACGTGCACAAAAAAAAGTACTCATATCCATACATCTGTCTCCTCCCTCCCTCCCTCTCTGTCTCTCTATATTTATCTGTCTACATATATACACACATAAGTTTTCTGAATGTTAAAAAACAATTATTATACGTTAGCCTATTTGCTTTCACTGAAGACAGTGTCTTCAGTGAAAGCAAACTGTAATGTTAAAATAAGTATTTTTAAGTAATGTTAAAATAACAGGCTAACTGTAACGTTAAAATAAGTATTTTTAAGTAATGTTAAAATAACAGGCTAACTGTAACATTAAAATAAGTATTTTTGTCTATTAGGGCACATCTCTTCAATCTTTACCTTCTTCTTTTTAAAAAAACACCTTGGCTATTCTTGGTCATTCATTCCTGCACATAAATTATAGGATAAGCTTATCAGGCAAGAGCTTTCAAAAGCTCTGCTGGAAACTTTATAAAAATTGTATTCAATTTATAGATTTGGGAGAAAATCAACAGTTATTTTTATAGTTTCTTCCCATCCATGAATAAGGTATGTGCTCCATTTACTCAGTTCTTCTTTTATACTCTTCATAACGTTTTGTATTTTTCCACAGCCTCTTGCATATCCTTTGTTAGGTTTATGCTTTTTTACTTCATATTTCTTGGTTTTATTTCATTTTTGCCACTATAAATGTGATTTGTTTTACATTAAATGATCTAATGGTGTTTAGGGGGAGACACTGATTTTTGCTTATTGATCTTATATTAACAATTTTGCTGGACTTCCTAATTATTTCTAATGGTTATTTTATAAAGACCCTTTGATGTTCTACGTAGGGTGATCAGATTCTTCAGAAGAAGGATAATCTGTCTTTCCAATTTTTTTATTTCTTTTGTCTTATTGCAGTGGCTAGCATTACCAGAATATTATTGAATAAAAATCCTAATAACAAGCATGCTCATCATTAGATTTTTTTTCGTGTGTTTCATATATATATGTATTTTTTTTTTTTTTTTTTTTTGACAGGGTCTGGCTCTGTCACCCAGGCTGTAGCACAGTGGTGCAATCTCGGCTCACTGCAACCTTCACCTCCTGGGTCCAAGTAATTCTCGTGCCTCAGCCACTTAAGTAGCTGGGATTGCAGGCATGTGCCACCACACCTGGCTAATTTTTGTATTTTTAGTAGAGACAGGGTTTTGCCATGTTGGCCACACTGGCCTATAACTCCTGACCTCAAGTGATGTGCCCACCTCAGCCTCCCAAAGTGGTGGGATTACAGGTGTGAGCCACCATGCCCAGCCTTGTTTCATGTTTTCTTATTGTAATTCACTTTGAGTGAAAAGGGTTTTTTCTGGTTTTGTTTTTTCCCTTTTTCTTTTCTTCTCACTCATATTGTCTAACTTGTTGCTACCTCCATCTTGCCTCTTGGGACTTCAATTATAAACCAGATCTTATAATGATGACTTGGAGTCCTCCTAAAGGGTAATGCTGAGGATAGAGTACAGCAGTCTTCAGCTAGTTGACTGGCTTAATTCAGTTCATGGTCTCAAAGCTGCAACTTTATCCTCTCTCTCCCCACTTCCTTGCTCACAGATTCCTGTCAGTTGTACTCCCAGATAGGGGTTAGCCAAATTATATTTTCAGACTCTTTTCTTCACTATCCCCACCCCTAGACTTGAAGCAGTGAGTCTAGCTCTGATCCTCTGACAATGTGTAGCACATACCGTTCTGCAGATACCCTCCAGAGCTAAACCCCCGCCCTGTTTGATGCTAGACTTGGAGCCTAGCGTAACAATGAATGTAACTCTGTGCATCTCTTTTTATTTCTGTACCATTTCTGGTCCACAAATTATTTATGTTGTTTTGGGCCCAGCTATATTGTTTTATATTTTTTTGTCATTGCTACATATTTTGAGCAGAGGAGGAAACTAAAGCATGAGCTTACTGTGCCATCCTGACCACTGCCCAATTATCTGCCTTTCTTTCTATATTGGAGAAAATATATTTTGTTTCCAGAACTAATCTTTTAACTGACACCTTCAATATTATCTCCAAATTCTGTCTTCAATTATTTCCTGGCTCTTCAACCTCTTCTGCCTTTCCTGTTACATTCCCTTTTGTACAGAAATCTACACATGGTTATCTCTGTCTTTGGGTATGTGTACACACACCAAACCAATGGAGGCCTACACTCTCAGCCTCTTACCTAATAAAGGATGGAGAAACGTCCTCCACATTACCATACCATTTGTTTTCATCCCATTTTCTTAGTTCCTTTGGGTATCAACAATTTACATAACCTAATTCCAACCCTAACCCCCCACTGTTTTGCAGATCATTCATGCTTACATTCCCATAATTCAGGTTCTAATCCTTGCGCAAAAACTAACCTCTTAAAGGTCACCAGTGGTTACCTCATGACTAGATTTTCTCCAGTCCTTGCTCATTCCACAGAATGTGGCACCTTGACCATCCCATCCCCCCCCATAACACTTAGAATACTGTGCCATCCTCATCACTTCTCTACCTTACTGCTCCCTTTCTTTCTGTTGGCTTCTCTTCCTTCATTGGTCCCTATGGTAGTTTCTCAAGCATCAGTTTTTTCACTCCTGGCTACTTAAGGTTTGGATCTCAGACTGACAGCAGCAGCATCACCAGTTTGCCAGAAATGTAGCATCTCAGTGTCCACCCAAAACCTACTGGATCAGGATCTGCATTTTAACAGAATCCTGAGATGACTCCTATGTAGAAGAAAATGTGGGGGAACACTGCTTTAGCCATCTGCTCCTCTCCCCCATCTCCCTGCACCCTCCATCATTAAGGTCCATCTCTGTGTGGTGACATCTAACCCTTTCCCCTCCAGCACAAACTTGCTTCTGAATTTTCTTCTCACAATGGCAACTGGCTTCTGGGCGTTCCCATTATTGTGCATCATAACAACAAACTCAGCACTTCTACAATCCCCGTCCCAAACAATCTCCCTTTCTGACAGGCCAGTTCTCTAAAATCACTATCATGCTTGTCATTACCCAGTTCGAACTCTTGGAGTCATCTACATTTCTTGCCAGTGCCTTTCTAATTCCGCATATCAAACATCCGATTTCAATGATTTGTTTTGTAATACCTCATGTACACATCCTTTAATTTAGATCCTTACTTTAGCAAAGCACGGCAGAAAGGTCAGGAGACAGTAATTTTAAGTAAATTACTTAACTTCCCTAAGCCTCAGTTTCCCCTTCTGTAAAGCGAGGATATCACCGTCTACCTCCCAGATGCTGTCGTGATTTTTTTAAAAAAATTTAAAGATACCTAGTTCAGTGTCTGGACCAGTGCACACATTAGATGATGTTGGCTTATGCTTCTTCGCCACTCACTGCTATTTTAGGGCCACCGTGTGGGGGCTTCTTAACATGTTTCCCAGGTTCCAGTCCTTAAGTTAATCCATCTTATGTATCATTGTCCAATCATATCAATAAAAATTCCATTCACCAATCCTGCTCAGAGGCCACCAGTGACTTGAAAGTGCCAACTGTGTGATGCCCAAACAGCTTAGGCTGCCATCGTGGTCTTGACATGCTCTATCTCCAGCCAGCCATTCGGCCTCATCATCCACTCCTTCCCTATTCACACTCCCTTGTTCAAATAAACTCTGACCACAGCGTGCACTTTTCAGCTTCTGTCCTCACTTCCACAATAGTCCACTGTCCTGAATGTTTATCTTCTAACTTATTTTTCGCATCCAATTGCCATTCAATCCTTCCATCCCCAGCTCAAACTCCACTCTCTGTATAAGTCACTTGGTAGTTAATTGTGAATTTCCATACGATCATTCTTCTCCTCTTATGTGGAACTGTTTCAAACACATACACTACAATGAAATGTTTCATGTTTTTATTTTTCATTTCTCAATAAGACTACTTGGAAAAAAAAAAAAACCCAACAACCAATATCTATAAGCACTTTCATTTGCCCAGGCAATGAGCAAAGTACTGTGCATGGATTTTCTAGTCTGACCTTCTCAGCATCCCTATGAGGGGGAGAACAGGTATGGCCCCTGGTTTGTGGAAGGAGACACTAAGGGAAGAGAGGCTCAGTAATTCATGCCAAGTTGCTCTGTTAATGTGATGCAGAGCCAGGACTTGAATCCAGGCCTTGCCATTCCAGCTCCCATGGTCTTAACCCCCTCTATATGTAGATTCCAAGGGCAAGAAGCAAATCCAACAGCTCTCTCTGTTTCCCATGTGATAGATAAGGATTTTAGAGACTTGAAGACTTGTTTTTTTCAGAGCCGTGTAATCTGACTTGTGTGTGTGTGATCTCTATAACAATATGCCACATTATCTTCAGGCTGCACTACAGTATCTTGGCATTTGCAAAGCATTTCTCCTTCTAAGGACTTTAAAAATGATTATGTTAGTTTCAAAATAACTTTGAGGTAAGGAAAGAAAAAAATACATATCTGAACATCAATGCCTCCTACCCTGACTTGGCCAGCTGGCTCCTGAAACCAACCTCTTCAAGTCCCAACAGCTACCCCAGGGTGCTCAACTTTCCTTGGGGTCATGACCATACTGTTTAGGATATGATGAGAAAGACAAAAGCCAGAATCTGGCAGGAAATGCAATCAATAAAGTCTACATTCCAGGGTGGCATCAATTTTAAGCAGATCATCTAAGAGCAAGATACGTCTAATAGGATCAGATAGCTGGCTCATTCTAAATATATGGCCCTAAAAATCAAGTAATATAAACCTATGAGTTAGAATTTTTTGGCCCTAAATTCCATGATTTGTGATGATGAAGAAGTTGCTGAAGGTGAAAAGAAGACAGAGCAAAGGTGTCCCCTTGTGCATCAGTATAGAGCAACAGTTCTTCACCTCGTGTCCTTTTTAATTTGATGGAAGCATACTCATACACACAGACACACACACAAAATACTCAGTGTAGGCAGTGCAGGTGTCATCATCTCCCCCAAAGGCCTAGGTGAAGAGTGGAAGATATATACCACACAGGTCATCAGCATTTTGCAGTTCCATACACTACAGCAGATACCAGCAAATGCTTATCAAATCCCTGCTTTCAGTGTCCTCCAAATCTCTAAATTACTGACACACATTGGGGGCCTCCTATGCTCATGGTCACTATGTTCAGGGCTGGATAAAGGGAGAAGGAATATCAAGATGAGTAAGAAGAGTAAAAAACAATGACTGCAGAGAGGAGCTAAAAACCCAGTGCCAAGAGTGGGAGGCTACACCTTTCTAAGTTTACCTAACAATAATTTTACAAATACCTAAATATCAATCTTCCGGGAGCCAAGAAAGTAAAAAGAAAGCATGAGAAGTTTACAGTCATGGGATCCTAAAACAAGTTATAATATGGTATACATACTGGTGAGTGGCAAGAGAGAGGCACACACCCACTGCTGAGGGACTGTAGTGAGGGAGTGGTCGTAAGACCATGTGTGGGTGAAAACGAGGAGGTGAGAAAATGGTCACCAGGCAGAAATACATAGGCTGGGGAGGGGAAGCCATTCCATATGGCAGGAGCAACAGACAAAGCATAGCAAATAGGGAACTGTAAGGGATTGAATTGTGCCCCCTCAAAACCATCACCACAGCACCTCATATTATCACCTTATTTGAAAACAGGATCTTTGCAGATGATCAAGTTAAGATGAAGTCACTAGGATGGGCCCTAATCCAATATTATGTCCTTAAGAAAGGGAAAAATGTGGACACGCAGATAGATGCACACAGAACACCACGTGAACATGAAGGCAGAGATCTGCATGTGTCTACAAGCCAACGAATGTCCAAATTTGCCAGCAAACTACCAAAGCTAGAAGAAGGGCCTGGAGCAGATTTTCCCTAGTGCCTTCAGGGGGCTCACAGCCCTCCAGGCACCTTGATCTTGGATGTGGGGCCTCCAGAACTGAGAAAATAAATGTCTGTTGTTCTAGGCCATCCAGTTTATGGCACTTTGTTACAGCAGCCCTGGCAAACTAAACCAGGATTTGTTTTTTCCCTGAGAAGCAAAGTGCATAATTTGGCAGAAACATAAAGCAGGAATATGAGGAAAATGGGAACCAGCTCAGCAAGGGAGATTAGGAAAGCAATGTGGCAGGACTCTCTGGAGTAATTCCACAAAAACGGGACATCACCAATCAGGTGACAGTGGTAGAACCGCAGCTGTGGATTTTAGACGTGCACACTGGTATGGATCAATACATAGAGATGAAGACTGACGGATGGGTGGATAAATTAAGATGACAGATGATGGGTCAATACATATGAACATGGATGGATACCTAGATAAGAGATTTAGATTAGGTGATGTACTTTCAGCTAATGATAATGGCTTTTCGCGTTAATGTTAAAAATCAATTTCCAAATGTTGAATTTTGTTGCCCACTTTCAAAACATTGTCACATAGGTTTAGGAGAACAAAAGTCCTGGAAATTCATAGCATTTACACACCTGGGAAAGCAGAGTGTCCCATGGAGCCCAGAGAGCACTTGCTCAGGTAGACATGCCTAGCCTGCACTCACCAGATCTGTGCCTTAGCCCTCACGGATCTCACCCATAGAGGGATGAAACAGCCAGACTGTGACAGAGAGGACTCCAAGTCATAAAAGCAGTACAGAGAGAGTGCTAGGGCATTCCTAAGAAGTGGCAATAGTAGGAGACTCAGCCTTCTTGGAGAAGGTGGCTGTTGCCACGAGGCTCAAAGGAGACCTAAGATTTCCTCCTAAGAAGATAGGAAAAAAAGTTATTCCTGGAAGAAAGCACCATACTGATGGCCACACAGCGGAAGTATAAGACACATTTGGGGAAGTGCAAGGAGTTCCCACTAATAAATGGAGATGATTAGCTTGGGAGCAGATCAGCAGATCATAAAGGAACTTCAGAGTTTGGCGCAATGGGTGAGTCTTGAAGGATTTGAGAAAGGGGATGGCTTGAGAACAGATTAAAAAGGAATGAAAGATGAGACAGAGAAGGGTCAGTGGTGGCTGGACTAGCTGGGGCAGGGGCCAGCAAGCTTTTTCTGTCAACAGACAGATAGTAAATATTTTAGGCTTTGCAGGCCATACGGTCTCTGTTGCAGCTTCTCGACTCTGCCACTGCAGCGTGAAAGCAGCCGCAGACAATGTGCAATGAATGAACATGGCTGGGTCCCAATAAATGTATTTAGAGACACGGAAATTTGAATTTCATATATTTCACGTGTTACAAAAGATGATTCTTCTTTGAATTTTTCCAACCATTTAAAAATGTAAAATCTGGCCGGGTACAGTGGCTCACACCTGTAATCCCAGCACTTTGGGAGGCCAAGGTGGGTGGATCACCTGAGGTAAGGAGTTCAAGACCAGCCTGACCAACATGGTAAAACTCCGTCTCTACTAAAAACACAAAAATCAGCTGGGTGTGGTGACATGCGCCTGTAGTTCCAGCTACTCAGGAGACTGAGGCAAAAGAATTGCTTGAACCTGGGAGGCAGAGGTTGCAGTGAGCCAAGGTCATGTGGCTGCACTCCAGCCTGGGTGACAAAGCGAGTCCCATCTCAAAAAAAAAAAAAAAAAAATTGTAAAAACCATTCTCAGCTTAAGAGTTGTACAAAACCAGTGGTGGGCTGGATTGGGCCTGCGGGCTACAGTTTGTGGCCCCTGGATTAAAGGGTGACAGGGCCATCCTGGACACATGGTATATTAGGGCTGGGATCACAGAAGGACAACCAAGAGGATGGATGCCAGAAGAATGCAAAGGTAGAGCTATGGAAATCAGAAACTTGGCATCTCATTAAACACAGAGGGTGGCAGAGGAGGCAGGGTCTAGGATGCTCCAGGGTTCTTCAGTGTGACGATGACAAGACCATTAGCAACACTGGGTCAGCGGGGGGCGGGGTGGGCAACTGCAAAGAAGTTGGTAATGTGTTCTGCACAAACTCAGGACATCACACCTGCAATGCTTAAAGAAGTGTGGCAAGGCTTGAACTAGGAGTTAGACACCTTATGCCCTTGACTTTATTTCATCAGACCTGAGGCAAGCCACTTGCTGTTAAATGAGGCTCTTCCAGCCAGGCATGGCAGCCCACAGAGGAACTCTCAGCTCCAAGAACTGCATTATACTCTGCTCAGGGTAGAGCCACTGTAGACTCGCTAAGATCAGTGGAAGAACTGAGACTAATGTTACGTCAATCTATTTTATAAACATTTTGTGTGTGGATGAATTCTTTTGGGACTTCACTGTGTCTATTATCCCCCCAAATGCACTCACTGCCTTAAGAGGCAGGAGATATGACAACACATTCAATGCCTAGTGGCCCTGTATCCTCTTCTTAAATGAGGAGCAGAGAGTAAGATGTAACTGCTGTAATTAACACGGCAGTGTAGTCAAGGGGAATGAGCAAATTGTAAGTTTCACTTCCAGTCCCGCCATCAGGCAGATGTAGTTCAGGCACAAGTAACTTCCTGAGCTCAGTCTTCCCACCTGTATAATGGGGATAATTACACTTCTCCTGAAGGCCTAAGGGATTACAGTTATGTAGGTGAAGTATACAGTTGCAGTGTCTGGCCACCATTGGCATGAATTACATTCTAATTCCAAATGTGAGCTGAAAACAATGCATAAGACAGCCGTGAGTGTCCTAAAAGAGAGATAAGGCAGTGAAGCATCAGTGAGACATATGCTATGCATTCTCTGTGATAGACTCTCCTTCTTCTATATATCGTTCAAAATTCTCAGACAATGAGGGTGTGAATACAACTGCATTCTTACCACCCTGCATGGCCCTTCTGCTTGTTATTCCACTAAATTGACAAGGCCTGGAGGGAAACCTCACCTGCAGATAAATCACAAGCAGACATACAGATTTCGAGAGGTTAATACTTTCCTTATGTGAGTTCTCTTTGGCAGATCATGTACTCTTATTCCAAAAACCTCAAGCATCAAGTGTCAAGTGTGATCAAGTGTTATCATTATACAGTACTTTTGAAGGATATGTGTTCTTTGACTCCTAGAGAAAAAAATATGAAACTGAGGTATCTTTCTTACCTAAGAAACCTGGGGTCATAACTTCTCCAGAGATGTGCTAATGGCACTTAGATAACACTTGTGCCCCTTTTGGACACTTGTAGGGACTCCAAAGATCACACCATCCCCCAACAACGTGCGCAAATAGCTGTAGAATAAGAACCAGATGATGACCTAGCCCCGTGAGACAGGGGGAGTGTCACTACCTTTCTAAGCTTCAGTTTTCCAGTCTGTAAAAGGGAGATATAACTTTTATACCTTCTCCCTCACATCATGAGCTCTAAACAAGATAATATAGGAGTTATGTTCGAATGTTAGTGCAATGACATTTTGGACTAGATAATTCTTGGTTGCAGGGGGCTGTTCTGAGCATAGTGGGATATTTAGCAGTACCCCGTGGCCTCTCTTCACCAGATGTGAATAGCATCCTCCACCCCACTGTGATCATGGAACGTGTCTCTAGACATTGCCAAATGTCTCCTGAGGACAGAATCACCCTGGTTGAGAACCACTGCTGTAAGTAGGAGATTTTCATTGCAACTTATGCTTCAGGAACTGGGGGAACCAAGACCCCTAATGCTAACTGAGTTCCATCTTTAATCTTACCATATGCTGATGTTTCTCAAAGCCCATAGACTATTGCCGAGAATGTCATAGCTGCCTTCTGTAGCTGTGTGCTCCATGGCTATGGATGGCCAAGGACACTGCAGCTGCATGTGCTATGGAGCAGCAGCCATACCAGCAGCAGATGTCTACACAGTGGCTATGTAGAGCTCTGGAAGTCCTAGGAGCTCTCGTGTAAACAACGCACATTGGACTTTAGGGAGTGATAATTTTTGTAACTATATGAATCCATATTCTGATGCATTTTTAATCCATGTAAACTCAATGCCAACCACCCCTTAGTATACTATATTAAGGGGTTTAATTACATATTTAATCAGAGTCTTTCCTGGATGACCAGAAACAGCAACTAGAGAAACTTCAATAGCCATTATGCCAACCAAGAGCAATACAGACTCCATCGAAGCAATTGCCTGCACTGCAATCATGCTAATTAAAGGCCCCCAGAAGAGTCAAGATAAAAATGTCAAGTGAGATTTGTTCTGGACTTCAATAATTTACTGCCTCACATGATGAAGTTCCAATAACCCTGAGAAGAAAAGCCTTGCTGGTGGTGAGTCAGGGGAGGGGGATTGCTGGCTGCAAAAGCCAACCAGTAAGGTCCCAGAGATGACGTACTGCAACGGAGGAAGGCAATTCCATCAATCCCCCAAAAATGGGGCTTCACAAAGGATCCCCCATTTCCAAGCAGTGCCTCAGTCTGCCCAGGGTATGACAAGGTTCCTTTGGGTGTTTCTGAAAGCTTCTCTCCCCCAGCTCCACCCACCCACTTTATGAAGTGGGTTTAGTCATTAAGCCACTGACTTGCATCACAGGATATTTTAACAAACACCTCTAAGAGATGCATTGTTGGATGCACTGTCAGGAGGCTGGAAAGTATAGTGCTGCATCTCCACACTCTTCCTCTGAACAATGGAAAAGGTATTCTTCTTCAACGATGGCCTGTAGCCTATGATTCTTACCTCTGTGCCTTGGTCACTACAATGCCCAGAGCCAGATCTCTAAGCTCCTTCTAGCAGCGGGTACTTGGTAGTCTAAACTTGCCACTAATTTTATTTTATTTTATTATATATATCCCCCACTATTTTCAGATATTGTCATCCCTTTTTCATCTCTGTTGTATTACGTTTGCATTTTTACAAAGCACCTCAAACATTTTTCTGCAATGAGATAAAACATTACTGAGTACATAACATGTAGATGTCTTTTCTTCCTTCAGGCAAATGTTATTTCTCATGCATCGAGCCATGTAGGTATTTCCCTGGGAGGAATATGGCAGGCAGGCCCCATCACACAAAGCTGTTGTGGATAGGGGCATGATAAGGAGCTGAGGACATGGCTGAATTGGAAGAGTTTATCTCTAAGACTTGGGACAGACTCATGGAAATCTGAATTCAGATCAGGAAGATGGCACTGGGACAGACAATGGAGGCTTACTAAAGAATATAAATGATTCTTACCAAAGAGAGAGGGGGGAGGTTTCTCTATTACACTGCAATATGATTTCATAGAACTAGACAAGTTTCTGCTATCCTCTGTAAGATCCTACCCCAAAACACTAGTTGAAATGCTGATTTAATCAGCTCCTCACCCACAGACTTAGGGATCTGAGAGTACAGAGCTTGGACTTCTTAGTGTTATGATGATGATACTTATCAGACTTCTTAATGCTATGATGGTGATATTCAAGTATAAGACTTCTTAGTGCTATGATGGTGATATTCAAGAAATCTGTAGGGATATATACACTTTCTGTTGCCCCCAGTGGGGTAATCCAAGAGTAGGAGTCTGAGGATTTAGACACAGGTAGGGACTATTAGTGGACAGGTAGCAGCATATTCACACTCAACGGTAAAATGTCGACTTACGTCTATACTAGTTAATAAATAGCCCCTGCCTTGAGTACTCAGACCCTCAATACTGTCATGCTGGCTCCAGCCCCCTTCTCTGAGAATTCTCATAATCCAACAAGGGGCTCATGCAAGATCAGGAGCAGGCATCTTTTCCAATAGGGCAGTGTCCACCAGGCAGGGTTTTTTCTTGGAATCATTTATGGAAATACAATTCACACAATGTAACAGTCACCCTTCAAAACTGTACCCCACACACACACATACACACGAATAAACCATATCCATTAGCAGTCATTCACCACCCTTCTGTCCCTTCAAATCCTGGAAATAACCATTAATCTACCTTCTGGTATTATGGATTTGCTTATTCTGGACACATCATATAAATTGAATCATTAAATATGTGGTTATTTAGAGTCTAGCTTCTTTCACTTAGCTTGTTTTCAAGGTTTATGCAGGGTTGTCGCAAGTATCAATACTCTATACCTTTTTGTGGTTCAGTAATATTCCACAGATATATCATATTAGTCCATTTTTAATATGGTGAATATTTACACTTTCTGCTTTTTAGCTATTATGAATAATCTTGCTATGAATATCCACATACGAGTTTTTGCATAAACATATTGTCAATTCTCTATTATGTACCTAGAAGTGGAATTGGTAGGTCACACGGTAATTCAATGTTTAACTTTTTGAATATATGCCGAACTATTTTCCAAAGCAGCTGCACCATTTTATATTACCACCATTACAGTATAAAGGTTCTACTTTCTTCACATTCTTTTTATCGTTCAACTTTTTTTTTTTTTTTTTTTTTTTTTTTTGGAGATAGAGTTTCACTCTTGTTGCGCAGGCTGGAGTGCAATGGTGTGATCTCGGCTCACCACAACCACTGCCTCCTGGGTTCAAGCAATTCTCCAGCCTTAGCCTCTCGAGCAGCTGGGATTATAGGCATGAGCCACCATGCCTGGCTAATTTTGTATTTTTAGTAGAGATGGGGTTTCTCTGTGTTGGTCAGGCTGGTCTTGAACTCCCAACCTTAGGTGATCTGCCTGCCTCAGCCTCCCAAGGTGCTAGGATTACAGGTGAGCCACCATGCCTGGCCAACATTTTTTTTTATTATTATAACTATCCTAGTGGGTATAAAATGATACCCCAGTATGGATTTGCATTTCCCTGATGACTAATTGTAATGAGCAACTTTTCCTGTGCTTATTGGCTATTTGTATATCTTCTTTGAGAAATGTCTATTCAAACCATTTGCTCATTTTTTTATTGGGTTGTCTTTTTCTTGAGTTGTAAGTGTTCTTTATATACTCTGGATACTATTCTCTTATCAGATATATGACTTACAAATATTTTCTCCCATTCAGTGGGTTGCCTCTTCACTTTCTTGATGGTGTCTACTGAAGCAAGAATGTTTTCCATTTTGATGAAGTCTGATGTAGGTATTTTTTATTTTGTTGCTTGTGATATCTAAGAAATCATTGTCTAATTCAAGTCTACAGAAACTTGTACCTAAGTGTTCTTCTAAGAGTTTTATTGTTTCAATGCTTACATCTAGGTCTTAGATCCATTTTGAGTTAATTTTTGTACATAGTATGTAGTAGAGGGGTCTACCTCCTTTCTTTGATATGTGAATAGCTCGTGGTCCCAGCACCATTTGTTTAAAAGACTATTATATACTTTTTGAATTGTTTTGGCAACCTTGTTGAAAATCAGTTGACCACAAAAGTACAAGACTATTTCTAGACTCTGAATCCTACTCCATGGACCTATGTCTATCCTCATGGTAGTAACATATTGTCTCTATTCCTGTAGCTTTGTAGTAAGTTTTGGGATTGAGGAGTTAGAATTTCCAAATTTGTTCTTCTTTTTCAGGTTTGTTAGACTATTATGAGTCTTTTACATTTTCATATAAGTTTTAGGATCACCGTGTCAATTTCTGCAAAAAACAAGGCCTGAATTTGGACAGAGACTGTGGTTAAATCTGCAGATCAATTTGAGGAGTACTGATACATTAATAATATTAATTCTTCCAATCAATATGCATACATACCTGCCAGTTGTTGAATAAAAATAATATTTGATTTAAAAATAAAGTAAAAATGAGTATAGATATCTACGCATTAATATAATAATGTTCATGGGAGATTGTGAACTCTTCATCATTGGAATTATTCCCGGAGAAGGTTGATAATGTTGGCCAGGTGTATTGTAAAGGGATTTTTCTTTCTCTGAAGGATACTGGTTTTTTTTAAAAACTGAAAATCCAAGAGTTGGACTATTTTGAGTGTTCTCTGCTCTTCAAGCTATAAAGCACTGAGACTCACAGGAGAACTGTACTATCATAAAATCTCAAAGGAAAGACATAAGTTCAGCCAAGGATGGATAACAGAAAGTCTTGTTCAACACATTTCCACCAGCAAAGTGACCCTGCCCCTCAAGGAAATGGTGAATCCGTGATAGTGTTTATGTGCCCCAGCCTTCATCCCTGATGACTAAGATTGCCAGGAATTACAAAGATGGTAAGGAAGCCCTTCCTCTATTAATATTTCTATCTAACACCAAACTAGAAGCCGACATTCAGAGAATCTGAGATCTCTGCTTTAATCCTTAGGATAGATTTTTGATTCTGGAATGACGAAACAAAGCAACAAACAAAGGTACACACTTTCATTGTAAATCTCACCTCAAAATAAAAAGAAACAGTTTTTTAAAAATAAGACTCAACAGAAAACCTGAGAAGCTACGAAAAAAAAATTTTCTAGAGGCCCAGAAAAAAACAAGATTATTATGATTCTTATGAATCAAAATATCCATCCTTTAAACCAACAGAAAATGAAAGCAAGCATGACTAACAAGGTGAATCTCAGCCTATCACAACTAGGGCATATTAAAAGGCAAAAACAAAAAGCAGACTCCCCCAAGCCAGAGAAAGAGGAAGGACCTGGGGGAGCTTGGCCAGCAAGCTCAAATCAGACATTCAATGAGTCCCAAACACTCAAGCAGCACTTTTGAAAAATCCTCCAAGGTCAGAGAGAAGACTTTAAATCTATCAAAGGCAGCGCGCCAGCACATGAATCTTTGGTTCCACCCAATAAACACAGAGCAAAGGGGGTACTTAGGGTTGAGAAGAAGCAAGGGAGATTTAAAAAAAAAATTATTACGTTATTTGACTAATTCTTTTTTTTTAATTTATAATTTTTGTGGGTACATAGATTATATATATATATTTTTGATATATTTTTTTCTTTTTTTAAAAGATATGGAACGCTTCACGAATTTGTATTTTTTCCATGGGGTACATGAGATACTTTGATACGGGCATGTATGTGTAATAATTCCCTCTTAATAAATAAGGTATCCATTCGCTCAAGCAATTATCTTTTTTTTTTTTTTTTTTTTTTGAGACAGAGTCTTACTCTGGTGCTCAGGTTGAAGTGCAGTGGTGCAGTCTCAGCTCACTGTAACCTCCACCTCTCAGGTTCACCAGATTCTCCTGCCTTAGCCTCCCAAATAGCTGGGACTACAGGTGCACGCCACCACACTCAGCTAATTTTTGTATTTTTAGTAGAGACAGGTTTTTGCCATGTTAGCCAGGCTGCTCTTGAACTCCTGGCCTCAGGTGATCCGCCCACCTGGGCCTCTCAAACTTCTGGGATCACAGGCATGAGCCACTGCGCCTGGTCCATTTATCCTTTTTGTTAGAAACAATCCAATTATATTCTTTTTTTTATTATTATACTTTAAATTCTGGGGTACATGTGCAGAACATGCAGGTTTGTTACATAGTTATACACACGCCATGGTGGTTGGCTGGATCTATCACCCTGTCATCTACATTAGGTATTTCTCCTAATGCTATCCTTCCTCTATCCCCCCACCCACCGACAGGCCCCAGTTTGTGATGTTCCCCTCCCTGCATCATGTGTTCTCACCGTTCAACTCCCATTTATGAGTAATAACACGTGGTGTTTAGTTTTCTGTCCTTGTGTTACTTTGCTGAGAATGATGGTTTCCAGCTTTATCCATGTCCCTGCAAAGGACACGAACTAATCCTTTTTTATGGCTGGATAGTATTCCATGGCATATATGTGCCACATTTTCTTTATCCAGTCCATCATTGATGGGCATTTGGGTTGGTTCCAAGTCTTTGCTAGTGGGTAGAGTGCTGCAATAAACATACATGTGCATGTGTCTTTATAATAGATGATTTCCATTCCTTTGGGTATATAACCAGTAATGGGACTGTTGGGTCAAATGGTATTTCTAGTTCTAGATCACTGAGGAATCGCCACACTGTCTTCCACAGTGGTTGAACTAATTTACACTCCCACCAACAGTGTAAAAGCGTTCCTATTCCTCCACCTCCCCTCCAGCAGACTAATGCCATCAAATACTAGCCACTCACTTGTCTTTTGAAGCACACAGGTGTGGCACATACACAGAATGGTCTGAATCTAACTAACAGCTAGATAGGAGATAAACTAGGAGGTGTAGAAGCAGCCAACTCTGAGCTTTCAACAATACTATGAACCTGTAGACCTGTTGACCAAAATGTTAAAGTCCTTTCCAGCAGAGCCAAGGTCTCACAAGTAAACTGTATGCCAATGTGCATCAGAGCTCCCTAGAAAAAAACTCTTAACTGGCATGATCTGAGAGCTAACTTTGCACCAGGCACTGTTTTGAGTCCTTGGCAGGTTTTATTTCCTTTAAACCTTATAATCCCATGAAGTGGGTAACATATTGGTCTAATTTTACTGGTGAAATAACTGTGGCACAGAGAGCGGCTAAGCAACTTGCCAGTGTTACATGGTTACAGGGATGCAGAGCTGAGATTTGAGCACAGGAGGGATGCCTCCAACAATCACACAGCTAACTACTATAATGCACTGCTTTGCTGACAAGCAAGAGGACTGTAGAACAAAGTTTCAACCAGGGAATCACTCATTGCTAAGCCAATACAACATATGGAGGAACAAACACTTTCTCCATAAGGAAAAGTCAAACCTCATGAAAATCTTCAAGAGAGTAAATAGGCACAAGGGTGTAAGGAACCAACTGTTATGATATATTTGGATTTTTTTTGGTACTAAGATTCCACTCAATGGCTATTTATAAGATGGAAGTCTCCATGGTAATTGAAATGTATCCTCATGGATGGAGAACTGGTCAAAGAGTCTCTTGAAAACCCTTTCCCAATCATGAGCAGAATCTTCTGCTTCAGGACCACATACCCATAAGAAAGAAGAGACAGGACAATGAGTCCCTCTCTCAGTCTAACTGGCTTGCTTGGGATGCCTTTGTTTGCTGTGCCTCTAATTTGATTCTAGGCTTTCCCTTCTCTCTCTTGTCTTTCAGCATCTGTGCCATCCTCCATCTGCTCTAAAGCCTTACACTTTGTCGAGCGTCGCTCCTGATCTCTCCATCCTCAACACCCTCCTGGCATCCCTGATCTCCAAGAGAGACTATGCCTCTGAGTCCCTCTGATTTTCAGATGATCCTAAGCTCTTCCAGATGATGTAAAACTACAACAAAAGTTATGAAATATAGGAAGAGCCCAAGTGACATTTGCATATGCTTCAAACAAGAGAAGAGAGATGACCGGAAAAACGAGCAGATAAACGCTCACGTGGGCAAGAAAAGGGGAATGCTTTTCATCAATGGAAAACCCAAATCTTGCAATCTAGAAAAGAGACTTAGGAGAGATCACAAAGTATTCCTTGAGGATGTGGTCTCAATATGTGCTACTAGGGCCAAAAATCCCAACATGCTGGCAAGCATTATCAAAACAGCTGTTGGAAAAAGAACACACTGCCCTACCTTTGTGCAAATCCAAGGCATATTTACACTGAGAAGAATGTGTACCCTACTGCCTTCCACAGGGCAAGAAACAAATAAGACAGTGAGGGAAGTCTGAGGGAAGAGAAGAAACATTTGTAAGGATTTAGCAGGTGTGGGACAGCGTGAGAGGCCAAACTTAGCAGCTCTGTGAGACTCAGCCTTGAAATACAGGAGTAAAAGTGAACAGGATCAAAACTGAAGGACTAGGGGAAGGATTGGCACAAGTGAATGATGGTCTCACTATCACTCAAATCCTCTTCATCTGTGGCAGCAGAATGAATGGCTGGAATTCATCACAGTGCTGGGGTATTCCATGTGTGAAATCATTTCATCCTCCCAATGCCTAGCAAAGTGGTATTTATTATTCTCATCTTACAGATGAGAAAAATGAGGCCTAGAGAGCTTATAAGTAATTTCTGCAAAGGTATGATAGTAGAGCTGGGATTTAACCCTATATTAGTGTTACTCCAAAGGTTTTCACCTGGATTTGTTTTCCCTCTATTGATTTGGGTCTCTTTGCTCACTGGGATCTATCCCCATTAGGCACTCACACTGTTCTTCCCTGACTGATGCTTTCCGGACACACCCTGGTGCTACCAGAAAAGCCTAAGTACAGGCTGCCATGCTTCCCTGAGCAGGAACCAGATACTTCATGAGCGCGACCCCCAGTTCATTCAGGGCTTCTGATGGTCCCAGGGAAGCCCATGGAGTAATAACCTCACCACGTAGGATGCCTGTGCTAAGACCAGAGTCTTGTGGGGAGAGGTTTTCCCAGTCAATTGTTCTGAACAGTTGTCAGCGATGCTGTCAATGGGTCTGGCAAAGGACCTGCCCTTAAAGCCTAACGTCTGTCCACCCTGAATCACACTGGTCTGCATGGATTCCTTTACAAAGACACCTGATCTTACCCTCTGCATGGTTCTCCCACTGCACTTGATAACCGCCTTAACTTGTCTCACCTTTAGACTCCATGCATAGAGCAGATCACTTCAAATTTCTCCAAAGGGATTTCTTGAGTATTCTTCGAATCCTGGAATACCTGACATCTGTATATCCCACTATCTAAGAGCCAGAGCCCAGGAAAAGGTGCTAGGAGGCAGTCTCTCTCTCTTACCAACATGAGCCTGGGACCCTCCCGTCTCCCCCAGCAACTACACAGTCTACACTTCAATCTCCATTAACATTCCATTCCCCCTTCAATGAAGTTTTTACCCTTGAACATTATTAGCAACCCACCAGAGATAGAGCAATACATTTGAGGAAATCTATCTTCACGTTGATATGGTAAATCCAAGGATAACCAGAGCATAACAGGTTTCTTCAGGAGGGATCTCTCATCCCCCCCATATGCCGACGTGCACCAGGGCTCGCTAGGAGACAGACTGTATTTACAGCCCTTCCCAAACTTATTTACAATAGAACCCTTTTGCAAGGGCTTCTCACAGGACCGTATCAGAACACTTATAATCTGCAGCATCTGTAGCTGTCAAAATAGCCTCTGACTTTAAGGAGAAAGTAAAAATGTTCATTACCAAATCCAGCAAGCACCAGGGTGGATGATTAAACAAGATTATTTCAGTCACTCCCCCCCAAAAATTTTTCCCACAACCTCTCATAATTATTCTAGGCTTTTCTCTCCCTCTCTTCCACCCCCACCATAAGAGTGTTCCTCGGGAAAGGGATTTAAATTACACAGGGATGAAACTTCTGCAGCTATTAATATCTTACATGTCTCAGGTGTCTTTCCAGGCGAAGTGCTTTTCAGATTAGCAGTGGAGGCAGCTTTTCTCCTGAAGCACCTGGTGCAATGCTAGGCACTACCAGGAGCCTGGAGAAGAGGATTCATAGAGATTGTCATGCACAACCACAGGTCACATGAAGAGGGATTGCTGGTGACTGGTGGCAGTCTCAGCAGAGAGGAAGCTCTATCTGCGGGCAGCAGCTCTCCACAGGCACATGACCCATGTTGGCTTCAGATGGAAATAAGAGATGAACCGAAAAGCCCTGCCCCCACAGGATGGCATGATTCTGGGATGTAAAGAAGCCGTGAGCATCTCCTCGATGTGAAAAAATGGGCCAGTACACCTGTAGCTTTAACACTGAGGTTTGTGGGAAAACGTACAGGAGCACAACACATGCACACACGGAGAGCGCCACGCAGAGGCACACAGCCGGGCTTCTCCATGCACGCATGACACACAGACTCACACACGCACAGCCCATGCCAGCTAGTTAACAAACTGTGGATTCCAGACCACAGCACCGTCGGAGAGACACTAAGATAACCCCGCAGTAATGTTCACATTGCCTTCCTCGTGCATGAAACAGCGACTGAGGCCCATCTCAGTAGAGTTTGTTCAGCTGGGAGAGGAACAGGGAGCCCTAGGCCCACCTGTGTCAACTGATACCACATGAGGACAACTGGAGGCCATGGCAAGGTTTACTATGAAAACGGAAGAACCCAGGGTGAGAGGAGACATGACCCCAGGCCTCCAATATGTGGAGAAGCCTGAGCCAAGGGCCTGATGTGCTGGAATAGGTATGATACAATGATAGCTTGAGTTCCATTCATAATAAGTCTCCTACATGGACATTCTGTAATCCTTATTTACAGACAAGGAAGCAAGGCTAAAAAAGCTGAAGGACTAGTCCAAGACACACAACTAGTACTTGGCAGAGTGGAACCAAAACCCAGCATCAAATCCTGCTCACAGTACCATGCTGTTTGCTAAGTGGTTTCAGGCAGAACAATCAGGACAAGGGAATGGGTCCCCCAGGAAGACGATTCTTGGGCCAAGATAGGACACCCTTTCTCACAATTAGAACTGCCTGAAAGGAGACTGGATACTCTGAAAAGAGTGACATTTGGTCTCTAGAATAAACAATCTGAAATTGGGTGCCGCCTATAAGGGATGGAGAGGAGACTCATGCCCAGAGGATCTGTTTTATCTTCTTCAATCCTAAGATTTTCTAGTTTGGACTTGTTGAGAAACAAGAGAAGGCTTGCGCTTGGGAAGCCTGTTTTATCTCCTCTTAAGCCTGTTTCCAGACATGTAAAATTCTACCAGCAGAGATGCACTCATTGAAATCAAGGCGATCATTGGGCAGAGGAATCTGAAGACCTGAGTTCTAATTCTTCCTGTCTTCCACACACAAACCAGCTGTGTTTCTTGGACAATCCACTTGATCTATGCCTCAGTAACCTCATCTATAAAACGGGTAGATGAATAGGGCCCCAAAAGTGCCTTATACCCCACGATGCTGCATTTCTAGGAGAACTTCATTACCAAGAAAATGCTTCTTCATGAGTGTAGCTTCCTACAATCATGGGCACAGAAGATTTGCCAAGGAATTATCTACTGGGATGACTTGGCCACATCTCTCTAGAGATACAGAGATCTAAGGGAACCAAAATATTCTCATACACTAGAGAGAGGATCCTATTCAGAAGGGAAGTGTCCCCTGAAGCAAAGAAACTAAAATTAATTTGGGTTGGATCTATTCAGGAGAAGAAAAAGAGCAGAATCCTCAAACTAACAGAGAGGAAATACACTCCCAGAACCTTAGAGCATAACAGAGGTGGCTCTTGGAGAAGATCCATGTGTTTGATGTTAGTAGGAAAATTTCAGGTGAAAAAGGAAACTGGGCACCTAGTTCTATTTCTACCAGTGCCACCAGGCCACTCAGGGCTTCAGTTTCCTCATCTGTAAAGCAACAAGACTGCATGCAAGTGCCAAACCCACTTGTACATATGAGCCCCATGAGAAGCTGGCAGGCCCCACACGCAGCCCAGGAACCAGGATCTCTGAGGTTCTTGGACACAGTGGTTTCCAAAATCTCCCAGTTGACTCCCATGCAGATTTCTGAGGACACATATTTGGTATCCACAGAACTAGATGACCTTTAAGTGCTTTGCATTTTAAATTCTATTAAGTTCCCAGTTCTGAGTCCCAGTCTCTTGACACTCAAGGCTCTTCATGGCAGTACAGTTCTGAGGAGGAATAACCTGGGCTCGGCCCCCAGTGATTCTTCATATTAAACAGATTCGTTGGATCCACACTCCATTATTCATAAAGTCATATCAATTACTGAAATACTATCTTGACCACTACCAGGAAATGGAATATATAAGATCCACCTCCGTGAATATCACCTCCCTTCGCCCTCCCCTGCTGGAAGGTTCCCTTTCCATTAGCAGTAGCTCAAATGTCCCAGACTTCACAGACCAGCCCCCCTCGGGCCTAGACAAGAAAAAAAAATCAAGACTGAAGAAGAGGGATTTCTATCCTCAGCTAAAGGAGAACAGACTCCTGGTTTTGTTTTCTGTCCGCCTCCAGGGGACCTCTAGTTGAGAAGGAAGAGATCCCCAGTTGAGTGGGAAGAGACTCGTCATTGTCTGCATGTTTTTGAGGTGTATAGCTAACGAGGCAATGGAGAAACCCCTACCTCGGTGGCATGTCAGGGACTTTAATTTCATATTGGTTAAAAACAGGAAGATAGTTTTGATGATGATGATATCAGCTAACATTCAATGTATGAAGCTATTACTACAGGCAGAATACTTCGCATGTATTTCCTTTATTCCTTATTTTTAAAACAGAGAGAGAATCACAAACTAAAACGGCCACAAAAGCCAGGTGAGCAATGTAACGAGCAGAAAGAGTCAGGTGTAAGACAATAAGGAGCGAAGGAGACTCTGGCAAAAAGGAGAACAGGAGCTGTGGAAAGACGGACGTTGCCTCTCCGTTCTAGCTAATGGTTGTCATGCAGAAATGCAAGCCGATTTTGCCAGATCCTTCTATCTTCCAAAAGAAACTGGAAATGCAGACGTTTTTGTGTGAACTTTGTCAAGTTTTACTTGTCAGCAACCAATTCAAAAAGAATGATATGCTCTGCATAGGCCACAGGACACCCCACTATGGGCTGCACATGACCCTCCAGCTGTCGTTTTGCAGCCTCTCTACCTTCCAGGAGCCCTACAAGATGCTACTTTGCAGATAAGAAGTTAAACGACCTGTGACAGGATGTGTAGCTTATAAGCACTGGAGCTGGAGTTGAAACTCAAGTCTAGACTTTTCTACTAGGACAGGAGACCCCCACCCCTCTCTCCACTGCAGTGTTACATGAGACACCTCTGCTCCTGTTCTCAGAGTCTTCTTAGATCCAGTGAGAAAAAAGCACACCATAGACTGCTTTTCCTCCTAAACAACAGAGTGGATTTCTTTATCCAAGCCAAAAGACATAATGGACAAAGTAAAGTAGAATAAATCTTCTTCCAAATGATTGGATGTCGAGCTTGCCCCGAAATCTCTTTCAAATCTACAAGGCAAAGCCTCAGTGGCCGTGTTGGCCATTTCTTCTGCTCTCTGGCCTGTTTTGCCATGACCAGCCCCATCTTGATTCCAGCAATCTAGGGATCTCCCTCACCTTTCTGGTCCAGGCTTCCGGGCCTCAGCTCCTAACCTAACCTGGGGGTCCAGTCTCCGTCTATTCCTCCTGCCTCCAACACCACCTCTCTTGTGCAAAGTGCTTCCACCTTTGTTCATTCTAACAGCCCTGCCATCTGCCTTTCCTTTCTTTCCCTAAAACACGGCCCCAGCCCAGGGTCCTGGCTTGGATCTTCTCTTCTCTACAATTTCTCATTCTAGGTGAATTCATTCTCAAGGCTCCAACTACCACCTCTATACTGATTTAAGATCTGAGTATCCTGGGGAAAGGATAAAAAAATTATGTAAAATAAATTGGTAGTTCTTTCTCCAAGCTTTTTAGTAATTATTCCTGAAGAAAAGGAAAAGGATGGGAAGAATGAAACTATGCTTTTTTTTGGCAAATGATGAATAATATGGTGAAGATATTTATATTTTACTAACAGATTTTATTCCTAAAAGCAATGTAATAAACCTATTGAACAAGGGGAATTTTATTTTTAAATATATGCATTACATTTTTGTTCACTTAAGGGCCAATAACAGAACTTGCTAAATATATTTTTACCTCTAGCACTGCTGGAATTTACACACACCCACCCACACACACGTACACACACACAAAAAAATCAAAGTATTATCCACACTAGAAATAACCTGGGAAACAGCAGGGCTAATTGTAGCATTCACAGACACATCTCAGTGTGCCTAACTCACTCACCTGCTGCCACACCATGCATTCACAGCAGTTATCTGGATCCGGCTTGCATTCTAATTCATTCCCAACATGAATGATTTCCCAAAATGCAGATTTTTAGCTCAGGGTTTCACCATCACACCACACTACCCATGAAGGAATTTAAAAAAAAAAAATCCATCCTTTTGGACACGTTTTTCTTTTTGCTCCTTCCTGATCCATAGGTTGTTGAGGGATATTCTATTATCCAGTATTATCTTCAAATGGCTTGGAATGAACAGGCATGCCACGCAGGCCATTATGACTGGCTCCCGTCCACACACCTTCTAACCCCACTCATCCAGAGCTCCTCAGTGTCCCCAGAAAACACCTCCACACCTTTGTATCTGTTGTTCCCCTCTACCAGGTCAGCCTCTCGTCTCTTGCTGTCTATAACACCTACTCATCACCAACAGAAAGCTCAGTCTCCAGCTTGCTTTAAGAAATCACAATAGAGAGGATTTGAGAAAGTTTACCTGCGAATGAATGAGAATGTGTCTCTCCTAGTAAGACTGAGAAGACTTAGGAAATATGCACATCTCCATATTAAACGGGAAGAGGTTAGATGTCTCTAAACTCAATGCACTATGGGGCATTTGCTACAGTCCTATAGTTTCAGAACATTTGGAAATCACAATTAAGTTCTTAGTAATCATATTTTCTGGCAAAATCGCCTCCTTGACTTTGGCAATGAGATGAAGTCCTGGGGTTGGGTCATGGTGGGTTGGGTCTCTCCCCTGTAAAGAAGCCACAGCTGAAGATACACACATCCTGGCAGTGTGTGTACGAGCAGGCCACTGAACTACACCAGCACAACAGGACACCAGCTTTTACATGGGGAGACACTTTCCACCACACATTACCCTAAGGGAAAGTGGAATTGATCAATAATGTCAGGGGAAATCTACAGAGCCAGATACTGCCCCTCCCTCCTCTGCCACCAGGATGACTTAGCAGGGAGGGCAGAAGTGAATTTCTTCTATAGCGTAACTAAGGCAAACTATGGTAATAGTGCCGACAGCCAGGAGTTAGCCATTTCTTCCAAACACAGGCAGCTGCTCCAAAACCCTTACATACTTTATTTAATACACGTGAAGCCCCAATGAGGCAGATCCTCTCCATAGTCCCACCTTATGACAGACACACAGAGACATGGAGAAGAGCATAGCAGCAGGTCTAGGCTCCAGTGTTCAACCCGACAGAGCTCACCCACCCCATATCCTACAGCCTTGTGCAGCATGCGGAGACAGAACGCTTTGTTCACAGAATCCCACCTTCAGCTCTTTGGCTCCCATCCTGCTATCTCTACATCACCCACGAACCTATAAGACAATGAGATCCTCGATGAACTGTGACATTCTGATGCAGCCATTTTCACAGAGTGCTAGGAGTTGGTGGTTTTGACATAAGGGAAGCATATTAACATAACCTAAAATACAAACCTTTCCACTATCTTCCTTATTATTCACAAATAAAATGCAGAGCTGGCACCATTCCTCCATCCATGGCTCATTCCTGTGCCTTGCTTACACCCTGCTTCTCACTTAGGACACTCTGACCCCACGCTTTGGCAAACTTGCCCACTTGGAAAGGCCCAGAAATCGCACAGAAATCACACCCAGGGTGAGAACGGGGCTGAGGACCTCTTGTTTACATCATCGTCAGGAAAAAGTGTTTCTATATGTTCATATCAAAGCAACCACATCAGAATGGCCCATGTGCGGCTTTATTTGTGCTCCTAACACCCAGTACAGAACCTAGAAATTAATGGATGTTCAATAAATGTTTACTAAATGTTTTATAATATACTCGATAATTATATTGAAGCACTTCTCAACTTCTTCAGATATTTTTGATGAGGGAAAAATAGGAAACTAGACCAGTATCTTCCCCCGTGCTTCTCATACTTTGATGCACATCAGAATCACCCAGAGGGCTTGTTAAAACACAGACTGCCAAATCCCACGCCCGGAGATTCAGATTCAGTGAGTCCAGAGTGAATCCTGAGAATTTGCATTTCTAACAAGCTTCCAGTTGATGCTGATGCTGCAGGTCTGCACACCACACTTGGAGAACCCCTGCCCTTAAAGGACAAGGGTCTTCTGAAATTCCACCACCAGCAGCTCAACCTGTGCACTGGTAAGACTGTTGATAAAGTCACATCAGCATCTTCCTCAGGGGCAAAGTGTAACCAGATAATGGAACTGTGGAAAAATGAAAGGGTTCCCTCACTAACCCCAACCTCTGGGCCATCGGCCAGAGTTGGTGGAAGAAACGCCTGAGGATGAGAAGCCACACACTTGGCGAGGCTATATCAACCAATTCTCCACAGAAACAATGAAATGGAACATGAGTCCCAGTGTGCTGTTTGTCAATTGTAAATCATGTGAAGTCATTTAGAAGTTGAGGAGTAAAAATGAATTCCCTTTATGATCTGACTGCATTAAGTAACATGAAAGTGGCCTGGGAATCAAATAGATGCCTAGCTGTAAGTTTCCTTCCTTTTTAATGCCATTAGGCACTCAGACGCCCTTCTAAGAGATGCTTCAAGTGCAGGCGACATTTCAGATCATGTATAAAAAATCCCGTAGCAGGGCCTGACTTGGCCAGGTGTGGTGGCTCATGCCTATAAATCCAGCACTTTGGGAGGCTGAGGCAGGTGGAGTGCTTGAGCCCAGGAGTTTGAGAAGAATCTGGGTAACATGCTGAGACCGTGTCTCTACAAAAAAATGCAAAAACTAGCAGGTGTGGTTGTGCTCCTGCAGTCTCAGCTACTCAGGAGGCTGAGGTGAGAGGATACTTTGATCCCAGGAGGTTGAGGCTGCAGTGAGCCAAGATCACACCACTGCACTCCATCCAGCTTGGGTGACACAGTGAGACCTTGTCTCAGTTTTTTTGTGTTTTTTTTTTAAAGACTTACGATAGTAACACTGTTTCTCACCAGGAAGCCAGTGTAGCTAAGTAGCAGTGCCCCTTGAAAGTTTACTAAAGTAACAAAAAATCACTCCAAAGAAAAACAGTGACATCTGAGGTTCTTAAAATCTGTAGAAGTGTTGCAACAAACTACTTGATAAGGATGCCTTCTGGGTTCAACTGCAGAATTCCCCAAAGACACCAAAACCAATTTCTGTAGCAATTACTGCATCTGAGTCAGACAGTTCCCTTTTGTCAGACATTCCTTATTAAATGGCCCAGACCAAAAAAAAAATGAACTTTGGGGGAAATGAAAAGATTGCATTTCCACTTTCAGGTTCAGGAGTGAGAAACATGAGGCAATAGTCAATGGTCCTAGACCTGTTCCTTCTTCCAAATACTTAGTGGCTTCATGTCATTAAACTATGTGTCTGGCTCTCAGTTTCCTCATCTACCAAATGAAAAGATAAGTCTCACTGGATCTCTGAGATATTTTTCAGATTAAAAAACTTCTATGTTCTACATGGAAGTTAAGTGAAAAAGAATTAAAGAGCAGGAAAGAAAAACTTAGCTTTTCAGCCAAGTCCTATTGCTGGAATAATTTTGGGTCCAAGATTTGAAGGCAAAAATATAAGCGAGCATCATATTGCAACTGCGACTAACTAGTTATAAAACCAAGACCAGCTAGGACTTGATCTTGGGCTGCCACTTTTCCACCTGCCAGAAAAACAGGCTCTCTTAGGTGCTCAGGGAATAAATGCTCCTTGGATGCTTTTCCCTGCATACCTCTCCGGCAACACCGGAGCAGCTTCTTTGCAGGAACACAGTTTCTGATTCCTCTTCTCACCAGCTCTGAGATTTTCGCTCTCATTTTTCCAAAAGCAAAAGTCATTGGTCGATCTATGTTTAGAAATATGCACAACAAATCAAGAAATAAATTCGTATGTGAAAGGATAGAAATGTTAGTCTCAAAATCCAGGCAAACTTCCATTTTTTATAAGCCTATGAAGACAATATAAATAAATCAGAGGGAGTGGAACCTGCTGGCAGCAACCGCTACATCTCTCTCTATTTTCTAAATAACGTTCTCTGTGCTGAAAGGTATATTCAGTGAGTGTTTCATTTCTCTTCTTTCTAGAACAGGGATCTCTCTATGTCTGCCTGGAACTGTCCCTTAAATTCAGAGAGAATAACTTGCTACTTTGTTTTACCTTTTTTATTAGAATGTTGATAGTTTCTTTACTTCTCCAGTCATTATCTACTTCTGAGAAACAGTGACAAGTGTGATAAACAAAGGCTTGGACTACGTAAGTGCAAATTCTATGAATAAATTCATAATTACTGTCTCAATACACTATGCTATTTAATACATCAACAAGACCTGCTCCCCTCCACCCCGGGAAGGAGGGGAGTCCTTCTCTGGTCACTTACCTCCAGCCCTGCCTCTACCAAACCCTGCCCCATCTCTGCCCCTACTACTGCTACGGTGACCTGGAAGGTCCTTCCTGCCTATCTCTGCCAGTCTAAGTTTCCCCCCCTGCAGCTTCCCAGCTCAAACACTCTCCCCCTCTGCTGAGCCTCTACCCAAGCCTCTGCTCCCCAAATTTAACCAAGCCACTGGTCTAAGCACACCTGGCCCTTTAGTGGCAGGGTCTCGGTGTCAGGCATCTCATTATGCTCATATCTCCAGAACTGTTTCCCGGCCTGTCTCCCCAGCTGGAGTGTGGACTCCCCTCATGCAGGGATGATGCCACTCTGTTCATCTCTCAGCCTCACTGCACTGACTCTGCAGCATAGTAGTTGCTCCAAGACTAGGAGCTCTGTGCAAAAATCATCCTTTGTACTCAGTTTTTCTCCTGTACTATGCTTACTCT
The DNA here is from genome assembly GCA_036589455.1 of Ateles fusciceps. Lineage (NCBI taxonomy): Eukaryota > Metazoa > Chordata > Mammalia > Primates > Atelidae > Ateles > Ateles fusciceps. The sequence continues at coordinate 244,995 of JAZHEH010002724.1, read as the reverse complement.
GGAGGTGGCATTGTAATGGAGAACAAAGGAATGCATCCTGATTGACTCATCGCCAGCTCTACAGTGGCTCCAATGTGAATACAGCCTGGCCACGCATCATGTAGCCATCAAAAATAGCGGTGTTGTGAAATAAAGGTCTATGACATGCTGCTAGATGACGAAATCAGATTATGAAACCGTATGCAGAGTATGATCTCATTTGTGTGTACTATACATGTCCATGTTGACGTGCACATGTCTGTGTATGCTATTAGCCTGTGCATATATTCCGACACGCATGCACACACACGTGTGCACACACACACACACACACACACACACACAAGGCTGAAAGGCAAAATCGTCATGCATTCATCCCTGGGGGTGGCATTAGGGGTAATTCTTATTTTCTTCTTTTCACTTTTCTGGATTTTCCTCAAAATATTTACAATGATTATATATTACTTTGAACCCAGAAACAAATGTTAGGTGTTCCTGTTTGTTTTCTAAAGAGGCATAGAGAGGCTACCCAGTGCTGTTACCACCATCAAAGGATGAACTACTGAACACATAATCCCAGCAATGCATGGAACCCAATGAGGAACCCCTAAGGATATGTAAGGAGAAGCCATGGACAGTTTTGCTTAAACACCAGGAATTTAAATTTACATCATGAACTGTTCCTAAATGGTCCATCACCTTTTCTTATGAACTTTCTCCTGGACTGCAAGAGTTGCAGCTATTTGGGTCACTTTGCCGAGAACAAGAGGAAGGAATGGGCTAAGCTGTCTCAGAACTAGGCAGACCTCTACGGCCGGCTCTTCTCCCCACTGCGCGGGCCCCTCCCAGGGGCCTCTCATTCAATGCCTCTCACCATTTACATTCCAACAGTGTAAGATGATGGATACTTTTAATACAAGAGACCTGTCATTTATTTATTAGCTGGGGACAGGCTCTGCAGCCAGGAAGGATGCATTATAAATCAACTCCTTTCTCAGCCATTAAAAATTAATACAGTTCATAATGTAGAACGTCAGTAATTTCTTTATTAGAGGAGAGTGTCATTTTTTTTCTCTTTTCTTCCAGGTTTTGGTTTTTACTTCCTCCCTTCTTTGGGAATATCTTTTTCTTTTTCCTAAAGACTGCTGAGTATAAATTACCCCAGGAAAGGGGAATATACCCTTTCAGATAGAGGGTTAAAAAAAATCAAAAAACCCTGACCAAATTCCCCATTGAAATATGGTCTCACTGCCTCTTTCAAATTGGTCTCATAAAGGCTAACTTACAACATCCCTTGTTTGTTTCTGATCTACCTTGAACCAAAAATGAGAGGCATTTTAGGTTTCTGATAGACCAGAGAGAAAGAAATATAAGGTGGGTGATTTAGGGTGTGCTGGAGGTCTCTAAATATTGCCTTCTAATGATTTCTCCCTCACAGAGGGGCCTTCATTAACTTTTCCACTCTCTCAAAGTTAACGTGGCATTCACCAAAGGAAGCATGGACGTTGAAAGCTCAGCCAAAGACCAGGAGCCCTTCACATAGCTTTAGGCCTAAGATCCAAGGATGCTGAAGGAATAGATGGCACCAGAATATGCGAAAAAGCTGATTAGCTAAGGCTCCATGAAGGCTTCCCCTTTGGTTCTTCCCCAGAGTGGCAGCTCCAGGAAAAGTGAAAGCTTGGAATTAGAAATAGGACAACTTCTGTTCTCTTAACTTCGAGGAAACAAAAGGGAGAATACAGAACCTGTGATGTGTCCATTCCATCTTAGCAATATTGAAGGGTTTGCAGTGGTTGGTTCAACCAAGTTGACCTTCTCAAGACCAGGGCCAAGGAATACGTATGAGTGGAGGGGGGGGCACCATTCTACCCCTACCTACCCTGCTCAGCATACTTTCCTGACTTTGGGGAATGGGGGCAGGGGGTCTCCCAGAAATGAACATCACGCCCCAGGCACAGGCTCCCTGTGTTGATGTCTCTGTCAAACCAGCCATGATTGAGTTAAAGCTCCTAAGTAACAAATCCCCACAAATCCCCAAGCACATATTTCAAATCTATTTTCAGAATTACACTGAGCATAATTCAACCAATCAATGAGCCATTAGGAGTTTCGTCCCAACACTTCTTCATTACCAGTGGCATTAGGGCTGCTCGACTCAGCAGAATTCAATGCAAAGAGTTGCTGTCTCACCAGCAATTCTAGGTCTGAGATAGAAGCTTATACATTGCCTGCTGAGAGGCCCAGCCACAATGTGGGTGACAAATTAAGCCACAGAACCACCAGTGACAGGATAAAAGGAGACTCGGCCAAAAAAGAGGTCAACTTGGCTCCAAGGACTTCTGCTCTTCTCCTTCACGGGTGGCTCTTGTATCACCTCCAATGCCCATCTCTAGCTGGACCCTGCTTCTGGGAGGCCTGCCTCGTGGAGCTCTGAAGCTCCAAAGAAGCCCCTGGGGTGGACATGGGGAGGAGGATGACTACACAAGACCCAAAGAAGTGCTAGAGAGGAACTGCCTTCTGCTGCCTCACTGGTGAGCACCACGGGTCACCCAAACTAGCATCTGTCTGAAAGTTTCCAAGATTCCCCTCAATCTCCCAAAAGCTGGGGGTGCAAGTGAATTTGAAGTCAGTTGACAGTGAGGGGGGCATCCCAGGTTAGTAGAAGTGGCATGTTCCTAGACCCCAGAGTTTGAATCCTGGCCCTACCTTTGACCAGTAAATGACCTTGGGCACGTCCCTTAACTTCCCTGTGTCCCTAGGAAATGCCTAATCTGTAAAGTGGAGAACACTACCCTTACACTAAAGCCTGATTTAATGTAGAGAGGAAGACTTCATGAAAAGAAGAGAGAGTGGTGGGCTCTGTCATATCACGGTTTTGTCATTTTCTAGCTGCAAGACTCTAGCAAATATTTTAACCACTCCCTATGCCTCAGCTTCCTCCTCTACAAAACGGGGGAAAGTAACAGAAGTTACCTCATACGATTTTTTTGTGAGGATTAAACAATTTATTATTATGTTTAAACTGGTTTTGGTGCCTAAGATATTATAAGCACTACGCCGCGTATGATTTTATTATTATTTGAATATATTTCAAGTTCAGAGCCTGGCCCTTGGAAAGTATTCAGTAAATGTTAATTTCTTTCTTTATTTTTTTACTACTCTCCCTTTTCCCCTCTCTTCACCAGCGACCTGCTCTCACCTACTCTCCAAAAGCTATGCTCCCAAAGGATCACACAGCAGCTTTGAGGAATTCACACAGCTTGCTCAACCAAGATACTTGGATCCAGCTAAAACCACATGCAGAAATGTTTCATCACCCAGCCGTACAAGTCTAGCCTTGAAAATTAGCAGGACAGTTCACCAGATCAGAACAGTGGTGATGACAACAACAAATTACTAGGTTGCTCTCCCTAAGAGAGAGATTCAAGGAGTAAAATGTATATGGGATCAATGTTCTCATCTTCGTTCTACCCCCCTGCACCCCAAGAGGCACCTGCTTACTACCAGAAGAGCAGGATGGCAGCAGGTGAGCATTTGCTTTACTCCTTCAGGAGACGTGGGTGGCAGGCACTGTCACTTCTAACAGCCACTTCCCATTTCTTGCTAACAGAGCCCTGTGATTCTGTGGAGACATATGCCCTCCAGGCAACCATATGCCTCAGGGAAAATGAGTTCCATTCCCAGCCCCAGGGGAGAATCTGGACGAGCCTCAAGTGCTTGAGGGTAATTCCATTTCCCTTAAGAGTGCCTGGCTTGGGAATAAACAGATGACATCATTCTGGCCAATGAAACTGGAAAGAAAGACTACTTAGGGGCTTTGGGAAACGGTTTTCTCAGTTTCAACCCACCCACAGCAACAGACAACCCTGTGTAGCCCCTAGTCCATGTGTTTGGTTGTGATGCCTGGAGCTGCTGCAACCATTTTGTAGCTATGAGAGAAGTCAACCTGGTGATAAAGCCACAGAAACGCAGAGGCAAGAGAATCACTAAAAGCAGCGCTAGAGTCCTAATAGAGTCCTAATAAGACTTCTCCAGGAGCCTTCCCTAACTGTTTAGCTGAGTTACACGATGATTGATATCTTTCTTATTTAAGCGAGCGAGCCAGGATTGCCTTGTACTTTCAGCCAAAAGGATCTCAACTGATACAATCAGTGTCTAAAACATGGGACACGTGGACAAATATGAACAAGACTCAGACCCCTGTACATTTGTGAATGAAGATCCTGTGTATAAGTTTGCTAAGAAAAACAAAAGGGCTGTGTACTTATGTCTAAAGAGAAGCAAAAAGGAAGTCAAATAAGCAGACAGACATGGAAACCCTAACCTGGGAAGGGACCGTGCAGGCACAAACATGTGAGAACTCAGCGTAATGCACAGGGGCAGGCATACAGGGGGAGCAGGAGAGCTTTGTTCAACAAAATTAAGTTTGCTGACAAAGGGAAGGGCGAAAACACAAACAGAAGAATCTCTCCATGAATCTCTCTGCCACCTTGTAGTTGAGCCCACAGTGTTTTGGTCTCATTAACCCAAAAGGAAATTGGCCCGAGCCCTCTGCTCTTCTACATCCATCATTTGCTGACAACCAACATATTACAGCTCCGACTCCTAAGAGTGTCTTCATGGCTGTGGAGCCGGGTGATAAAATGCTGTTTCTTAGAGCTGGGGGAAAGAAGTTGCTGGAGGGGGATTCTTATTTCAGAAATAACTCCAAGCTTGGAAAATACATTTTCTTGGTACCATCAGGCTGGTTTCCCCCAATAGCATATTTATATCAGAAACTGTAATGTAGTTGTAAAACATATTGCCGTCAAGGCAAGGATGATCACGTACTGTCACTTATGTAGGTGTAAAGAGTATTTTCAAATTCTCACGTCCCTTCATCTAAAAAGATACCAAGATGCTCTAAAGGTAACCACCTTGGTCACCTTTTCTAGTCTCAAAATTAGAGAAGGCAGGGACCTTGCCCACAGTCATGCAGTGGCTGAGATGGTAGGCTGGGACCTGGGTCTAGTGCCACCCATGCTCATGTCACTTTCATTTCTAATGAAAAAGGATCCTCTGTAACCCCTTAGTTCAGTTCACTCTCAGTTGCTAGACCCTGCCTACTCCATGCCAAGGCCATTATATTCTCTTCTTGAAATAAGATGCTTTGACCTTCCAAACAGTGGCTTGGAAATGGTGACTTTGAAAAGGCTGCCTGCATCTTAGTTTATGCATTTCTCCTTGGAGCAGCTCCCTAAGATTCCATTCCTAAGTGGCAGTAGGTCTGCCTGGAAACGAGGAATGCAGTGAAAATTTGGCCATGACCAGCATCTCCGGATCTGGGGTTTAGGAAGTGTTAGAAGCACCTGCAAGAGCTTCTAGGAAGATAACAACAGGCAAAGACCCCCTGATCCATTTAAGTGGAGGGCACTTCATGCTCTGCCAGAAATCCTGAAGAATGTTACCACCCCAATTTGGGCTATTTCCACGGAATGCAGCTATGTCCTGTCCCTTGCAGGGGCTTGAGAGGAAATGTGACAGTGCCTGTGCCAAATGGGTTCAGGCCCATCTGGACACTGTCACAGTGAGTGACCACACCTGCTGGGGGAGGCAACAATGGAGCCCCCAACCCCCGGAATAGCCCTGAATGGGATCCACTGAAACATCTGAGTCTACAGAGATGCTAACAGGTATACCACAAAATCAGGTTTAGTAGCTCAATACATTTGGGAAGTGCTGTAGACCAAAGGTGCCTCTTGGTAAATCTCAGCGATCTCTAGCTTTAAAGGCTCTCAGACTCCTATAGTATGAAACTTACTTAATCCAGGATTTCCCAGAATTATTTGACTGTGGAACCTTTTTTAAGCAATGCCTATTCTTACCTTTCAGAGAACAATTGGGAAACAATGAATTAAAGGCAGCTGGAGAGAAGATGGAAGGGCAGTTAGACTCCTGGCTTCCTGGCCAAGGTGTGGGTAAAGCTTCAGTTTTCAGTTATTGACCGTCCAGAATATAGTGCAAGGGGAGTGAGAACTGACAGATTCTTTGGCACATCTGTCTTAAGAAATGACTCGTGTGTGTTCATTCATAGAAAATGGAGCCGACGATCACTTTTTCCTGGAAAAGGGCTTCTGAAAAAGAGAACACTGATAGAGACCACCACCAACTACAGAGATTGCTGCTTGTAGGAGGGAGGAGCAGCTCTCTTTCCCTTTACCTGATTTTTAACTTCTGCACTTAAAATGTCTGTCTCCTTGGAGACACGGGAAGTAACCCTAAGCCCTTCCCTCACCCTGAATTCCTGGCTTCTCCATGTGAAAAGCAAGTGACTTATTTGATGGGTGACAAGGGCGGAGTCCATCATCCGCCATCACATTTCTCTTCCAGGCCAAGTTCATGAAGAAAAGGGAGTCCCTCCCCGTGCAAGTGAGCTTCTTGGAGTGTTCCTAAGCTCTCTGGCTCCCAAAAGGTGAGGTGGACCATGACCCTCCATGCAACTGAATGAATAAAGCTCAGCAAACCCAACTTCTATCCGTGCATCCCAAGTTCAAGCCTGAGGAGAAGCACCAAAAAGCCCATTTTGGCTTTAAGTCCAAGCCACCTTGTCGTGTGCAACAATAAAGTCCATCTTTTGATTCCTATCTGACCTCTATGTCTATGTTTCAGCTGGTTCAGAATTATGACCCTTTAAAACTCCAATACAGACTGGATGCCTGAATCCAGTGGAAGAAGAAAAAACAAACTACTTATCTCTGGGAAATCTTGAATCTGGAAGAAAGCTAATCTTCTCACTCCTTGAAGACAAGACTGAGGCCAAAACATTCCAGGAAGACAAGTAGTCCTTCTGCTTCTAGGGCTCTGAGCAGAACATCAAGGACCCACTCCACGTCCTGCTGACCTTCAGCTTTTGGATACAGCTTCCCCTGGGCTCCCAGCCCACCATGAAATGACATTACTCCAGGGTGGCTGGTGGGGGGGTCTTATCATTCCTCCCCTACTCAACCATGAAGTGAATGCTTATCCCCCAAGTACTTTTTTTAAAGCCAATTACCTTGTATTTACAGTGAGCATAATTAGACCTAATTACTTAATTAGCATGACTGCATGCAGCTACTAACTTTGAGTATGTGATTATGGCAGTGAGGCACAGAGCAGATGAGGTCATGATAACCATGAGGAAGGCAGGTGGTCTTGGCCCAGGGAGATGAATGCTAGTCTGTCACTTTGAACTAGTTCGTTATAGCTCCAAAGTACATGCTAGGAAAGTCTAGTGTTTTCAATTAATTTAGGAGAAATGGCTTCATATGATTTTTTTTTTCTTCCTGGGATGTGGGAAAAGTGTCGAAGGGCCATGCTTGGCTTGTACCAACGTTTAGGGAACTCAGATGTCAGCACCCAGCAGAGATTAATATCTTGAGGCTGAGATCCTGTGGACAAGCTTGTATGTATACTAAAGTTCAAGCCCGTGGGCCCAGGACTTACTCACTTGGTTCCCTAGATATCTCATTCTGGCATCAACCAGCTCTTTTTAGAAAGAAAGAACAATGGTAATGTGTTCAGGCCCATCCCTCCCTCCAGAGACCTTGGGCTTACCAAACCTAGTATCACAGAATTCTTGGGGGTCTGCTACTTATTCTAATTGTACCTGAAGACAAAACCAAAGAAAAATCAGAATGGGACAATACTAATTTGTGTCCATTTAAAATGTTTTACAAGGCTGGGCGCAGTGACTCACACCTGTAATTTCAGCACTTTGGGAGGCTGAGGCTGGCAAATCACAAGGTCAGGAGTTTGAGACTAGCCTGGCCAATATGGTGAAACCCTTTTTCTACTAAAAATACAAAAATTAGCTGAGCATGGTGGAGGTTGCCTGTAGTTCCAGCTACTTGGGAGGCTGAGGCAGGAGAATTACTTCAATCCGGGAGGCGGAGGTTGCAGTGAGCCGAGATCACACTACTGCACTCCAGCCTGGGTGACAGAGTGAGACTCCATCTCAAAACAAAATCTGGTGAAACACTGAACTGGTGAAAAAAGTTAAAACTAAATGCTTCCATTATTAACCAAGATTCACCAAGATTCATCTTACGGTTCCCCTAGAGTGGAGTGTCAAGATCCAATCGGCAGAATAAAAGAGGGGGACCCATCAGAATCCCCACCCACCTTGGTCCTATCTTTCTCCCATGTCACATCTAGCAGAGCTGCCTCCTAAAACAACTGCAGGGAGCCAGCCTCCCCTGCTTGGCTGTACACCCCAAGCTCCCAGCCCAGCCCTGTAACCAGATCTCCTTCTTTCCATCCAGGACTTCTTCTAGAGAAAGACCTAGAAAGACTTATTCTGCAGGAGCAGCAGCAGCTGCTGTTGCCTCTCTACTGGTTTTAGGAGGGGCCCTAGCTCTGAGACAAAGGAGCCCATTTTCCATATTTCATCTGCAAGTCTATTATGCTGAGTTAAGTGGCTGGGAATAAACACCCATCATTACCCTGTGCTAAGCGATGTTTGTGAGTATAGAAGGTGACAGAAATCTATATCACGCCGATGCACTATTAATACTGCATTACGCACGCGGGCTCTGTGCTCCCCACCACAGCTGGAAACTGGCCTCGGCAATTCCTCTTCCAGAAAAGGCAAGCTTCATGGTTAATTGGCCCAGAAGAAAAGGAGGAGATAAGCCGCTTGCACACGCTGATGAAGGAACCCCTGGTCCCAGCTAAACAGACAGTGCACAGATGTAGCAGTTCCAGCTTCAGTTATCTGTGCAGACGTTCTTGCCTTGTGGGCCGATATGTTAGAGGGGGAATGCATCAGGCAGTTTTCCTAGGAAAAAGAGTGAGGCCAGGAACTCCATACCACTGCTCTGTAGCTAAAGAGGGGGTAAGAAAGGATAGGTTTTCTGCTCCATCCCCAGGGCCTAATAGAGAGTGCATGGTACTTAATAAGGGCTCAGCGGATGTTTGTTGACTGACAGAAGGAATGAACAAGAAAAGGAAGTTGAAGGAAACCAACAGAGATGGGGTTTTGGCAATGTCATGACAGTGAGGGGTCAAGACGACCTCAAGACAGAGTTGTCAGGTCAGCCAGGGAGGAGGTAGAACACACCTAGGAAAGGAATGAGAAGGGGTGACCAGCCAGGAGCATCTGAATGCACACCTGTACTTTAAAGTATAGAAACTCACGTGGAAAAATGCATTCAGCATGGAAACCAGCTTGAAAGTGACATGTAGGGAAAGAGAAAGTGTTAACAAGACTTCAAGGAAGGTGAAAAGAATTAGGATGCCTGGAAAGGTGGGGCTGAGGGCTGGCATCATGGAGGATCACCCTGACATGCTGCCTTTGAAATGCTGTGAAGGCATGCACCCATTGTTTGGTACTAAGAGGGGCCAGTCTTTTAGTAAACATGGCAATTGGTCTTTGACCAATGACAGGTTAGAAGTGAAGTATTCTCACTATTCGCCAGTGTGACTATCCAGTAAGAATTACACAGTCATCAGTTACTGGTATACTTTAGAGCAGGAGAGCGAAAGGTTGATATAATTACACAAGTGTGTAGCCACACACACGCACACATACATACACAACACATACACTTCAGCAGGCACACCAAGAAGGACAGTGTGTATCCACAAATGCCAGGAGACCCTCGGACAGGAGCTGACCAGTGGAAGCCAGTCTAACATGAAATGCAATGAACCTCACTTGGTATAACCATTTCAGAAGACAGTTGGCATTTCTTACAAAGCTAAACATATTCTTACCATATGATCAGGCAATCATGTGTCTAGGTATTTTTGCAAATGAGTTAAAAACATATGTCCACACAAAACCTGCACATGAACGTTTATGCAGCTTTATTTATAACTGCTCCAAAGAGGAAGCAACAAAGCTGTCTGTTACAGGTTGAGTTATGTCCCCCTCAACAAAGATAGGTCAAAGTCTTAACTCCCAGTGCCTTAGAATGTGAACTTTATTCAGAAATGGAGTCATCATAGATGGGATTCGTTAAGTCAGGATAAGGATGGACCCCTAAAGCTATATGTCTGGTGTTCTTATAAAAAGACAGTCATATGAAGACAGAGGGTTGGAGTGAAACAGCTGCAAAGCAAAAGATACCAAAGATTCCCAGCAACACCTCCAGAAACCAGGAAGAGGTAAGGAAGGACTGAGTCCCCTACAGGTTTCAGAGGGAGGGTGGTCCTGCCAACACCTTAATTCTAGACTTTGGGCCTCCAGAGCTGTGAGATAATAAATTTCTGTTGTTTGGGGCCACCCAGCTTGTGGTACTGTATTCCATCATCCTTAAGAAACTAACATGATGCTCTTCAGTGAGGGAATAAAAACCATAACACAGCCATACAGTGAAGTATTGCTCAGTGATAGGAAGAAATGAGCTATCAAGCCAAGAAAAGACACCGAGGACCTTAAACATACATTGCTAAGTGAAAGAAGCCAATCTGAAAGGGCTACTCGCTGCCTGATTCTAACAATATGACACGTGGAAAACACAACACTATGGAGACAGTAGAAACATCAGTGGTTGCCAGGGATTGAGGGGCGTGAGGGGATAAATAGATGGAGGACGGGGGGACATTTGGGGCGGTGAAATTATTCCGTGTGATACTGTCCTGGTGGACGCATGACACTACGCTTTTGTCAAAACCCACAGAACTGTCCAACACAAGCAGTGAACTCTACTTAAACTGTGGCCTTTAGTTAGCAAAAATGTATCAGTAGTGGTTTATCAACTGCAACTAATGTACCATCATTATGCAAAACGTTAATAACAGAGAAAACTATGGTGGCAGGAGGGGGAGTGACAGGGAATACATGGGTGTTCTCTGTACTTTCTGAAATTGTTCTGTAAACCTAAACCTACACTAAAATTGTTCTTTAAAACAAATAAAAATTAACCTTTGGGCCAGGTATCACCTTATCTGAGGGCAGTCATGACCCCTCAAGAACTTCATTCTATGGAGAATTCAGAGAGGGGTAATGAGTGCCAACAGCCAGACCCAGGTTGGCCCAGCCTCAGGACTACAGAGGCCTTCAGCCAGCCCTGAACACCCTATACAGGACTGTCCTTATCCTAGAAACAGAATAGTGAGCCTCTACAAAACAAAAGGACTATCCTTAACAGGTTGCTTCCCTGACCTCAAGCGGTGCTGAGTAAATGTCAATCACTAGAAGTCCAGGCCATGAGATTTGACAGGGGAGGGATGGATGCTGGAGTTCGCAGGTCTGCGTTTAAATCTCAGGCTCTTTCTTGCATGATCTAGAACAAGTCACTTTAAGTTCTCTGAGTCTCAGTTTCTTTATCTATAAAATGGGAGTGGCTACTCCCCCCTCAGATTGCTGGTTAAAGATTGCATAAGATGAAAAACATACAACACCCACCCAGTGCTTGCTCTAGAGAGGCTGTTGATACAAATCAATAACCTTTTCACTTTCCTCTCTGTGAGTTTCTAGAGCGCCTGAGCGTGGAGTCATCGGACACATGTTAGTTAGCACCTTCTTTGACCCTAGTTCCATGCTGTGGTTTCTGTAGAAAATAAAGAATTATGACACTAGGAATAAACTCAAAGTCGGGTTTGGGAAACTGGACATGTATAAATGAGAAATGACAGGATGACCTATGATTTGGCTCAAAGTCATTCAAGACCGAGGCATGGCACTGACTAAGCTATGGGTTAGAAGAAAGTGGGGAAGGAAAAGTCCCATTGGGATAGCATGGGACTAGGAAGAATTCTCAAGAAGCTAGAAACAAACGAAGTATTGAAAGATGAACGGGGCATGGAAGGAAAGAAAATGGCATGAGGGTGGGGGAGGGAAAATGGGCAGAAAAAGGTAGAGACTGGAGGTGTGGGACTGATAATCTGGAAAGAAGGAATAAAAGCTGGTGAGTCATCAGCAGAAAGATGAGAGAGAGAGAGCGAGACAGGGAGGGAGGGAGGGAGGAAAGGCACAAGGTTCCCTGAGAGGTCCCACGGCAGGGGTTGCCATCCCACATCTTGGGGGACCAGCTATGGTTGGCAGTGAGCCCATAAGGGTGGAGACCATGTGTCCCTTATTCTCCATCGTTTCCAGAGACTAAAAGGAGGGCAGACACAAACCCTCAATAAACATGGATTAAATAGATGAAAGGGGAAATCAGCGCACTGGAAAGTGACTGGGATGCAAAGGAGGAAAAGAGGCTCAAAGGAACAGTCAGGTTTTACAAAGTGATCACTGATGGAGAGCGGAGGGGCTCCTGGTGAAAAAGAAACAGATGGACCTTCAGGACAGAGACCTGCAAGAGATGTGGCAGTGGGCAGAGGAGCAGACAGACACTACCTCAGTGGGGGAGAAGAGAGGAAAAGAGGGGCTGACCAGGATGGAGACGTGTCCTCTTTGCAGGCCCAGACTGGGAAGGCTGGGAGGGGCAGGCTGTGGCAAGGCGGACACGCTGCTTCCTCTGAGACAGGGACAATGTGGGAGCAAAGGCTGACGACTACACCTGAGAAAACTTGTTGTCTCTCCCCCAGATGGTTGCTGTTTTCTCAACCAAGAGTATGGGTTTGGGGGAGAAAAGGATGAACAGAGAACCCCAGGGCCTTAAAGAAAGCCAAGAAGTCTTTCAACTGGCCTATGGGAAAGGGCCAAAGTGTGACTCCTGAGACAGCGGCGAACGGTCCAGCCCTCAACCACTAATGACTTACTACAGCCCAGAGCTGTCACATGGATGACAGAGGTAACTGAGGGCCCAGTGTTGCTACAGATAACTTTCAGCTTCTCTCCAGTGACCCACCTGGACTGGTCCCTCCCATTCTGTCAGACCTGGCCCAAAGTCTAGGGTCCTCAGCATTCTGACCAGGAGGGCTGTATCCATTTCCTGATGCTTTCAAGAACAAGGGTCTTTACCTAAATAATGAGGGGGAGCTTTATTAGGGTTTGGGTTCTGGATACATTGGTCAACTGGGAGCATCTTTATTCAGCTGTTTCGGAATCCCCAGAAAGGCTAAATAAATGCAGAATAAAGACAATATTGAATGCAGAGCACTTGCCAGGAACATAGGTGTGCGGATGCAAGCATCTGATAAGGGATTGTACCAGGTGATCTCTAAATATCCTTGCAGCCTGACATGCTAGGAAAAATGCTGTGAACTAGATTGAAGGCAGATAGAAAGTGAGAAGCAAGGAGAGGACCAGCATCCTAATCATTTCCATCAAAAAGATTCCACCATTTATGATAAACACATGAGTACAGAAAGGAAAGCACATTTGTGCTTAATCCATCACTGGGGGGGGACGGGGAAATGAGGCCTGAAGTCAGGTAGCATTATGTTCGTGCAATTCCACCCCACATTACACATTTTTAAATGAGACAGAGAAGGGAATCAGACTGAGGAGACCCCCTGGGGGGAGTCACAGTGTGAGCATTTTTATTCTCTTAATCTTCCCGGTTCTTGCCATACCCCCAAAGGAGTGACCCTGGCCTTCTCTGACACACCATAAATGCTCTCCACTTATTTATATTCCAAGACGCATGTGGCTTTAATGATTTATGATAGTGTCTCATCGTATACAGGGATGTCTCTTGGAGTCTGTCCCCTCGACTGATGAAGTCTTGGTTAATCAGAGACCTGCTGCCGGCTCAGCCAGTAAATCTCCGCTGAGGACTGGCCTGGGCCCCCCTTCACCCTGTCTGTGTGAGTCACCAAAGGATTAGCAGATGGAGGATTAGCCAAATCCAGCTATAGTACTCCTGCTCATTGTCTGTCATGCCATTCATGTTTTCTGAAAACAATTAAGAGCCATTTGCTGTCTATTGATAGAACAAAATCTACCACTTCTCTAAAAAGGCTCCTTTCCCCTGCATCAGGGGGTTCTGATGATCTGGAGTCATCTTATGATATTCCTCTGATAAGGCATTGTTTATTTCCCCCTGCTCCTTCAAGTCTCATCAATAAATCTGCTGCCTTTCCATTTTCACCAACCTTTTCTCATTTACACAGAACTGTCTGGATCCTTAGAATAAATAGCCACTTTGAATCACAAGTCTAGAGGGCTCTAGAAGGAAGACTTCCTCCATATTGTTTGCCTAGTGTGATGAGTCCTTGGCTATGTTTTGTGTTGACACCAGAGAATGCTCACCAGGCCCCATAGCTCCCTCCATGGCTCCCAGGCTTCCATGGGGACACTTATTCTGATGGCCCAGAGGAAACTTGCCTCCAACACACCAGATTCACCCCATCTGGCAATTGTGCCAATAACCTGATACCAGGAGCTTCTGCGAGCAGATATGACCGTGAGATCATATTCTGCACCAAGAACCCAGATTTTCCACTATAGAGGAGAGAGGGATCCTCATTATGCACAGATGCTATATAGGTGAATTTTGGGAATTCACCTACTTTGTAAAATTTACATGCAACCCCAAAACCAACACTCAAGGCACTTTTGCAGTCATTTAGGAACTTTTGTGGAGTGACAATATGTGATGCTAGGTGCATGTTTTCAGCTGAGGCTGAACAAAGAGACATCTACCTTCTTCCTTTGTCTTTTTTTTTAAAAATCATTTATTTTAATTGGGAAAGAACCTGTCATCTGTTATATTTATCGCATACAACATTGTTTTAAAATTCTGTTTCAGCTCTTGTACTGTAAACAACCATCCTTTCTGTGGTCTACTACAGACCACAGGTTTTACACTTCTGTACTTGTTGCTGCTGGCTTTGCAGTTGAGTAGGGTCCCCAAGCACAGTTCTGAAGTATGGGCTAGTGTTCCTTAGCTCAGGACAGCTGTAATGTATGTTACACAAAAAAACACATGTGTTAGATAAGGTCTACTCAGGGAAGAGTGACAGTGGCCATGGCCATGAGTTCAACGTTAATGAATCAACAATATGCATTAAATGGGTGTCTTTAAACAGAAACACACATACGACAAGGTTATGTAATGACTGGTTGATAAAATGTGACCAGACGCGCACAGGAACCTAACCTTGTGTCTTCCCTAGGAACAATGGTTCAGTGTTCACTAATTCAGTGTTCACAGCGACTTCACAGAACACAACTGCCACAGCTAATGAGAATTGACCGTATATTGAACACAACAATGTCTATGTCTCTACTCAAATGCCTACAGCACCCTAGAAAACTCAGTATCAACCCTAGACTGAGCTGAACCCAGCTATCACCATACAAGGTCCTTCCTCCCAGCCCCACCCACGCCAGTCCAGGGGGTGAGCCTGATCTGAGAGAAGAGATTTAGCCACAGGTGAACTAATCTTTGCTCTGTGTTTCCCAAGGTTTTTCTGAAACACAGGTTTCTCTCTTCCTTGCCCAGCCCTAGTCCAGAACCCAGGTGTCCTTTCTCTGATACTGACAGGGAGCATATGATACACACTAAGACAGATTCTGAAGAACACCCAAGCTTGGGAGGCAAATGATGGCCTTATGCTGACTCAGGCCCAGCCCCTCCTACTGTGACAACACTCTCCTAAAAATCAGAGCCAGTGAAATGAAGCAAAGGCTGATGGATTAGCTCAATGCACACTCTGCTGTAAGATGAACCAGCAAGAGCACCAAGAGTTCTGTGACTTACCAAGACTGTGGCCCAAGTACAGAGAGCTCAGCCCAGGGGCTGAGCAAGACCAGAAAGCGCCTCTTCCTAGGCCCACCCTGTGATCCACTGAGATATGAAGAGAACCCACTGGCAGGAAGCCTGGGGCAGCCCCCCAAAGCCTCAGTATTCCTGTCTGTAAGGTGAGGCCTCAACCTAGCCAATCACTTCTGTCCTTCCAGCTCTCAGGTAGACACGGGTGTCCCCTGCTCTCCAGGGGCCTCTGTGCTCTCTCCTGAAGCAGTGAATCATTTCCTGGGGGGGTGGGGAGACGGTGGGAGGAGTAGGGGTGTACTTGGGTGCTGCTGGGCCCAGATTGAACCTAGGCACACAGCATGAGGAACACTGCTAGATGGACAGCCAAGCCACTGAGGCTCCAGGAGCTGAGAGAGGGCCTAGCAGGGCTCAGCAGAAGGACAAGGAGAGGGTTTGGAACCAACAGGAGGTGGCAGATGAGAAGGAAACAGGTGCCCTGAGCCCTGTGGTCTGAGTGAGACATCTGCAGTGGGGAGGTGAGAGCTCCTAGCACTGGGGCTGTGATCTGAATCTCAGAAAGTGCACCCTTTAGGGCACTGGAGGGGCAGCTAGAGAGATGTTTCCATTCGAAGGTACTCACCACCCTTCATTCCCTTCCCCCTCATGGAGGCTTGGGTGGAGGTTCTGGTGAGCTCAGGGGCTGCTGTCTGAACAGAGTCAGGTTATTTTTCCTAGTCACATAAGCCAGGTCTAGAGAAGAGAACAGCCTCGCTGTGTCTCCTGGCTTATTGGGAGCACCTCTCAGTACCCATGGTCCTGCTGAACCAGGGTGAAGAAAAGAGGGAAGCAGACTCAAACCCACAGCCCCCCTTCCCAGAGAACTCTGGTCCTGGGGACTCTTGGCTCAGGCAATTCTTAAAGTTTTAAGACAAACAGGGAGGGCTTCTTAGAAAGTGGGAGGTTGGCAGGTGGCAAGTCACCCTAGAAGGTTCCCAGAACCCCAGGTACATGGTCATCACCAACCTCCCGCCCCTCCCCAGGAGGGAGAGCATTCCATGCCAGTACTTACACCGTGTCCGGCTTGTGGCAGTTGTGTCCCTGACGGAAGTACTGGGGGTTCTCAATGACCGGGATGCGGGTCATACCAATGACCACAGTGTCGGGCCCCGGCGTCTAGCGACGAGGGCGTGGTGATGCCATGGTTGATGTGGTGCAGTGGGCTGGCTGAGTCCTCCTCGCCACTGATGACAGCCACAGGACCTGCACACACCAAGAGAGACGCGGGACCTGGTGACGTCACATCCGGCCAGTTCCCAATCCTGCCCACAGACCACCCCCAACTGCTTTTCCCACCACAAACATTTTATTTCTTTCCTTTTTCCTTTTGGAGGGTGTTTTGGTTTTTGTTTTGTTTTGTTTTTTTGTTTTTTGTTTTTTTTTGATATTCAGTTGTTTAGGTTTCTAGTATATTTTAGATATATCATATATATATGGCTTATCAGATATATATGGCTTACAATTTTTTTTTCCATTCTATAGGTTGCCTTTTTTTTTTTTTTTTTTTTTTTAATGAGATAGAGTCTTGCTCCATCACTTAGGCTGGAGGGCAGTGGCACAATCTCGGCTCACTGCAACCTCGGCTGCTTGGACCCAAGCGATTCTTGTGCCTCAGCTTCCCATGTAGCTGGGATTTCAGGCCCCTGCCACCATGCCTGGCTAATTTTCATATTTTTAGTAGAGACAGGATTTTACCATGTTGGCCAGGCTGGTCTCAAACTCCTGACCTCAAGTGATCCACCTGCTTCCTCCTCCCAAGGTGCTGGGATTACAGGTGTGAGCCACCACACTCGGCCCACATTTTCTTTATTAGCAAAATCCACTGGAAGAGTATTCCTCAAATGCACAGCATTCTGAATTCAGAGAACCACCCTAAATTCTCTTTCTTGAGAATTACTCACCCAACGAATCATGGAAACAGCTGCAAAATCAAAGTGAATTTAAATGATCCCAGCATAAATTATTTTCACTTTCTCCCAAATCCAAATTAGTTCAAAATAAGAGTTTTAAATACGTTTATTATGTAGCAACAGTGGGATTTTTAAAATGACCTAGGAGTAGTTTGTACCCTACCCCGCTCTTCTTTAAAAATGGCTGATACTGGATTTCACCTCCAGAGGTTCTGATTCAATTGGTCTGGGGGGTACAAGCTGGACATCAGAGTCCCATGTACAACCAGGATCAAGAACCTCTGATTCAAAGACCCAGAGCCTCTCCAGCTGGCAACGAGACTCCCCAAGGGAGGATGCTGTAGCTTTTACTGCACTTGGCCATCAACCCTCCCTTATTCACAGAGAGGTAAGCCCAGTGTGGGCCTGGACGTAACCTGAACCAAGTCTCACAAATGACAGTAACTAAGCTGCATCATAATCTGCATACCGGCAGCTGTGCCAGCTGCTGCCTCACTCCTGAAATACCCTCCTTGACTCAAAGGCTTCAAAGGAACATCATTTGTGTCTTCACCAACCCCAGCTTCACTCCTGCTTCATTCTAACCCAAAGAAGAAATCCAGTAAGTATATACAGTTACTCAAAAAGCCCAAGATGGCAAAGACAATTAATGCTGCAGTCTTGGTAGAAGAATGATTCTGTTTGGTGCCGTGATTCTCCCATACATACAAATAAAACTCCTGTAAAGTGAATTAGCTGTGACTGTTTGTGGCTTCATACAACTGGCGTTTTAAATGGCTGCTTTGCTAGACACACAGTCCCCAGACAAAGTGCCTGCTGTGATTTGGTTTTGCAGCTTGAACAATATTTCCACTGCAGAAATCCATTACATCTTACTGAAGTTTATGGAGAGAATATTTCCCATCAAATAGCGAGGTGAAGTACCAATGAGGCAGAACTAAATGGGAGACTGGTAAATGCAAATGGAGGACCCTGAATTCCACTCCATCAGCACAGACAGGCTTATTCCAATCCATGACAAATATCTGACTGTGTTTGGAGACCATGTAGAAACGTAGCTATAAGTGGTTGCCCAAATACTCGCAATAATCACTTGCCTTGCAAAAAAGCCGCCAGTTCCTGAAAACACCTTGTAAACTTTTTGAAAAACTTTATAGCAAATTCCAGTTAAACAGGGAAAACTAAGCACTGGTTTTTATCCTCCTTTCCTCCTCAAACATATACTAAACATCCCCTCCACTAAAATTTAAAAAAAAAATTAAAAAATATGTGTGCACAAAGAGAAAGAGGAAGAGATAAAAGGAAATAAGATATTTCAATGATATTTTAGATTTGAAAAGTCTAAGGAGGCAAGAGGAGGAAAGAGTGGGAGAAGAAATGAACAACAGGAGTGCAGGGGGGAATATCTGCAGGCAGTCAGTTCTGCTGGAAAGAATCACTACTTGAAGAGACAAGAGAGTCAGGAAGGCTGAGGTGGAGTGGGGCTCTAGGCAGGAACAAGGCGCCCCAGCTATCACCTTGCCCCCTTCCCACAGGACTCTAATGGTTCACCCAGAGACAATGAACCCAGAAGGCTCAGGGGGAGGGCTGGGATGAAGCATGAAGTCGAGCCCCTTCTTCCTACAACCCTGCCTCCCCACCACCCAATCTCACCTCATGCCAGCATCCTGCAGGAGATTAGAGAATACATCTCTGGATGAATCCTCTCAAAAAAATACTTCTCAGTATGGACATTTGGGGATCTCCCAATAAAAGTCAAGTTCATTGTGTGATCATGCCACAGTGAAGCCTGCCAGTTGGCAAGTCCCACCCATGCACAGAAAGCAGAATCATACTAGTTTTCCAGTGCTCAATTCCTAAATACGACAAAACAGTTCAGGATCATCAGGAACTTCAGCAAAGCTCCAGCATGACAGAGCACAAGACAAGTAGACCATCAGCAACTCACGGAAGACAGAGGCAATGCAGGAAGCAGAAGATTTTCTAAAAAAATTGCTAATATCCTCAGAGCCGTCAGTGAAAACACTGCATCTATAAAAGCAAGGCAGTATTTAAAATGTGAACAATTAAAGGGTAGTGAAGAGTCCTTGGGAATAACAATCACCAAAATTTTAAAGTTAAAGAGTGGAAAATAAAGTCAAGAAATCTTCCAGAAAATTAAACAGAGAGGAAAGAGGTGGTAAATAGAAAAGGAAAGATAAGAAAATCAAAGGTTTGATAAAGAGATCCAAAATCTAATTATAAGAAATCCCAGAGAGGCAATAAAAGAGAAAAAGAAAGACAAGAAGAATGAACATAAATAGAAGAGATGAATAGAAAACTAAAATCTTATGGAAATTTCACCCAAATTACTTACCCAGTTTCCAGCACAATTAACGCAAGTATGCAAGTATGCATGTATGTGCACAGACACACAGACACACACACACACACACACACACACACACACAAGGCACACGTTTACAAAATGCCAGAGCCCTGGGGATAAAGCGAAGTTGCTAAGAGCTATCGGGCAGGAGGGATACATTTATAAAGGAACAGCAATGAGGAAAACAATGGAATCATTCTCTGTAACAGTATCACTATTGTTACTGTACAGAGCGATTTCTTCAACATTTGGATGGGCAACTTTTCAACCTGGAAATCTACACCTAAAAAACTAAATCCAATGTAAGGACAAAATAAAGGTAATTGCAAATGTGTAAAAAGTTGCCTCGCTCATCCCCTCCTTAGGATGCATCTGGAAGAGGGGACGTCAGCAAAAACAGCGGCAAGCAAGGAAAAGAGGAAACTGGGGATTTAGTATCATAGAGAGGCAGTCTCAGGCCACAGGGCTACAGGAAGGAGGTGTCTGGAGGGAGAGGTCACAGAATACAATGATGAAGGCAGGATCCATGCCTAGGCTGTCTTGTTTACTCCAAAGCTCACAAGCCTTCGCTCCAGCTACAGACTACTTGCTTTATTAGAACTGTAGACCACAGACTGTAGGAAGACACAAAGACCACGCAATGGAAGTGATGCCCTCAATCCCACCCCTTTCTGTTCTCAGCATACTGGGATGTGGACTGTTGTAGTGACATGGAGGAAGGACACAGAAGAGGGAGAAGTTTGAGAAGATACATCAAGATTTAAACCTTTTGTCAAAGGCTGTTTTTTGAATCTGCTCATGTCAAGTCCATACATAGCAAGTAGTCAACAAAATGTTCCAAGAGCATGGGATCTACAACAGTTTCCACCTTCTCTACATTATTTGAGGATTTGAAAAAGCTGGGGTAAGAACCACAGATGGAAGTGTCCTGCCACAGGCTCTCAAGCCTTGGGAAGGAAGGAGGTTACCCGGAAGACGATGGAGATGAAAGAATAAAGCCAGACATCAGAGCCCTGGGGACCCCAATACCTAAAATGTGGGCATTGGAAGCAGAGCAAGGGAAAAGACAACTGTCAGAGATGTGGCAAGAAACAGCACTTGGGAGGCCAAGGCAGGTAGATCACCTGAGGTCAGGAGTTCAAGACCAGCCTGGCCAACATGGTAAAATCACGTCTCTACTAAAAATACAAAAATTAGCTGGGCACGGTGGTGCACGCCGGTGATCCAAGCTATTTGGGAGGCTGAGGCAGGAGAATCACTTGAACCTGGGAGGTGGAGGTTGCAGTGAGCTGAGATGGTACCACTACACTCCAGTCTGGGTAACAGAGTGAGAATCCCCATCAAAAAAAAAGAAAATTCAAAGAAGGAGAGTTTCTAGGAGTTCAAGAGACACATACACTGAGGATACATAGAATTAAGCTCGAAAATAGGCCACTGTGTTGGAAAATGTGGAGGTCACCTTAATGAGAGAAGTTTCCATGGAATATTAAGGAAAAGTCCAATTATGATGAGTTGAGGGGTTAGTTGGAGAAATCATAATCATTGTAATAGTTTTTATTATTGAGTGCTTCCTATACATCAGGCTCTGTCAAGGCAGCTAATCTTATAATGCCTCTGTGACATTGGTACCATCATTTCCCTCTTTTTTAAAGATGGGGGCATTAAGGCACAGAGCAGCCACCTGCCCAAGGACAGATGCCTAGCAGAGAAGTGGTGATGCTGGAATTCAAACTCACAGTATGGCTCCGGAGCCTGTGCTCATAACCCTCAGCCAGCATTGCCTCCCTGAAAGTGCAGACTGTTGGGGAAAGAATTTGTACAAAGGCATACTTGATCAATTCCGATACATCAACCTCCTCATAAGCAGCTGCCTTCGATTGTAGCTCCCCAAGACCCTTTTTAAAGATGTTCCTCTTGACCCTTGAGAATTGGAACAGGAGTGAGTCACCTCATTAGACTCACCCAGATAGATTACAGATAATTCATGTCTTCTTCCCAGCACTGCTGAGTGTTCCTATTAAACTATATCCACAGCAGAAAAGAGCATCACGCCATCAAACTCTTGTCCCATTCCCAAGGCCCTCTTACTCACCTTTGCTTCTATAAACTACATTCCTTAAAAGAAAACCCAATAATTGGCCAGGCGTGGTGGCTCACGCCTGTAATCCAAGCACTTTGGAGGCCAAGGTGGGCGGATCACCTGAGGTCGGGAGTTCAAGACCAGCCTGACCAACATGGTGAAACCCCATCTTTAAAAAGAAAACAAAACCCAGTAATTAGCACACAGACCCATCACTTCAAAGGATGTAAGGGGAGACTCCTGTAATTTGCCCCCGCCTTCCTGTGTCTTATAGGGGCTACAGCTGGCACTGGGTCTTCCTTGGACAGGGCTGTTCTGGGTATGTAGCAGTTCTAGACCTTGCCAGAAAAGCCAGTTTCAGCTTCATCAACCATAACAAACGTACCACTCTGTGGAGGATGCTGATCATGAGGGAGGCTGTGCATGGGGAGGGGCATGAGGTAGATGAGAAATCTCTGTACCTTTTACTTGATTTTTCTGTGAACCTAAAATCACTCTAAAAATAAAGTATAATAAAACAAAAATTTTAAAATGTAAAAAACAGGGCAGTCTCCCCAAAACACACACACACACACACACACACACACACACACACATATACACACACATTTCCAAACATCCCTTGTGGTGATGGAACTGTGCCAGGTTGAGAACCAATGATAGAGACACCAACATTTTATTCCATGAAACTCTGGTCAGTTCTCACACCACTTGCCTCAGGGGAAAACCCACAGATGTGTGGCCCCTCTAGGGGAGGAAGCATTTGTTCACACCATAAAAACCACAGTGCAGACTGTTCTCACTTTAATAACCACAGTGAAGAATTTGTTAAGATACTGAAGGAGGGACAACTAATATGGAGAAAAATATCTCAGCTGTCTGGGCAGCTTTCTTCTGTTTTCTTGAAGCTGTTTAGGTGGAAGGCAGGTCAAGAGGAGTGAAGCTTTGATGTCTACTGAGCCCTCAACACACACACACACACACACACACACACACACACACACACACACACACACACACAACCTACTACCTGTTATTGGCCTCTCTGCTGTCACTAATCCATCCCAAATAACACAATTACTTTGTTATGCAACACTAATAATTAAAAAGAAGAGTAACATTCTCATAGCCTTTATAGTAAGTGAAAGTTTGGAGAGAGACTCTCAAGGGAATGGAGGTCTACACAGACTCTCGACATCGTATTATTCTCTTCTAAAATCAGTGTGATCTATGGTGGGTTTTATTCATATCCCATGGTGGGTTTTTTTTCCTTCACATCCACGGTGGGTTTATTCTTCCAACCACACCATAACCGAACCATTGGATGACTGGAGAAACTCAAGGGCCCTGACATGTGTCATTCCCCGGAGGATGGTCCATACTGTCTGTCCAAAGGCTTTTTCCTCTCCTCCCTGCTCCTTCCACAGGGGAAAAATGAGGGTGTAGAGTAAGGAATGGCTCCAATTTCCATAAGTGGTTTATTCCAAGGTGGGATTCAGGCTCCCAGAGAAAGCGAAAGTCTCTGATGGCAACAGCGGAGAGGGAACTTACTGCAGTAGCGTGAGCTTCCGCCCAGGTGGGCTGAGCCCCAGTCCCAGGAGAAAAACCTGGGACAGCAAGTCACCCTGAGGACCTACGGGTAACCACCATTCTGCAGAAGCTTCTGGTGACTCCAGAGAAAGGTTTTCTCAAGGTTTGTAATGCACGAAGAGGGGGAAAGAGGGTGAGTCACAGATTCCCTCCCAGGGAATGCATTGACACACCAATACTCACTCCCTCTTTCAGATCAGGGGAAAGATGGCCTTGGAATCATTTTCCCAAATGCCACACCCTTGGCTCTAAAACTCCACTCTGTTCCAGCAACTCCGTGACTTACAGGACATTGACCATTCTCAGAAATGTGGCCCCAGGAAAATCCAGCCACTGGCCCAACCCTAGAGCGTTTGCCCAGCCAATGTGTAGAAGTGGTTCTTCTCCCAATTCTGAAGGAGTGACAGAGCCCCAAGGATGCTGGGGATCTCTGTGGTTTACAAGAAAAGGGAAGATGGAGGGAAAATAAAACTGACATTAATTAAGTACCTACTACATGCCAGATATGTTGCTAGGCATTTTGTTCTCATCTCAATTGATCCTCAAAACTACCACTATTCTCATGTAATCAACCACAAAACTGATCCTCCAATAAGTTTAAGTCGTTTTCAACAATCACCTACCCAGGAAGTGGTGGAACCTGTGTTTGAAGCCATCTTTGACTCCAAAGTTCTGACTCTTCACACAAAACTACCCATTTTCTCAACAGTATAGCTGACACCAAGTATTTTTCACATACTGAGAGTACTTGGTGTGAATACATGAGCCCATACACAGAAGACAAGATGCCAGCTCCCCTGTGACTGGGGCTAAATCAGTGCATCTAACGATGGACTGCCAAATGTTTTCAAGGTTGGTTCAGCTCACATAAAATAGCTCTGGGCTGATAAGTCCAGCAGATAAACTGTACAATTTCAAGGCCAGAATCAATTTCTGTACTCCTTCCTTTATACTTGTACTTCCTTCCAAAGTAGGGTAGCGGGGCAGCAATCTCACTTTCCAACTCAGAAAGCCCTCTCGGGAGCTGTGGTAGGCATACCTGCTATTTACGAGTATATTCAGGCACTCACTAAGACTGCAGTTTTGCGGACCACCTTGAAGTTAAACAGTACCCCCATCACTTGCCCTGAAATGAAAACCGAGCAGAAGTGAGGATGCATCGCTCCCCACATGAAAGCATGAAGATCCAGTGTGAACTGTCACATTCCCTTTTGGGCTGGCATTTGTGGAAGCATGAGGCAGAACCCCACTCAGTCCATCTCTCAGTGAGGCCAACAGAGCGAAGGGCTGCCGCCACCACCTGGTGCAGCCCTGGTGACCTGCGAAATGCAGCACTGTTGTTTTAAGCAATTGTGATTGGTGGGGGTGCTGTCTATCACATCTCCACATTCGCCAATGGTAATCTTTTCATTCATACACTTTACATGCTTCCCACCATCTTCAACAAGTCTCTGCAGAAATCTCTCATGCAAAAAAAAGGGGGGGGGCTTGTCGTCCTCAATGATACAATCCATTTTAAAAATGCCTCCTCCTCTCTTTCTGTCCCAAAGTTGAGCTCAAATCTTCAGTTCCACAGAGTCAGATCATGCTCACCTAGATCTGACGTGGGTAGCAGAGGCAAATAAGACTGCATGGGTCTCATGCTTTTTTAATGTGTCAGAATGAAGTAAACAAGCCAACCTCTGGATTAAGAAAATGATTTTTTTAAAACCTCAACCTTTTCCTACTGATAGAAATCAAACACTGACATGTCCCTGGTGGGTGAGAGCTTCGCATCAACAAATCTGGGAGCAGGAACTCATAAAACGAAATAAGTGGAAGCACAACAAACACAATTAAAAATCCAGCCATGCTCAGAGAGGGATTCCATTTACTGTCTCATAAAAAAAAGTCTGGTCCTCAGAGGCAAACAAAAGAAAATCAATTTCTTAATTTTTATTGTCAGATGTGGGATGAGGCCAAGTGAACATGGGCTGCGCCCAAGAGCAGACCTGGGGACGAGTCACAGCCTTCTGTTCCTAGACCCGTTCCTCTGGGCCCTCCCCTCTCTGCCTCCTCTGCTTCCAAACAGACTCTGCCCTCTGTGGTCTCCAGGGCACTCGGGGTCCTGCAGGCAGCACAGCAAAGCACGTCCTCCTCACTTCTCTGCTCCTCTCCCTGAGTCATTTCCCAAAAGATAAGCTTTATTCTCTGGCTCGGATTCCCTCCCAGCCCCTTACAGGAACCAAAGACGTTGTTCATGCCTTGCAGCATCCATAGCTCAGAGGTATCCCTTGGTGATTGAAAATGATATTGCTCATCAACCAGCCCAAGAACACACACTTAAGGAAGGGGAATGCAGGATGGGTATTCGGAATACGAGGCTTCCCTGACCTCCCTTAGTCATCACGACAACCTTGGGGTAGATCCTCTCATCCCCAGTGATGTAGCTGAGGAAACTGAAGCTCAACGTTTCATAATTTGCTCAAGGTCACACAGTTAATAAATGACAAACAGATCCACATCCATCTGACTTCAAAGTCTGGGTTCATTTCACTGCAGCACCATGCTGCCCCCACCCAGTACTGTTTTTCTGACAACGGGACAAGTCAGCCACAGTCTCCTTCCCACCCCCAACCTTTACTCCCTTGAAATTCATTTGTAAGAGAACTGGCTTGATGTAGGAGATAAGCCTATGACGTTTCTAGGAACCTTCAGACCCACAACTGTGGCATGAGGATGTAGCTGTTGGGGCAATCAGAAATTCATAGCACAAGAATGGCCAGCAGCAAGGGGCCTGAGAATGTCAAAACAAGCAGCCTGGGGGGGGAAGACCGACGCCATCAGACTTCTCCACAGACTCTTTGTACAGACAGTATTTCAGACCATTCCAGGCATCAACAGGAAATGAGTAGTTACCTTCCGATTGTATATATAAGATAACTGGAATACAAAATGCTGAGTTTTTGGTCCAAGCCCCATAAAGAGATCATAGTTCAAATTTCAATATGTCTAAATTCAGTTCTAGCCACTATGGTTAGCTAGTGTTGCCTCAAAATAGAGACATTCATTTTCCCTAAAGATTTATGTGTAACTTTTCCCCCAACTTCTTGGGGACTTTTGAAGACTGGGAGGAAACATCACTTGAGGCCATGCAGTGCCTGGGGCTGGCACACTGAATCCCTACTGCCCTCATGCTTTCACCCACTCCTGTCTCTTTTGGCACTTGCAATGATCTGATTTCAACACCAAGACCAAGAAAACAAAAGCCCAAATTCCTGAGGGCTATGCCCAAATGCCTCTGACTTTACCTAGGTCACAAGAGGGAAATCTAACATCTAAAACCCCACTAGGTGATCCTGGACGGTTTCAATAAGAAGTTCTTTCAAATTAAAGTGAGGCACAACGAGTCGGAAGAAAGAGAACAAACTGATGCTGAGAAGAAGAAAATCCTTTTCTGGAGGAAAGTGGGGTCTTATTGGCGCTGGCTCATATAAGACTTCCCAACTAGACACGTCATCCACAGTTGTATGGATCTTATACACTGCAATAACATATCCAGAAGAAAACCCTTTCCCCCAGTATTTCTAAGTACACATGGAGTGAAACCATGGCATATTACCACCCTCAGAAAAGTCAGAGTGATGGTTTTAAATACCTGTGCAGTAATACACAATAGTAGCTGTGGTCTGCTATCACTTGTTGACCAACACTGGTCACTTGTTGGTGCTGTATGATGTTGGGTTCTGTATGATCTTGTCCAGTGCTCATAGTGCCTCATGAGGTGGGTCCTATAATTAGAGTCAGAGCAGTTAAGTAGTCTGCCTAAGGTCACACAGCTGGTAGGTGGCAGTGTCATGATTCTAACTGGAGCTGTGGGATTCCCAAGTCTATGTTCTTAATCTCGCCCCTCCCTGCCTCAAGCTACATAATCATATGGCCCCAAAGCACTAGGTCTAGAATGAACACACTTCTGAACTATAATGTACCTAAATCGAAGACGCCGAAATGAGGCCTGAATTTACAGTTAGTGAGAAAATGCGGAAGTCCAATGTCTTCTTCCAGGCCATTCTGAAAATGTGAATTCAGTCCCACGCCCTGAGAATCCTGTGTGCTCACACTCGGCTCACCCTGGGCTTGACACAGAGCTATCATCTTATATCAGACAAAGTGGTATTTTCCCCTTTATTAGAAAATATTCACTGCAGCACCATGCTGAGTTCAACAACCTCTGAAGGTCATTCTGCTGGGGGCTGTACAGGCCCTGAACCATGCGCCCTCTCACTGCGGGAACACAGGCCCTGCCTCTGCAGAGGGGGATGGACTATTGCAGGTGCACTGGCCTCCTGTGGCCTCTTGCCTACTGCTCACTGGACCAGGTGCTGGCACCTGCCCATGTTAGTTGGCACGCCTCCCCAGGCCCAGCTCTCTACTGAGGCACAGAGTTGCCTCCAACTAGAATAGACTATCCAAGTCTCAGGATCGATAATAGGAGCCCGCCACCCTGTGTCTGTGGCAAGGGTATCTTGTGGACAAGTCACAGAGTGGTCCTATGACATTGTACTTCTGGAAGTTGTGCCATCAGCCAGTGTTAGAATTTTCTGAGGAAACCATCTGCATTTGAACCCCCCCCCTGCTGCTGAATGTCCTGGGGTCACCATTGGCACACCTCCTTACTTATCTCAATTCGAGCTTCTCAGCTGGTCCTAAAATTCTCTATGTCATAAATCCCTCCAAGGCAAGGACCCTATCCTGGACATCTTTGAATTTCATTGAGTTCCTAGTAAAGTCCCTTTAAGAGAGCAGGCAATTAGAAAAGGCATGTTGCCCAAGTGCTACCGCGGACATTGTAAGCATCGGCTCTCCAAAGGTATGAGCTTCCTAGAGCTGCCATAACAATGGCAACAAAACACAAACTAGGTGACTTAAAACGACAGAAAGTTATTCTCTACAGTTGTGGAGGCTAGCAGTGGAAATCAAGGTACCAGCTGGGCCAAGGTCCCTGAGACGCTGGCTAGAGTCCCTCCTCGCCTCCACCAAGCTTCTGTTGATGGCTGCCAATCTTTGTCATTTTTTGCCTTGTCAGTGCATCACTCTGACCTCTGTCATCACAGGGGCTTCTCTCCTCTCACCGCATGCTATATTCCTCTGTGTGTGTCCATTTCTGTGTCTCTTCTCCTCTTTTTATAAGGCCCCTAGTCAAACTAGATCAAGGGCTCACTCTATTCCTGTATCGCTTCATCTCAATTTAAATCTTAATTTCATCTGCAAAGATGCTATTTCCAAATAAGGTCACGTTAACAGGTACTAGTGGTTAAGACTTCCACATATCTTCTGCAGGACAATTCAACCCACAGCACCACGTCTCCCATATGTCTAGCCTTCAGCGCCCA
Organism: Ateles fusciceps; assembly: GCA_036589455.1. Lineage (NCBI taxonomy): Eukaryota > Metazoa > Chordata > Mammalia > Primates > Atelidae > Ateles > Ateles fusciceps. Next base: position 216,085 of record JAZHEH010002724.1, on the reverse strand, counting down.
GGCTGGCGCATCAGTGGCAGGCACGGGGGATAAAACGACATTATAAGGACAGTAATAGATGTAGAGGACTCTCAGGCTCTGGGTGAACTGGGAGTTCAGTCTACAGGGCATTTAATCTCCCAAGAGCAGCTCCCCCAGGGACTGTAGCAATATCCACCCCCTAGAATCCTTGAAAGTTACCTCCACATTACAGTTCACGATTCATGCCACACCTTCCAGACTGGCCTTTCCTGCCCATGTGCTCACCAAATACCTCCTCCTGTGCTGGGCCCTGAGCTGGGGACTAGAAAGGGAGAAAAAAAGACACAACCCCAGCCTGGACAGGTCCCCAGGTCTATAAGGGGGTGGGGAAACACAAATAAACCAACAGAGATGACACATGGGAAGAGCACCATGTTACAGGTGCATTCAGGACCCAAGGCAGCACCTGAGACAGTCATCCAGAAAAGGATGCCTCATCTAGCAAACACATCAGCCTGCAGCTCCATCTGCCCACACCCTTCATCCTCGATCCACCCTAGACTTGTCTACCCTCCTGCTCCACAGATCCTCTCTGCTTTCTCAGGGGAGTCACCTTCGTGACACCTTGAACCTTGGCCGCCGTCTCTTCTCCCCACAAACCCGGACAGCAGCTGGGCAAGGGCCCCAGCAGCCTCTATTAATCTCTTGGCTCACTCATCCCTTTCACAGACATGCCATAAAAATGATATAAGCATTTCATTCGAACCATGCTGCAGCAGGAATGGCGAGGGTACAAGAGGGTCGATTGATTTCCAGCATGTGCAGGTATAAACGCAACACCAAAATCAATTGAAATAACACCACATCAGTTCTGTGATCTCTTCCCTCGTACAGCACGCTTTATATACCGTAGTACCTGCTCCTGTCTACACGCCTGCCCTGGCCGCCCTGCAGCGGCTCCGTGGGCGAGGCTAGCAGCTGACATCCACAGCGCCACGTGCCCTAAGAAGCCCCTTAAGTCACACAGGGAAAGGCAGTGAGGTTCCACCCATGCCCACCAGCAGACTCCTCACAAACGTGTGGGAAATCCCATGTGCACCCGCACAGATGTGCTCCTGAACAAGAATGTGTGTGAACTCACACATGATCTAGCACCAGTTGGTTGCCTATTAAACAGGTGTGTAAGGAGATTTACTGGCATGCATTTCTTTATCATTGTATACCTTCCTCCATCTCACCAGATAAAATATTTCCATAAGTGACGTATATAATATACTTATGTGTTATATATCCAGGAGTATTGAACACCCAAACAGAATACCCCAAAAAGGGGTGGCGAGGTAGATTGGGGGGGGGTGGATTCTATAGTAGTGAGTTAGCCCTCGCTAACTTTTTTTCCAAGGGAAAATAAATCCAAAGATCTAATCTGAAAATGCATATTTTTTTTTTTTTACAATTTCGTGACTTCTCACAATCAGTTTATAATATTATTCTTGTACTGACGTCCGGCTCAGGTTATATTATTAGACTGGCCAATTCATTAAAACTTCTCACCATCATGGTACCTCCTCATCAAAAGTCTCTTTCTTCATGCATCCATTAACTTAAAAATAGTTCAGGAAAGAAATTAAAGCCTGCCAAAAAGGGGCTTTCTCCTCATTCAGTTTAGAGATGTCTAGCTCTATTAAAAGGAGAGTGACCACACATCCTAATTTGCCCAGGACAGTCTATTTATATTTGTTGTTCTGGCATCTTTATTAACAGAGCCCCCTTAGGTCTGGATGAAAAATGATGTAGTAAGCCTAATGAAAAGTAACTTAGACCTCCTGTGTGTGAGAGTGGAAGGTGGAAAGAAGATAGTCATGGGTGGAATCAATTGCCGTTTTGAACTCCAGACATTAGTGGGGCAATATCACAAGTAAAGCAGCGAACCACTCTAGCCAACAGGCCTCCATGCTAATCTTCTAAACTCCCTTTGAGGCAGTCTATAGAGGGGCCTCACATGTATCTTCAGAATATCCAAATAGGACACTGTCCTTCTTAAGCAGTCAATAAATATCATTTGATGACAACGATGCAGCCATTGATTTTCCACTCCCTCTTCTCCCTGTGTCCTCCTCCCTCCCCCACTTCCTCAGGGTATAGGTCAATCAATCTTAGGCCATCTTGATCTACTTGGAAAGCTTAACTGCCATGAAGCTAAACCACTTGTCCTCTGGCTCCAATCTCTTAGAGAAATTAGTGCCAATGGAAGTGTCAGTATCAATTTCATAATGTTATTGGATGAAGGCAAGGCTGGGCAAAGTCCCATATTCCTGACGGGCTATCAGAGTGATGAGGATTATGGGTAAGGAGACAGACAGCTCTGACAGGAGAGGCAATGATTCGAGAGCAATTAGACTGACAAGACTATCTTTGAGCTCCATCACTTAATGCTGACAGGGGTACGCTCCCCCACAGAGATTTAGAATGTGGGATGCAGGTTTTTCCTGGTGTCCCCAGGGGTAACTGGAGAGCCTGGAGGCTTGCAAAGCAGGCTTTGGTCCTACACCTGTCCCAGGAGGATCTGAACAAAGGGTTACAACCCAACAGAAGGATTTTTGCTCTCATGATGGGAAGACTGAATATCTGGCCCCTCCTTTTCCTTTTCTTCTTTTTCCTGCCTTCTAAAGAAAATGTCAAGATAAAATGTAGGCTATGTATTTAAATTTAATTCCTTTGCAGAGTCAGGGGAAGAGTTGGGATTATTAAAATGAAAATCAAGATCTTGTAAAAGTCAAACCATCTTAGCAGGAAAGGAGATTTATCCTGGAAGGCAAGAGCAACAGCTGGATGCCACAAGGGTCCCGAGTTCTAATCCAAGCTCTTACCCCAGCATTGCTGTAAATACAACTGTATGCAATCAGGAAGGTGTCACCTTATCTCTCTGAGGCTTCAAGTTCCTCTTGTAAGCTCAACCATAACCTCCCCACTACCCTACGACACTGAGGAAATGAAATGCCAGCAGTGTCAAGGGCAACAGAGGAATCAGAGGAGGATATATTTTAAGACCTGGTGAGGTGTGTAGAAATTGCTTTTCTTCTGTGCTTGATAGAAGATGCACAGAAGTAATTCTTGGAGCTGAGAATGCAGTGCAAGGTGGTGATGAAAGAGAAGCAAGTCTTGTCACCTGCTCAAAGGGACCGCATGCAAGAAGCATGGAAGTGATGCTTCAGCTACTTCCATAGTGTGCCTAGTCTGTTTTCAGTCCTTAACAGTTTATTTCCCCTAGTTCTCAGGAGTTAATGTTCACAGGACAGCAGGCATAATTTTGAGCCTGTGAGGTTACAGCTATTTAAGCAGGTTTGCTTTATTATTTTTTAATTGCTTAACAATATTGTTTGTTGGTGTTCTACTAAAAACCCCACTGTGTTTTATAACGGAATTTAAAATTCATGTAATTTTGAAGTGTCCACTTCAGAATGGTGTGTATGTTTATGGGGTTAGCTGACACTAATATTAATCAGCTGATCCTGACGCTGACCTAAGCATTTAAACTAAGCAAAATGATATATGGAAAAGATCAGTATGTAGCAAGCCTTATCTGAATAATGTCAATCCTGGCCAAAAGGCTGTTGTTAATATTATCTGAAACTGCTGACTTCCCAAACACACTCAGAACACTGGCCTAATATGCAAATGTGTGAATCCGGGGATTCCTCCCAAGGTGCCTTAGATAGCGGGCCCTTTAAAGACACTGTGGTGCAGCTGAGGGTATTTTAAGATCATTAACCAATTGAAAGAGAGGTTGGGAGCAGAGAAACTTGAAGTGTTAGAACTCTCTGCTAATCAAAGATGGTTCAGAATCAATGGTCATGCATCTCTGGAACTGCTGGAGAAAGCTACAGGCAAGTGTTAGGCAGGGAACAAGTTTTGTTAGGCACACACTTGACATTGACCTTCTGATGCTCATGACACAAAACTTCACACTCAACAATTTGGAAACATATCTATTGGGAAACCTTGAATGGGCTGTTGATGATTTTCAATCAATAAGGATACACAATAGTATCTCTGTTGAAGGCGCAAGGCCTTCATTAAATCAACAATTTTCCCCTAAAATTTTTTAATGCAGTTAAGCACCTAAGAATACAAACAGGAGAACTTCCAAAGAGAAGTAAAGAAAGTGTCAATGTAATATCAGGATTCTCTTCATTGTCCTTCCCTATTGCTGGCATGAATTCAAAGGCACATGTGTCCCAGGCTATAGGGGAAAACTGGACTTTCATAGGTGGGGGCTCCAACAAGATGCTTCTCAAAATCACCACATTACCATCTTTAAGCTAATAAGTGGCATTTATTTTAAAAATGGTTGACTTCTAATGGGCCTGGGTACCATTCCCATCTTGGCCTGGGCTCACAGCATATTTATATGTGGAATGCTTTCTACTTCAAGTATTAGTTATGTATCTTTGCAAAGTTTAGCTAGGTAGATTGAGTTATCAATAGATACTGTGTGTGTGTGTGTGTGTGTGTGTGTGTGTGTGTGTGTGTGTATGGAAAGCATAGCTAAGTAGTATACACATACTCAAACACACAAATAAACCAGATCATTTTTATGGAAAATCCTCTCTACTCCAGGGATCAGGCTATGCTTTTCTGTGCTTTCTAATTTAATAGAGCTACTGTTTGATGAGAATATACCATAGCCAGAATTGCCCCCAAGCAATTTATAAATAGTGCTCCATTTAATCTTTGCAAACTTGCAATGATCACTTCCATTTTACAGACAAAGAAATTGAGACTGAGAACTATTACATTAACCTGCCAACTGTCCCTTAACTAATAAATGGTGAAATTGAAATTCCCATCCAAGACCATGTCATCCATCCCAAGGCCTGTACTCATCCTACAGCATACTTCTATATATAGTTTAATAACTGTAATTTTAAGAAAACTTATGAAACAATATAAGAGAGCATGTATAATATTTCCCATGGGTCTGTTGCAGAATTTTCATCAAATCTACTCTCTAATACTATTTAGGTGTGTCCTGACTCATAAACATATATAATTTGGGTTTGACATTCAAAGACCATGGTCATCTAATTATTTCACCAACCACATCTCCTATTAGCAATTGAGTAAAAGTATGTTTGCTCTCCCCCAAATACACAATCTACATTTCCACTGCTACCACAGCTGTGCTCCAGCCCAAGCTATTTGCCCTGATGCCAATGATTCACCTGCCCAACCCTGCACCTCCCAGGAACCAGCTTAATCCCTACCCTCCCTTAAATCATTTCTTGAACCTAACTCTCCCTCCTCTTTCTCCCCCACTCCACCCACTTACACAGTCGCTTCTTTCTCTAGATGTGTGCAGTTCTTCTGCAGACCAAGGTTTGCCTATTGCCTCTCTATCTCTAGCTAGTGATTCTCTGCAACCTAAGAAAAAGTCTTAACAGGGAAGGAAGTTGTTCTGATTCTATACTTTTATTCCTCTTGACTAAGAAAAGACAACAGTGTTTATCACAAGGAGGAGCATGTCTCAGTCAAAGGCATCATTTCTGGTGCTCTGTTAACTACCGCAATCTTGGTCATGCCTCTTAACCTAAGTATTTTGTTCCTCATCTATAAATAGGGTTAAAACAGTAACTGCTTCATCAGACTATCATTAGGATTAAATAAAATATTTATGTAAAACACTTGGCATGGTAAAAGTGCTCAGGAAATGTTAACTAAATTCTAGTAAAGTAAAAAAAAAAAAAATAGCATTTAACTAACTCAAGAATTTTGCTGTTGATACTTTTAACCCCCATGAGAATTACTGATTTAAATGATAGGTTCTTATTTTAATATAGCTCCTAATGACAGCATCTTTATGTCCTAAAATCTTCCATTCCACGCTAGGGAATCAGAGTTAGCCAACGCTTCCTACCTCTCATCAAAGAAAGAGGACTTAATAATGAAAATAAGAAATGAGCTTTGTTAGACATAGAGAAGAACACTTTAATTGATAGATTGGGTAACTCCTCTTGGTTACCATGGACTTTAGTCCGATTCTTCACCTATCCAGGCATTTAGTAAGGACCCAATCAACATTAAAGGACAGCACTGTTAACTATGCTAGATGGACATAGTTCCCTAATTACCGTACATAAAGGGGAAACGTAATATAGAATAAGTGATGTCATAAATATTTCCAGGTGTTCATCCTAAGTAGCTCCAAGAACAGGACAGGAGGTAGAGCACACCCAACACAGGGATCCATCACCCCTATCATGTCCTGGAGAGAGGGTGGGTGAGACACCAGCATGGCTGTCATATCTGAATTTCCCAATAATGTGGTGAAAATAGGAAGCTACAGCTCCAAGATGTGAGGTGACTTGCCTGAGGACACATGGCTAGAAAGGGGAAAGATCAGTTGGATCCTATGTCTGTCAGACTTAAAAGCCAATTCTCGAGTTTTGAGCAAGCACGCTGAGACTCAACTCCAATGTGTTAAAGCCCACGGATGTCTCTCAAAGGGGCATCCAGAAATGTGCTGTCGGAGGTGTCAGGGGCTGCCACATCCAAAAGTGGAGGCTTCCCTACAGCCATGCATTGTATGATACTTTAAGGTTAGATGTAATTAATGCTGATTGTAATCACTAGGAGTTAATAGATTTATTATAATAGTGAGCTAAAAACGGCTTATGCTAATAAATCAATGAGAAATGAGATGGAAAGTGAAAAATCTTTGGGTAATGGAGGTGGAGGGTGTCAGGGAGGGGAATATATGTGCACAAGTTTGCCAGCAGATATGACAGGCCAAGAAGGTGCAGTAACGGAAGCACTCATCCATCGAACAGGTTGTCAGATTCCAGGTATTTTAGGAACAAGGAGCTGAAAATATGAAGAGACTTTGAGCTCACGGGGTTATCTATCAGCTGATCAGTATGGAAGCTTTATTAGCTGTGTAATTTTAACTAAGTTGCTTAACTTCTTTGAGCCTTGGTTTTCTTATCTGGAAAACTGGGAGGATGAGCCTCGCTCCCCCACCAGACAGTCCATTTATCAGATTCTCAAAACATTTATTAAGTATCTACTATATGCCAGACACTGTTGTATGAACTGGGGATATAACAGAAACAAAACAAAGCCCTTGTTTGGTGGAGTTAACATTCTAAGGCGAGGGCAACAGAATGTGGATAACTGAACCAATAAATATATGTCAGGTGGGACTGGCAGCCACAAAGGAAGGTGAAGCAGGGTAAGGGACAGAAGAAAGAGGCAAATTGTATATAGGGTGGTCATAAGGGTTATAGGAGCTCAGAGATTCAAATGGCCTGTCCCACAGTCAGTGCGTGGAGGCTCTACCTAATAGCCAAGATGGGCGACCTCATACCCACTAAATAAAAGGGTTTGGCTACAGTGGACTAAGAGGGTTCCCAGGACTGACAGTTAGACCATGCAAAGGGTCCCTGTCAAGAACAGTCCTTGAAACCAGCAACCCAACATGCCTGTACTTCACCCTGAATTTGACAAGAGCAAGCTGACCACGGATGTGAGGCCCAGCATACAGTGAGGCCATAGGTACGCTGGTTAGGGGTACAGGCTATGGTGGGAGACCTCCCAAGTTCTTTGTGGCCTCACCTGGGCAAGTTATTTGTTCTCTTTCTGCCTCAGTATCCCCATATCAATAACAGGGAAAATAATAAAACCTCCTGACAAAGATTCTAAGATTGTTACGAGATTTAAATGAAGAAATGTGCATAAAATACTTAGCACAGTGCCTCGCACAGAGCTGGGACTAAAATATTAGTAATTGTTAAGTTTGGATGTGAGTACAAATATCTTATCAAAATGAAATGCTATACTTAGCGGAACTGGTAAAAATCAGAATTTTATGTCCTTTGGCAGTTTGCCTCAGGTTTCTTCCCCAAGACCAGGCTCTGCAAAAAGGTACTGATTATTTGATTTGACAGTACAGGAAGTGAATGGAAGGAAGGTTTGCTCCCTTCTGTGCCGAGGTAGATGGAATGTGCCGGGGTGCAAATCTAAGGGGGAAAATAAAGCTGTTAATTCAACATGTGGTGTTATGACTGCTTCCACCACCATGAGCATTGAGCCCAGTTCAGTATAAGCCTGAGGCCATTCTGGGCAAAAAGAAATGGGAATCATAAAACCTGCCCTCATTTGTTCGTACTGCCAGTTAGGCAATCAGTCAATCCAAAAAATATACTGAATGCCTACTGTGAGCAAACCATTAAATAATAACATTAGTAGCTACCATTTCTTGGGAACTTCATATCAGATAGACATAGTGTTCTACATGTCTACTGATCCAGTTTACAGCCACTTCCTCTATGAATTCCTATCTAAGTGTCCTCCGCTTTTGCCCACCCCCTGTCCCAGCCAGAACTCCTCATCCCCTGGCATTCAATCCCACGAGTCCACCTTGACCTGCAGCTGGTTATAAGGTCTTGGGTGCCCTACCAGATGAGATGCAGGCTCCTTCATAGTAGAGGCATGTTAGAGTTCATGTCTTGCAAACTGATCAGCTCACCGGGCATCCCACATAGTTAGAATTAATTTAAAAACAGAAATAGCAAAATATTATAGCATGGAACCTCATATTTCAGTTACGGAATTTCTGCAAAGCACTTGGTAACTAACATTAGGATGGCAACCCCAGAGATGAGGCCGAAGTACTCCTTGGGTTCGATTTCCCCACTGGGTCAGCTGGTTACATAGAACTGCTCCCAGCTTCTGAAAATACTGAAGATGATGATGATGATGATGATAGTAGCAGCAAACATTCAACAAGTGCTTACTATGTTTCAGGCATCGTGCTCTTTGCATGTATTTTTTTTTTTCAAAGTACCAGTGATTCTTACACTTCTATGAGAAAGCTACTATTAATATCACCATTTTGCAGATGAGAAAACTGAGGCTTTCAGAGATGTAGTTCCTTGCCCACACCAACCAGGTAGAAATTAACAGAGCTGGGATTATGTGGCTAACCTCAGAGCCCAAACACTTCCCTGTGCTTTACAAAGCCATGAACTGGCAGAAGGAAGGGGGAGGTGTTTTGTGTGAGGGTGTGGGGCATCCAGTGAGCTTAGATTCTGGTAATGAATGACCAGGCCCTGCAGTAGAGCCCCACGGCCTCAGCCTTCTGCAGAGGAACTCAAAGCTCTGTGCCAACAGTCTCTTTCAGCCCTCCCCACCTCTCTATAGGAAAGAGATTAAAGTAGATCTGTGCCGCTTAAAAAATTAAAGCAGGAGGAGCAGACAGATGGGGACATGCGGCGTCTTAGTGACCACATCCAAACAGTGCCACTGGTGAATCAGTGGCAGTTCTAGGAGAAAAAGCACTTCCCAATTTTTGGACTACACTCAAACTCAGATTCCAATAATGCAATTTTATATGAACAACCAAATAACGTATTTCCTGGAAATATGAAATATATTCATTCAATGACCCTTGAAAAGATCATCATCATTACAATCTTGATCATCAGAGTATCTCCTTACATTTGCACAGCGCTTCATGGAGCCAAGCACTTTCACATTCACTGGCTCATTTACTTCCCTCTCCCAATCACCCTCTGACATAGATCAGGGAGGTGATGAAACTGAGACCCAGTGAATTTCCCAAGTTCACACAATCCACTAGACAACATGAGAACCCAGGATTTCCAGTGTATTCACCCAATGCTGAGGCACCAGCCCTCTCTGGTTCCATGCTGCAAAATACCTAGGATGGGGAATGAGGCATTTAAACAGGGCAGCCACAAGGTTTTTAAAATCTAAAGTCAACATTTTCCTGTCCTAGTTCAGGTTGTTGAGAAAGAAGAAAGAATCAGACTGAAAAAAGACTTAGATCTTATCTTTCCCATTGTCACTAAGATGACCCAAGCAAAGCCACTGGCAAAGAAAAGTGCCATGGCAGCAGGGTGGCACTGCATGTAGGTTAAGGCATGACTTGTGGGCAAAATGGAGAGAAAGCAGGCAGAAGCAAGAAGCAAAGGAGCGTCGCAGGCCCCTGGGTTCTCCTGGTGAAGGCTCCCGGAGCTCGCAACTGAACAAATCAGTTAGGACAACGTGGGTGAGGCTATAAGCACACACTCTTTTCATATACATGTACTTTTAATGTAGAACTTTGATCATATGGGTGAGTTGAAGAAATATGTGTATAAAATGGAAATAGAGCAAAATTTATGTCTTTTTATGGCCAATGATTCACATGGAGTGATGGGCTTTAAATATTAATAATAAGTAGATTTTCAGGGCATAGGCTGGAGATGAAGGGAGATGATAAAACTTCTCTATTTTTTTGTTCATGGTCCAAATGTAGAAAATTACGTACAGTAAATATTCTACCTATGGTTCACAGTACTTATGTAGTTTATTATCTGCCTCAGGGGCCTTCATTCCACTTGGGAACAAAGACACTGCTTCAGCTTGATGCTGAGATCATAATTTGGAGCTGGAAAGAAACCTGTTTCAAGAATTAAAATAATCTCACATGAATTTCAAATATGACAAAGAGACTGCATTTTCACAGAAATGTGCTGCTCACTCGTTCCCTCCTACCACAAAGCCCTAGCATGCTTCCGCACGGTTTGAGAGTCTCTGAAGCAAGAGAGCCTGTCAGAAAAACCCTTTGGCATTCCCTCAGTATCTCCCCATTGCGGTGGCTCCACAGGGAGTCAAGAACATGCTCTTTCTGGTTGGCTTAGGGTGTGACAAAGCCCCTTCTGATGATCACCCTCACTTAAGCAATGGCCTCATTCAGGTGGTATGAAGAACACGAAGAAATGTGTCCTGAGGGCCGGGTGCAGTGGCTCACACCCGTAATCCCAGGACTTTGGGAGGCCAGGCGGGCAGATCACTTGAGATTCGGAGTTTGAGACCAGCCTGGCCAACATGGTAAAATCCTGTCTCTACTAAAGATACAAAAAATTAGCCAGGCGTGGTGGTGTGCACCTGTAATCCCAGCTACTCAGGAGGCTGAGGTGGGAGAATTGCTGGAATCTGGGAGACGGAGGGTGCAATGAGCTGAGATCATGCTACTGCACTCCAGCCTGAGAGACAGAGTGAGACTCCCTCTCAAAAAAAAAAAAAAAAGGGGCATAAAAAATGATGAGTTCATGTCCTTCATACGGACATGGATGAATCTGGAAACCATCATCCTCAGCAAACTGACACAAGAACAGAAAACCAAACACCGCATGTGCTCACTCATAGGTGGGTATTGAACAATGAGAACACGTGGACACAGGGAGGGGGAGCATCACACACTGCGGTCAGTTGGTGGGGGGGCTAGGGGAGGGACAATGGGGAGTGAGGAGGGTGGGGAGGGATAATGAGGGGAGAAATACCAGATATAGGTGATGGGGGGATGAAGGCAGCAAACCACTTTGCCATGTATGTACCTATGCAACAATCCTGCATGATCTGCACATGTACCCGAGAACCTAAAGTACAATTAAAAAAAAAAAAACTGTGTCCTGAGCAAGGGCTGTTCTTTGAGTGTCTCGGCCAATCCCAGAAGGTGGAGCAACAGGAAGCTTCTGGTGACCTTCAAGAGGCGCGAAGGTCCTTCTACGTTGCTATCAACTACAACCTCAGGGGAGCATTGTGGAAACATGGTCAGTGACCTGCTCTGCCCCTGGGGCTGTGAGCTGCCGGGACAACCCTGACTCCCACTTCCAGCCAGCCAGGGCTGCACCCATAATCTCCTGTAGAACACCTTTTGAGCTGTTCCTAGTCCTTTGTCAAGCCCATTCAAAATGACTCCCGATATCTTTCTGGGGGAGGTGGACTGCCCTCACTGCTCTCTTCTGTGTTTCTCTTCCTCTGCCTCTGATGATACGCTGGGAGATGCCTGCTGCCAGTGCAGGGCTGACATACCACTGACATAGTGAATCACTTGCAAAGGAAGGGCTGGGGACGGAGAGCCGAACAGATGCTCAGACCACAGAAGCCACGGGGTGACAAAGCTCGCTCTCTCTGGATGAGATCTCACTGGCTCTCCAAGCCCATCATTCCGCCTGGCAAGGGGAAGGTAAGAGCAGATGGCAGGAAGCACAGCCTGGGGCCTTGGACTTTGACAGAGTCAGGAGCAAGTGTGCAGGAACTCAGATTGCTTTGGCCAAGGAGGAAAGAGTCCAGAGTGCCAGGTAAGCACCAAGACTCTGATATGAGGCAGTTCTTGAGTTCAAATCCCCCGTTTCTCCACTGACTACCTGAGAGGCCTTGGGAGGTTACTTAATGTCTCTCTCAGTCTTTTCACCAATCAAATGGTAATGATATGATAGCCGACCTCATAGGATTGTTTTGAGGGTTAAATGAATTAATATGTGAAAAGTGTATGGTATTCATCAGATTATTATCATAAGTGGGACTGAACATTGTTCTTCCAAAAGTCAAAGGTTAGTTCAATTCTTAGGTCAAACAGGGCAAGTTCTGCCTTGGAGTCTCTCTCCTTTCCAGAAAGACCCCTAGCATGGCCATTTTTCTACTTCTTTTCCCAAAATTCTGGCCCGAAGCATACCCAGCACCACTACCCTCCACCATGTCCCAATGCCCATTCCTGAGAACAGAACTATCCAGTTAACCCAGCAGAAGGGCTCTTGAAATAGCAGATACATCCATTCCCATCTGCTGTATCCTCCCCTAACCTGCCCACAAGCCACATGGCTGGAAGAGTCTGAAGCAGGGTTACATCCAGGAAAGCAACTTAAGAGCTACATGTCAGATTTTGGAAATCTCAATGTCATTGCACAGGGGATGATAATGAGGAGGATGATGATACTTATGATGGTGGCAGTAAAGGGAGGACCTAGCTGTCAACCAAGTGCCCACCTTCATTCTCCTCTGAGCCAACAGAGAAAAATGTGGGACTCCAGCATCTTCCAAAGATTTAGATGTTCACCATGAGCAGCAAGCTAACTGCAAGCTGCAAGAAACAGCAAGCCCACAGAGGGTGCATGCCCCTTCATTTCACACACACCCTCTGGCCGTGGCCATTTAGAACTCTCCTGGAAAAGAGAAAATCTTCCAGCAGCAATGGCAAGTAGGGGGCAGGAGAGGGGCTTGTGTCACTCCAAGAATTTGATGAGCACTCGATATCAACAGCATAAATAAGCCCTTTAATAAATTAGAGAGCTATTCATTTAAATGGATCTGCAGTCCCTACGGTGCCAGTTAATCTGTAATTCAGATAGATCAGGGATGGCTCTGCTGGGAGACAGGAGTCCAGAATATACAATGATTTTGTCCCCCGAGCCAAGATTTCACTTGGTAAGCAGTACACGCATCCTACATGTTCATTTCATTGTGCTCCTCTATCACCTACAAACCCTTAGTTATAGGCACACACCTGAAACAAAATGCACATTATTCTGGCCCCATATAAATATCCTCCATGCATGCTTCACCTCTGCACATGCTCCACCTATATTCCATTCCGTGCACAGCTCCAAACTCCCTGGCAAGTACACCCAGGCACCTCAACCAACACAGGAGGAACACGTTATAGGGAAGTTTGCACCATTTTCCAGAACACCCATCATGTGCGCAGTGAGAGCTGCCTCTACCCAGAACTACGTTCAGGGGATGAAGGGGACACTGTTACAAGCTAAACTGTGACCGCCCCCTAAAATTTATATATTAAAGTTATAACACTCAGGTCCTCAAAATATAACTGTATTTGGAGAAACAGTCTTTAAGGGAATAATTAAGTGAAAATGAGGTCATTAGGGGAAGCCCTAATCCAATGTCACTGGTGTCCTTCTTAGAACAGAAGTTTAGGACCAGACAGACACAAAGAGAAGACCACGTGAAGATACAGTGAAAAGAGCCAAGAAGAGGCATCCGAAGAAACCAACCCTACTGCTACCTTGAACTTGGACTCCAGAATGGTAACAGAATAGATTTCTGTTGTTAAAGCCAAGTCTGTGGTCCTTTGTCATCGCAGCCCAGGAAAACAAAGACACTAAACCAGCAGGTAGTCAGTGCTCAGGATGTCATACAGCCACCATAAAGTGGGCTCAGCCTCTACCAATAAATGCTCACCAACTTCTGCACAAGGACACCTTCTATAGGCCCCTCTGGTCTTAGATGGTGTAATACCCAAAGGCCAAAATGCACGTTTAAAAGGTTTGCAAACTAGATTGTACTATCAAAGGTTTCTTGCTGCTGCCACTGCTGCTCTCATGTCTACAACCAATATGGTACCTGTAAGCCCAACTCAGCATCAAGGCATGAGGATTCCCAGAGTATCCAAAGACCACAGGTGAATACTAATAATTACAGCAATAAAATGTCTACTACTTTTGAAATATTAAATGTGCCAGGCCCATGGTAAGTACTTCCAACCTCCTAGCCCAGTTAATACTCTCAGCTGCCCTATCTAGGTAAGATAAGTACAGCTATTACCCTGATTTTAGTGGCAAGGAAATAGAAGCTCAGAGAGGTTTGAGGGAATCGTGTTAAGTGAGGAGCTGGGACCCAAGCCCCTGACTTAATCACTAAAATAATTTAAGTTCCATTTGGTTGCAGAAATATTGACTACATGTGGTTTCCTTTACAGGCCCCATGTGGGGAGGTGCTGAAAAATGGTCTGGTTCTTTTAGGTAAGTGCCTGCTTCGTCTCCTTAAAGTCAAAGGTATGGCCTCACATGCAGAGCTCCTCCCTGAAATGATGCTGCAAGCATGGCAGAAATTTCAAGTCTGTGGTATGACTTCCCAAGCAGACAGTGAAGTACAACGTCTGACCTGGGAGTCAGAGACACTAGGTCTAGTCCAAGGCCTGCCTAACTGGTGACCAGCTGGTGACCAGCCTCAGTTTCCTCACTGGGAAAGTGGGGACAAGAATATCTGCTCTGGCCACCTCCCAGGCTTACTCTGAGCCTGAATTAGATAATAAATGAGGATAAGCATATGCTGTATCACTGAACAAATACCCAGGGCACCTGCCAGACATGGCTCTCAGCACCGGAAACACAATTGTGAACACAGCAACCCAGAGAGAATCCCAATTCTCTGAGCTTGCATTCCAGAACATGGCAATGAGAAAAAAATTAAATATATAACATACCATTAGGATCTGAAAAGTGCTATGGAAAGACATGAGTAGGGTAAGGGGGTGGGTATGATGGTGGACTTTGGTTAGTGTGGTCATAGAAGCCTCCCCCAAGGGGGTGACATCTTAGCAGAGACCTGGCTGCCATGAAGGAGGGCACCCTGTGGACAGGTGTAATCCCAGCACCTCACGTCTGTAATCCCAGCACTTTGGGTGGCCAAGGCAGGAAGATTACTTGAGGTCAAGAGTTTGAGACCAGCCTGGCCAACATGGTGAAACCCCATCTCCTGATTATTTTTTTTTCGAGATGGAGCTTCGCTCTCATTGCCCAGGCTGGAGTGTACTGGCACGATCTCAGCTCACTGCAACCTCTACCTCCTGGGTTCAAGCAATTCTCCGGCCTCAGCCTCCTGAGTAGCTGGGATTACAGGTACCCACCACCAAGCCCAGCTAATTTTTTGTGTTTTTAGTAGAGATGGGGTTTCACCATGTTGGCCAGGCTGGTCGAGAACTCCTGACCTCAGGTGATCCACCCGCCTCGGTCTCCCAAACTGCTGGGATGATAGGCGTGAGCCACTGCGCCCCACTGAAAACCCATCTCTACTAAAAAAAAAAAAAAAAAAATACAGAAATTATCCAGGTGTGGTGGTGGTTGCCTGTAATCCCAGCTACTCAGGAAGCTGAGACAGGAGAATCGCTTAAACCCAGGAGGTGGAGGTTGCAGTGATCCAAGATTGTGCCACTGCACTCCAGCCTGGGTGACAGAATGAGACTACATCTCAAAAAAAAAAAAAAAAAAAAAAAAGGCAGGGGCCCCTAGACCATGTCAGGGAAGCATGTCCACAGTGGGAAGCAGACATGCAAAGTTCCCAGGGAAACCGCAGGCAACATGGTCAAGGAGCAGTGAGGGGACTAGCGTGGCTGAGAGGAAGTGACTGGTGGCAAGAAAAGGGGGAGACAAGGTGGAAAGGTGGCCCCAAGCCAGGCTATGCATGACCATCGGGAAGAGCAGGCACTCTGGGAAGCCCTTGGACCTGAGCACGAGGGAACACCATGAGCTAACTGTCCCTTCCATGGCATGGGTCAGGCTGCTACGTGCAGAACAGACCACAGGTCGGGGGAGAAGTGGAAGCAAGGGACCCCAATCACAGGCTATTTTCATCACCCAGGAAAGAAAAGAAAGAGGCATAATCCAAGTGTAAGAAGTTATTTTTGCTCAAAAATATTTACTTTTAGCCATTGGCGTCATCTTAAATTTACTACCAATCTATTACCAAATTTCAAACTGGGTTTTTTGGCCCCTTGGTATCAGACAAGGAGTTGTAACATTTCTCTCTTTTTTTTTAACTATTAAAATATCTTCATTAAGAAAAAAAAGAGTTGTTTTTAATTTGTTCACCAATTTCCATTTTTTCAGGTACCTCATTGATTTTCATGTTGAAATACATAATATTTCAAAACAGACCCCCCTTGTTGAATGGCTTTCAAAGCTGGCATCAGGTAATAACTGGCTTGCCAAGAAAGGCTAGCTTCCCCACCCCAACTAATAAAAAAAATCAGTAATTCATTAGAGACGCCTTTAATAAAGGTAAAATAAATAAATAAATTTAACTTTTACCTGAGCATGAAATCTGGACTTGCAATAGGAAAAGAGTAAGGTCAAGTTTGAACGCTTAGCCATCAAATGGAGCTCTGAGGAGGGAGGCCCTGCCAAGGCCTCACTCCCACCACTGAATGAACCGTCTACTTGACCCTCAGTGGTCAAAAGAGATACAGAATGCTTGCGCTGCCCTCCACCAGGTATGGAGTGGGTCAGCCTGTGGCTGCTAAGAGCATTTTGAATGCAGGCCTACAACAGGTTAGAACAGGCTGATGATACGGAGAAGCGGCTCGGAGCAGGAGCAGGAGCGGGAGTGGGAGTGGTAGCCGAACCCATGCGGCACGCCTGGCTGGAGAGGATGGGCCCACGGACACTCATGCCCCAACAGGGCGAGAGCTCACTAAGCCAGTCCTTCCCACTTCCCGCTTCTTCATCTGGTGCCTGGCAGGGTGGCGAACCCAAGCCAGGGCAGACGTCAGAGACGCTGGGCTGGTTCCAGGGCCTGAAGTCTCCGTTCTGGAACCCTTTTTAGAGTCCCCTGTGAGGCAGGAGAGCTTCACGGAGAGATGCCAGTCTTTGGAGGCACTTGGAGCTGGGCTTGGGACTCAGCTCTGCCTCTTCCTCATGCTGCGGCCTCAGTTTCCTTTCTTAGCCTCAGGCCCCTCATCCATCAAACAGGGGGTAACAATAGGACAAATCGGCCCTCTGTATCTGCAGGTTCCACATCTGCAGATTCAGCCAACCACAGATTAAAAATATTTGGAAAAAAAATAAAATTAACAATATAAAAAATCAGATAATTTTTTTTTAAATACAGGATAACAACTATTTACCCAGTATTTACATTGTATTAGGTTTTATACATAATCTAGAGATGATTTAAAGTCTCCGGAAGGATGTGTATAGGTTATATGCATTTTACATCAGGACTTGAGCAACAGTCATCTGCATATGGGGAGGTGGGTTCTGGAACCAATGTCTTGTGAATACTGAGGGACAACCATAGTACCTCCCACTCCCATAAGGATGAAACTGTTCTGCACAGGAAGTACTCCACAAATGGTAACAGTTTCTGGCATTGACTAGTAGGTGCCTCCTACCCATTTTCCATTATTAGCTGAGCAATGTCTTCCCAATATAAAGACTACATTTCCCAGCTCCCCTTGCAGCCAATGGGATATAAACAGAAGTCTTGACTAGACTCCTGGGAAGTCTCCCTAAACAGGATGGAGTAGTCTATCTCTGCCCTCCTTCTCTCCTGCACCTGAAATGCTGATGTGATGGCTGGAGCCCTAGCTGCCAATTTAGCCAATGAAGCAACAGGGCAAAGATGGTGGAGCCCCAAGATAAAAGGACCCTGATGATCACTAACCGAAAATAAAAACCTTGGACTGCCAACCTCCAAACCTCGTTTTCACAAAAACAGAAGTAAATGTCCATTTTCAAAAAGCTAGTTATTTGGAGCTTTTCTGCTACTCACACCCAAATGAATTTTATCTTTATTATCATTTCTGTCATTGCTTCCATTATTATTTTTGTCAGAAGGGTGAGAACATTCCTTTCCTTGGGCTAGTGAAGGTCAGCCCTGGGTTTCTCTCTCCATATTCTCTCTTCACTCTATCAGCTTCCCTTGTTCCAAGGCCAAAGGTCCCCCATTCTCCTCCAGAATCCTAGGCATTTGAACTTCTGATTTTCTTGTTTTCTTCATGTAAAGATGTGTGAGGAGGAGGAGAGCCTTCCCCACCCCCCCCCTCACCCACACACCCACACCCACACCCACACCCACACACACTTTCAGTGCTTTAGGGGAGGAGGGGAACACCAGATTCCTCAGGCTGTGGTTCAACACTGGCTCCATCCTTCGGACAGATTACTGAACTCAGCACATCTATAAACCTGGGGTGTAACTCCCTTATTTGTTTGCTGTGAAGATTAATTCAGGCGAAGTGTTAAGGGTGCTTGGTGCTTCACAGGAGCACGCAGTGGGTGCGCATACCTGCCAGTGATGTCAACAGTGATGATGATGAGGATGAAGACAAGGTCTGCCCAGCCTCATTTCTTGCTTCCCAGCCGCCAACTCATGCAAGCATCCAGGCCAGACAGAGCTGTGGCTCTCCAAACTGTCCTGTTTTCTCAAGTCTCCCATTTTCACAGATTTTCAATCTGTCTAAAACAGCTTCTCTCACCAATGGATTCTGTATGTCCCTGAACACTCAGCCCAGAGCCACTTCTCTCAGGAGGCCTTTGTGGGCAACCCCTATCCCTAACTGGGTGTCTTTCTGCTGTGATGGCAGAGCCCTGGCTGGCGGCTGTCAAAGCTCTTAACACTCTAACTGGTCCTCACCTCATGAGCTGCCTGCCTTCTCCTGGAGACTGTGCCATCCTGAGACAGTGAGTATGTCCATCATAGCTGTACCTAGAACTGAGCACTGAACCAGGGCCCTAGCAGCCACATATCTGTTTTATCTTGTGGCTCCAATGCCTGGCACCGTTTCCATCTCACACGTGGCAGCGTTGAATGGATACGTGTTGAATAGGTGCATGAATGACGGAACTGCTCCCCCATAACTTCTTTTCTCCTGTCATGAAAGGCCAAATAACCTGGAGCCCAGAAGAAAAAGATGAGTTGGATGAAAAGAGAAAGAACTACTTTTGCTTCCATCTTGGTCACTGTAGTGAGCTGAACAGTATCTTCTGCTCCCAAAAGACATATATGTCCACCTGGAACCTCAGAATGGGAGCTTACTTGGAAATAGAGTCTTTGTAGACATAATTAAAATAAGGATTGGGATGACATCATACAGGGTTAGATCAGGCCCTAAAGCCAACCACAGATGTCCTTATAAAAGGCAGAAAAGGAACAGGGACACAGAGAAGGTCAGGTGAGACAGAGGCAGAGAGTGAGGTGATACAGCTAGAAGTCAAGAAATGTCTGAGATACTAGAAGCTGAAAGAGACAAAGATTCTCTTAGAAAGCCTTTGGCGGGAGCATGGCCCTGCTGATACCTTACTTTAAACTTCTGGCCTTCCAAACAGTCAGAGAATAAATTTCCACTGTTTTAAGCCTTGCTGTTTGCCGTAATTTATTATGGCTGCCCTAAAAAACTAACACCATCACCTAGAGTTGGACCAACTGATTATATGGATGGTCCTTCAAGGCCACACCCTTCCTTACTCCAGCTGCAAACTTTACATTGACAACCTCCACGTTCTCTACTGTTGGTTCTTTTTTCCTTTTTCTAATGCACTGTCCCTTGTTATGCTCCCACAGCCTCATGAAGTAGGTTCTACGATCATCCCTGCTTCACAGATGATGATACTAAATCTCATGGAGGTTGAGGAATCTGCTCCATCATGCACAGGTGGGACTCCTGTCTAAGTCTGTCTGGCTTCTATGCTCATAGCTACCACATTGTAGCTCCCAGTGCCCCCTGCACTGCAGTCCAGATCGAGAGGCTGGACATGACAGAACCCAGGAGCTTTCAGGAAGAGCCTAAACTTAGCTCACAAGAGGTTACGGGGGTCTCAGTTGCTGAGGTCCCAGTCCCATTCCTGACTCCGTGTCTGTTCTTCACTTAGGGCTTCATGCCTCCGTCACCCTTACCCACATGCAATGGGCTAAATGGACGTTAACACATAGTTTCCTGATGGTTGAGAGGGAGGAAGGAATTTTAAGTGAGAAAAATACTTTCAGACTGAGGACTTTCTAAGCACAGAGACCTCATCTTGCTTTTCTTTGGATCTCAAAGCCTGGCTCATTTGCAGGCACATAACATATGCTTGATGATGGGTTTTGTACTGAATCAAGATCTATGACAACTCTCTGAAGATAACTAAGCCCATTATGGTTCAATAGTGTTCCTGAATTTTACAGGCACTGATTCAAGCTCCAGGATTTTATCTCCTCTGCCCATTACAGAGAGAGGGTAGAGGTCACCTTAGCATCTCACTGATAGGAGGCCAACCAAGTGCTGAGACTCTGCCCTACCCTGCCCACCAGATCACTGTCCTGCCTACCATCAGGGGGCGTCCATCACCAGGGGGAGAATCCATATAATCACAGCTTTTAGCTCTCTCACAGAAAACTTTCTCCTTAGTCCTGTTTCCAGTTCAGAGGTCTCTAAGACTCAAGTCAAAAGTAAGCAATGTAGAACTTTGAAAAGCCCATATAGTCCCTGTCCCCAAATGAGGTGGTTTGAGGCTCTGCTTGGTGGCCAGATGGTTGCTTAGGGCTGCCCATTCTCTGAGACACCCTCCCTCCTGCCTGGAGTGGAGGGAGGGGGTGTTCCAGACAGCCAGGACTGGGCAGATACCCCAGAATCTTGCTGGAGAAGAAACTACACCCCTACCAGATGCCATCTGGATGCCTGTCCCCATGATTTTTGTTCTCATGAATTCTCTGGGTACAAGTCCAGCTAGAGACTTGATTATCCAAGTTCCTATTAGAAAAGTTCTTTGGAACTGTTCCCATCTTATTTATGGAAACCTCTCTCATGTATAAACAGGTCAGGAATTTTAACTCCATGGAGATGTGTACCTAAAGTTCTCTGTTGAACTGGCTGATCTGAAACTCTCTAATAAGGCAGTTTTAGTGCCTGTTGAGCTTCTCCAATGTACCCCTTGTCTGAGCCTCTTCATGCCTCATGAATCACATCATCATAATTCTTGTCAAACAAAGAAAGAGAGACCTTGATTTACAGAGGAAGTCGACTTTGCCAAAATGGCCTACTGTCAGGGCTAAGCCCTGAAAAGCACATTTGGGCCTTATGACATTTTAGATAATGCCATAGCAACTAAATCATGTGTAGAAGGCAAAACTCCTGATACAAAAGCAGCAACTACCTGGGTTTTTTTCTCCCCCTATGGAGAGATAACAATAGTTTGGCTTTTTAGCATCAACTATTTTAATGTCAATTCTCTGATGATGATGACCTTGCTTTTTTTGCTCTGTAGCCCCTAACTCACCCCTGAACAAGGCAAGATATTCAGTGGGCACCCCCAGAAATGTAGGGAGAATGATGGGTAGTTGCCCATCAAAGACAGGTTCCCCTCCATGACAATAGACATCTCTCTCTTTCATCTGGGAAAGGAGAGTAGGATACAGAGATGGGGTCACCATTTGGGTGTAAAGGTCACACTTAATGATTTCAGAACCCCTTTCTACTCAATCGTATCAATAAAGAGTTGAAAGCCCATGGAGAGATGGGCACAGCAGCCCTGCCTTTCTGAATCACAGCCCAATTCTGCCCATTTTGTAGTCCTTTGAATGAAAATTTCCACAGCCAAACTGTATAGGAACATGTGTCCAACAGAATTGCAAAGTCCTCCCAGTAGTCTCCTGGATGGACAGGGGGAGAGAAGAACACAGACAAGGAAGGCGAGAGGCACATGTGAGTGAGTGTCTAGCTCGGGCTTACCCCAGCTATTCATCACCTGCCCTGAGGACCTGCAGGCAGAGCCTTGGCCAATCCCATGTCCAATCACAGTAGAGCCATGATCGCCGAAGACAGGAACAGTGCCAGCCTGGGATGGATTTTCTTCTCCGTGGTTCTCACATTGACCTACTGCCTCCTGACATATACCCGCCCTCCCCATTCTTGTGCAGGCAGCCTGCCAAAACAATTCATCTACACAGGTCAGTTATAGCGTGGCTGGAAAGGCCTGATCCTTACTTCGCTTTCCAAGAAGTCCCTTCTCCCAGCTCCATTGGCCCTCCCACATCCCTGCATCAACTTAGAAGGCTTAACCTTCCACGTTCTCCCAGGTCTGCCTTCATCATCCCCCAACCCACTCCAGCCCTGCCCAGGCAGTCCTCAGTTAATCCCACTCACTCCTTCTGCCCAGTGTGCAGCATGGCTTCTGGAAGTATGCAAGCTGCCTATGTATTTCAGATCTTCCCTTGGATCAGTTCCATGGAACACGTGGTGCTGAGGGCTCAATCCCATTCAACACAGCCCCTCAGAGTTGTACAGACTCCCACATGCCATTTTTGTCTCACTTCCTCAAGATTATTCTACTATCTGCGAAGTCTATATATTTATCCATTGAGCCTCCTATTGCGTATAACTCCCTACAATAATTAACTATGGTTTCCATGTATTTATTTCTGGTATCTATTTAGATAAAATATCTACCATCCCTCCTGGATCTATTTTCAGGTCTCTCTCTGTCTATAGTATTTATCTCTATTTTAACATGACTGCCTTTTTTTTTTAACCCTCAAACTGGGACAGCTCCCAGGGGGATGGGTTTTGCCTGCAGTTAAAACCATGATGTGATTCTACACGTGCTCAGCAGCTAAATTTGTGGTGGGTCAGAGCAGCAGTGCTTGTTCAGCAGAAAGGTATGAACTTGGGAAAACCAAGAGGGCACAGAGGATTGGGAGGGGGCTGGAGGTTCTCTAGACCTGCCCTGGATGAGTCCACCCATGAGAAGGAAGGTGGGGGAAAAAAGAGGCCAAAGTTGGTAGAATCTGAATGCACATTCTGGGTTCAAATCCCAGCTTTACCTCTTACTTGCCATCTCAGTCTCAATTTTCTATAAAATGAGAATCCTACAGGTCCCTATGTCACAAGATTGAGGTCAAGATTAAGTGTAATAGACATGAAAAGTCCTTGACACAGGACTCGATGGAGAGCAAGTGCTCATTAAGGAAGATACTGCTCTTAACGCATTATTATTTTCCTCATTATGTTGTTACACTTTTTGCAGTAGTTTTTACAGGGTCCACATCTTATGGGTTGTGACTATATTAGGAAAGAGACTTACTGACATGTATATTCCTAGCTCAGGAACAGAGTAGATAATGGGCAAATGTTTAATGACTAAACGTACCTAGACTCTTTAAGTGACACAAGAAAGAAAAGGTGAGGATACAAAACACTATTAAGGTTTATGGCCAAGCACAGTGGCTAATGCCTGTAATCCTAGCACTGTGGGAGGCCAAGAAGGGTGGATCACTTGAGGCCAGGAGTTCAAGACCAGCATGGACAACATGGTGAAACCCCATCTCTACTAAAAATATAAATATTAACCAGTTGCAGTGGTGCGTGCCTGTAATCCCAGCTACTCATGAGGCTGAAGCAGAGAATTGTTTGAACCTGGAAGGTGGAGGCTGCAGTGAGCTGAGACTGCACTTTAGCCTGGGTGACAGAGTCAGACTCCATGTAACAAAACAAAACAAACAAACAGAAAACACAGAGGCAGCTTCATGTTCAAAAAAACATGCAAGATATTAACTGAGACTTTAAAAGCCAAGATATCAGGCTCAAAAAGGATAGACAAGGCGAGCAACTGCTGTGAGGTCAACAAAAGCTGAATCGAAGGCCTGCCAAAAAGCAGTAAGGGTTCCTGCTGGGGTTTGCATGCCAAATCTACACCAAACCTACTTAGCATGGGCCTAGGGTCATCCTGCTCAGCAACTCAGGACCAGTAGGGTAGGGGTCATCAAAGCAGGCAGAGCAGGAAGAGCAAGGAGGTGGGGGGAAGCTGAGGCTCTAGGGAGATACCATTTACTGGCTAAGAATGGGGTTGGTCTGGATGGGGGAAGCAAATGGAGCCAAGGAGGACCCAGGGGTCAGAGTGGACCAAGAGATTAGCGGTCAAGGTAGGGTACAAAAAGAAAGTACAGCAGGAAGAAGGAAGGAAGAGCTGTAGATTCATCTGAATTGAAGAGAAATTCCAAACCACAGAGCAAGCCAAGAACTGGCTATTATGAGGCTGAATGGGGTGTACGTGAAGGTCACTGGCAAGGAATGCTCAACGATGGGGAGACGCAGAGTGCCAAAGGTTATCAGCATCACCTCAGATCTTGGAACTTCAGCCACTCTCAAGTCCTACAGCAGAAGCATGAAACTTTAGGGCAACCTTGCAGAAAGAGATCCATCACAACCACCTCTGGCCAAGTTCCCCTTGCCTTCTCAATGACAGCATCACCATGTAAGAGGCTGTCAGAATGGAGGCTGTATGAGCTCATGATAGAGCGCCCTAAAGACCTGTGATTATTATTCCAAGTCCTGGTTTGCTGCCATCTTGATGAGTCACGTTCAACAAGTTTTCCAAGAGTGGGGAAAGAATTAAAGGGATTAACCAAGGCTACCAGCACTACACAGAAAACGGAGGTGGCATGCTAACACCTGGGATTCCAAGGATGGCACAGTGGTCTCAGGGGGGAGCAAGGGAGGTGTGGAGCCGGGGTGCAGGCAGAGCTACACTGGAACCTCCCGTGAAGAAGCACACTCCTTGGAGAGGAATGCCAGTGTACGATGCTAAGGAGCAAGAAGCAGAACACTGTCACTCAGGATCCGGAGAGGCCCAGGCCTGTGTTAACAGGGCTGGAGGCAGATGGGGCCACGATATGAAGGAAATTGGCACAGAACACATAGGATTTTGTTTCCAAACTGCCAGATGCCAGCTCCAGCTTTCCATCTGCCTCTTCTCATTCTGTCCTTTAGTATTTCACTGTTTACGCGGTACATGTCCAAATACATTTGCTGACCTCACAGAGGGAGGCTGACTTGGTGAGAAGGCCAAGGATCTCAGACCCCACAGAGCTCAGAAATGCAAGGTGCCTCCTCCCCGGCACTTGGAAAGTCAGAACTCACAGGTCACTGTTGAGAGTCTAGGGCGATCTCAGAAAGATGCAGGACACCACAGCAAGGGCCACACTTGCTACTGCAGAACAAGGTGCAGCTCAGCTGCCCCAAAGCCATCTCGCCGCTGTTTCTTTTTGCTGCCCTCTTCCTTCCTGCCATCATCCTTCAGTGTTACCATATGATTCAGGGCTATCCATAGAGAAATAAGAGACCTCCTCTGTGAACTTAACAGAAGGCTGGCCTCTATGGGCAACGCTCTTCGAAAAACGAATGAGAAGAAGAGGAGAAAAGATAAAGACTAGAAGGAGATCTAGGAAGGACGAAATGCCCTGAGATCTAGCAGCCTTGGGCAGTTTCTTAGAGTTACCTCTGCCAGCTCTACCAGAGACAGCAAGAGCCCTCCTCTTTCCCTTCAAGCTCCTGCCTTGATTGTCTTCCAACTTGAGCCAGAAGGAAGGCAAACAGGGGTAGGCTACCCACAGAGAGGGGCGCTGGGGTCTCTGTGGGTGTTTTGGCCATCCATATACAGAGTCATCACAGGCCTGGATGTGGTGAAAGGAGCAGAGAACCATGACTAGGGATATGGAGGCAGACATCAGCTTTGCTTCCTTCAATTAGAAAAGGTATGTCTGGAGGACTCCTTAAATTCAGGTGGCCAAAAATCAGCCCTAGTCCAAACTCTCATTCCCAGATTCACTCCCCCTCTTTTCTTCCTGATCTCCAGTAGCCTCTCCTCACCCCTCTCCACCCACTCCCCCAGACCAGTGAAGCTCAAGCCCATCCACCTGTGCACTCAATGTCCACCTACGTCTGCAGGGCTGCCTGGGAGCGACAGCCTGAGCCAGAGTCACAACAAAATGTTTCTTCTTGTCTTGAACTAGAAATCAGTGAATGATGTTCTTGGCAACAAGGGGTCTCAGGACCACATTTAACCAGCACCCAAAAAGAAAAGCCATAACCAAAACCCAAGGAGAGAGAAGAGGAGGCAAGATAAAAAGGAGGGGGAGAAGGAAGATTCCTAGCCCCCCAGCAGAAAAACAGATAAATAAAGGCTATTAGGAAATAAATAAAAGATACAGAAAGAGACATCGGCCCTGGCCTGGAATGATTTTTTTCTCTTGCTGCAGTAATGATCTGATCAGGGTTCAGTCCTACAGCATTCGTCATGTCCTACCTCATCTTCACCGAGTCTAAACTGCCCAAGGAAGATGGATGGCAGTCATGGAGGAGGCAGCTCCGATTAAGTCCCAGGCCGGATGAGCTCAGGATTGAACACACCTCCTTGCACCTGAGGCCCGGGGCCTCACCGCATCCCAGCGATGAGAGCAGAAGTGGGTGCTGCTTTCCTCCTGACTGGTTCTGCAGGGAGCAGCCTGGCTGGGAGACCTCTGACCACCTTGCCTGCTTCCCTCCTGAGCACAAGCTGCAGGTGGAATCGAGGGGGCCACAGTGCCCGCTGCTTAGATTCCAATCTGTTCCTTCTGTTTGGGTTTCCCTTCCAGTGTGTCTGGCTTGGCCAAGGCCAGAACACCATGGAGGTATATGGCCTGGCACAAGCCAATGCATCCAAGAGCAGCTCCTTCATCTCTGAACGGCTACATCCGTGCTTCTGATACATCTGAGATAAGGAAACAGGAACAGATATTTATCATGCACCTATTATGATTAGGCAGCATGCTGCTTAATTTTTTTTTTTTTTTTTTTTTTTTTTTTTGAGGCAGAGTTTCGCTCTTATTGCCCAGGCTGGAGTGCAATGGCGCAATCTCAGCTCAACCTCTGCCTCCCAGGTCCAAGCAATTCTCCTGTCTAAGCCTCCCGAGTAGCTGGGATTACAGGCATGCACTACCAAGTCTGGTTAACTTTGTATTTTTAGTAGAGATGGGGTTTCACTGTGTTGCCAAGGCTGGTGTCGAACTCCCAACCTCAGGTGATCTGCCCGCCTCAGCCTCCCAAAGTGCTGGGATTACAGGCATAAGCCACTGCACCTGGCCTGCTTGATTTTACAAATATAATCTCAATCTGAGCAGTGGCCCTATGAGGTAAGATGTCATTATTCCCATTTTATAGCTAGGATCGCTGAGACTAAATAACATACTCCAAGTTACATAGCTTGAAAGCGCTGATGCTCCTGATGGGAGAATATTAGAGAAAATGGATTGGCCAGCTATGCCATAATGCACCACAATTGTGCTAGAAGTAGGAATTAGCAGGCGCAGAATTTTCGTTTTTGTATTTGCTCTTCTGAGGCCCCATACTCCTAGCCTCTGTCCAGCTTTTGAGTCCTCTCTTTGTGCCCTGGCTCTTAGTTCCTGCCCTGGAAGAGTAAAAAAGCCCATGAAGAATCCTGGAAAGATATCCAGGGTTCTCATAGACCCAGGAAAAACCAAATATCCTTTTATTATTTTTTTTTCTTCGAGACAGTCTTGCACTGTCACCCCGGCTGGAGTGCAGTGGCACAATCTCCGCTCACTACAACCTCCACCTCCCAGGTTCAAGCGATTCTCCTGTCTCAGCCTCCCAAGTAGCTGAGATTACAGGTGCCTGCCACCACGCCTGGCTAATTTTTTGTATTTTTAGTAGAGACGGAGTTTCACTATGTTGCTCAGGCTGGTCTCGATCCCCTGACCTCATGAACTGCCTGCCCGGCCTCCCAGAGTGCTGGGATTATGTGCGTGAGCCACTGTGCCCATCCCCCAAACATGCTTTTCATACTCCCCTCGGGCGCTCTCAGGAGTCCCAGACTAAAATGACCCACACCAGCTCAGCTCAGGGCTGGTCTGGGTTTTCTTCAAATCAGTTACAGTGCAAGATACTAAAATGCAACTAGCAATTTATTCCGGAGAGGGGAGAGGTCTCACCCTCCCAAGTCTTGCATCAGGCTGAAGTTGCCCTTTTCTTCTTTCTGTTGTTGTTATTCACTTTATTTCCTTCTTTATTTTTTAACTGCTTTGAGTTACATTTAAGCAAGACAGCCAAAAGCTCCAGGCCATCTAGAAATAAACACAGTTTATTCTTATTGTAACACAGTTAATGCACAATTTGATGAGACACAGTTCATTTGAAGAATTCAGGGAAGTAGTAGGAAGAGGGCAGAGGTATGGGGGGCACTTGAAGGCTGAGAGGTTTGGCAGCCTGGCTTTTGGAAGAGAAGCTGATAAGGACTGCCAGGCTAAGGAGCCAGAGAGGGCAAGTGGGCAGTGCTGGCTGGGCCACAGCAGGAAGCCATCATGGGCCAATCCGGAGTTACACGTGTTCTTTTTTCCTGGCAGCTCTGCTACAGCCCAGTCAAGACAGCTCACCTTTAGAGGACAGAAAAACCAAGCATTTATTAAGCATCTACCATTAGTTTATTCAATCCTCACAACAATTTTCTTAGAAGCCCATATTTCCATTTGACAGATGGGAAAATTGGGGCTCAGGGAGCTTGAGGGTCACAGAGTGGTGAGACAGGCTTTGCTCGCATGCCTGACGGATCCCACAGCTATTAATAACATTGGTGTACAGACACCTGCGGTTCTCAAAGTATGGTTCTCAGACCAGCAGCATCAGCCTCACCTGGGATCTTATTAAAAATGCACGTTCTTGGGATCCATCCCCCCTTTGCCAACTGGAAGAGAAACTCTGGGGAAGGGGCCCAGCGATCTGCCTGTTAACAAGCCCTGTGTGTAATGCTAATGCCAATTGTTCAACAGCATTGAGCTGACTGGGAAGCACAGCCTAGCACAGTGATTCCCAAAGTCTGAGTCCCAGGTCAGCAGCAGCAGCAGCATCACCTGGAAACTGGTGAGAAAGTCAGGCTCCCAGCTTGCTCCCAACCTACTGAATCCAAGAGTCAGGGATGGGGCCTAGGGGCTGGTGTTGCCACAAGCCTTTCAGGTGACTCTTATGACCACTCCAGCTGGACAGCCACGGGTCACTTTACATCCTGCTACCCCTTCTTCCAGGAAGGGAGGGCAGTATAAGCAAAGAAAACATAGAGTGCTTTACTGTGGGCCATTAATAGACACCCTCAGCCTGCCCAAGTACAAAATAATGGAGATTTTGTCACTCATTAACAAGCTCCGGGAGTTAAACAGTTCAACGTGTTATCCCTGCCTGAAGGACAAAAAGAGAAGAAAGCACAAGGGAAAATCTAAGGATGCAAGCCCTGGGGAAGGGTCCGGAGTTCTGCAACCCCCCCCCCCACCCCAGGGAAGGGGAAACAGAGAGGGTGGTAGGATGGCAAGACAGCGGTTCACGGGGAAAGGCTGAGAAAAAAGCATGTGCCGCCAATGGTTTGCTTGTTTTGGGTTTTGTTTTTTCTTTCTGGCATTATGTATTCCAGAAGCAACCAGGCAGGAAGCTGTGCAGCCTCAGGTCAACTTGCCAAATGGAAACTGGTCTGTAGAAGAAATATACCAGACCAGGGGGGCTTGTCTCTGTCTCTCCAAAATATGCAGGTGGTACTAGCCCCTGATGACCGACCACGAGCCAAGTGCCATGGAGCAAGCTTAACGTACATCGTTGGGTTTAGTTCTCACGGCAACCCCCACTTCCCATTTCGCAGAAGAGGAGACAGAGACTCAGAGGACTAAATACTGTACTCAAAGTCACACGGCTTGGAAATAAAAGTGGTGTCCTCTCTTGTCTTGCTGCCAGGAAGATCCAGGGGACCTCTGGTCTAGCTCCATCCATTAGAACGATGAAGGAAGTATGTGGCACTGTCCAGTATGGTAGCCACTGGCCACATGTGGTTAACTGAGCCCTTGAAATGTGGCTACCTCTTCTGAGAAGCTGGCTTTCAAATTTTATTTCATTTTAGTTAATTTAACTGGCAACATATGGCTAACGCCATCATACTGGAGAGTGCAGCTCTGGACCACTGATGAGTCCCCTTCTCTGACATCACGCTGATCCTGTCACCTGGATGATTCACGCTCTGACAGAAGTGGAGACGGAATTCTCACCCAGGCCCTAATCATGGAAAGAGCAACAAACACGCTCTCACCTGGGTCCCTCCCACCCAGCATCCTCTTGCTAGTAAATGAGGACATCAGCAGCCATATATGATGTGGTTTTCCTGTGGCTTTGCCAAAGAAAATCTCTCTTTTCCTGGGCCATCCCATTTCTACCACCAAAATAGAGAAATTCATCTTGACATACAGGTTCCTTAGGATTCGAGTTGGCAGACCTAGTCGCAAAGCAACCCGGGTCCTTAAATTGTGCTATCACTAAGGCAAGGTGCTGAGCTCTCAGAACCTCCATTTTCCCCATCTGTAAAATGGGAATAAAATAATCACCTATGAGAGTTATTGGAATCAAGTGAGCTGGTGTATGACGTAAGGCACTTCCTACATCTTCCAGCACCCCTTTCCCCTTACACCCAATTCCTCTCCACAATTCCTCTCTGACCTGTAAGCTTCAGGGGGCTGTTCTAACTACTCATGGACTAAAAAGCATCTCACATTTCTGCCTTAAACAATATCTCCGCAAACTCCTTCTAGAATGAGCGTCTGGAACCTACACGTAAACTGGACAGTGACCCTGCAGTGTGCACCCCCTCAGCTGCCGGGATCAGCTGGGCCTCCCTGCCACGAACTTGGCCACCCTGGCTCCTGCATGCTGCGCCTGAGTCAAGCCCACCGCGGCCCGAGCCACCATCCACAGGGTCAACAACTCTATTCGCGTGATGCTGGCCCCTGTTTAGCCATGAACTCAGCGAGGATATCAAAAATCAGATTAATTTCACCTTCACCAGTATGACTGACAATAAAAAGTTATTATTCAGTCAGTAGATGTTTTAATTACCCAAATGTCAAGCACTGTCACCCTCCATTAGCAGCTTAATGATCCTAAAAGAAAGTGCCCTGAAAGGAACCTCAGGAGAATTCTGAGCCCCACTGTGCCCCTAAAGAGGACCCCAGCAGAGCCACTTCACCCTAACCATTCACATTGGCTTCTTATAAGCCTCCCTCTTTTCCTTTGTGTTTTGTGTTGGTGGTGGTGGTGGTGGTGTATTTCTAAAAGCCTCCCTCTCTTGAAGAGCATCCATGTACCTCAAAATTCCCTCCACCCAGCAGCAATTTCTCTTGCTTCAGTTCCATGATGGTTATTTGCAAAAACAGTGACACTGTTTTGCAGGCAACAAAGTAGAGGGACCCTAAGCACCACTTGGTGGGGGAAGGGGGGTCACATGAGAGTCCCAGTTCTGCTACTTGCTCACCATGTGCCTGGGGACAAACTGTTCAGCTTCCCTGAGCTTCAGTTTCCTCACTTACGAAATAAGGATAGTCATATGTACTTTCTACGAGATCACGTATGTGAAACACTGAACTCAGAGCCTGGCACACACTCAGTATTCAGCTTATGGTAGACACTAGTTTTGATGGTGGTGATGCTATTGTTGTGAATTTAGGAAGCATCAGGGAGTGTGTATTAGTCTGTTCTCATGCTGCCAATAAAGCTACGCCTAAGACTGGGTAATTTAAAAGGAAAAAGAGATTTAATGGACTCACAGTTCCACATTGCTGGGGGAGGCCATACAATTATGAAAGAAGGCTAAGGTAGAAGCAAGACATGTTTTACATGGTGGCAGGCAAGTGGGTGAATGCAGGGGGAACTGCCCTTTATAAACCATCAGATCTCATGAGACTTAGTCACTATCACAAGAATAGCATGGGAAAATCCACACCTATGATTCAATTACCTCCCACAGGGTCCCTCCCACCACACATGGGAATTATGGGAGCTACAACTCAAGATGAGATTTGGGTGGGGACACAGCCAAACCTTAACAGAGCAGATTAAGTGGGATTTCTTCTTTCAAGTCCTCTCCTAACCCCCCCACTACATCCTCCTCTAATCCTCTAATGCACCAGAGGCTTCTTTCACTGCCTTCATTGGTGGTTTCATTTATTCAAATAATATTTCAATGTATTACTGAAATATACACATGCCAAAAACTGCCCTCAGACAGGGGATACAAGAAGAAAATAGACAGGAACCTTGTCCTCACAGAACATTAGAAGGGGAGCTGATGGCTTATCAAATAAGCATACACACACACACACACAAAAAAAAAAAACAAACAAACAAAAAACAAAAAAAAACCTTAAAGCTGTGACGAATGCAACAGAGAAAAGTATAGTGTACTATAAGAAAAATCACAAAGGGGACCTGACATTGTCCAGCAAGCATGGAACCACAGGTTTTAAAACACTTTTGAGGCTGGGTGCGGTAGCTCATGCCCTGTAATCCCAGCACTCTGGGAGGTCAAGGTGGGTGGATCACTTGAGGTCAGAAGTTCGAGACCAGCCTGGCCAACATGGTGACACCCCCATCTCTACCAAAAATACAAAAATATTAGCCGGATGCAGTGGTGTGCACTTGTAGTCCTAGCTACTCAGGAGGCTGAGGCATGAGAATCGCTTGAACCTGGGAGGCAGAGGTTGCAGTGAGCCGAGATTGTGCCACTGTACTCCAGCCGGGGTGACAGAGTAAGACTCTGTCAAATAAATAAATAACTTCTGAGGATGAAACTGCATTTCTCCTGCAGATAAATGAAGGATATTTCTGCTCTACCTTCAGTTACTAAAGTTGCCCCTGGCTTCTGGCCCCTTCCTCCCATTCCTGCTCCCTTCATTGGGTTTCTGCCTTTACTTTCTCTGTTCTCAGCACTATCTTGGCCCCAGACCAATGTTGTGTCTTGAGTCACCAACTGCATGGCTCAGAATGCTGCCTGGAATGCCGTTTCTTCTCAAAAACCCCTACATAGCCAACATTTTCCAGTCTGCTCTCCCAGCCCTGCCTCCCCCACCCTCACCCCAGAGCTGTCTCCACTCCTCCCAATGGGAGTTTAAAAATGGAAAGCCACGTGCAAATCAAAACCTTGAGAAACCCGACACCTTGGAGAAGTAAGCACCTTCTCTGGGAAGGTGGTTTATGCCTGAGTCATTTGTCTGGCTACATTAGGCTCCAAGGCCTCAGGCAGAGAACGACTACGTTCTATCTTCCAGCCTGCTGAACACAGTAGGGGCACTCAACAAATCATAAAGAATGACGAGGATGAGGCAGCAAATGGGAAGACTGAGTAAAACACTATAAAAACCTCCCTCCTGCACTTGGAGCTGCCGGAGCTGGGATGTGGCTCCTTTTCCAGCCTGAGCCTCTAGGCATTCTGAAACCTGAATCCATGCTGGACTGCCACGCCAAGTCAAAGAAGTTTACCCTGTTTGTAAAATAACAGGTGTATCTCCTTCCCAGACACACAACTTAGAAACACTGGCACCAACAACCACACAACGTAGCCAACTCAGGACGCAGCAGTAGGGGCTGCAAAGACAGACTCTCACTGGGAAATCTCAGATCATGCCCTAACAGGACCCTCAGGCCTCCTGGGATACAGGGATCCAGCCAGCAGCTCCCATTGGTTTGGGAAAGGCAGCATAGAGAGCAGCACCCCCTGCCCAGGGGCCATGCCTCTGAGAATAGAGGACTAACACATTTAGAGTTGGACAGACGCTTCAGTCTATAAGGTATATACATCATGACCTTGAACAGATGGGTCTGTTGACATCTCGGCACCTCCTCAGCTCTGTCCTCTTAGCACGGGCTCAGGGACTGTTGCAATGTACACTCAATTGTACATTCTAGGGGTAGAGGTACAACAATACAGAAAGTCCCTGCTCTCAGAGAACTTTGTCCTCGTTGGGGGAAGAAGCATCTACCTCACACGGTAGGTCCCAACAGGTGCTGTGATGGCAGTAAAGTGGGGTTAAAGAAAAGTGAGGTCAGGCCAGAAGCAGTGGCTCAAGCCTATAATCCCAGAACTTTGGGAAGCTGAGGTGGGTGGATCACCTGAGGTCAGGAATTCAAGTCCAGCCTGGCCAACATGGAGAAACCCCATCTCTACTAAAAATACAAAATTAGCTGAGTGTGGTGGCGTGCACCTGTATTCTCAGCTACTCAGGAGGCTGAGGCAGGAGAATCGCTTGAACCTGGGAGGCAGAGGTTGCAGTGAGCCAAGATTGCACCACTGCACTCCAGCTTGGTGACAGAGTGAGACTCTGTCTCAAATAAAAGAAAAGAAAAGAAAAGAAAAGTGAGGTCAGAGAAGTCCTCTGCCACCTTGTGACCTCAGAACTGGGATCTCAACTCAGCAGGGATGAACCTTAAGGAGGCATGGGGAGGTGACACTCCAGGCAGAGGGAGACACAGGGCAAAGGTCCTACGGGAAGACGTTCTTCTATGTCTGGGAAACAGCAAAGAGGCTCACATGGACGAGCACGGGGGAAGCAGCAGGGACTTAGGTCAGAAGGTGCAGGGCCTTTGGCTTTCTGCTGCATGAGATGGGGCACCCCAGTGGGTCTGAAGGACTGGAAGGAGCCTCGCACAGTGTTCTCAAAGAACCCCTCTGGCTGCTGGGTAAAGACAGGAGTGCAGGGAGCACAGGTGAACATAGGGAGCCCAGTCGGTGGATGGGGCGGGTAGTGAAACTTCACAGCTGTGGAGCGAGAGAGGATGGTGGGAGGAACTAGGTGACACTTGTGGGGGTGCTGGGAGATGGTTAGACTCACGACACTGTTTGAAGGCAAGACGAAGAAACTGGGATTAGATGTGAAGTGAGAAAGAGTCATCAAAGATGACTGGGGTTTTGACAAGAGCTAGGCCAGCAGCTAGCACGAAGCAGGTCCTCGTACACAGAGCTTTTCTCCCTCCCCCCACCACACCTGCCATCAGTCACAAGTGCCGAGAAAGGGGAGGGATATACCAGGATGCCCCCTGCATCCAGAAACTTAGGAGGCAGACAAGTACAGAGAGAAATTTGGAAAAATGGTGGCAGAGCCTACATTCCTGACAAATTCTGTCTCCAGGGCACCAGCAGTCACATGCTCTCAGTTCATGCCTTAAACGGAGAGCAGACTAGCGTGTACAGCCAGCTGATAGCGGATTAGAGGCAAGAGAATCCTAGAACAAAACCCTAAAGGGATTTAATTGTGTTTTTAATTACAAAAGCAACATGCATTTATTGGACATACCGTTTGACTCCAAAATTCCACTTACGTGAATTGACAGAAGTCTATTCAATCATTTAAGTAAAGGACAGTCATCAATACATTGTGAATAATAAAAAATTGGAAACAACTTAAAATCCAAACAAGTTTGCATTAAATCCCTAACTTGAAGATGGTTAAAGAAAAGCACAAAGAAAAAAAAAATCACCCATCATCTCCAAACCTAGAAATAACCACAATTAAATAGCTGGCATGCATCTTTCCAACTCTTTTTTCTATGCACCAATATGGATTTTTTGTTGTCAATTTAAAATTAGAATTATATTAAATACAAGCCGACTTTTTCTATGTAACAAATTTGGTAAATATTTTTCATGCCTATAAATATTGTTCCACAACATATTTTAATGGTTTCATGGTGTTTCATTATTTGAATGAACCATGATTTATGTAACAGATTTTGTATTGTTGGATATTTCAATCATTTCCAATTTTCCATCATTACAAATAGCACTTCAACACACAGCCTTGCACATGAACTTTTGTGGACATCTCTGATTATTTCCTTAAGGTAAGAAAAATGCCAAAACACAGAACTGCTAAGTCAAAGAGAATATCTCCTCTTAAGGTTTTTTGAAAAACACTGTCAAACAACCCTCTGAAAAAGTTGTACCAATTTAATTCCCCAGAGCAGGGCCATGAGCACCCCTGTTTCTCTACATCTAAACCATCATGTATTATTTTTGCCAATTTAATGGGGAAAACAGAATCTTGTAACTGATGTAATTAATGTTTCTGTGATCTCTACTTAAGCTGAACAAATTTCCATATGTTTATTAGCCATTTTACTTTCTAATTCTGGGAATTGCCTGTTCCTGCTTTTTGTTTATCTTTTTCATGCTGATTTTTGAGAGTTTATTAGCGCCCCAAGGCAATTGGCAATTTACAAGGAAAAGTTACTCCAAAAGCCATCCTGGGCCCGAGGACCAAATATCACTTACAGGAAGTCCCAGTAGGTTTGCCTAAACCCCACGATGATGTGGCTTTTCCAATCTCATGGCTAAAGAACCCCAGATTGATGAAGGCAGGAGCTAAGACCCAGAGTCCAAACGACTGAGACTGGTTAGTCCCTGGCTTGGTTTCATCAGAGCTGGAAGAGCAGGCGGGGGGAGCAAGCATGGTGCCAGTGACCTCCATAAGGCAGATGTTTGGCATCTCCATTGGGAAGAAGGAAAAGTGGGCACACACAGGTGCAACTGGCAGTGTTGGTCCAAGCAGTCAAGTCCAAAGAAAAGAAATGACTTATGCCTTAAGAAAGAAAGTGCCAGTACATGGCAGCTTAAGTCTTCGAGAGTCACCATGCCTGACTCCCCCTGTCCTTGCACTAAGCAGAGAGAGGCTGGGATGAACTAGCTGGGAGGGGAATTCTTAAACAGAGCTGTGTATAGTTCACTTCTAGCACTGATGGGCAAAGGGCAGCTGCTTGGGTTGGAAAGAAAACTGTTTTCCAAAAGCTTGTTGAAAACTCCCTCCTGCATGAGTGTGCCTGGCTGAGGTGGAGGCCTCCATATATAGACCCTAGAAATGAGACAGCCTTAGAGCCTGGATCCAGTAACCAGTACCTAGGCTCAGAAGGTGGCAGAAGGGTGGGGTGGAGTGGGACCAGTGGGAGATGTCCCGCACCTGCTCGACGACCAGGACACCCGGTATGCCCCCCCACCACCACTCCCATCCAGGCCTCAGAACTATGCAAACTGCCGCATGATTTGTCCAGGCACATTCCTCAATCCCACTGACAGACCATGTTTCCCAACCAGAGCCCAGACACGCTAGCCTGACAAGGTCATTCCATCTCTGCAAGCAACCTTCCAACTGCCTGTGACAGGCACAGGCCCTTTCTGGAATCCTCGTGGGCTGGTTGTGGACACTCCATCCTCTGTGTACCTGCAACATGCCAAGTCCCTCTGAATCGGAATGGGTGGGAGGCAAGGGCTGTGTGGGTAGTGCCCTCTTCCTTCTGAGCCCCAGAATCCTCTTCATGCCCAGATGGTGCAGATAGAGGCAAAGGTGGTCTCTCTGTAAATAGGGCTGAAGTACCTAAGGCAGGGCTGGCTCTCATGCCCGCTTGTTCCTCCGTATTGCAACAGTGCCCAACCTCTGGGGTCCTGCCAAGCCCTCCCCCACCACCTTACTGTGCATTTCTCATGAGGCTGAGGCCATTCGATGGGAGTCCATTCAGGCACCCTCAGGTCTGCTGTGGCCCTCTGTGTCACCAAAACCCTGCTCTGCTTTTTCTTTCCAAGGGCAACCCTTCTTGTGCCTTGCTCCTCCTGGGCTCTGCCCTCATCCCTACAGCAGCAATGTCCAAGCTCAGACTCTAAGAGGTTCACTGGACTGTGGTGCCCCCAGACTCTGGCAGTGGGGAAAAAGAGAGAATGCATTTTTTACTTTTTAATGAACAGATCACATACACACAAGACTCTCAAGAGCACTGATCTGAAGTGTACAGCTCAAGACATTTTTACGTGTCTGTACACCTGTACCACCACCCAGATGAAAACGCAGAACATTTCTGGTGCCCCAAGAAAGTTCTGTCATGCCCTCACCAATCATCATGAGAAGCAACTGCTATCTGACTTCCATCCACATTGATTAGTTTTGCTGATTTCTGAACTCTGTGTAAATGGAATCACGTTGCATGTTCTCTCTTATGTCTGGCTTCTTTCACTCAACATAATGTCCATGGAACACTCATTAATTTTGCTGCCAGAGCTAAGAGCCAAAGACTTTAGTGATTCCTACTCTAGAACACTGATATGCTGCAGACTCTGTTCCAAAGAGACCTACAAGTCCCAATAAGCAGGGAAGGAAAGGGAAACGGGATCTCACTGGGGCTGGGAGATGCTTACCCCCTGATTTATCTGACTCAGCTCTTTGTTTCCCATAGCAGCTTCCACAAAGGCTCTCAGGTGAAACAACAACAACACAGAGAAGCTTGCTCAGGGTTTCTCCAAATACAGTGTTTCTCCTCTCCTCGGTCAAAAATTAACAAGGACGGATAAAAACTCCAAGGCCAACATACTTTGGAATGTCTGAAGGACTGCAGGTTGGAAAAACCCCATCATCCCTCTGGTGTTCTTATTCCTATCATGAGACCAGAAGACTTTCCAGCTTCCACCTTCTCCTGATTTCAAGAATAGTGCCAGAGAGATCTACAGCAGAAGTTACCAACCCTCCTCCCCAACCCTACATGGTCCTCTGTTCCTGGCCACAGGAGAGAGGGGGAGTGGTACTTCTTTTTTTTGAGATGGAGTCTCACCCTTGTCACCCAGGCTGGAGTGCAGTGGCCCAATCTCGGCTCACTGTAACCTCCGCCTCCCAGGTTCAAGCGATTCTCCTGCTTCAGCCTCCTGAGTAGCTGGGATTACAGGTGCATGCCACCATGCCCAGCTAATTTTTGTATTTTTAGTAGAGATGTGGTTTCGCCATTTGGCCAGGTTGGTCTACAATTCCTGACCTTAAGTGATCCACACCGCTTGGTCTCCCAAAGTGCTGGGATTATAGGTGTGGGCCGCCATGCCTGGCCAGGAGTGGAATTTCTAATAGCATGTCTGAACCACAGGTATTTGTGTTGCCTGGAAGGGTTAAGACAGGATGGGCCAAGATGGGACAGTTCACAGTCAAGAAGGAATGGGCAGCAATATCCCACATGTCAATGTGGCTCACATCAATTGCCTTCACCCCACTGGCTCAAAGTCACGGCAAGAGTTAGATGTTGGCCTGTTCCCCCATTTGAAGGCACAGGGGAGATGTATGAGGAACAATTCAATTAAAAGCAAAAGGCCTTTAGGCTTGAGGAGTAAACAAGCAGGAACCTAAGACTTGCAGTAACTTCCTTGGCTCTAAGCCCTATTACCAGGCTGGGGGAAATGGGGAGGGGAAGGGTGCTTCTCCAGCAACCCACAGCCTCTGATGCTGTCCCAGACCCTGGCAGAGACACACACATTTTGACAAACACTCTTCCCCTATATTTGAAGCCCCTGTGGATTACAAGGAAAATTTAATCCATATGTCTCTGTTTCATTTATACTTAACTCATCAACATGCTGTTTTGTAAGAGCCATTTCATGTCCAAGTGCCTTTTTTTTTAAGGTCTTAAAACTCTTGGATTTTTTTCTTGGAAACAGGAAATCATACTGTGCCAAGAGAAAAGGAACTTGAGAGCTCAGAGGTTCAAACTGGGTTCAAAGCTCCTGCTTCCCCAGAGACCCCAACCAACTAAAAGGATGTCCCACTGCCCCGCCACTCCCCTGCATACCAGTGGGAGACAGAGATGCTAAAAGCAGCCAAATCTGACCAGGAGAAGACTGAAGAAAGAAGCAGGGTTGGGCTAGTTCAGGGTAAAATTGTTCTCCTGTTCACAGCCAAGACTGAGCTCCTGAGAGCCCACTTAGGCCTGCAGGCTGCAGGAGGGAGAGGAGGCAAGCCAGGAGTTCCATTCTGCTTCATTGGAAGAAGTGTCTTAACTCAAAACAGAACGCTGCAAGAAGTTTCCTCTGGAAATGGCCCGGAGTCCCTGGTCTGAGCTCAGTCGTGGACTCTAGCAAGGTCTCTGGAATGGCAGTGAACTTGGAAAGTCCAAGCCAGAGAGCTGAAGGAATGACCAGTGCTCCAGCCTCATGTCTCCTGGTCTCCACCCCTCTCACCTTGAGAGTCTCCTCTGCAGCTGCAGGGCACAAAGACGTTCCCCTGCCCTCCAGGCCAGTGGAGCTGAAGGTTACCAAGGGGACAGTAAATGGTCCATTTCCTTAAGCCTCAGGGAAGGCTTCTCACGCAGGCAACTCTACAACGGGTGCACAGCTGGGCGGGATGCACTGAGAGCCACTGTAAGCCCAGGTCGGCTCGTGGACAGCCTCATCCTCCCTTTGACAAGGGGAGTAGTGAACCACAGCGTGTACATGCCCCCGAATGGGTGTTCACACAGTCTGCACGTGCTGCATAGCTGGGATAACCTATATATCAGGGACTGATTTGACTGGTCCCTCAAGAGCAAGAAGAGTTTAGCATGAATTCTTAGGTTAACCAATTCCCAGGGTCAAAAGAGTAGAAAACAAGATAGCCAACGTCAAATAGCCTCAATGTGGCAAAGCAGCTATGGTTAATAAAATCCCGGATCTACCTTTCTTCCTACATTGAGAAACAGGTTTGAAGTCAATCACCGCTTAGAGAAGGGATGGCTTTTCAGAGGCAGGAACACCATGACCCTTAGTCAGGAAAGCGTATTTCAGAATAATAGACTGGAGGAGTGTTCAACCCATATTCACGTCCCTTCCCGTCTCTGCCCCACTGACTCTGGGTTTGGCCCAGTGATTGCTTTGGGCAATGAAATGCAAGGGAGGTGACAGTGACAGTTCCAAGCCAAGGTTTTAAGAAGTACACACTGTTTCTGCTCATCAGCTTGCATGCCTACCGTCTGCCAGGAGACGAATACGCTCTGCCCCCTTCAGCCAGCACCGCAGAATGAGAAGCATGGAGCAGACCAGGACCTTACCCGCTGCCGGGAGCCAAACTCAGCCAAGCCCAGCCAACTCACAGGCCTGGGCACAAGAAGTAAGCGCTTGTCAGAAGAGACTGAGCTGGGGGGTGGTTTGTTACCCAGCAGTATGCAGCCATGCTAACTAAGATACATTGGTTACAATTTCTAATAACCAGACTACAAAAGTGCGTTGAGCCAGCTCTGCCTTCCACCTAAGGCAGAGTTTTTTAACACTTCCTGCCCTGGCCAGGAAGTTTTTAAAAACGTGGCTACTGGAAAGCCTTCCTGCCCTGGCCAGTCTTGCCCCATAAAACTGGGCTTGATGACAGTCAAATCTCCTTGCCGTGCGATTGTTAATTACTTCATTCCACACACATCTATTGAATGCTGGCCAGTAGGGATATGGAGATTAATGAGGGCCAGGGCCTTGAGGAGCTAATAGGATACATGAGAAGCAGACACACAAGCAGGGGATGGTAGTACAATGTGATACAGAGGATGACGATGACAGAATGAGCCTAGGGCATCGAGGCATCACAGTCTGAGAGGCATACGTCACCAGTGCACAGAGCAGAGTGCAGGAGGACAGAGATGCTGGATGAAGACTCCATGGGTAGGATGGGTGTCCAATGCCTGGACCCTAAGGCATAGCCAGAAATGTTCTCTACAGAGGGCACTGCCAAGAAACCACACTTTTCTAAAACGTAGGAACAGTTACCCAGTCATATGACTGCAAACATTGCACAAGACTGCCTGCATTATTTAAGGGTTCAAAAAAACTTTCATTGAGCAGCTACTATATGTTAGATTTTCAATGTCAACTCAGCAGCCACTAGCTACATGCAATCTTTGTATACTTGAAAAGTGGCTGGGTGCTGTAATTGTAAAAACAGGCTGGACTTCTAGGACCAAGTATGAGAAAAAAAAAAAGATTTAAAATATCTCAGAATTTTTAAAATAACATGTTGAAATGACAATATTTTAGATACATTGGGCTAAATAAAATACATAATTAATTTCACCAGTTTCTTTTACTGTTTAAAACATGGCTACTGGAAAACGTAAAAGCATGTATGGGGCTCTCCTATTCTCATTAGACAGCACTGTGCTAGACTCTAGACCTAAATTTCGTTGCCTATTAGCATCCCCTGGGGATCTTTTAAAAATTCTAAAGCCTAGGTTGCATCCCAGACCAGTCAAATCAGAATGTTTAGGGATGGGCCCCCCCATCAGTGCTGGTTGGAGTCCACAGGTGATTTCAATGTGCACACCAGTTCAGGAACAATTATTGTAGCAAAAGGCATCCTCTCCTAGCCTGGGGCAGTTGTGTGGCGGATGACCCTAGTCTCTCTAACTTGAGGTGTTCAGCTCTACACCCTCCATGCCCTAAGGAGGGGGCTTTTCAGTGGACCAAGCCTAAGTGAATGAAAGCCATGACCTCCTTCCAGGTTCTGCCCTTCCAGGCTCTGTGATTTGACATCAGTTACTTAACCTCTCCATACCCAAGCAGACCCAGCTCAAAAACGGGTGCATCACTGTACTGAGTCGCAGAGAGGTTTCTAGCAATGGAACACACACACAACTTAAAATCATTTTGCTCACACAGTTTATCAACATACTAAGTGTGATGTGAAGCGAATCTAACAATTAACAGTACACAGCAAGCTCCTCAGAAGCAAAGTGGGTACCCCAGGGAGTCATGAAACGCACATGTGTGTGAAAGTGAGAACAGTACTGCAGAGTAAATAAGGTTTGCAAGCTGAAGAGTGGATGGTGGAGGGGCTCCATGGAGGACAGGCTCCACTGGCTCTTTCTCCTTGCCCTGTCTTCCACAAGTGGCCCCGGGGGAGTCTCCAGCACGTCTCTCGGGAGGGGCTGCTGTCTAGGTCTCATCTTCCTTGCATTTTGTCCTCACTGTGTCCCTTTTGCTGGAGGAATCATACCAGTAATACATTTCCACTGTCATTCAGCCTCATGAATTCTGGTCCTCAGCCACAGAAAGCACTGTTGCAAGTGGGGGACAGGAGGAAGAGAGTGGAGGCAGGAACATTCCCTGTGAGAAAGCTTGGCAGATGCTGAGACCTTCCTCTTGGGATCAATGGGACAAGTGAGAGAACTGAAGGAGGCACCATCCAAGGACTCATGGGGTCTTTCCAGAAAGGGTCATACCCGTATTAGCACCAGAGCCCTAAAGATATCACCATCTTGACTGTAGTGGCAATGTCACTGACATATGCAATGTCACAATCTCAAATTATACTTTAAATACTTCCAGCTGGCTGGGCACAGTGGCTCATGCCTGTAATCCCAGCACTTTGGGAGGCTGAGGTGGGTGGATCACCTGAAGTCAGGAGTTCAAGACCAGCCTGGCCAACATGATGAAACCCCATGTCTACTAAAAAATGCAAAAAATTAGCCAGGTATCGTGGCATGCCCTGCTAATCTCAGCTACTCAGGAGGCTAAGGTGGGACAACTGCTTGAACCCTGGAGGCAGAGGCTGCAGTGAGCCGAGATTGTGCCACTGCACTCCAGCCTGTACAACAGAGTGAGACCCCATCTCAAATAAATAAATAAATACTTCCAGCTGATCGTGTGTAAATCAAGCCTCAGTAAAGCTGTTTAAAAATACATCAGTGCAAAGCTGTGAATTCTTGGATAAGTCATGAAACTTTCTGGGCCTCAGTTTTCCCACCTTTAAAATGGGTGCAATATAAGTATCTACCCCAGGGAGTTGTTGGGAGAAAGCCAGCAAGACACTAAGTCCAGGGGCTTGGAGCTATCGGCTCCTATGTTTAACATAGCAATCATAATAGTTGTTGTTGCTATGACTATTATAGCAATGTCATGAGGCATCAACTCAGGACGCATGAGACGCTTTTGCTCATGCTCCTGCCCCTGCATTTTGCTATGAGAAAAACATGCCCTTGTCCCATCCACCTGGACCACAGAATGAGCAACAAGGAGCATGGGAACAGTAATAATACAGTATTTGTAGGAATGATGTATAGTAATAATAGTAATAGTAACAGCATGTGGTAACAGTAATGTAATATATATAAAGT
Source organism: Ateles fusciceps (assembly GCA_036589455.1). NCBI lineage: Eukaryota > Metazoa > Chordata > Mammalia > Primates > Atelidae > Ateles > Ateles fusciceps. The sequence goes on along the minus strand of JAZHEH010002724.1, from coordinate 172,284 downwards.
TAGTGTATATAATACTATGCATATACCAGCACATATTGCCATTATAATACATAGTAATCAAAATAATGTAATAGTAATAGTAACAATTATTTTTAAAGCTACAAGAGTACAGAATCTGTCAGACCAAATGTGGACTGTGAAGTGAATCAGCTGCCTGTATGAGCTAGTATTTATAATTCAAGGGATTAGTGGGCATGGTTCTTATCTTGGAAAGCCCTATAGCTAAGAATGGTTAACAATGCAGGTATTACACAGGGCTCACCCCTGGCTTCCCCATTCTCTAGCTGTGTGACCCTGAGTAGGCTGCTTAACCTCTCTGACTTTTAGCATCCCCAGGTATAAAATGGAGCTAAAAATATGACTGCCTCTTAGGGTTCCTCTGAGGGTCCAGTGGAAATATTCATGATCTGTACTGAATATAGCTCCTGACACAGAGCTGACAGTCTGGCTAACAGGGAGAAACTCCATCTCTACTAAAGATACAAAATTAGCTGGGCATGGTGGCACATGCCTGTAATTCCAGCTACACGGGAGGCTGAGGCAGGAGAATTTCTTGAACCTGGGAAGTGGAGGTTGCGGCGAACCGAGATTGTACCACTGCACTCCAGCCTGGGCAACATTAGCAAAACTCTGCCTCAAAATTTAAAAAAAAAAAAAAAATTTAAAAAGAAAGAAACAGAAAAGAAAGCTGACTAGTTTCAACTCCTCAGCATTCATCATCATCTTCATCAAGGCCAACAAAGCTGACGATACCTGGCCTTTGGCTGAGTGTAAGCTGAGTGACATCGAAGCTGTCCTTAGTGTGGTACGAAGCGGGAGGCAGGGGAGAAGATAGATCTCAGAATCTCAAAACTGACATACTTGTATCCAAACCCTACCCTCCCACTTCCTGGCTTTGTGCATGGAGGCCAGTTACTCACCCTTCTTAAGCCTCAGCTCTGTTATCTGCAAAGTAATTTAATAACCAAGAGGCTTAAAAACGCATATTATTTAAACCAACCAATCCATTTCTAGAAATATTACACAAGGAAATAATCAGAGATGTACACAGAGATGTATGCACAATGACGTCCATCAGCACATTTTAAGAATAGCGAGTAACTGGGAACAACTAAAATGTCCACCATGGGAAGTCAATGGCCTTACAGCATACCCCAGCGACGTAACCCCAGCGACGTAACCCCAGCGACGTAACGCTGTACAACTATTAAAAAGCATGCTGTCTAAGACTATTTAAAGACACGGGGAAATGTCTGTGATATATTAATAAGCAACAAAAGTGGTTTACAAAACTAGCTGCGTCCCAATTAGCCGTAGGCCACCTTGGATGGATTCCAGAAAGATGCTTCCCTCAGACAGACACAGCCTCCTGACCCTCCTTCCAGCCTCAACTCTCTACCCTAGAGCAGCGTACAACCTGTGCGACTGGACGCAGCTGTCCTTCCTGCTTCCACCCTGGCCCCCTGTGGTTCATTTCCCATGAAGCAGCCAGAGTGGCACCTTCTAAAATACAGGTCTGCTTTACACCCTGCACAGTCTCCCCACCTGCTCAAACGGCTGCCAGGGTCTTTGCCATAACCTAGAAGGCCCTGTGTAGCCTGGCCCAGCATAAACTCACTGGCTTAATCTGCTGTTACCCCTGCACCACCAGTCCGCCACATTCTCCTCCTGGCTATTCTCTGAACATGTCAGCATAGTTCCATCTCAGGGTCTTTGCACTGGCAGCTCCTTCTGTCAGGAACTATCTTCCCTGAGTTGTCTGTGAAGCTCTCCCCTCTCTGCTCAGCTTGCCCCTCATTCAAGGTTTCCCATCCCCAAAGACCTCCCAGCACTCTCCACCAACCTGTGCCCTCTTCATCTTCAGTCTGCTCCATCTTAGCACTTATCGCTACCTACCGTGTTATAGATTCATTTGTTTGTTGTTTGTCTCTTTCGCTCCCCCCAATCCCCTCCAGAATGTAAGCTTCACAAAAGCAGGGACTGTTTTATTTATTGCTAAATCCCAGTATGTAAACTAGTACTTGGTGCCCAGTGAATGCTCAAAAATGTTGAAGAAAGGAAGGAAGCAGAAAAGAAGAGAGGAAGGGAGGAAGGGAGGAAGGGCAGCGTGCCCTAGGCAACATAGATAAGCGTTATTCTATAAATACCTACATAAAGAAGGAGAGTGAGATCTTCTCAGAATCTCCCTATGGGATAATCACTTGGCAACCCTGGTAGGAAATCCTTAAAGCAAATTCAACCATAGTCATTCCTCCTCCAGAAATGACCGTGACAGCTGCCGTCTCTCCAGTTACTCCCTGGCGTACCACGTCAAACAGATAAACAAGTTCACAACGCCAACCTGCCGATAACTCCTAAGATGCAACTTTGCATTTCATCTTCACTTCCTCCTCCTCGTCCCTCAATCCTCCTCACCCCACAACCCACTCAGAATCTTACCACATCCTTCTGCCCAGGCACCAAACCCTGGCTGCTCCTTCCTATTTCCTCCACCCTGGCAGCAAGCATCTGGCCTCCAGCCCTAAATGGTGGGGAAAAAAAGCATGGTTTCCAAGACAACTTGGATACAGCCCTTTTGCCTGCGCCTCTGGGAACCTGGTGCATGGTCGTGCATGTTCAAGCCATCTGACCAAGACTCGCACCTTCAAAAAACACAGCCAACACCCGTCTTAGGAGAGTTGCTGATTTCTAAATCTAATCCCTGTAACTCCGTGTGATCCCTGGGCTCCAGAGGAAAGTCAGGGGCTAGGGGAATAGAGCAGCTGACCCCTCTGTAAGACGAGCTATGCTAAATTAGGAACTGGTTTTACTACAAGCAGCTTATTTTTCCTGATGAAAGGGGAGGAAGGTTAGACTTTTTGTTAAAGAATGCCAAAAGAAACTTGGGAAAGACCAGCATACATGCTGGGAATTAGGGCAGATTCTCTTAAAACTGGGGAAGGAATTAGCAGAAATGGCAAATGTATATCATGTCAAAGGTCAGCCCTGATCAACTGATAGTGGTAATACTGTTTCCCACATCCAATAACATAAAAATGAACTGACAGTTCAAAAATACAAAACTCATACTACTTTTACCTTCACTTATCATTTCCTCTGCTTTCCTCTTACCCACTGATCAATTGGTAGTGGACAACTAAACCACTGTGTGAGAAGGGTTCTGTGCCTGATTTCAACCCTAACAGTGCTGTGATCAATTAGTGATGTCTGCTGTGTGCACAAGGGTAGGGAGATCGCTCACATCAATTAGTGATGCCTGCCATGGACACAAGAGTAGGGAGATCACACACATCAATTAATGATGTCTGCCACGGGCACAAGGGTGGGAAATGACACACATCTGACCCATGTTTGTCGACCCAAGGGAAGGGGTAAGTGTCCCTTAGTCATGGCTCTCAGACATTTTTTTATCTCCACCACTCACCTGCCAGCCAAGTGTCCCCAAGATGATGAGCAATTCCTGTGTGCTATCTAAAACTCCACCCCTTTCTGCCCTACTCAAGAAAATATATTAGAATGAAAGTTAGCAAAAGCATCACGAATCTGCCCCAATCTATTAAAAGAGGTAAATCTTCCGCAAAAGGCGGCATTTTCATATTGTAACAAATTACTTGCATCCCATCTCACTGCAGATCATATATCACAACGAGGCAAATGAGAACCATGGCTCTGGAGCCCACTTCTGCCTTACACAGGTGCAGCAGCACTGAAGCACGGGCTCTTGAGCCGCCTGTTTCTACTTCGCCTGCAGCTTAGTCTCAGCCTCAAGCTTCTTCTCAATAACTTGCCAACTCCCCCAGCAGTCACAGCCAGAGCATCAGATGAAACATAATGGCTATCTCAGTCGCTCAGTGTCAGCCTTTGAGGGCCGGGCCAGGTCACCAGTCACTGAAGTTCCTTAACTTATATCACTATCAAAACTCCGACTGCATGGCCACAAAGGCCTGGATCCAAAGGCCCTATATCAAACCTGCTACCTTTGATTGTTAATCCTGAAACATCCAAGCAACTGCGGCACCTTTGGAGGGTAAGAGCCCAAACATAGGACCACAGCTTGGTTAAATTGGCATGTTGCATTCCCACCCCCTGGAGTCTACAGGTACCCATGGTGTTGACTCTCTCAGAAAAATGAGGCCACAAGCCAGACTGACCAGAGGTTTGTCCCAATAATATGAAAGTGTAACAAATTCCCACAAACTCAGTGGCTTATTCTCTCATAGTTCTGCCGGCCAAAGGTTGGCAATCAGTATTGCTGGGCTGAAATCAAGCCTTCAGCAGGGTTGCACTCCCTCTGGAGGTTCTGGGGACAGTCTGCTCCTTGTCTGTTCCAGATTCTTTCTAGCAGCTGATGGTACTCCTTGGCTTGTGGTTATATCACTCCAGTCTTCAAGGCCAGCATCTTCATCTCTTTGCAGCTCTCTCTCACTGCCTTCTCTGTGCATGTTCAAATCACCCTTTGCCTCTCCCTTACAAAGACGCATGTTCTTACTTTTAGGACCTACCTGGATATTCCAGGATAATCTCCCCTTCAAGGTCCGTAACTTAATCACATCCTCAAAGATCTTTTCCCTGTACAAGGTAACATGTATAGGTTCAGGGATTACGATCCGATTTTTTTTTGGGGGGAGGGGGCCTTTTTTTGGCTTTGGGTTTTGTGTGTTTGTCGGGGGGAGACAACCTTATTCTGCCTACCACAGAAGTTAAAACCAAATGTCGTTTCTACCTCAATGTGAACATGAATTTTTCTCCCTTGATAAGGAATGTCAAACATATGGAGAAGCATTTTCTGGCAAAGAGGAACTTCAATTTGGATCACAAAGTCAAACATCTATTCTTCCTCTGGAAAATGCCAAATCTGTCTGCAGGGAGTGGGAAAAAAAGGGGGAAAAAAGGAAGACAGGAAGGGATGATAGTCTACAACAACGAGCTTCAATCTTAGGGTAGCATGATTAGGAAGCAGGAAAGGGAGGATTTGAAAGGAACATTTACACTAGACGTGCGCAGCCCTGCTAAACACTTTCTTTGCTCACTTCTTCCTCTCATGCTTACGGATGGGTATCAGTTTCTCCACTTAACAGATGAAGAAACCCCACCCAGATCACACAGCTCATAAATGGCAGTCAGGATTTAAATAGACAGGCTCTGTCTTCACCTCAAAGTCACATTATTTCTGCCATGGCACACCTGTCTCCAATGATGCACCTGATCATTGTTATGAAGAACATGTGGTCTGATCCCCGAATGAGCAGTGCAAACCCAACAGCATGGGCATAACCTGCCGTGGGCACTGTGGACCAGAAGACAGGGTTCTTGCTCTGGACTAAGTAAGGATTCCTTTAATACTCTCTGTGGGCCTTAATGGGGGGGGGGGGCAGTTGCTATAAAGTTAATATTAATCATATTAGCTCTCTACTTATCTTGTGTATGTTGTTATCAATTATTGACTGTCTCAACAGCACAAGGTGGTATTGCCTTCCCCAATCCTATGGGAAACTGAGGCTTGGGGAGGGCAAACAGCCTCAGCAAGGTCACCCGTGTGGTGGCACCAGGATTAGATCTAAACCCTTCATAATTCCAAATCCCATGATATGAACTGGGGATGCACTGTCACTCCTCCCCAAGGACACTGTGTGGCTCCTGGCCAAGTCTCTAAAAAGCCAGTGGAAGGGGCTTCTCTTGCTGCAGCCTTTGGAAGAAGTGGGCTGCAGGAGGAGGCTTAAGAATATAAAGAAATCTGCCAGCAACATCCCCCAAGCCGACCCCTCCCATCCTCCAGAGAGAGCTGAGGGGGAAGAATGAGATCATACTCATGAAATACTCTGCCTTCCTGGGAAAAAGGATGATGCGTAGAATGTGAGCCTGGGCTTCCCCAGGGCCGGGCCATGCACAGATTTGCAAGCCAGGGCCTGGGGACCATCTGGTACCCACAGCCCTAGCTGACTGAGCAAGGCCCCAGTGCCCTGCAGACATGAATGCACCTCCCTAAACATTCGATTTACTCCCAGGGAATAACTTAGACAGTGGGAAGAATATGGCTCAGAGTTTCCTGTAGCTGTAAATTTTTATTGCTTAAATTCAGCCATTTTAACTCATCATAACAGAATGAATCTGATTGGCCAAATGTTTATTAGAGACATTAGTAGAAATTGAATAGCTAACTGAGGACAGAAGTCTCACAGATCTTGTTTAGAAAAGCAATGGCTTCCAACACCCATCACCTGGGAGCTGTGGCAATAGCCAAAGTGATGGCACTCTGGAGGACACCACAGTACCTGTGATCATGAGCCCAGACTCTGCTTTGGCAGCAATGACATTCAATCATTGCAAGAAGGAATACTGACAGCAGCCTCTATTCTCTAGGGGTTGACTGCCTTCATGTCAATGGTTCCCTTTGGGAATTTAATAGTCTTCTCAGAATATGCCCTGGTTGGGAAGCCACATGAAGAAATGGCTGCTATTTGGAGGAAACGTCTCAACCAAGACGGCTTTAGCCCACTCTCTTCTCACCAAGAGCTACATCTGACCAGGTAGTTTGCAGGGTTCAAAGCGCCAAGCCAAAGCTTTCTGAACTGGATGACCTAACCCTTCCTAGAGCTTCTGGGGCTGATCTGGAGAACATATGGCTCATTTACAGGGTGTCAATGTTGTCACAGCACTTTTGGGAAACCTGCTTGCAGTCAGTAGGGGGACAGCAGGGTTTGCGTAACTCTCAATCCCCTTTCAGACCTGCTTGCTATCCTCCACAATTAATTGCAAGTCAACATCAAATCTGCAAATATAAACTTTAAAAAATATAATAAATTCACCAGAGCAAGAAAACCTGTTGAATCCAAATAAATAGATGCTTAACCCTCCCCCAGGTTTGGAAGGTTAGAGGAGTACCTTTATGTCCAAAACTTGAGCACCAGTAATTTGGAGGATGAGGTAGAGAGTAACGGTGAAGCTTGTATCCTCCAATTGAAATGATTATAAAGCCACAAGAAGTTTCATAGTACAGAAAGGTCCCATGTCCCCATGTCCCAGCTTCCCTGAGCGGTGATGTCTTACATAACATCAAAACCAGGAAATCAGCACAACTGTACTCAGATTTCACCAGAAAGCCCAATCTCCTTCTGCAGTGGTCATTTGTCCATTTTTAGCAGCCCAGCATTCTTTCCCTAATAGTGATTTGATTTCCTATCAAGAAATTATCTTTCTTCCATTGTGTGTAACATAAATGGGAGAATAATTTTAGATGGTAACCTCTAAGAAGAAGCCAAAGCGACTTTGCTCCTCATTTCCTTTCCCAGAACAAACAGGGGGGAAGGAACACAGCACATCCTAACCATGCTGTTCTCCAAGATGCTAACTGTCCTGCTAGTTCATCCCAGCATGGGACCTCATTCTCTCCCATCCCCAATCCTGACCAGCCCTCTCCTCCTGGCTTATTCCATCCGGAGAGCCCCCAGCATCCTTCCATCATTTACATTTTGCCTGGCTAGCCAGAATCAGTTTCTGTGGCTTACACATAAGAGTACAGATTCAATCACCCATGATGACTATGAACCAAGAATGACCTGGCTGGGACAATGCCCCACTGGAGAAGACCCCACTTCACCATGACACAAACCCAGAAGCAGCTGCTGCTGAGGTCCCACTCACATCCCTGGCCCACTTGAGTCTCCTGGCAAAGATGGCAGGCAGTTCAGCACCCTGACTACACCCACCTCAAGAGACTGCATCCTTCCTCTTTGCCTAAGAACTTTCTCCAGCACAATAAGAGCAAGCTTGGCCCTAAGCAGGTATAACCCAGAAGTAGAGGGGAATTAACACCACTGGAACAACCCACAACTAATTAATGGAGGACAAGAGTCAGTAAATACACGTTCCAGTCCCTGTATCTGCAGTGGAGACCAACTTCGAGCAGGTGCCACCCAGTTTCTCAGACTGTTCCCAGCAAGGCTAAGCTCCAGTTGCCCCCTGCAGTAATCTGCTCACTGTCACACCCTTCCTTGGCTTTATCATCTCCCCCGTCATTTTTCCCACTTGCTCCCTAATGCATCCTGGAATCATCTCCCACATAAGCTACCTGCACATCAAGTCCTGTCTCAGTGTTGACTTTTGGAGAACCAAAACTAAGATTGAAAAACAAAAAAGGATGTAACAGCCTTCCTAAAAGAAAGAAGAGAGTGTCTAGGAGAGCTTTAGGCTTATGGCTCAGAGCTGTGCTGTCCAATACAGTGGCCACTAACCACATGTGGCCACTGCATACCCGTGACTTGGCTAGTGACACAGGCTGACATGAAATATCTCCAATATATTGGGTTAAACAAAATATAGTATTAAAATCAATTTCACCTGTTTCTTTTTATTGTTATTAACATTAACATGTCGACTAGAAAATTTAACATTACATACTTGGCTGGAATATATTTCTATTGAACAGCGCTGGTTAAAGAGGGGTGTCAGAGAACAGTTGGGATATTATTGCTACCATCACTGATGCTGTTAGCATGACAAGAGTAATGTGGCAGAGGGCTGTGAAGAGTGTGATTATTTGTATGTCTACCTGAGTAACTCTAGAGTGACAGCAACACACCGGTAAGAACTACTGTTACCCAGTGCAAGAAGAGGAATGGGAAGAGATACTCTCATACACTGATAGAGGCTTTGTTGACTGGTCAAACCCTTCTCTAACACAATTTAGCAACATGTTTATCCTCACTCTTAATATAGTAATTCCACCACCAGGAATCTCAAGTACAGGATAATCCTAACTAAGGAAAACATATATACAAAGTTGTTCACCTCATTGCTATTTATAACAATATTTGTAACTTAAGTGACCAATAAAAGGGGATTAAATTTAAAAAGACAGATTTACTTGGATTGAAAAGCATGCAATCTTTAAAAACGATAATTATAATTACATAATAATATGGAGACTATGATACACTATGTGAAAGTGAAGACACAAAATTGCATCTACAGCGTGATAAATATGTAACAAGGACTAGAAGGAACGATGCCAAGATGTAAACAGTGTTTATTTTGGGGCGCTAGCACAAGGGTGATTTACTGTTTTTCTCTATTTCCCAAATTAGTTTCATGGACATTTACTGCTTTGGTAACAGAGAACCAAGAGAACGACAATCTTCCTCAAAAATGTGAGCTGCAAAAAGTGCGTACTTTCTGCAAAGGATGTTTTATTCTATAGTGTCCTTCCATTTTGCCAAAGTTATGTTACAAAAATCTATCTTTTCCTCTGACAAAAAGAAACAAAGGTAAATCTAGTTCAAGCTGCTCCCGAAAGGAGAAGCCCATAGGAGAAGCACCGTTTATAAACAGCAAGTGGACACTGGGCACGGAGAGCAACTGGGGTTTATAAAGAGCAAATCACAGCTGACCATGGAAGTGATGTCTCTTCTTAATTGGTAAAAACGGGCCAGTGGCCAAGGAGATGGGAGGCAAGATGAGAGAGGGGGATTTCAGAGAAGCTGCTGAGGTGGCATCTACCAAAATCTCCCTTGAAAAATTAATCCAAATTGGCTGGACTACGCATGCCACCAGCTCCCAACATTAACAAGGATCATAAGCTTTATTTACAGGGGCTTATCTTTCAAGCCACTCTCAGAGCTTCAGCAAACCTCACGCATGAGACATTAAGGCGCTTGGACGAGGATAACAGAAACCTGGGTGGGATGGAAATACTCAGCAGGAGACGGTAAACAATAGAACTTATGATAAAACGCGGTTTCTTTTCTTGAGTGGAGGGCCCCAGATAGCCGGCAGGCTATGGCGAGGCTGGAGTGAGGCCTAGAGAACGTGTTAACATCTTTATTAACAATCTGGAAGAAGATGTATACAGAACATTAATTCACAAGGAATAAATCCGCAGGGGCCAGAAGACTAGAGGAATAACAGAGAAGGATGGGGAGGAGCAAAACCAAGAGGAAAGGAGCACGGGAGAGATGGAGTATGAGAGACAGGCATTCATCTCGGGCACAAAATCAAGGGATCTGCTAAGAAACGCAGTAATCAAGAGAAATAATACTGTAATGTGATCTGCTATAAAAACAAAATTAATGCCAAAAATCTGTAGGTTGAAAAAAGTCTTGATTACTGGGGTTAATTTGTGGCACCCTGCTAAATGTTTTGCACAAGGCAAAGGGCTACAGACCTCACCTAAATCTTATAAAAGCGGTAGGGGTGATGAATAACAAGATGTTATAGCCAAGGCCACCTAAAGAGCAAAGGGCTGAAAAAGCATTGTAGTGGGTGGTGTAAGTCTTGGTTTTTCCAGCATAGAGGCTGAAGATCATCTAGGAGGCCATGAGAGGCTCCGGGGAGGTGGCCAGTGCAGTGCACTGGGCAGCTTGTTAGTGGAAAGATGGCAGCAACTTGGAAGGAATTCACAGAACCAGGGAAAGCAGTCAAAATGTGAAGCATGACTGATTTTGGAAGAGGAAAGGAAAAAATGGTCCAGCGGATGAAAAGTAAAAAGATGATTTGGAGAAGAACATGGAAGAGAGAAGGTCCCTTGGCTACAGTACCTGCTAAAAGCTAAGAACGTCTCTCATCACGAGAGGCTGGACAAGGGGGAAAAGACTGCAAGGATGTGTATTATGAATAGGAACATGGTTTCAAATTTTAGATCCTTCATTTTACTGACTGATCTCATCCCTTAGTTGCCCAGGCATTCCCTGAAACTCTTAATGATTCATGAAACAAAGAGTCTAGAATTTAAGTCCGTAAATGCCAAAGCAGCAGGAACACGGCATCGCGAGGCAAGATACTGGGTGTTAGGGTGGGTCTGCCCCAATCAACACTGTCCTCGGAGAAGTTGCTTTATCTCTCCGAGTCTCCAGTACTGCATCCAAATCAGGGGTGGGGAAAACTCAAAGGCATCTGTCTCTTATTCTATGACCATGTTGACCTAATAGTTGCTAAGTGCTCTCATGAACAAAAAGCAAACATTAAAACCGGAAACTGAACGCTATGGTGGGGTGGTTCAAGTAGTTAGAAACAACAGACAGCACGGACTAGCCCCACACATATCTACTGAAAAGGCTTCAGGATTTGGAGAGGGGGACATGGAGTTGGTGAGGATGCTTTGCACCTTCTCTCGCCTCGTGAAGATGCTGTGGTTAAAGGTTAACTCCAAGGGCAGCCATGGACAGACAAAGCTTAAACTATGGATTGTTTAAGCTTGATTCATTAAACTTGAAGTATTCTTCCAGTGATGAGGATGGAGAGTTCCACATCAAATTCCTCGAAGCTCACGCCTCACTCTTGTTTCCTAAAACTCCCACGTGCTGGCCCCAGGGCCGGCCACTTTTAGACATAAGCAACAGAATTATTGATGGTACAGGAAGAAGATGCTCACAGAAGCAGCAAGAGGTGGTCCTTGATGATGTCCCCAGCATAAGAGGCATGCTAGAAGGTGCTCCTAATTCTTTATGAGTCGCTAGATCTGAATTAAGCATATTTTTGGTATATTTAGTTATACCAAGAAAACACAGTATTTCTATACATAGACCAGCTGGAAAGGACAAAAGAAAAAGAAACTTGTGGGAATGGTTAATAAGTGCAAAAACACAGAAGGAATAAATCTAGCGTTCGGTAGGCACAATAGAGTGACTATACTTAACGATTATTTATTACATATCTCAAAATAACTAAAAGAGTGGAACTAAAATGTTCCTAACACAAAGAAATGATAAACGGTTGAGTCGATATCCCAATTACCCTGATTTGATCATTACATATTACATGCTTGTATCAAAATTTCACATGTACCCCATAAATATGTACAACTACTATATATTTATGATAGCTAAAAAAAGAAAAAGACACTTGAGGAAGGAAGAATTGGCTTCAAGAGTCTCAAAAGAATGTGCCATCCCCCCCAACATCTCCCCAGGAAGAGTCTACCATGGCTGAATTTCAATTAGCATCCTCTAATCAACTAAGAAATGCTCCGACTCTACCCAGAGGATCACCTTCCAGAATCCCACCACCCTTCAAGGCCTGTCTCTATTAGCTCAAAAGGCCTGTTGCACAAAGGTATCACCGCCCTCCAATCACAGTTGATGAAGGGCATTTTGAGGATCCCCTGGTATATGACTCATAGCCTTTGCTGGTAATACGAAAAGCAGCCTAATAGAAAGTACCTACTGGGCACAGAATAAGAACTACATGGATGTCAATATATTAATCCGCACAACCACCTTGTGTTACAGATATTATAATTCCATTTTATACATGAGGAACGCAGGCTCAAGAAGGTTAGGCAAGGATGGTTAGTTTTATGTGTCAACTTGGCTACATGGTAGCACTTATTTCCCAAACTCTAATCTAGCTGTCATTGTGAAGATATTTTACACATGTGATTAACACCCATAATCAGTTGATTTTAAGTAAAGATTACCTTCATAATATAAACGGGCCTTATCTAATCACTTGAAGGTCTTAAGAACAAAAACTGAGGCGTCCCAGAGAAGAAATCCTGCCTCAAGACCACAATATCAACTCCTGCCTGAGTTCCCAGAATGCCAGCTGGTCCTACAGATTTCAAACTTGCCAGCCCTCACTACTGCTTGAGCCAATTCCTTAAAATAAATCACACACACACACACACACACACACAGATGGCAGCTACATATCTGTATGAGAGAGGCAGAGTAGAACATGATTTTTTCTGATTCAACAAAATGGTGAAGATACGGCAGCTTCGGTACTGCCCATAGGTTGAACAGGCAAAAAGACCTTAGATTGCTCAAAGATAGAAACCTCTTTCCTTCTTTGGATAAAAATCCCATCTACCCATGGTAGTCGTCCAATCTCAGTAAGACTCTGGGAGGGGATTCATAGAAGATACAGACCTTGAAAGGGCACAAGTCTTCAAGTCTTCAGTGCCATACTATAAGCCAACCCCACATGAAAGTGAGGGATTAGGGCATATGGAAACCCCTCCAACAGCTGTTTATTCCTCAGAGTGTCCACCTGAACTAGAGACAACACACTCCTTACCTTTTGAGAGCCAAAGCGCAAAAGGAGACTCTAGATACATCCCATAGGCTGTGACTGGAGCAGCACAACTGGAAATCCATTCCATGGATTGGCAATTGACAGCCAATGGACAACTCTACACTAGAGACATTCTTCTGTATAACTGGCCACTGACTTAGGTTTTCTGTACTACTGAATTTCCTCGAGTCTAGCATTCTTTCTATAAGGGACCTCCTCTCCCCCTAAATAGCCAGGTATCAGGAGAAGACATCTGCTTTGCCTCCAAAAGCAGAGCTGATCCTGGGTCAGTGAGTACCACTTTATAGAATATTTTAGCTGCAAATAGCTAAAAAAGTTGCTGGTTTCAATATGACAAGGTTGATGAGACGTCAGGCACACATCCACTTTTGACGCTGAAAGAGCGCGACTTTTTATTGCATGCAGGTAGGTCTAGAACCGTTACATGAGATCCCTTCCAGTTCGGACATAGGTAGATTATAGTTTTAAAATAAAATGTATTTCTCAACCTCCTTCTGAAAGCCATTATACTGTCTCTAATGAAGATATGCATTTCCCTAGAACAGTTTTTGTCTTTCCGACTGCAATCTGAGCTCGTGCCTTGAAAATGTTTGGCCACTTGTTCCTTGCTGTGTGGGCCTCCTTAACAGTCTTTCATGAGGATAAAGATGACGGCTGCTGGCTTCTCACTTTGTCATCAGCACAATGTTTTGACTTTCAGTGAGTTGCCCTTGACAGCCTCATGCTGGTGGCACTTCCCAGCTATCGGCACTGAAGTTCAGTTACTTCAAACTGTGTGTGTGTCTGGCCCCTTTCCTGGCTGTCCGCCCTCTCCCAGTCCTTTCTGCAGCCTGAGCCATAGCATCTTCATGCTGTCTTGTCTCTTGCTACTGCCAGTTCTGTGTGGCTGAGCTCAAGGAATCTATGACTGCAGGGGCAGTGAGGAGAGGGCGTTCCTAAACATCTCATTGGCATCAGCAGGGAGATGGGAAGGAGGACAGAGTGGACAAGTTATCCACCTGCAAGGGTGAAAGGCCAGAGCCAAGGGTTTAATTCCCCACTGACCAGTCCTTTTATGTCTAGAAGACAGAGCACTCTTACTCTGCTTCTGCAAATTGGGCTGCCTCTTCGCTTGATCGGACTCTGCTGCCTGTGGCTCTTCCTGGGGCAAGCCCTGAAGTTCTCAAGGCCTGGCACTCTTCATGGATTGATGCCTCAGTCAACTTTAGCTAAGAGAGGCTGTGCATGGGCTCGATTACTGAGACTCCATTCATCTTCCCAAATGACTACGAAGGATCATCATAAATAATTCAAATTAAACTATACCTAGAGAGAGAAAGCATATCCCAGTGAGACCGTGGACACAATTGTTACCACAGCTCCTCCTCCCCAGCTTACTCACAACACTGCAATTCCAGAAAACATCTGCAGCTCTCTTAGGTGCTGGAGAGCACTGGCCTGACTATCTACATTTAACATGTCAGAAACGACACTCCAGAATTAGGGGAGCATTCAAGAAAGGTCCAGAGACCTAGCCACTGCTACCTTAAAGAGTTACGGATGTTTGGGGTTAGAAGAGACCTTAGCAAAGAGGTATTCCAATCAGTTGGCGCATTCCAAGCAATGAGAAGAGAGGATCAGAGAGAACAAGGGACTAGGTAAGGCCACACAGCCGTGCAGTCCCAGAGGCAGGAGCAGAACCGCATCTCCTTCCTACTGTGTAGTACGCTCCTCAGTTCCACGTACGCTGCTTCTCTGAGTCTGGATTGATCAGCAGGGCTGGATTTTTCCTTGTGCTTCACACAGACTTAAAAATAACTCCATAAAGTATCATACTTTTTTCAAAAGAAAGGTACCTCATGAGTGGAAATACACACACACACACACACACACACACACACACACACACATACATCAGAAGCACTGCCTTTCTCCCATCTCTGAAATCCCTAAAACTAAGCCAGCGGTGGCCAATTCCTAAGCGTGGACCACGTGGGAGTCCCTGTGCTGAGTGCTTTCCATATGTAATCCCAGTCAAATCTCTCAGTACCCTCTCAAGTGAGCACCATTTGCATTTACGGATGAGGACAGCTGAGGTTCAGAAAGTTTAAATGACTCACCCAAGTCAAAAAGAAAGTGTTAAGTCTAGGACTTCAATTCCAGGCTTAGACCACAGTGTGGACCCAAAGTCACTGCCTTCTGCTGCCTCCATCTCACTCTGAGAGCATTTGTCCGTGTATATGTGGGCATATGTCCAAAGACTCTGTTGTCAAGATTACATATTTTCATTGGTCCATCTGGCTTCCCCAGTGGTTTCTGCTCATGGCAGAGCCGTGTCCCTCAGGCCTCTGAAATGCCCCACAGTGGATGACCCATAATTGCTAATAGATGCAGTGGTGGCTACAGTTGCCGGCAGGCCAACGTTGGGTTGGCTTCTGCCAAGTTCCCCCTACCAGAGGCTCCCTGAATAAAGCCGGGCTGAAAACACGCACAGAGGGAGCCGTGCTGGGCCAAGGAGCTGAGCAGCCCTGGCCTGTGTCTTCCCTAGGCTCATTCACATTTTATAAATGCACACTTTGCCCTTTTGCCATGCAGCCTCGGGGCAAATGGATTAGATTCTGAATTAACAAAGTGAAATGGTATAATACACAAGCAACGTGAAAAGAAGAAAGAACGCAAGAAAGGAAAATGAGCTTTGCCGAGTAATGGAAAAGCTAGAGATGGGCTTATTGAATGACATGGGAGGATGCTTAAGAAATAGTGTTGTGTGAAAAAGATTGGTCAAACACTGTATGAACGGCTCAAGACCACTTTCACTTAAATGTATGTTTAAAATATGTATGGGAATATACTTAGGTACAGACCTATAGTTACATAGACATATGTGCACATGTGCATATATACATTTACATATGTATATTCACACATATTATGCTAACAGTGGTAATCTTTGAATAAGATTACCACTAATTTTTATACAACATGTTCTAGATTTTTATATAATAAATATACATTCCTTTTATAAAAATAAGCCCATAGGCCAGGCACAGTGCTCACACTTGTAATCCCAACACTTTGGGAGGCCGAGGTGAGCAGATCGTTTGAGCTCAGGAGTTCAGGACCACGCTGGGCAACATGGCAAAACCCTGTCTCTACAAAATACACAGAATTCTCCAGGAATGGCAGCATGTGTCTGTGGTCCCAGCAACTCAGGAGGCTAAAGAGGATCACTTGAGCCCAGGAGCTGGAGGCTAGAGAGTCGTGACCGCATGACTGCACTCCAGCCTGGGTGACAGAGTGAAACTATGTCTCAAAAAAAAAAAAAGGCTATACAGTACAAAATAAAGGCATGTGCTTTCCCGGGCACAAGGCAGTTTCAAGAGCTTCTGCTGCTCTGCAAGAACTAAAGAGGTCATGGCAGTGCCCCCTCCACACCAGGACTCCGTCTCCAAACTTCACAGCCTCCCTGTTCTGAAAGCCCTCCCTGACCCAACGGTGGCCCATTCCTGGTCTGCCAAGAGCAATGAGAGACAGGAGCCCAAGGCCTATCCATTCGTAGACAGATATGTCTAATTGGGACGAATGGAGAAAGCCTGCCTGTGTGCGCAATAGCTCTGCAGGGAATGGCAAAATAAAAATATCACACAATCTTAGACCTGAACCCACCAAATAGAAAGTGCTATTTTCACTAAGTCCCAGGCAGCAGTGGGAGAAGCCAAACTGGAAGTGGTCACTACCTGGGCATCCAAGAGACCAACAAGGGGGAGAGGGGGCAAGAAGCAGGGACATCCCAGTGGCAGGCAAGGAGAGGACCCCAAGGCAGAGAGCAGGTGACATCCTAGAGATATGGTGTTGGGCAAGTAGGGACAGACCCAGGGCCAACAGTCAGGACATCAGGAGACACTGACAGTAGCCCATAGGCAAAGACCCAAGTTGCTGGACACACAGTACCAGGTAGAGGGATTCCAGTCTGAAAGTAACAACTAGACTCCAGGTTCTGAAAGATAAGCCGTTTGCTTAAGAAAACGCTTGCTCACTAAGGACGACAAGTGTGCCTTGCCTGTATCTGTATCCCACAGTGCCTAGCGCTGGGCCAGCACAGAGCAGGCCCTCCATGGAACCCACAGAATGACAGACATCCCCAGATACACTCCTGCCATTTGGAGAAGCCATGCATGTGAGTTAGGAAGTAACAGCCACTATCACTACCTGCCTGGAGTTCATAGTCTATGCTGGGATCTTGGACACACAGCACAAAAGGAGGTTCATTGCCCATTTTCCTCACCTCTGGCCTATCAGGGTTCAAACCTGGTGATCCTAAAAGGAAAAGCCTATATATGCAGTGGGTGCTCCTAACAACTTCCGCATCCTGCTAGTTCTCATCCTCCTCACTCCATGCTTCCTCTAATCTACCTTCTCCAACTGACATAATCAGGGAACGTTACAACTAAAAGGGACCTTGGAAGCCCTTAATCCAAATCCCTCCAATTATAGAGGATAAAAGTGAAGCTCAAAAGATATCCAAAGATAAACCAGAGTGTAGCCAGGGCTAGACCCCAGATTTCCGTAACATTCCACGACACTTTCCAAAATAAAAATTTCAGAGGCCAAAAAATAGACTTGAGTCTCCCTCACTGGAAGCTAAAGCTTTGCTAAGCCAAGTGTGGCTGGCAGACCAATAGGACCAGCCTCATGTAAGGAGCTTGGCAGAAATGCAGAACCTCGGGCCCTAGCTCAGACCTATCAAGTCAGAATCTGCATTAACAAGATCCCCAGGGCTCCACGTACACCGTAAAGTTCGGGGAGCTATGAAGGAGAGAATTCTCTCTCTAATCCACTTGCACAGTCAAGCAAGCAAGACTCCCTCCCTCTCTCTGCCCATCCACCCCTCACTATTTTCCAACCCAACAGAGTGCCTGGAAATTGATGGCAGTAACAAAACAACTACAAAGCTCCCAACTCTAGTCAGCGGATGCTTCTCCCCCATCCATGGGGAGTGTTTGCAAGGCACTTAAATTTCCGCGTTAAGCAAACAGCACGACCACGCGTGCTAGAACAGGTGGCAGATCACTGGTGAGGGCCGGGCGAGCCCCAGGCAGGCTGGGTCATTAAACACGGCAGTGGACAGGTGCAGCAGCCAGACCTCACACTGAGGGTGGGGAAAACTGGGGCGTTCAGTCACCTCACCAATGGAGCATGCTGCAGGGGGGGACAGAAGGGGAGACAGTGTCCTGACCCCAACCTCACCAACCTTGATTCGCAGCCCTTCATCCTTAAGCCACCTCATACCTGAGAGGAAGCAAGGAGCTCTTCCTTCCTGAAGCTCCCAAGAGAAGCCGGGACGGTAATTCTTGTTTCACAAGTTCACAGTCATAATCAAATAAGAACATGAAAGTGAGGGGCCAAGCCCAGTGCCAGAGGCATTGTGGGAGCCCAATCAAGGAGAGCTTTCCCTGCTATGTTTTTGCCCACACCCCTCCTGCCCTTTTTAAGTTTCAAGGTTTGTGCTCTGGCAGAAAGAGGTGGGAGCTGGGAGGTTGGGAAGGCGCAGGCTCACAGACTTAGCTTCCCACTGAAAATCACCTGAGCAGCTTTAGAAACAACCAACACCAGGAGCCCATCCACTGTGATTCTGACGTACTGGCCAGGGGAGTAGCCTCGCTGCTGAAATTTTTTAAAGATCCCCATGTGATTCTAACATAAAACCAAGGCTATGAATGGCAGCCATAGTGGGACCTGTGGATCACTCACAGCTTTCCTGAATGCAGCAAAAATCATAACGATTTCACCCCTCAACACATTAATTGAGTGATTACTACAAGGCCGGGGACTAAGCTAATTTGCTTTATATACACAATTTCATTTAATTCCCATAAAACCCTACATGATAAGAATTATCCCTCTCATTTGTCAGCTGAGGGTGTGGATGCCCAGAATGGTGCATAAGTCACCTTAAGTCCCACAGCTCCCAAGCAGCAGAACTGAGAGTCGACCCCAGACTGTCTAGCTCTAAATTTTAATGAGCCTCGGCAGCATGACTGGGGGAAAAAATCTTAGTGTCGTGGCATGGAAGAAAAAGCCATAGGACTAGTCAGATAGTGCACAAAGTGGTGGGTAAAGAAAGAGACAGTAAGGAAGAAAGAAGATCAGATAAGCATGGAGGTGAGATCTTAGAAAAAGGCAAGTCAGCCCTTGTGTCTTCCTGTCTGTGGGCACCGTGGGGTAGGCAAAAGGAAGAAACGCAAGGCAAGAGCTGTTAGATGGAGCAGAGCATTCTCCCCCAGAATATCCCTCTCTCCATCTTACAGGCAATCTGCAGGCACCAGAAGGAAAGATTGTATCTTCATCACAGTAACAACAAAGCTAGGCATGGTCAGAGGAGGAGCTCCAGGTTCCAGCCCGTTGGGTGTAATGCCCAAGGGGCCCAGAGGACATTCATGCACCCTATGCTTTAGGAGGCCTGCTGACATGAGTGTTTGCAGTGAGCAAACCCAACAGTCTACTGGGAGGGGCAAAGCACTAATCAAATGCTCCTGTCAATAACTATGCAAGGGGCAACGGAAGAAAGGTGCATGAGGCACCTCAGTCTTAGGGAGCATGGGACACGGTTGGCAGGAGTGGAAACCCTATAGCTCGGTGAGGCTGGGGGATGTGGCAGGGGCTAGACCATCCTGGGCCCAATTTTTATTTCAGAACCAGGAGTCTACTACAGAACCCAATTTTAATTTCACAGCCATGAACTTGCTACTATGACTGCAGAGCAGGGCACACACTGAAGGGGCCAGGGCCAGAGGTGTGTAGGAGGTCTGGCTAGAAAGCTAAGGTGGAGCCCAGAGGGAATGGAGGGGTGGCAGTGGCAAAGAGAGAAGGAACAACTTCAGGAGATATTTAGGTCACAAACACAGGATTGGGGTGTGAGCAGGGAGGGGTGAAGAGATGGGGACTGGGCAAGAAGACATGGCAAGAATGACTCCTACGTCTGTAATTTACAGGAAATTCGCGGAGATACAGATGATGAGCGATGGGTGGAGAATTGCCCCTGGGCATGGCTGGGGCTCGATGGCTGAGGCATCTATCCAGGCTGCTGCTTCACACCTGCCAAAGCTGCCTCCTTGAACCTGGATCGGGCCCTCCCAAGGCAGGTGGCTGCAGTCACGACCTCAGGTGCAATATGGAATTAAGGTTTCTACCAGGAGGTGCTGTGTTGTTTCCCAGAGTATTAATACTTGTGTCCTTGCAGAGAGAGGAACATAGCAGAAAGGGGTTGGAGGGTGGATTAAAGGGCCAGGACCAGAGCCACAAAACGCCCCATTAACCTGCAAGCCAACGTCCACCTGAGGCTGGATAAGCAGCTTATTAACTGATAAAAGGGAAGTATGAAGCTGTTAGCTTAGGGAGTCTGACACTCACTGGTTTGCAGGAAGGCAGAACGCTCTCAGATAATTGACGGGATTGAAGAATAACCTGTTTTCTGCAGGTCCCTGGGCCAGGGACTCTTCAAGGTTCCCAGCAGCCCTAGGTCTCCTTATATTCTGACTATAAAAGGTGTGACACTGACTAAGAGCATGTGGCTTGGAAGCCAGACGGACCTGCTGACCCAGCTTAGGGTCTATGAATCTCAGTTTTCTCATGTGTAAAAAAGCAGAGTGATAATATGGGCTTCAGGAGACTGCTGTGCGGATTACTCACTGTCATAATACGGACGGTAACAACGATACAATTTGCTACTATTTGGTTGAGCAGTTACTGTGTTCTGGGTTCCAGTTTCTGGTTTCTGTCTTAAGTCCCCTATTTCAGTTAATCTAATGAGCAGCCTAAGCCTTCAATATTTTATGTAATAAACCAACATCTCAAGGCAAACTGGGCTGTCTATAAACGTAAAACACTGGCATTTTTGTAACAGTAACCTCGCAGGGACTGGCATCACCCACGTTGCTACCTGGCAAAGCCATCAAGCTGAACCACCAGCCCCAGAGGCTGAATTCAGCTCAGGAGATTTTTCTTTGCCCTAGAGTCAGGATGTGGTTGAGGGTCAGGAAGGTGGAGACAAGGAGAAGACAGAAGGGAAGTGAGGGACTGCCTTCTGCCTGCCACTGCCATAGTGTCTCTCGGCCAGCCCTGTCTGCAGACACATAGGGCACCAACCTATCTCCATGGGCTTTAAGCAGGGTGAATGTTTAACACTGGCCATCTGGAAACTTGCATGGTCACTGGGGGAGGGGTACAACAAAGTCTCCTGTCAGGAGCCTGGCTCTAAAGACTGTTGGTCACAGTGGTGGGAGACTCTGAGCAGCTGGGTTCAGAATGGTCCAGCCCAGTGGCCAAAGCTATTTCTATGGCAACTGCACTCTCCTCCCCTTCAAGAAAGTGAACTCAGCCACCTCAGCCTGAGCATTGTCCAATACCCCTGGAAGACCCCACACCACTCAGGACTCCAATTAGCCTAGGCATCCGTGAGGTACAGAGCTACCCCAGGATCTGTACCACCACCGAGTGTGTGGCTGTGACTATTCCTCCTTAGGCTGGGGACTTACAGGGACCTCTGGGCCCCTGATGCCCTGGGAAGAGATTTTGAAATTATTCTTTCCCAAAGACCAGAGAGTAATAGGACTGTGGCATTACCACTTTCCTCCCCAAGTCTGCATTCAGGCCAACCTGGCCATTACTGATCATGTAAGCCTGGGCTAATCACTTTGTTCTCCCAATGGCCTTGTTGGTATAGCTACTGTGAAGGGCTGTATTAAGGTGTAGGTTATGTCTGAAAACTGCCAGGCATATAATAATCACTCAATTAATTGTAGCTATTAATATTATGACCTGCTTCTTCAAATAGAAGCAGCTCTTGGTAAGCTCCCCCACCTGATGATCAATTTTTTTTTTTAAGACAGAGTCTCACTCTGTCACCCAGCCTGGAATGCAGTGGCACAATCTTGGCTCACTGCAATCTCTGCCTCCTGGATTCCAGCAATTCTCCTGTCTCAGCCTCCCGAGTAGGTGAGATTACAGGCGTGAACCATCATGCCCCAACTAATTTTTGTATTTTTAATAGAAATGGGGTTTCACCATGTTGGCCAGGCTGGTCTTGAACTCTTGACCTCAGCTGATCTGCCTGTCTTGGCCTCCCGAAGTGCTGGGGTCATTTGTGTGAGCCATCACTCCTGGCTTAATTTTTTAAAGGGTAACATGAAGCTATGGGGTCTCCAACTATGGCCTGCAGGCCAAATCTGGCTTGCCACCTGTTTTTTATAAATAAAGTTTTATTGGAACACAGCCATGTTCATTCATTTACATATTGGCTATGATTGTTTTCATACCACAACAGCAGCCTTGGGTGGTTGCAACAGAAACCATATGGCCAGCGAAGTCTAAAATATTGACTCTGCTCTTTTATGAAACAGTTGGCAAATTCCTGATCTACACAATAGTTTCTCAAACTTTAATGGCAGTGTGACCACCTAGCCTGTTTTTTAAGAATGCAAATTCCCAGGGCATAGTATCAAGGTATGAGATTCAGTAGATGAAGCCCAGGAATCTGTATTTTAATCAGCTCCCTCCCCACCCTCACTAATGACTGTCAAGCACCTGGCAAGAGGCAACACTATGGGAATCCTGCTCTGTGCAGTCAGCAATCCTAAGTGACACCAGGGCCGAGGCTTTCGCCACAAAGGGGCAGATGGATGCTGGGTGGGGGGAATGAGTCAGCCTCTGGATCCACTGTGGGAGGAACAGCTCCACTGTCCTCCTGGGCCTCACATCTGCCCCTGTTTTGTTTTTAAGGTTCAATACAGAAAACTCCGAAGACATCACAAAGGATGAAATAAAAAAGCATCCCAAATCTCGCCACCCAAAGATCACTACTGTTTACATTCTGACCTATAATTCTATGTGATCCCAGTATTTTTCCTAGGTATGTGTAGAAAAATATTTTCTCTTTATTTTACAACAACACAAAATGGGATTAGAGAAACTGCTTGGAGTCTTTTCTCACTTGGATATATATTGTAAACATGTTCACATGTCAATACATATTGCTAAAATATCATTCTTGGTATGCAGCTATAAAAATAGGATGCAGTAGATCTCTATGGGCTGATACTAAATCATCTCAAAGACAGGCTGTTAGCAGAAATAATGGCACAAAACAATGTGAATACAAGTTTGCACTTGTGCAAAGGCAACAGAGAAACACGTATCTTTGCATAAGCCTTGACCATCTCTGAAAGGATAAGTAAGAACCTCTAAATAACGGTTATCCCACTGGCAGGAAATTAGGGAGGGACTGGGGCTCGTGTTTTTATCACATTATCTTTTATACTATTAGGTTTTCTTACCATTTGCATATGTATCCTTTCAGAAACATTAAAAATCTACTTTTAAAAGTTGTCATTTTTAAGGTCTGCATTATATATCATATACATGGAACATAATGTATTAAGAGCTAACTAGTCGTTTATTGTTAGATCTCTAAGTAATTCTTTATCAAGTTTACTCTGTAAGTCACAGTGGGATACACACCCATACACACAAATACAGATAGCCATTTGTGAGCATCACCTTAGGTGAAAATTCTCAGAAGTGGAGTCACTAGGACATGGGCTTTCGTGATTTTAGGTTTTTAATAAAAATTGCCAAGCCCCTTTCCAGAAAGCCTGTCCCAATCTACACACTGGGAGGCAGCAAACATTAGTGTCCATTTTCCAAGCTCTTGGATGGCCCCTGATTCCTGACAGCACTTCTCCTCAGAAGGCAGCAAGCACCACCCACAGTCCCATCGGGCTGGCATGCCCCCTGCAAAGCAGCCACAAAGCAGGGGGCTAGTGCTGCGGGAGCCATTTTCACACATAATGGCTCATAACAGTGCTCAAATCCTGCCTGCTTTCCCTAGAACCTAGGCCAACAACAGGGTGCCCCCTGCATCCCCTTTGACTGGTCCAAGGCCAACCCACTGAACCCCATCTATTTGGAAGGATGCACTTTTGAAAGGCAATTCCTGGAACCACCCGACTCCCTCCTTAAGGCTTCATGTCAAGGCCTGCTGGCAGACAGACAGACGCTGGCATTCTTCTGCCCCTGCCTGGGAACAGGTTCGTAGGACTGCTGCAGCAGCACAGAGGCGCCTTTGAATTCAAGATGCCTGTCAGGTAGAAAGGCTTGGCCTTTCCAGGACTGAACTGCTCTGGTCTTCTGCCAACTATGCAACTCTTATTCCACTGTAAAATGGAAGGCAGGGCAGGCTTCCAGTGTGAATACCAACCGCCAGAGCAAGACTGGGAAGAATGGGATCCCAGCCACCACCCAGGGCAGTGTCTCCGAGGCCGGCGGGCAGCCCGGGCAGCCCACCAACTTAACCCATGGGGCTTCCTCCGCCTACTGACAGACCCACTCTGGGGCCTGCCAGCACAAGCTTTTCCAGTTTTCTATACCCCCAACATTTTCTTCCACATCAGGGGTAGGAGGGACAGCAAAGAGGATAAAGAAGTTTGTAGACAAAGAGAGGAACGGCTGCCTCCACAGCTCAAGGAGTCTGAGCTGGGAATGCCGGGCTGCCCGCTGCCTGCTGGCCTCTCTGGGTTTCTGCCCCTACTCCTTCAGTGGGGACATCAGTGCTGATTGACCTGACAGTTATTACTTAAATCAATTGAGGCAGCAGACCTTACAAGTCCCCTGATGTGGAAAGAGGTGGCAGTTTGGTTTTGAACCAAGGAAGCCACTACAGAAACAGTTTTAGGAGAGAAGAGAGGCCCAAAGAGGATAGAACTGAAATGCCTTAGAAGTAGTGGTTATAGAGGCCGGGCACGGTGGCTCACACCTGTAATCCCAGCACTTTGGGAGGCCAAGATGGGCAGATCACCTGAAGTCAGGAGTTCGAGACCAGCCTGGCCAACATGGTGAAACCCCCATCTCTACTAAAAACACACACACACAAAAAAGTAATGATTATAGTTTGTAATCTTAGAGTCACAGAATCCCAGCCCATGGACCTTTGAAGCAGGTTCATTTGGCAACTGGCATTCAGGAAAAAACAAAAAGCAGAGAAGCGATCTAAGTTCCCAGGCCATAGGCCTGAAGTGTTTGCCAGTAGCTTAACCCCTTGTTACTTAAAGCATGGCCCATAGAGAAGCATTGTCTGGAACCCTGTAATAAATGCCCACTCTCGGCCTTCCCCAGACCTGTTGAACCAAAACCCATGTTTTAAACAAGATGCCCAGAATCTTCCAATACTCACTTGCATGTTAAAGTTTGAAAAGTACTGTTCATGTTATCAGCCACTGTCTCTCCACAGGTATAGGGTGGTGGTTCCTAAACCCCAGCCATCATTCAGGATCACCCAGAGAAACTGCTTGTCCCCCACAGCACCCCAAGTCTGATTCAGTGGGTATGGGGTAAACCCCAGGCAACGGCACATTTAACGGGCTCCCAGCATCATCAGAGGAGCTAGTCTGCAGACTACATGAACGACCTGGAGAACCAGTGAAATATGCGATGTCTACTGGAGTGAGACCATTGTTCCTCACCCTCAGCTGCACATAGAAATCATCAGAGGAATTAAAAAAGAACACCCAGGCCTGATTTAAGTGACCTGGATTGTGGTCTAGGTTTGGGAAGTTATATAATCTTATCAGGTGTTTAGAGTGCAGCTAAGATTGAGGACCAACAATGTAAACTCATTTAAAACCTAGTTTTGATACTTACCAGGTACACGACCTTGAGCAGTTTAAGCATTTTCAGCAGCCTTCTCATCTGTAAAGTGGGAATAATAGCCACCTGTGAAGACTCTACATTTAAAGATATATTAGATGTCTGGCACACAGTAGGTTCTCAACAAATGTTTGATGCCTATCATTCTCTTCCCCTACAATAATTAGAAGTAAAAAACCAGCTGATATTCTTGTCTTTACCCCAAATCCCCAGCTTCTCTCTAAAAGGAAGTACAGAAATAGCTGTTTCATCACCATTCAGGATAGACAAAGGAGCTAGGAGCTGAAGCCACGATGGATTTTGTATTCAGGAAGCAGAGCTGGCTTCGTGGACCTGTGACCTGGCTCCATGCTCACAAGAACCTTGAGCTTGGGGTTTAATGCTCTGCTGTAGCTGTCTGGAAATTCTAATCTTTTCTGAACATTTTTCACTGGGCCACACAAATTAGATAGCCAATCCTGTCAGGGAAGAAGTCAGCAGCACGTTCCCCTCTGGCTTGTGGTAACAGAGTTGATACAAGAGAAAAGAATAAAGAGGCAGGCACCAGAGCGGGTCCCTCTCCTCTAAGTATGCTGGGGTAGTGAGAAAGAGACACAGGGAGTGTTATTAACCCTTCTGAGTGCAAGGGCCAGAGAGAGACCAACCTCAGGCTTCTGCGTCCTTCCCTGGCAGTTCTGGGTGTGGGACAGGTGGCAGACACACCTGTTTGCTGGAAGCACAGCTGGCTGAAGGATGCTATTCCTGCACCTGCAGTGCACTCCTCTGTACTCCCCTGCCCACCTCATCCTCTGTGAGGAATCACAGCACAAAGGGCAGGGGTGACAAGGAGCCGGGGTTGGGGATTTGCAGCCGTTAGCTAGGTGGCTGCTGTTTTCAGCTTGTGGTTTTTCTCCCCTAGTCCAAAAACGTGTTTTCTGGTTAGCAGTTGTTTTGATCTGTTTTGCTGTCTCGGGATTCCAGGGCTGGTCTTTGGCCATCCTAACGCCCTTTGCAGAGTTCACAGGAGAATGAGCTGCAAAAACACGGTCATGAGTGCTGCAGCCACATGATAGCTCTCATTAGCCAAAGCCTATCATCATGCCTCTTCCGGACAAGCGAAAGCCCCCAAGACCCAGAGGAGAATATGCAGAGAGAGAAAGAATGTGCCATGAGAAGAGGGGGAGGGGGTCTGTTGGAGCAGTTTCTACAACCTGACTATGCAGGGGGTAAAAAACATTTGGAGTAAAGAAGGATGCGGGAAAGTCAATGCTGGCAGCCCCAGCACCTCCTCGTTTTCCATCCTGTACCGTGATAGCGTAGGGTAACTGGATGGGTGAGGAAGTATGTCACCATGATTCTTGGTGAAAAATAAAATACTAAAGTTTGTGACTTTTAAAAAGTCAGAAATTCGTTTGAATTTGCTTTTATTCCTAGCTTTTAAAAACCTCATTTACTAACTCATCGACTGTTAAGAGTTTTCTAAGGTGTAAAATTACTGTGAGAGCCAGCACTTTTGGGAAAGCTGGGTGACACCTACAGCAGGGCATAAGCCAGGTGACTCTAACCTGTCACATGAGTAGCAGGGACAAAGGGGGAAGAACTTCTAAACTGAGTAAGGTATCGAGGGGCTGTTAACCCTGTCAGAGCCAGTTGCAACAACACAAGTTAGCAAGCACGGTGTTCTCCTGCCAAAACTAAATGAATCTGAGACACCGTCGCTTTGGCTGTAGAGCCAAGCATAGTGGTCATCCTTGGTCCTGCTGAACAGGATAGAGAGGCCTGCCAAAGAGAGCCAGCTAGCAGGTAGCCACAGAGGAAAAATATTTTGCTTCAGCCTCTATTTCAAGGGAATTCCCTTCCAATGCAAGGGAACAGTTGGTTCCCCGGAGCCTTCAGAGCAAGAAATGAGGACAGAAAAATCGCAGTTCAGTCTTCACATGACCAATGGTGACCATGTAGGGACTTCTATAATGATTCACTGTACACCTGCAAAACTCCCACAAAGGACAGGGCAGCAAAAGCACACCAGAAAAACACACGTGGCTTTCCAGCCTTCTCAAAGCTCCAACCACATTCTAGAACTCAGTCATCACGTGGGGTGGGGCTTTGTCTGAATCAGAGCCTATCCATGAAGTCCAAGACAAAGAAGGAGAAGCAGAAGACCCCTGACTTCTATAAATTTACATCCTGCCTGTGGATCTGCTACAAACTTAACCTCTTTAATTTAGAATTGATCAAATACTCGGAGTGTTTGAGGGAGGAGGGTGGTTGGAAGCTCTGTCAAATGTCAGAAAAGAGACGGCATGCAAACATTTGTTAGGTGAATACGAGGACCCTGGGATCACAACACAGGAAAGAAGCCAGAAACCACGCTCAACATTGTGTTCAAAGAGTCACCTTACACCAGGAGTCACAAGTACAGGATCACGGCAAGGGCCAAAGGTGCCTTCCTCCCCTGCACATGTAGAGGAGGAAGTAGAAAAAGAAGTCAACAAGAAAGAAAACAAGGAGGAAGGAAGAATGGACATATGTTGGGAAGCCAGGAAACTCAATTCCTTTACCCAGTTTCAATTCTGCCTTGCACTGCTCTGGGTTTCTGAATCCATGTTAAACAGTGATCAAAAAAGTATATTGTGCAGGGAGAAAGAAACTATTTTACTCAGCGATACCAACAGTGCTTTCATCCATGGTCCGAGCCCCCTTTCCATCACCTCAGATGCCTTCTATCACACACCACGCTTCTGGTACCAATTCCCCTGCTCTGCACACATTCAATCTGCTTTGATTCCTAGCTTTTATGGCTAGAGACACAGGGACACTCTGTCCTAGCTGGGAAAGAAATGCCAATCTACAGCATCAAATCACAGGTGTCGAAGATCCCTCCCACCTCTACCTCCATCCACCTGGAAGAAACTCTGCTCAGTCCAATGCCCCAAGGTTAGGAGAGAAAGCAGAAATGACTCCTTCCCAAGTCTAATCATTCCTTTAACCAAGCGGTGAAACCAGAAGGATAACAAGATCGTTCAACACGGCAGCAGCCCCCGAGATCTTTGGCAGGAGCCAGTCCCTCCAAATCAAGACTCTGGCAGGATTCTACAATCCACTCGGAGGACAGTTACCATCTGTTTATGGAAAAAAATGTTAATAGCCCCCAATCACAATCAAATAGGCAACCACTCTACTTTAAGTACCTATTAACTAACGCTAATTGACAATGGAACAGTCCTGGAAGTGCCCAGGCCCATCAGAGGCTCTAGCACACATCCAGCCATTAGGAAGAAGGCAAGCGGTTGCTGATGAGGCATTTAAGGCATTGCCGGAAGCCCAAGCAGTTGTTCTTGATGTCCTTCCTTCCCAGTCTTCCAGCTTCTGCACCCTGCCACGCATGCAGTCTCTAGCATGTCTGAAAAGAAATGAAGGAAGTTCTTGGAGCCTGCTCCTCCATCAGCGCCTATCTTTCCCCAAGGCTAGGAGTGCCCCACGTTGGAGAAAGTGGATTAGTAAGAGAATTTTTGAAAGCCCCACTTAAATGGGACAGCATTGAAAGCTAAGTAAACACAGCCTTGGAGGGATGGAGCTGAGTCTTCCCAATCCAGCAGCTTCACTTCCCTGACCCTCGCAGGTCCTCCGCACAAGCCGAGTATGTGGAAAAGCAGGGCCAGGAGGCTCTCACTAGCTGTGTGCTCCAGCCCATCACTGCATCTCTCTGGGTCTCAGTTTCCTTAGCTGTACAATGGGCACATTAATAGCCTAATAAGCCGAAAGTCTGTTTCAGCTCTGATAAACCATTGTTCTGTTTTCTCCATGGGAATAAGAGGACTAAAAGAACTATGAAGAAACTCTCACAGTATCTCTGATCTAGAAGTATTTAAAGATACTTATGAGGTGGTCAGGAGGAAAAGAGGCCAAATAATGTACATTCTTTTTACAGGCTGCAAAAGATCCATACACTTGCTTCTTTTTCTATTAAATAATTATGACACTTACCTTATATGAAAACTACAGGGCATGTTTTATTACCGTTCAGACACGCTAGCGCCGATTGCCTGGTTACCGTTCTAATGACCATGTGAGGTGATGGTGGTGCACTGTGGATGTGGACAGTGGGGGAGCCAAGACAAAGGAGTTCGGGCGTTTGTGTTGCTGTGGAAAGTGGGTGGAGCTAAAACTCAGCCTAACCAAAGGAAGTCACTTCCTTTTCTGGGCCTCAGTTTCTTCACCTGGAAATGCAGATACAGGGGAGCCCAGCCAGATCATGGTCATGGTCTTCCAATGCCTAAATTTAACAATATTTTATGAGAATGAATTTTGCCCAAACTCTGAACCATCTCACTTCCAGGCCCAGGATGCAAAGGTACAGTCTAATTAGTTGTTAAAATGCTGAAACATTTTTATATATTTCTGTAGCTGCAGTAAATAGCCCCTACCCTAACCCTACAAGTACCCAACTCCCAACCACCCTGGCCACCCCATGATCTGACAATGAAAGAGTAAATGCCTAGCACAGCAGGGACTTCCAGGGCCCTGCTCCAGCAGAAAAGCTGGCTAATAGGGCAGTGCCCAGGACATGCCAAATACTTCACAAATCACCCCTGCCACTCTAAGGCATTAGACTTCATCAATAGCAAAAGAAACCCCCCGGTGTACCCTTAGCACCATCTTAAACCTTTGTGATTCCAAGAGAAGATGAGCGTGTGTCCTAAGGTGACCCCCTCCCAAAGCCAAAATTTTGATCAACAACATGGCAGTTGGTAAAAGTAAGGAGCGATCTGAGACAAAGCATCTTCCGTTTGTTTCTATGAGATCTGGTTAATATATTCATCTCCCATAAAATGGGCACCCATTGGAATTCCTATACCTACTAACAGAGAGAGATCTCTAACATATGACAGGGAAATAAAGCAAGATGCAAATCACTCAGAGTATAAGTTAATATACTTAAATTAAAACACACACAAAGTAATGCATTTTGTAAGTGTATTCATAGATATGCATGTGTGTATGTCTACATATGGATAGAGACATATGCATATATGTGTACATATACATATAGGTAGAAGGATAAAAATGAACTGGTTACCAGCCTTGGCCACTCGTCTTTCATGGAGTAGTAGTGGTTGCTAATTTCGCAGTCTGGGAGGTGTGAGTTTATCTGGGAGACAGCCATGAGGGGAGAGACAGCCAACGGAGACACAGAGACAGAGATACAGGGAAAGACGCTTCAGCGAGTGAACTGGAGGATGCTGAACACAGGCTAGTGGCTGCCTATGGAGTCAGGCATGGGAACAGGACTAAAGGGTTTTGGTTTTATCAGTCATGTGTTATAGCTTCCAAAAATAAAGCATTAGATGCAAACGTAAGACAAAACAGTAAGTTGTTTATTCTACGCAGACGGAATATGGGTGTTTGTTATAGTAATCTTTGTCTTTTTTATATTTATTTCTCAGAAGGAAGTAAAGCTCCTATTATCAACAAGCCTGGCCCTCAGATGTGGACGAGGAATTGTTTATGAGTTTTTCCCATCATCATCACTCTAATTCCCACAGCCCAGACATCTCAGATTTCCCAATTAGCTCTAACTAGCCCATTGCTGATTTATAACCTGTGCTTTTTTATTATTAAAATTAAAGTCATTCATTTCTAAGTTCAACAAGCAATCACCAAATGCTGTGTGATGTTTCAGGCTACTGGGCTGAGTGATCTGTGGTTTCTGCCATAGGTCACTCCTGGTCAAGTAGGACAGACAGATGGTCTATCAGCAAAGAAATGACACTGTACTGGGACTAGTGTATAATAAAGACATTTTACTAAATGTTGTGTAGGACAAAAGAGGGCATGATTGAGTCTTGGATGGGCAGCCCTTCCTGGAAGGCAATAAAAGGAGCATATGAAGGTTTATATATAAAGAAAAGAAGGGAGAAATGGTTCCCATGGAGCCTTTCTATATGCCAATTACATACAGATCTCAACATTCACAGCAACCCAGTGAAGGAGGTAGTATTATTACCATTCTGATGTTGAGGAAACAGAGGCACTGAGAAGGTAAGTAACTTTGCTGAAGTTGGTGAGCAATTAACTGGCACTGTACATTCTCACCCAGATTTGAAAATTCAAAACTGAGACTACGGTGGATGTGAAGAGATGAGAGTTTCCCTAAGTCAAAGGTGGGGAAATTCTGGTACCCATGCCATCACTCTTTATCCAAGACTGTGATGCTCACTGGCAATAAAATGTCAAAGGGAGCTTGAGGCATTTGCTTATGTCAAAGAAAAGAGTCAAACTCGGTAAAATATTTGAAGAGATTTATTCTGAGCCAAATATGAGTGACCAATGGCCTGTGACAGAGCCCTCAGGAGATCCTGAGGACATGTGACCAAGGTGGCTGGGCCACAACTTCATTTTACACACTTTAAGGAGATGTAAGGCATCAATCAATACATGTAAGATGTACGTTAGTTCAGACCAGAAAGGCAGGACAACTGGAAGCAGGGGCTTCCAAGTCACAGGCATATTCAAAGATTTTCTGATTGGCAGTTGGTTGAAAGTTATTTTCAATAGGAAGGTTCAATAAGAGGCTATGGAGACCAAGATTTTATGATGCAGATCAAGCCTCCAGGTAGCAGGCTTCAGAGAGAATAGATTGCAAATGTTTCTCATCAGACTTCAAGAGTCTATTCTATCAAAATTCCAAAAGGAAAGAGGATATAATAAGGCATGTATGGCTCCTTCCTCCCCATCCTGGCCTAAACTAGTTTTTCAGGTTAACTTTGGGATGCCCTTTTTGAGAAGAGGGATGTATGCAGATGGTTGGGGGGGCTTAGAATTTTATTTTTGGTTTGCACTTATATATCCTAAAGTGAGACCTAAACATAATCTGACTTCATAAAGATCAAAGAGATTCAGGCTTAATTCTAAACAAGGTGAGCCTTAGATATACCATCACATCTTGCCTGTAACTCCAGTCTCACTTCTTTAAGTTACCTGACTTTACAATAGAGGATATTTCACTTCCACCTATGTGGACATGTTCTCCCGGCCCAATCAGGGCCAAGAAAGGAGGCTCAGCCTGGGAGAGGGGAGCAGGGGCTGGGAGAAGCTCTGAGGACAGCTGAGGGGGAGGCACCACCCTGGGTGCTGCCTAATCCATCCGACATGGGGACACGCTGTTCCAGAAACCGGATGACAATTAATAGGAAAAATCTGCTCTCACAGCACTGCCAAGCATGTCACAGGGTCTCAGCTGGTGGTGAGCCTCCTCAGGGGAAGAGCAATAATGCCCCATTCTTCCCTTTGGTCAAGGCCCTGATGTTTTCTCAGGTGGAAGGAGGAAGAGCTAGGAAAGCTTCCCGCATGGTAGGAAAACTTTGTATAGGCAATAGTGCCAGTCTGCAAAACCAGGAGCCTAAGGATTATCCAAAGATTGAAGGCTGTGAGCTCACTCAGTGGTCACCTCATCTTCTAGACCTGGGAAGCTCTTTTTGGCACATTATGAGTGTTCACAGATATCTCCAATCTAGGTGCTGAAGAGTGGTCTGATTTTGTTTAAGTCATCCGGCTTCCAGTCAAACTTCTATCCTGTCTTTATAATTTGCCTGCATATGTCTTTCTCTTGGTCAAAATACCTCAGATGCCTTAAGAAAAACTAGCTTGCTTCGCTGTGACTTGATCAGGTTCGTCACGAGCAGACAGTGCACTGCAAAGGCAGAAACCTTCTGGAAACAGGATACTCTGTACCCGTTTTTTGTTTGTTGTTTTTGAGACAGGGTCTCACTTTGTTGCCCAGGCTGAAGTGCAGTGGTGCAAACACAGCTCACTGCAGCCTTGACCTCCTTTGTTCAATCTTCCCACCTCAGCCTCCTGAGTAGCTGGGACTACAGGCTTTTCTACTCTTCTAATCCTCTCTGGGTAGCTCCCTATTTATCAGTGTTCTGAATTTTCAAGGGTCACAGAGACTTCCACGAATGTAGTAAAAGCTATGGACTAGCTCAGTCCCATGCTCAAACACTCCAACATTCACATACAACTCAGGGGATCACTGTCCCTATGAATGCCATTCATGTACTCTTCTTCAGTCCCTGAGCCCCATGGTCCCCCACCACAGACACAAACTCATCCATAAAACCCACAGAAATTCATCTCTCTACACATCCCATATTCTCACCAGATAACACCAACCTGAGTCCTAGCTCGGCAACCTGATAGCTTGTCAAACCTTCTATAGTCCCTCCCTACCCATCCCCCACCCAACATCGCCATACATGGAAACCCCAGCTGGGAGTGTATCTTGAAATTCAAGTTTGTTTTGGAACTGGTACCCAGCTTCCCTTGAGCCATTTGGTCACATTCGTCTCTGAGACCAGGCAGGTGGATGCTAATTCACCATGTTAACCCCTTTCATGCCAGTCCCCTTAACCAAGCCTTGGCAAAGAGCCACGTCCCACAACCCCACCCTGCCACAGTGGAGTGGAGCACTGTATGTCATGGAAGCCAGCCAGCAGATTTAGAAATCATGTTGCTCTTGGCATCTACCCTGGGACTCTGTGTAAAGCTACGTGCTGAGATCCCGTTGCATGGGCAGCTTTTCAGTGCCAGAGTCTACCACCCTACATCTTGCTGTGTTTATGCCTTCCCAGCACAACTTCAAAAACAAGAGGAAAACCATGCCCTCAAACTGGGAGTCCCTTTGCCCACCAATAACAAAAATAAACCAAAGTCCCTTTTCATTTGCCCCGAAATCCAACTTCCTTTCCAAATTATCTTCATTGCGTAAGCCCATCTAAGCAATGTGTACCAGCAGTCAAAGCAAAACCATGTGGATCCATGGTTTGGTTCCCACAGATCCCAACACTGCCTTCAATCCATAATTACCAAGAACAAGGGGCTAACAGGAGCTTCCACCAGTACCACTTAGGCCCCACGACCAGAGGCCCTCTCAGAGAGCAATGAGAGATTAAAACAGTACCTTTGACCAAAAGCAGTAATGTTTCCCCCCATGACACCCTTGAAAACGAAACTCCCACCTTACCCTTCATTCCAAATTTGGACCGTCGACCATACTTGTTGATCATAATGAAGAGAACCACCAACAGGACACAGGCAAAAGCAGCAAGGCCAACTGCTATGGATACCTGTGAGGAACCAGAAACAGACAGTCACCGACAGCCGTGGAAAACTCAAGTTCTTTGAAAATGATGTGTGTGCCCAGATGAGAACCAGTCCTACTGCCATAGCGAGCGTACCCTTCTCACAACTGCAATACTGCGTAAGGTCTTTAGAAGAAGAAATTTGTGAGACCATAAGAACATTTAAAAATATATAAATTACCCAATTTGATTAGAGAAAGTTCCATAACTCAATGTTCTGAGCCCCTTCTCACCTGGGGCCATTCTAACAGATGCAAAAACAAGCCTAGAGAGGCTTCTAATTTTGTTTTAATTAGCAAGTGAATTCTGCATCTTCATGTTAAAATTCCTTATACAATATTCTTATCCAGGAAAGTCTAAAGGATCTAGACTCTAAAAAAAAAAAATCCTTTCTCCTCTCCAGAGTAATCTTAGGCTTTGAAATCGTAGGAGTGGGTGCTTGAAAACCCCACCCAAGGAGATGCCCTGAGCAACTTGGCCTTTTGTAGAAGGCTAGTACAGTTAGCGGCCCCCTGCAAATCAGGCCCAGCTCGGCTCCTAACAGACTGGGGATTTTCTGAACCCTAGGGCTTGGAGCAGATCCTCAAAGACTTCCTCAAACAATGAACTATTTCCAGCAAATAAGGAAGGTTTAAACTGCCTGAAAGCAGTTCAATTCATCACTTTTTTTTCAGAATTTCAAGTAAGATGGTATTTGGAAAAGTCAGCAACACAAATGAAGTCTGAAAATGACGACGCCGGTCAATGCATATGCCTCTTGATCCAGAAGTGACTTACCCCAAAAGTGTCTTCTTCTGGTTTGTGGGTCACAGTGATAGGAGGTGTGGGACTCACTTCGTCAACTGAAAACCAAACACAAAAAAGAGAAGGTTGGTTAGCTTCCTGGTGGGGGGAGGCTCAGCCACAGTCCCTACCTAACTCCCAACCCCCTTAATACCTCCCCATGGAGAACATCCTCTGCAAGCCAGGCTCTTGCAGTCTGCCTTCCCCAGGTTTTGCAGGACCCCCCAGAGACCAGGTTCTTATCTGACCATCTGGCTAGTGTTACAGTTCAAGGACAGGCTCCATAGGAATAAAGGACATTCACTCCCATTCCCTACCCCCACCCCAGAGAAAATAACATAACCTGGGCAACTTGGGCCATGAGCTATTGAAAAGAAAAAAGAAGCATGGTTTGGGAACCTGGCCAGGGTCTGGATTAGGCAAATGTTGCTGGTGGTGGCAGCTGTTGCTGACATTCTGCTATTCCTTGCCGTAGGCATTCCTTTTCCTCTCCCTCCCTCTTCTGTGCCCTCCCTCTTTCCTTCTTTACTCCTCAGTGAGATCCGGGAGGCCTGGGGGATCCATCAAACAGCCCACTATCCATTCCCCTAACACTGATTTCAGAACACAATGGCAGCTCAAGTTAAAAAACAGAACCATGTGACCGGGGAACACCGCCTTTACCCGGCAAGCCAAGGATGGGAAGCCAAGTATCAATTTTCCCCACACTCCACCATCTAGAATTCACCTCCTTGACAAGAAACGGCCCCAATTCAGAATTCTCTGAAGGGACATTCTGCAAGATTACAAGTCTTCTAAGACCAAGGACAACTAGAGGAATCACAGATGATACTGACATCGGTGCCAAAAAGCCGAGGGTGTTTCTAAACAGCATCTACTGTCCCAGGCCAGACACGGGGCAGAAATGGCAGCAGTTGCTGCTGTATTTCCACCTTCCATGGGGGAAAAAAGAAAAAGGAATAAACATAGGTTCCCCCACAGTCCATAAACAAAACCCCAAATTCTTTCAGGATTGTCTAGCCCTAGCCCCAAATCACTTATAAACTGAGCCTCAATAATTCCACTTGAGGACACATGAGCCTATCAGAAAACCTTGTAAATCAAGCTCTCACAGGGTGAGTCCTGGCCAAATGCTCAGGCTCTTGAAGCAGGTGAGAAACACTAGCAGGTTTATAGGTTCCGTATTCTCTCTCCAAGAACTAAGATGATCAATAGGGGTCTATTGAGGCACATGAAACTCCACGTGCATCCTCGCACAGCCCCTCTCTATCCAGGTAAAGAGATCCACAGCATCCTGGAACTTTAGAAAACTTCCTGGGGGAAAGTGAACCACAGAGAGATTACCCAAGAAAAGTGGGCTTGGACCAGCCCAAAAACCACTGCTACTCTTCAGTTCCTTTCTCAGTTCACTGAGATCCCTTCAGCTGCCATGGGCCAGGGATGATGTGGAATAGGAGAGAGGGCTATTTAAATTCAATAGTTACCGATAGTATCAGAATAAATCAGTTTCAAAGCAACAGGTAAAGCAGACTTACACAAGATAAAGTTATCCGTGCTCTCTGCAAAAAAAGGACAAAGAGATAATTAACAAATTTAATAAAAACCAGAACAGACACACTACATGGTCCTAATAGCTATGATCTCTCCCATTCACCATGATTTCCTGTTCCCATGGCAATTGACAGACTAAAATCCATGGCACATCACCCTCTCCCCCACGCTAAACTACCACTTTAAGGGGTGGTCCTCCAAATGGAGAAGGAATGAGAGAGAAAGTTCCCGGTTTCAAGGCAGGTGACCCACCTAGGAACAAGAAACCAAATCAGTTTCGTTATAAGATGGGGAATTAAAACCAGACCCTAGGTTTCATTCACAGCTCTTCCATAGGGACCCAAAGTGCTGGCAATGGGGCCACAGGGTGGGGTCCCCTAGACATTCCTTGAAAATGCCAGGTATGATCTTAAGATAAAATTCTTCAGAGTAATATGCAGAGTTGATTCTAGTAGGTCAATGAGAAGTTCTTGGGAATCCCTCTAGAATCATTACCTAATAATGAAAGCTAATCCTTGTCGCACATTGATCATGAGCCAGGGACACGGTTGAATGCTTCATGTAACAGACCACTCAGTCCTTACTACCATTCTAAGAGGTGGTAACATTATCCGCACTTAACAGATAAGGAAACAGGCTTATACAGATTAAGTAATTGGATGCCACTCATTTAAGAAGAAATTGGAACTGGATTCAAATCCTAGTCAAGTCTTGGCTCACTCTACCGGAGATGCTCAAACTTTAGCATGTAACAGAAGCACCCAGAGGGTGACTGCCACCAACCTCCAAGAAAAGGGTGAGGATTCCTTGGATGAATGGATGATTTCAGGGCTGAACCAGGGAAAGTACAAGATGTGCCTGGAATAGCTTGCAATACTAGAAAGTAAGAAAGCGCTCAGAGATTAATGGAGGCCTGGAGACAGGACATAGGAGCCAATGTACAGGGGGATTTCAATGGCCAAATGTAGGATCATTTAAGCAACAAAATGATGATAGTCCTGGATTCTTACAGATGGGATTTTGTCCTCCCAAAATCCATATATGGAAACTGTAATCCCTCGTATTTCAGAATGTGACTGTATGTGGAGAAAAGGTCTTTAAAGATGTATTACAGTTAAAAAGAGGTCATTAGGGTAAGTCCTAATCAAATATGATTGATGTCCTTATAAGAGAAAATTTGAAGGTAAACACACTTAACAGAGGTAAAATCACATGACCACACAAGGAGAACACTGCCATCTACAAGCCAAGAAGATAGGCCTCAGAAGAAACCATCCCTGCCAACACCTTGATCTCAGACTTCCAGCCTCCAGAATCGTGAGGAAATACGTTTCTGTTGTTTAAGCCACCCAATGTATGGTATTTCACTGCCGTGACATTCCTAACAAATACATGAATTATCAGCCATAGAACAAAATAAATATCCGTGAGTCCATACTGATACAAATAAATAATTCAATAAATAAAAGGTGGAAGAATGGAAATGCTCTTACAGGAGAATTCTCATTTTTAAACATAGAAGGAATAACAGAAGTAGAAAAATCATCATTTCATAAATACTGCAGTAATAATTGTTTCAGGCAAGAATCATCAATTAATGTTAAAATTAGACTGTGAAAGAAGGATGAGAAACAAGCTATTTATGTGGTTTTAAAATATTATACTGATGACTTACAAAGGGCAAAATCATCTGTTTGCAGCAGAGAAAACTGGCAAACACCACCTTGACCAAGTGATAAAGTTAACACCCTCAGTACCAAAACCTACCGACGTCACGCACCCTGAAACGATGCACTGAAAGGGCAGAGCATCACTTCTGTAGAGTTCCTGCCAAAAATGCGTAACTAGAATTTAATCGTTAGGAAAAAAAAATCAGGAAAACCCAAATGGAAAGACTGTCTGCTAAAAAACTAATATTCTTAGAAAGGTCCAAGATCATGAAAGACAAAGACTGGGGAACTGTCCCAGATTTAAAGAGAGTGAGATGACACAGTAACTCAGTGCAGTGTGTCATGCTGACGAATTGGATCCTAGACAAGGAAAAAGCATCAGCGGGACAACTGGTAAAATGTAATTCCCGTCTGTACACTAGATAATAGTGACGGACCCTGTTAACCTCCTGGTTTCCATCACTGCATTGTGGTTAGGTAAGATGTTAACAACTGGGGAAGCTGGACAAAGGGTGGAAGGAAGTGCTTTGTACTATTTTGTAACTTTTAAAATATGAATTCCAAACTATTTCAAAATAAAAAGTCTTTTAAATCTTTAAAAATTAAAAAGAAACACAGATTACTAGTCCTCACCCTAGAGTTTCTGATTCAGGAGACCTGGGGTGTGTCTCAAGCTTTTGCATTTCTAACAAGTTTTCAGGTGAGGCTGATGCTGCTCTTCCCTTTGGGACGCACTGTATCATACTACACAGCCTCCTGACTCAGCCCACCATGCCCTGAAAATAAGAATGTATTCATTCATTCATTCATTCACTCATTGTGGCCCCTCACAGTCTTAGCCCTATTAAGTATAAACCAGCAAATATTCTATAACCACCTGTGCGGATCAGATACTTTCTGTGAGGGAGTCCTTCAAAGAAAGTCTTAGTTACGGTAAATGCAATTTGTTTGCTTGTTTGCTATCTGTTCTGTATTGTTTGGGAGGACAGCCACAAAGCTATCTCCACATTCCTGGGCATATCCTTCATTCCAACATCCTCTTCTCAATGGCAGGTGACCAGATGCCTGACTGGGGCAGTGGGAGGATGGAGGAAATGGAAACTCCACCCTGGGTTTCAGAGTCTGAGAGAAGAGAGGTGCCAGATCAATTCACATTTTACATAGATTTGCATGTATCTCATAAGGCTCCCATTTATTAGAGAATATTCTCATGTTAGCCAAATGTTTTGGCCAAGTCTGTGAACTCTGTAATCTCCAAATCAGCCTAAGAATGTTTAAGGCCTTTGCCAGAGCCTGGAAGCATTTATACATCCAGAAAGCACACGAGCTTTGGAAGGAGACATCCTGGCTCCTCTGTGACCTGTGGGAAGGCCTCAGGCATTCAGCCTCGAAGAGGATGGTACCCAGGACTGGTCCTCACCTTCGACCCCACCAGCAGCCTGGGAGGAGCGCTTGTCCAGCCCATCAGGGCACAATCTGAACATAAATTACGGCCATGCCGTGAAGAGAATGCACATGTCTCCTACGGTCCCAGACCAAAACGCTTCGAGAAGGGCTCTTCTGTAAATTTATCTTACGCTTTAAGGTAAAAGCAGGAAGGTGAAGCAATTTGCCTGACATCACGGAGCTGACAGGTGATTGAGTGAGAATTAGAGCCCTGGCAATGCGGTTCAGTGACCACTACCCTAGAGTACCTTAAGATTATCTGTTAGAACTTCCTAGCTTGACCAGAGAATGACTACTGATTCTAGAACTCCTGAATTCATCTCAGCTCTACATCCTAAGAATCTTAACAGTGGCCCAGTAAGCCTTATCTTTGTCCAAGCGCACTGCTAAGCATTTGGCATTCTCATCCATTTTGCAGATACAGAAATAGAGGCACAGAGAAGTGACTGTCCTTCATCTAGTGCTGATCTTGCACTAAACCCCATGCTAGGAGCCCAGGCCACCAAATGGGAGGGCCATCTGGGAGGGGCCACAGATGGGATCTTCACCTAAGTCTGTCTGATTTCAGGGCGCCTGCTCTTAACCTCCATGCTTAGCTGCCTGGAAGCAAAAGAGAAGCACACATGATGATCATGAGGCCTCCACACTCTCACATCAGAAGAGAAGAGCAAGAATCACAGACCAGCTTTACATCTACACAGACCAGCTTTACATCTAGGCTTAGCTGGGGTGAGTTTGGTTTAGTGGGTTATGATGCATCTCTGCCTGCTCCCCCAGATAAGTGACTCTCCTGAACGTTTAAGCATCTTGTACTTGGCATGACTGGCCCATCTTTTCCCTGTCACTGCCTTTTCATCACCCATTGGTTCCTTTAATCTAACGACTCATAACAAGCAAACCTTCCCACAGGGTGGCCCTAGCAGGGTGGAGATGGGTCTGAGGAAATGACCTCAGGTGAGGTGCTTCCTCTTTGAGCTTCTCTGTGACTCTCTCCTCCCTCCCTCCTCCTGGGGCCACGATTTCCACCCAATTCCACGGTAGTAGATTGCAAAGGAGGGAGTACCAGACTCACCGAGGGGCTTGTTAAAACATAGCTGCTAGATCCTACCCTAGAATCTCTGCTTCAGTAGAGGTGAGTGGAGCTTGAGAACTTGAGTTTTAACACATTCTCAGGTGATGCGGATGCAGCTGGTCCATGGACCACAATTTTGAGAACCACTGGCCTGACTGAGGAGCACTGATAACTGACTAGTGAGGCAAGGGTATCCAGAGACTATCAGAGGGGGCTGCTGCATCTTGTGGGGGTACAGGAGGTATATTGAGATACCTCTGAGGGCTGAGAAGATACAAAGAACTGCTTCCTCCTGAGATAAGGGAGAGAACAGGGAAGCTGTGTCCACCACGTCATCCAACTGCTGCTACTACCCCGTACCTCTCAGGACATCCTCTGGCAGAAGGATCCCAGAGTGCCTCCTCCTCCCTCCTGAACATTCTAGGGTTCCCCCTCTCTGGCCTCCAGAAGCTTCCCTTTGGAAACAGAAGCACTGCTTCAGGGTGCTTCATTCCCTCACCAATCGAGACCTTCCCTCACCAATATATACACTTTCCTCTTTAAAAAAGAATTTATTCTCTAATCAGGGTGCAGGCAAGGCAAAGGTTCAGTCTTTAATGTCAACAAGACCTAGCCTGACCTTGTAGACCACAAGAACAAAGTATCTCTGCTCTAAAAGCCTCTGTTTCCACAGTGCAGGCCAGGACTCGTCTACCTGCTGAAAGAGAGCCCAGTGTCCGACATAGGTGACAGGGTGATGGAGGCAGCAAACCACCTTGCCACGTATGTTCCTATGGAACAATCCTACATGATCTTC
The DNA here is from genome assembly GCA_036589455.1 of Ateles fusciceps. Classification (NCBI taxonomy): domain Eukaryota; kingdom Metazoa; phylum Chordata; class Mammalia; order Primates; family Atelidae; genus Ateles; species Ateles fusciceps. The sequence continues at coordinate 130,137 of JAZHEH010002724.1, read as the reverse complement.
ACATGTACCACAGAACCTAAAGTACAATTAAAGAGAGAGAGAGCCCAGTGTGGCCCAGGAGGGGAAGTGTCCTGGGGACTTTTACTGCGCATACGGGGGATGATGTTGGAAGTTTCAGACCACAGGGGATTTCCAGGGCCTCAAACATCTGCACATTCTCAACCATCTTCGAAAAGATGGCTCCACCGTCCCAGGACCTCAATGGTAAGAATTTAGCTTCACATGCAGCCACATTTATCCAACTTCACTCTTGGGGCCTCCAGTTTGTGTTCCCTTGCAATAAACACGGCCTCCTGGAGCTGCCACACTCTGGTTATTTGTTGTAGACTGTGAAGTTGACTTCATAAAAACAGATGCTGCATTCCGCTAGCTCCTGCTGCCTCTTCCCTTTCTGTGTGTGAGCATGCATGTGCATGTGTGTATGTGTCATATCAGTTTACACACTATATCCCATCAGAACTCCTCATTCCTAGGGATTGAAGACCAAAGGTCTCCTACTCACTTCCCAGAACAAAGCACCAAGCTCAGCAGACACATGGCTTCATGGACAAAATGTGTCAATTGTGGAACCCACCAAAGATGCTACAATCACTTTCACTACACTCTTTTGGTGTTTTTTCTCCTCCAACTTCAGGAAGATATTTAAAGCATCTTACCTCCAGAGAAGACAGCATCGCCTCCCAAAATCAAAATCAAGCAAAGTTCTTCAGTAATTTCAATAATTTTTCCTAGTCCACTTGACATTAGCACCATCATAAGCTGAGGGCATCATGTACGCCCCCTAGTAGCTCAGCATGGAACAAGAGAGGAATGAGGTCACAGACCTGGGAGCCTAGATCCAAGTCAAGCCTTGCCACACACCAGCAAGTAGAATGAGGCCCAGGTCACTCATCTGTTAAATGTAGGGTTAAACTGGATGCACTCTCAAATCCTTTGCAATGGTAAGTCATGGAACCATCATCAGGTGTCAAACCCTGTGATGTGGTTTATATACCTTGACTCATTTAAAAGTCACAGGAGCCTTATAACTATGACTATTTCATAGAAGAGGAAATCGATGCTTAGGAAAGCAAACTATCAGGCCCAGAGACTCCCCCACAATTAAAGGGCTGGATCAGAATTCTCTACCATTACAGTCTCTGCTTTCTCTACTTTCACACAGTATGCCCTAACATGCACAACTGTTATTTCTAAGGGGTCTTGGTTTCTACCATGACAGCTGTTGGAAAACGGAGACTCTATCCTTGTTTACACCAGATGTGGATGGTGGCTGCACATGTTCCAGGGTGTGTTTTGCTGCCCATGATAAGTGTGAGCACTGGTGCTGCTTCTCCTCTCAAGCTACCATGCCCCACCTCCTAAGCTTGTAGAAAGGATCCATATACCCCCGAGCCAGCTACGCTGCCCTCACCTGGAAAGGGCTCCTTGAGGAAGTGGCCATTGATGGTCTGGTTGGCTGTGCCCAGTGGGTTTTTGGCAATGAGGGTGTAGTTGCCGTTGTTGTAGTGGGTGGGCTTGTTGAAGAGCAGGCAGCCCTCGGAAATCTCTCCCTCCTGGTAGTATTCCACGTGGATGATCTTGGACTCCCGCAGAGGCTGCCCATTGTGTAGCCAGTGCAGTGTTGGCGGTGGGTTACCACGCACCACGAACTCAATGCAGTGCTCCAGGCGCAGCTCAGGCTCCTCCAGGCTCACCACACGTGGGGGGTCTGTCAAGAAAGAAGCCAGCTGAATTCCAGGACTCTGAGTCTCCTGCCTCCCATGACAGCCTTCCAGCAACCAAAGTGAGATCTCAGTTCTTCCCCACCCACTCTGAAAAGGCTGAGGGAAGCAGAGGTCCCACCACTACCCCAGCAGAGAGGAAGAGATGTCTTCATCCAAGCTTCCTAGATCCACCTTAACTGGAGGGCTCCCTCTTGGGACCTCTTAGGGGTTTAATAAAAGACGGAATAGGCCAACTTAGAAGTGTCCTGCAGATATGGTTCAGTTGAAGCCACACCATCTTCTGAGGGACAAGGGTGCTCTTTCTGGGGTTTTTAATCCAATGACTTACCTGTCAGTCCTTCCCTACAAGAGTCCTTCTGCCCCTACTGGTAGACCAGCCCACTGCTCTAGCTCAGCCCTGGCAATACCTTGACCCCTCTTCCAGCCTCCCGTGCCAGTTCCCCTCACACACAGCCATCCCCCACAATAACATGCACTTACAGTAGACAGTGAGGGCGACGCTGGCATTGCTCATGCCCACCACGTTCTCTGCAATACACGTCAGGGTGAAGCCATTGTCCTCACTCGTCACATTCACCAGTGTCAAGTTGATGGCATGAACATTGGTCCAGTTCAGATTGGTCTGAAAGCCCCAATAAAAATATAACAATCAATCAAACAGCCTCTACAAGGATGGCTCCACTACCTAATCCACAAATACCTCTAGGAATCAAAAGGAAAGCTGAGCAGAAGGTGGAGGAGATCTTTGTGTGAAAGCACACCGACCAACGCCAGGCTCCTCACAGGCAACAGTTCAGGGCATCCTCCTATTAACCCTATGTGAACGGCAGTTCAGTACTATGCCCGTTTTACAGAAGAGAAAACTAAGTCACAGAGAAGTTGAGCACCATGTGCAAGAGCAAAATGGCCAGAAAATATTGCAGCTGCACGTCACCCGAGTCTATGTGTTTCTTCCTATAGTAACAAGACCACAAAGTGTCCCTCTTCTTCAAGACTACAGTGTGATCACTCCTTAGCCTCCTCATGGGGCTCAAGCCCAGGGTGCCTACCTGGTGAGTGTTGATGGACTGCAGCCCCGTGACCATCCAGTCCACATCAGGAAGGGGTGATCCAGAGCCATTGCAAGTGATGACAGCATTGTCACCCTCTCGTACGGTCAGGTTGCACGTGGCTCACGCTGATCTCAGGAAGGTCTGGGAGCCAGACAAAGTGGGTGAAAGACAGGCAAACACTTACTACCCAAAGGAAGCTCTGTCCGTGGGGTTGACGGTGGAACTTCTTGCCTTGCCCAGTAACGACTCTAACACAACCTGCTCGAGCTCTTGGAAGACCCGCAAATCCAAGATGCTTTACATCACCTCCCCAGCAGACATCACAACTCAGAATTGAAGCCCATGCCGTAGCACTCTCCCACATTGTGGCGGGGGGTGGGAGGCGGGGGTGGGCAGTGCTCAAGGAAAGCATTTCTGGTAATTAAGCTCAATGGCAACATTACATTTTGGGCTCTGCTTGTCTAAATGTTTCAGGCTCCCACTGGGGAGCTTGCTTAAAATTCAGATTTCTGGGACCCATCCCCAGACATTCTCAAAGTCTCGGGTTGCGCACAGAAATCTGCTTTTCTGGAAGCTCCTTAGAAGCCACTGCCATAGGGAATCCAGACACCACACTTTGAGATACACTCCCTTAGTTCTGGTTGACAGGTAACTCACAGAGAGAAAGGGAATCTGGTGTGATGAGAAGGAGTCACTGAACTTGTGTCTGCATTCCTGAAACCAGTCTTCCTATGGCTGGTGCACAAAGGGACAGGAATGACCAAGAAGGGAAATGGTGAGTCAGGCGGCCTGCACCCAACTGCGGAGTTCAAGGCTGGAAGGGCATTTCGAAAGGAAGGCTCTGGCATCCCAAGGTAACATCCAGCACCATCTCTGGTGTCTGAGCGATGCCTCCCTGGAGCCAGCTGGGCCAGGCGGCCACTCACTCACCACACTGACTGATGTTCATGCGGGAGAGAGGAAGCTGGGAGCCATCAGCGTTAACGCAGTAGAGGTTCTGGCTGTTCAGCCTGGCCTCTCCCTGCTCCTGCCAGAGCTGCATCCAGCGGATGTCACAGCTGCAGTTGAAAAAGTTCTGCTCCAACCTCCTGTGGGCAAAGAGAGAGGGGAAGGGAACCTCTGAATGGAAGATGGCCCAGGACCCTCTCAGGGTTATGAGGACAAGGGGGACCCTACCTGTTCAGGGATTAAGGGGAGGAGGGATTTAACAAGGTTGTGAAAGAAGTGGAAAAATCCTTAAGTTATAGTTTGAAAACAATAAACTCATTTAAAAAAAGAGAAATCCACCCCCACTTAATGCACCTGTCTAAGAGATCCTTTTAAAGAAGTATCAACTTGAGATGTGCATCTTCGCAAAACCTTCCAATGGCCTTCCATATCACTGAAAATCAAAATCCAATCTCTGAATAATCTGCACCATTCTCCGTCATCTCTCTGACCTCATCTTCCCTCACCCCCTCCTCCTCTTCAGCCGCACTGACCTTGGTGCCTGTGAGTTCACCTGCTTCACTGGGTTATTCCTTCCCCAGGACCTTTGCACGTGCTGTTGTCACTGCCTGCCAAGCTCTCACCCAACGTATCTGCAAGGCTGGCTCTCTCAGTCTAACACTGCCCAGTCCCTTGCCGTGCTAATTTGTCTTCCTAGAATTTATCACCACTGGCATCACTTTAAATATTTATTTTTAATTAGTTTGTTTATCTGTCTCCCTAAATAAAAATTAAGCTCCATTGAGGTCAGCAACATTCCCTGTTTTGTTCATTCCCTAACTTAGAACGGAGTCTGGCATATAAATTCTTGTTAAAGGACACAGAGAGAGAACGACTCACTCCCTGGGAGAGTAGGTGGGTAGCTATTTCCAAGATATGCTCAAGGTCTATCCTGGGACCAGCTTTATTCTTTCAGAAATTCAATAAATTCTTATTAAGTACCTGCTCCATAATTGGCCATGGGCTGAGTGCTGCTGACACAGAGATGAAGAAGACAGTCCCTGTCCTCCAAGAGACACTCAGCCTGGTGAAGAAGAACGTCTGATGGGGGAAGAGTCACCTTCAAGGACCTCCTTCTCCACTTATTTTCCTTGTGACTTGAAGTAAGTCACCTTTCCTCTCAATGGGATTAAGGAGACGATGAACAGCATGAATCAATCCAAAACTCACAGTACAGAGAACCGGATAAATCTGAATGCCTGGATCATTAGAGGAAACATGATTCTCTTTCTGGACCATCAAGGAGATGAATCTGTTAGAATCCAGTAGGAGGGGCACTTGGGTACACTGCACTAAGACATGGGATAGTTTTGACAACTGGCAAACTCCAAAATACTTAAGCATGCAACAAAACTAATCAGCTTCTAGGAAAACATGAGGCTCCTGGTGGAAGGAATCAGTGCTTTCCAGGTACTAGGGCACCAGAGGCAGAATGTGCAAATACCCCTACACAGTATCATCCTCTTAGCCTAAAAGTACTCTCTCTACATGATACTCTGTCAGAAGGGTGAAGGGGAAAGGAACTAACCCTTACTGAGCATTTGCTTCTTACCACAACCCTGGGAGATGGCCAGAACTGCAGGGAGGGAGGGGCCCTCTCTGACATTTGGAGGGGTTACGTCACATGCATAAGGTCCTTTAGCTGGTATGCAGCACAGCACAGCCTCAAATCTCAGCGTGCTGGACTCCAAAACTCACGAACGTGCCACCCCATCTGTCACAGGCAAGGCATTCCTGGGTGCATGGGAGAAGTAAAGAGCAGCAAGCTAGGAGACCTGACTTCAGGAGCTCATGTAGGCAAAGAGCAGGTTGTGGGGTGGCAGGGGTAGGGGTAAGTTGCAGGAGGTAACAAAGGCAAAGGGAAGCTGTAGGTGAGGTGTGAAAACAGGAAAGAAAGGCTTAGCAGGACAGAGAAGGTGTTGAGGAGCACTGGGAAACAAAGCTGGAAGGGTGAGTGGAAGCCAGACAGTGGAGGATTTTTACTGCCACATTAGGAAATTTGGAATTCATTCAGGAGGCAGGGGAAAACCACTGGGGCCTCTAGAAGTGGATAACAATGTGGACAAGAAGGTCTGTAAAATAGAAATGCAACAGTAACGTGCAGGATAAGCTGGAGAGGAGGAAGACTAGAGACTCAGAACCCGGCTAGGACGGCTTAGAAACACAGGGCCGCCATGTACAGTTGTGTAGTTTGAGCATTTCTCAAAGTACTCAACCAAAGGGATAAACGGAGGATAAATCCAGTCTGCACCCTCGTGGCCAGACCCAGCTGCAACCCCGGCACGCGGCTACACGCACCCAGACGGGTATCTCTTCTAACCCACACATAGGCACCACGTTGACTGGCAGCGTCCAGGTCAATGTTCTCAAACTTTTGGTTTCAGAACTCCTTTTCACAAAAAAAAAAATTCCCAAGGGCCTCAAAGAGCCCTTGTTTATGTCAGTCCTATCTATCACTATTTACCAGATTAGAAATTAAAACGGAGAAAGATGTATAACTCCAGGATACATGGGCACAAACTCTATTCCTCTTCAGAGCAATGATGTCATCACGTCGTGTGGCCTCTGGAAAACCAGCATATGCTCATGAAAGGATGAGAGCGAAAAAGGCTAATAATGGCTTAGTGCCACCATGAAAACAGATTTCACTTCACTATCTCCTGAAAATGTCTTAGGGCCCCCAGGGCACCCTGGGCCACCACTTGAGAACTGCCGCCTAGTTAACATGGCCCCTAGAGTGGAGTGGTAAAAACTAGAGACAGGCAAGAGAGAACCAGTAGGCATCACAAGGAAGGCAAAATGGCATGTGGTAATTTGTAGGGGGTAAAGAAGAGGAAGAAGAGGAAGAGAGAAAGATGACCCCAAGATTTTAAGCTCCAAGAAGCAGGAAATCGATGGCAGGGAGAAATGTCTTTGGCTGAAAACAGAAGAGGAGGAACCCGTGGAAAGGAAGAGAGGACACATTAGGAATGAGGTTGGTATAAGGGTGAGGGTGGGGGAGGGAGAGATCAAGGTCCTAGCAGGAGAAAGGGGAGGATGAGGTCAAGAAGCCTCGGAGGTGTTGTCTTGGGGTTATGTCAAGATGCCTGTGCGGGCCGGACATGACACAGAGAAAGAGAAAAGGTAGACAGGAGAAAATGAGAGGGAAGTCACAGACGTTATAGGATCATAATATTAGCATCGCATTTGCCGAAGCGCCAACACTGGACTACACACCTTCCACGTGTTACTTCACTTAACCCTCATGACAAGGAGAGCAGAAAGTCAGCTGAGCTGCCCAGTGTGGGCGGGGAAGAGAGGCCAGAGGAGGTGGAGCGGTGTGGGCTGCAAGGAGAGGCCTGGCCACCCTGCTGGAATGACAATGAGGGTCCAGATGCTTGAATATATGCGAACTGAACCAGGTCAGCCTGTTTTTTCCAGCTGCTCACTTGACAAGATGCAGGCATTCATTATTAAGTAGGTGTAAAAATACAAATTATCCACCTGAGTGGAAAAGACTAGACAGGCGAGGGGCTTGGCTGCGTTGCCGCAAACCACACAGTGCTTGATGCGGGGCGGCCTCCTGTCTGGTCCCTGCACTACTGCACATCCCAGCGTCTCGTGGCCCCCCAAAGGCAGACAGCATCAGAATGTCCTGAGGCTGGTGGGAGAATGAGGGGAGATGTGTTGGGCTGTGCCAAGGATACTGCCAGGCACAGGCTTTGTACAAATGTCCTGCTTCCTTCCATCCTCTCCCTCCCCACAGGGTCCTGCTTACAGGACCCGACCAGCAGCTGGGTTGTACCTTGAAACCTGGTCCTTTGTTCCAATTGAGTTTATGGGAAACTGCAAAAGAACTATGGGTTGTTTCCCCATCCCTCTGGACTTTCCTCCTGGAGAGCAAGACACACACACAGCAGAAAGCATTTTGAGTCTTGAAACAATGGCACCCTAGACAGCCCGCTGAGCGAATGCACAATCGTCTTCATGTCTGGACAAGAGAGGGTTCAAATGGTGAGGTGGGCAAGAAGCAAAGACCAGCACATCCTAAGTCTAAACGATGCTGTCCACCCTGTGTCCCTCCTCGCACTGAACCAGATCTCAAGCAGGGGAGACTTTGGCCAGGGCTTTGGGGGCAGTCCGGTGGAACCTAAAGTATGGCTTTCCACACTTCATGAATAATGCAGGCTGCTCCATGAATAATACAGCAGCAGCTGCTGCAAGGCAAAGCTTCCCCGACACTCAGCCCTTGCCCCAAGACCGCCTGGGGCCTAATCACAGGGCCCTGAGGGCTCCCTATAGATTAACTCATCCCCCATCTGAGCTTCTGTGGACGGGCCCTTTGCAGCACAGCCAAGGCCGCCACTGAGTGTTTAGAAAACAGATTCCCCTCCAGTCATCACTCTAGTGGTTTTCTTCTTCCCTGCTCAGCATCAGCACTGTGAGGTGGAGTTCTGGGGCCAGGCAGTGGAAAATGAGGAGGGGACCCATATGAGCCAGGAGAGCCCTGCTGTCACCAAGTAAAGGATCCCCAAAGGACAGGCCTCCCTGAGATAACAACAAATGGTTAAAAAAAAAAAAAAAAAAAAGCACACATACCAAAGATCTGAGTTGGGCCAGCTTTGTCATTTCAAGCGAATATACCGGATTGAGCTGTGTCATTCAAAAAGATATACCCAAGTCCAGCCCCCACTACCTGTGAATGTGACCTAATCAGGAAACAGAGTCTTGGCAGATGTAATCAAGTTAAGGATCACTCTCGATTTCAGGTGGGCCTTAAATCCAATGTCCGGTATCCTTAAAAAAGAAAGGAATGGGCCAGGGCGCGGTGACTCATGCCTGTAATCCCAGCACTTTGGGAGGCCGAGGTGGGTGGATCACGAGGTCAAGAGATCAAGACCATCCTCGCCAACATGGTGAACCCCATCTCTACCAAAAAGTACAAAAAATTAGCCGGGCGTGGTGGTGCGTGCCTGTAGTCCCAGCTACTCGGGAGGCTGAGGCAGGAGAATTGCTTGAAACCGGAAAACAGAAGTTGCAGTGAGCCGAGATCGCGCCACTGCACTCCAGCCTGGCGATAGAGCCAGACTCTGTCTCAAAAAAGAGAAAGGAATGCTGAGTGCGGTGACTCACATCTGTAAACCCAGCATTTTGGGGGGCCAAGGTGGGGGATCACTTGAGGCCAGGAGTTTAAGACCAGCCTAGCTAGCATGGTGAAGCCCTGTATCTACTAAAAATACAAAAAAAAAAAAAAAAAATAGCCGGACATGATGGTGCACGCCTGTCATCCCAGCTACTTGGGAGGCTGAGGCAGGAGAATCACTTGTACCTAGGAGGCAGAGGTTGCAGTGAGCCGAGATTATGCCACTGCACTCCAGCCTGGGCTACAGAGCAAGACTCTGTGTCAAAAATATAAAATGAAATAGAAAAAGAAAGAAGAGAGAGATTAAAGACAGAGACGGGAGGATGGCAGGCATGTGAGATGGAGGCAGAGGTTGAAGTGATGCTGCCAGAAGCCAAGGAACACCAGGAGCCCCCAGAAGCTTGACGAGCAAGGACCGGTTCTCCTGCAGAGCCTTTGAAAGGAGCATGGCCCTGCCGACTCCCTCATTTTAAACTTCTGGCCTCCTGAACAGCGAAACAATAATGTTCTTGTTGTTTTAAGCCAGCAAGTGTGTGGTAATTCGCTAAGGCAACCTAGTAAACTAATACAGCAAATACCTTAACTCTCTAAGGTTCTCTTTAACACCAGTAAAACGGGGATCATTGTGCTCGACCTTCCCTCTTCACAAAGTTATTAGGAGGATGCGTGATAATATATGTTAGCATAATTTGGGAACCAAAAAAGCTATTAAGAGGCCAGAAATGATCAGTACAGTAATACTGTTAGTAAGATTATTGTTTAGTGGCATCTCCAAGAGCGGTGGAAAGTCATCGCACCCAAGACTGGGAAGAGAAATGCACCAGGACCAGTCCAAGCCCATCCTCGCTACTGAGTTAATATTTTACCAAGTCAATTAAATCTGCAAATGATACCAGAGGTAATTATCACTTTCTTTGAAAAGAAAATGAAATACTCCAATCTATTTTAATCATGTCTGCTCCATGCATGCAGGGAATTAAGAGAAGCCTGTTCAAGATACATTAAGGTCCTCAGAGCACTGCTGGAGCGTTCCTCTGCTATGGGTCTACTCTGGGACCTCTGGGACCTCTTACCATTGCCTAAATTGTATCTTGAGATTCAGAATCTAAGTTTCTTTTCTTCCTAATTCATTCTTTATCTCTGAGACAATCTCTCTGATTCTTGCTCTGATTTTTGGACAGACAGCTCTAATTTTCTCTGTAAGGAAAAAAAAAAAACATCATCTTGCCATAACCAGAAACTTCTGAGAGCACTGCACAATGCCAAGTCAAATTTTTCCAACCTGTGCCACTGAAACCGTGCTGGCTACTCCAGGGCAAATCATGGAAGATGCTTCTAATTCGCTCAATAAGAGGCACATCCCCTAGACACAGGAACAGCAATGAGCCAGGGGCTTGGCCAAGACCATCTCCCTCATCCCACAAAAATAAATGAGAGGAGGTAGAGGAAGAGTCTTGGTGCATTTTAAGAACTCTGAGACAGTAACGTGTTTGCTTTTTTTCCTTTGATTCCGTGCAAGGGACCCGCCATCTTGAGAGGGGCTTCTGGAAGCTGAGCATGTAGGCTGAGCATGTAGGGTGTGTGCTTGAGTCAGGGAAGAGAAAGAGCATGGTCTTTGGAAACAGCAGATCAGGTAGTGATAATACTAAAAATCATAACACTCATTCCCAGATGTACCACTTACTGGCCATGTGGTCTTGAACTAGCTGTTTAACTTGGCCAAGCCTCAAATCCCTCATTTGTAACACTGATTATACCGATACCTCCCTATGAAATTGTTCTAAGGATGAGACAGAACCTCACACATGTTAGGTGCTCAAGATGTGCCTCTTCCTTCTCCTTGTGTCCTACTGCAAAGGTCATGGACATTTAGCCCTTCCATTCTTACAGCAAGGATCCTCTACTTGGGGGAGGGGCTAGTTTGGGTACAGCAGAGGTCCTTAGTGACAGAAAGAAACATGCTAAGGAATTGCTACACACCCTCTTCCCCTTCTGTCCCTGCAGAGGGTCACTCAAAGCCTCACACTTCTGGCCTGTGACTTTCCTGGCTCCACAACACACTGAGCCCTTTCTCCTCAAGGGCCAAAATTCTTTCTTCCTGGAAATACCCAATCCATCCCCACACCCCAGCCCACAGGCTCCACTGAGCAGACCCTGGCAGTCTAGATGGCTCATGGCAGATGGTGCCATGTGGACTAATCAGGAAGTCAGAGAAGAAAATACTACCCTTTCTTGCATTTGCCAGGAACTGGGATTGTTTGGATTTAATCATAGCCTCAGCTAAGAGCCAACACAGGGCCCCTCCAGCCAAAAGATAAATTTTCCTCTCTCAAGATTCAATTATTCCTCAAAAAATAGACCCCTACCAGGGTGATTGCTCCTTGAGGGGGGGGCTTCTTTATTCTCCAATATAATTTTTACTTAGTTAACAATACGACAGAAATAAAACACTCCGTGGACATGGTGGCACTCACACACTGACTCACACTGGAGGGAGATGTCTTCATTTCTCCGTAAGTCACATCTACCTCACTGGTGTATTGATCCCAGGCAAAGATGAATGCAGAATCCCATGATCCTCTAGAGAAAGCTGACATTTTCTTTAAACATATATCCACGGAACAACTGTTTCTAAAACTCCACAAAACAGGTCACCAGGGCAGCAGCACACCATTGATTTCACATCCAATAATTTTTTAGAAATAGCACTGAACATTTTCTCAATAATTCAGCCAACAGCTGACCCTCGATGTCCCCTGGAGAGACGCCATCCCTGGCCTCCTGAAGACGGAAGGACTAGGGGTTCCAGAATAATTAAATGCAAGACACCCAAGAAAGAGATCCCTCAAGCCCCTCAGTCAGTTCTAGGGTAACTTAAAAAAGACCACAATCATGTGCTTTTTGAAAATTATCATATAATAGATCCTAGTGTCAGAAACAGACTGAAAACATTGGGAGATAGTTACTCAGTGGTCAAGGCTTTGGGTCCACACACTGCCACTATTCACTGAGTGACTTTAAACAGGATACTTAACCTTGCTAAGCAACTCAGTGTCCTCCAAAGTGAAGTGAGAGTAGTAATTCCTACCTTATGGAATTGCCATAAGGATTAAAGGAAATTAAGGATACAACTTAATAGATTGCTTGGCACCATGCCTGGCACAGAGGAAGAACTCAGAAATCAGTGTTCGTAGTAAATCATAGCCATGTTAATTTATCTTTTCCTCCTACAGTACACAAGGTCATCATGGGGTGATAGGCTACTGAGATGCTTGATGAAGGCATCAAGAGTTGGGTCAGGGAAGGGAAGGTTTTGACTCATCGATGAACTCAGGTCTTGCTAGGTGAAGGGAGAACAAGCTGAAAGGCCAGCAGCACAGGCAGAGGTCCAAGGTCATTGCCTCTTGCTACAGAGAGTAAAGCAATCTGCATTCAGTGAATTTGGATCTGCGTCACCAAATAAGAGGGGAACACAGGAGTGGTGCCTCTGGAACCCTGACCCCCTAACTTGATCCATGCCTCAATTCCTTTCAATTTATTCCTAGATTTATACCCTCAACATAATATGATGTCCTTCATGCACAGAGATGACCCCGATGACTCACTCATCAACATGAGTTATTTTTTCCAGCAGTGGTCACGAATGTTCACTCATCCATCCTGTATTTGTTTGTGCAGAATGGTTGGCTGGAATAGGAGTGCCCTGATCAGCCTTGGACCACAGCAAGACTAAGCAGTCCACAAGCAGATTGAAAAAATGTATTTCGCCTCCCCCAACCCCTCGGCAGGCCTATACTCAAGCCAAATAAGCTGAGGAAGATTTTGAGTGGTAAAAACACATGTAATTTGAAGTCAGAAAGTATGAGTTCAAGTCCCAGCTTGGCCAGTCCCTAGAAATGCAGTCTTAGTTCTTAGTTGAGTCTCACATGTCTTTCTAGGGCTCAGAATCCTCACCCATAAAATACAGAGAATAATAATATCTACCTCTTATGACTCTTATGATGATAAATCTAAGGTTATATAAATGAAAGCATGTCTAATAGTCTATAAAGTTATATATTATATCTGAATGTTATAAATTGATATTCTTCATTACGAATATTAATACTTTTATAACTAATTACCCACAGATCACAAAACTAAGTCCTAATAAAAGAGGCGGCTCCTGTCTTCTGAAATAGGTTGTGCCCAGAAGAGCATCAGAAGTCAAGCAATGGGGTTAACTGCTCTCACTGAACATGGTACACCGTATGTCATCCAACCCAAGTAGGCTCTTCAGGTTATGTGGGCTCAGCCTTCAAGTTAGTTCCATTGCTTGCCACTTGTCCCCATCCACCCATTACTAGCATTTCAGTACCTGGACAGTTTTCAAAGCCAAACTTACAATTCCCGAAGACTCAGCGTCTGGAAGAGCTGCCACGAGAGTGTGGTGAGCCGATTACTTGACAGGTTTCTGCAAGATTGACAAATAAAGGGAAATTTTTAAAACAAATCTGGCACAAATAATGCTGTAGGTAGCAAGCTTAGTTCATTTCACTGGAGCCTGGCTTTGTTTTCCTTCTTCTTCTTCAGTCTGCTAGGCTCTTCCTACATCTGCTAATAGTTGAGGCCATAGATCAGGTTTGGATAGGCTTTTGAGGCCTTTTAAAGGGCACAATTTTACAAATAAAAGAAACCATTAAATTCTCACTGTCATTCTCCCATATCCCCTTCCCACAATAAAAATTTGCAGAGCCTTTATGCAGCGATCCTTCCGTAAGAGGACAGGGGGTTCTCAGGGTAGATAAGCCCCCTAGCATTCTTAACATGCACACAGGTGGAAAAACTCTGCAGGTCACCTACAATTCCTTTTAGCCATGTCTCTCCCAGCAAACATGCCCACCAATGATCAAGACATCAGCCTTTTGTTCACACGTCTGTTCTCCTCCTAATGGCTATTTAATTGTTCTCATTAGGATGTACAGGGGAAAGGAGCAGCCATTAGTCTTCTGGATAAAGAAGAAACACGCCCACGGTTATTACCTTTGCCAGGCTCAACAAACAATTTTTGATGTGATAACAGCTCTTAAAGGTAGCACTTAGACACAGCTAGAATTGAAGTGGCATCCCAGGAACAATGTACTCATCCACTGATGGGAACAAATGGCAGTGCTGATTCCATTTAGGTAAATATCTATTCACATAAACACAACGTGTGTATACTTGTGTCTATTAAACATGTAGGTACTAAATGCAAACACAGACTCTTGTTTATACACACACATATGCTTATACATACACCTATATTTAGATGACTTCTACAACAAATATTTATTGAGGGTACAGTGAGGAATGAGGGAGTTGACCATTGAGGGGGAAGGCAAGTTCCTGCTGGAATCTTATATTCAAGTTACAAATGAATAAGCAGAAGGAAGACTATCAACACTGTGATTATGTAAGTAACTGATACAGAAGCCAGGATACATGGATTACTGTGATTATGTAAATAACTGATACAGAGAGAGGTGCCTTCTGCAAAGGTAGCATCGGACCTGAGACAAGAAGAAGAAAGAGCTGAGTACCGAAACAGGAGTGTTTGAGGGAGTGGAAGTAGCAAGTGTCAAGGCCTGGGAAAACCAGGGGACCAGGAAGGAAGCCAGTCAGGAAGGAAGGAGTGAGAAGTGCTTTGGGATAAGTGGGAGAAGGATTCACGCCACACTTGCTAGCCATGGGGAGGAGTTTGGATTTGATATTAAAGAGTGGTGGGGAAGGCAATGGATGGTTTTCAGCAGGAAAGTGACATAATCTAATTAACATTTTTAGAAATAGAAGGCCAAGACTGGAAGTTGTCAGGTCAGTTAAAAGGCTGCTACACTCTTCCAACCAAGAGAAGGGAGTGGAGATAATCAAGTGGATGGATTCGAGATAGGTTACAGGTGGAGCTGCCAGACTTCCTACCGGATTGGACTTTGTAGAAGAGAGAAAGAGAACTGAGTGGCCAGGTGAATGATGACGTCATTGAGTAGAACCAGGAAGCCTGCCAAAGGATCACCTGGAGGCGATGGGATAGAGACCCTCCCCTTTGCAAACATTAAGTTTGAGACACTGTTAGCTATCCAAAGAGAGATGTCAAATAGCCTGCTGTATTCGTGGGTCTAGAAATCAAGGGAGAGGTTAAGGCTGGGTAAGATTACATAGGGAGAGAATCTACCCAGTTCATAACAGGACCAGACATTCAAATACAAGATCAAACTAAGGGACATGGCTTCCTCTTCTCATTGGATGCGGCCCTCTTGGGTGAGATGGTTTTGTTCTAACCTGGCCTGAACTGGCTGTGTCCCCTGTGACAGCCCGGGACTGTGCAGGGGGAGGCAGCCTCCTGCTGGGGGTGCAGGGGACTGGTGGAGAAGGGAAAGAAACATAGGTAGTTTCCCAAATTTACTATTCTGCTACCTTCCCTATATCTAGCACTCTCCCCCGTTCAGAGTTTTTAAGCCTCTAGGATAGTCCCCCACAGTCCTACACTGTCACCAACTTCCTCTCTGCAAGTCTGAGACCTCTGGTATAACAGCACATGCTCACTAAAAGCTTTATACCTAAGCCATCCATCATGCTCAGCTTCACAAAACCCGTAAGGACTATACATCTTATTCCTACAGAATTGTTCCCCCCCACCGATCAGAAAGAAAGGGGCAATAAAAGAACTGCAATGAGGACCACCTGAAGACAGCAGGTGGGGCAAAGCCTCATGCAGCAGCCTGACCCCTGCTCAGAAGGGTGGAGCCAGAGACCAGACACACACTCCCACCAAGTCACTGACCCTACCATAACTATTAGACCAGGAGCTCAAACTTGGGGTTTAGGACAACAGGAACTGGTACCACTCTGAGTCACCACTGCCATTAGCCTTTATGACGTTTTCTTAAATCTAAGTGTTTGATTCATCTAAGCAGAAATCTTCTGTCTTGCTATTTTGCCTGGTTTAGTCTTTGCACCACACATTATATCCACCAGCAAAAGCTGGACAAGCCCCCAACTTTCAAATCCACGAGGTAATCCCTGCAGCACTTTGGGAAGATTTCTGTCCCCTGCCTTTAGCTCCTTACCCCTCTCCAGTGCTTCCCTGAACAAAACCCATGGTTCTGAAGCTGAGCAGCTGCATCCAATGGGCAGTCAGCAGCCAGAAACCCCAGACTCTTTGAGCCCTGGGGAGCATGCCCCTGGTAAGTGCAAAAGCAACTGGTGGGCACTAGCAGGCCTGGAGACCGGAGCAGTTCAGGTGAAACGGGCAGCCCTGCCCATCTCCAAGGGAGGAGCAGGCAGGGATCCTGCCAGGCGTTCGGGGGAACCCAAGGCAGAGGGGCAGGCTGCCAGCGATGTCCTCTCACAAAGGTCATGCTTTGCTACATTAGGCAGAAATGTCAAAAGAAAATTGGATTCTGAAAGAAAGAAAATAACAGACACTCTGGGCAAATAAGGAATAAGAAATAGCATTATTGCCTTATTACAAGTTAGAGGAGGGAGGGGTCCTGGGACACCGGTGAAGGGGGAAGTGGGCTCTGGCTCTCCCAGGGCTGTCTCAGCTTCATCTCCTCCTTGCCGCTTCCCTACCCATCAAGCCCCACCTGGATTCCTCCCAATCTTTGGATGGAGTGGACTGAAGCACTCATGTGCTCTGCCCATAGGCACATACAACCCAGTGCCTGTTTGTAGAGACTGGAAACTGTATTGCACAAGTCCAGGGAGGAGTGCAGGGTGCACAACCCTTGCAACTGTACAGAATGCCCTGCCAGACACACAGCAGAAGCAGCAAGCCCCAGAAACAAACTAACACAAAAAAGACAAGGAGGCAAACAACATATACAGAAGGCAAACCACACACACCACGAAACAAGCAGAGCATACCTCTGGCCAGCCTGCCCTCACCGGCATTGATAAATTCTCATGGTGCACGGTAAATAAAGAAGCTTCATACAAATTGCCACCCACTTGGAAATCACTGCCCCTGATTTTTTCTTCTAACTGGGGTCTCACCTGTATGCACCTGTCATCAGTTATTGATGAGCTGGTTACCCTGCTCATCAGACAAGAATTTAACTAAGAATCATCCTGCCTCTGAGCCCCACAGCAGCCTTTTCCCTGGGCATCCTTCCTAACAGATCCATTATCACCCGTCTCTGACTTGTGCTTGGGTCAATGGCCAGTTTCCAAGCCACCTGACCATTGAATTAATTTGGTGAGCAAGATTTTATGAGATGATGCATCAAACCCTTTCCCAAAATCAGGTTCTGTGACACTGCCCCTTCTACCTCTTGCCTGGGACTTCCAAACAAAGCCATTAATTTTGTGCTGAACAACTGGCCCTCTCACAGACCAGACTCTGGGGTCCAGAGGTAATAAACAATGATGATGTGGCTACTGAGCGCTCCGGGAACAAGGAGCCAGACACACAGATGGCTGGACTCTGGGCCCTGAGAGCAACAGGGCTGAGATGTCACCTCTGGCATTAACCCCATAATGAACAGGGGTCCTCCCAGGCAACCCCCTCCTCTGACCAGTAGAAACGTCGGCACAGTAAACAGTCCTAAGACCTTCCTAATGGTGGCACCCATCCAACGGCAGGAATGGAGCCCATGAATGGGGAGGATTTCACCTTCCACCCCGGGGAACCCTACTGTTACAAAAGAGTCAAGAAGATGGACCCTGTTGCCAAAAAATCCAACCAGATGAATTCCTCTGTTGCCCCTCTGGGGCTGACAGTTGAGAAGGAGACATTAAGCCCCATCCGAAAAGTGGTCCTCAAGTTGGAAGGATTTGTGGATTTCCTGGATTAAGTGTGAGCCGACGTTTGGAAGCACCTCCTCTTCTACTGATAGAGGCATAGAGGCAGGCCAGTGGGCAGGTGTGTCTTAGGATTTGCATGTGTAAGGGATTGGTGGTGGCAGGTCCTCTGCATCCCTGAGCTATTAAACCAGGCTGCCTCACCTGTGCGCTCCCAAGCCAGCTCCTGGATGCTCACTCCACCTCCATACCTCCTTGGTCCCTCTCACTCCAGTGTTTTCTGTTGTCATGGGCTAGATTTCATTTCCTCAAAATTCGTTTTTAAAATCCTAACCCAGCTTGGGACGGTGGTTCACACTTATAATCCCAGCACGTTGGGAGGCTGAGATGGGTGGATTACCTGAAGTCAGGAGTTTGAGACCAGCCTGGCTAATGTGGTGAAACCACATCTCTACTAAAAATATAAAATTATCAAAAATTATCTGGGCTTGGTGGTAGGTGGCTGTAATCCCAGCTACTTGGGAGGCTGAGACAGGAGAATCGCTTGAACCTGGGAGGCAGAGGTTGCAGTGAGCCGAGATCACGCTATTGCACTCCAGCCTGGGCAACAAGAGTGAAACTCCGTCTCAAAAAAAATAAATAAATAAATCCTAACCCCATTGTGTCTGTGTTTAGAAATGGCATTGTTAAAGAGCTAATTAAAGTTAAGTTCGGACATATGGGTGGTCCTTAAACCAACAGGACTGGTGTCCTTATAGGAAGAAGATTAGGACACAGACATACAGAAAACGTATGAAGTCACAGGGAGAAGAAAATGGACAGGGAGGAGAAATCGACAGGTCAAGGACAGAAGCCTCAGAAGAAACCTGCCCTGCCAACGACACCTTGATCTCAGGCTTCTAGCCTCCAGAACTGTGAAGAAATACATGTTGTTTAACCCACCCAGACTGTGGCACTGAGTTCTAGCAGCAGCTGCAAACTAATATACCTGTTCTCAGCTCCTCATTTGCCCGGACGCCCTGATGGCCAAGTTGGCTGCCTCACTGTGATCCCTGAAAGCCTCCAAGTCATCGTTTTCTGTCACCCCCTTGCTCTGTCTATGCTTGGTGGCTCCAGGGAACCAGCCTCCCAATCAGGTTCCAGCCACTAAGATCTAATGTGGTATCTGCCCATTTGTCCACCCCCTGGGTGTAGTCCAGCCTCCTGCAAAAAGATTATTAAATGAGAAAACAGAACCAGGGGCATGCTCGGCTTGCATCCCAGTTATAAATGCCACAGTCATTGACTCTTCCTGGAGGACTCATTCTGCTGCTTGCAGAAAGGCACTCTTTTGAGCATTGTGTGGGCTTGGTGCATCCAGCACAGCTAACCAGAAAACAATGCATGTCCAACCCCTCTCAATCCTGCAAGCTCCCGGGGCCTGTGACTTCCTGGCTGCAATCATCGTGGTGCAAATCTTATTTCTTTCATCCACAAAGGCAGCATTTTGAAAGGTGAAATTCCTTCTCCCTTAAGATCTAACATATTCAAATATCTGTCCCTTTTCTTTTTCTCACCATAAAAGAGGTATCTCCTTGGTCTTTGTCTTAACCCATTCATGCTACTATAACAAAATACCATAGACTTGGTGACTTATAAGCAACAAGAATTTATTTCTCCTAGTTCTAGAGGTTAAGAGGTCCAAGATCAATGGGGCGGCAGATTCAAGGATCCACCTCTTAAGAGACAGAAGTCTTCTCACTTAAATCTCACATGGTAGAAGGGGCTGTCTAGCTCTCTGGGGCCTCTTTTAGAGAGCACTCATCTCATTCATATGGGCTCCGCCCGAGGATCTCATCACCTCCCAAAGACCCTGCCTCCTAATACCATCACCTGGAGGAGGAAGACTTCAACATGTGAATTTTGGGGACACATAAATATTCAGATCATAGCAATCATCTTGGAGACCACCGGCCCCTTCTCATGACACACCATACCAGGATTCTTTAGATTCTGCTGAAGAATATGCAAGAAAAGAGTGCTGTTCTAGACTAGAACTAATGAAGACTCTGCAAGAAGGACAATTCCCTGATGCAGCACCAAACCCCACATAGACTTTGCTAAAACACACACACACACACACACACACACACACACACACACACACACACACACAAGAAGGATGGAGCAGCAGCCTACTGCCCACCTCTCCAGCATCCAGGGAACCTACACCTCCTCAGTCTTGACCCTGTGACTTCTGTATATCCTCAGCCCCACACCAGAGATATCTGCAGCCCACCATTAAAGGAGCTCTTAGGGTGGCTGCCGCCAGTCTCCTTGGGTTGATAGGAAGGAAGGAGGCACCATATAATCTTGTCACCAAGGCCTGCTGCCGGCACTGAGGAGGCCCCATGAGCCAGCCCCTTAAAATCCAATGCCTATGACAAGGAAGCAGGTGCTGCTGCCCAACGTTCTTGAAGGCCAAGAAATACTTTCCTACATCATTGATATATTTGCTTTTCCCTCAATTAAATTGCTGTAAAAGGGGGTGGGGGTTAAAGCCATCTGAGCCATTTTTATTCAGTTAAATTACACTGGATGGCTCATTTAATGAACTTTAATGAAGCCAAAATGCTTTCTCTAATCAAATCTCAAATGACGCGACTGGTATCTTGACCTTAGCTCCGGAGACTGGAGGCAGCTTTTTCTGTGCAGCCTGTTCTGGGCTCTACCAGGGTTTCCCAGAGCGTGCTCCTGGAATCTGAGGTCTGCAATCAGTTCATGGGTATTACAAGTGGAAAAAGATCATATTGCTTGAAAACTGTTGTACTAAAATTAAGCATGCTTATTTACTGCAGAACTTATCAGAGCCTTTACTATAAGAGAAAAACCTGGCAAACTGAGTCTCTTGAACTTATTTGTGCATAGAATCTTCTCTGTGGAGTGTCTAGCCAAAAAACACCCATATAACATCCTTAGAGAAATGATTAAGCCAGGGATCAGCAAGCTAGAGTCTGCAGGTGGGCAGTCTGTTTTTACAGATCTCCTGAAACACAGCCACGTCCATTTGCTTATGTGTTGTCTATGGTCATGTTCCAGGCAGAATAATGGTATCCACATCCGAATCCCCCAGAATCCGTGAAGAGGTTAACTTACACTGCAGAGGTGACTAAGCGTATCGACACTGAGATCAGGAAGTTATCCCGAATTATCCCATGGTCCCACGGTAATCATAAGGGAAAGGTAGAAGAGGAAGGCAGAAAGAAAGCAGGAACTCACGTGACTAGTGAAGAAGGCACAAAGATATGCAATGGTGCTGGCTTTGAAGATGGAAGAGGGGGCCACAAGCCAAGAATGTGAGTGGCCTCTAGAAGCTGGAAGAGGCAAGAAAACCCATTCATTCATTCTCCCTTAGAGCCTCCAGGAAGAAATGCTGCCCTGCCTACACTTTGACTGTAGCCCAGTGAGACCCATGTTGAACTTCTGGGCGTAAGGCAATGCATCTGTGTGGTTTTACAACACAGACTTTGTGTTAATTTCTTACAACAGCAATGAGAAACTAATAGGGCCACTTTCACACTACAACAGCAGAGCTGAGCACTTGCAACAGAGACCAAAATATTGACTATGTGACCCTTTTCAGAAAAAGTGTGACAACCCCTGGTCTAGAACTGTGCTCTCCAATAGAAATACGATAAAGGGGCTGGGCGTGGTGGCCCACACCTGTAATCCCAGCACTTTAGGAGGCCGAGGCGGGCGGATCACGAAGTCAGGAGATTGAGGTCATCCAAGCCAACATGGTGAAACCCCATGTCTACTAAAATACAAAAAAGAATAGCTGGGCATGGCAGCGCACACCTGTGGTCCCAGCTACCCGGGAGGCTGAGGTGGGAGAACTGCTCGAACCCAGGAGGCGGAGACTACAGTGAGCTGAGATAGCACCACTGTGCTACTGCCTAGGCGACAGTGCGAGACTCCATCTCAAAATAAGTAAATAAATACAATACAATATAAGACACAAGTACCAAGTGAAATTTTCTATGAGTCACAAGTTAAAGAGTGGGTTATTTCACATTCATTTTTGTATTAAGTCTTTAAATCCCTGTGTACTTCATTCTCGGAATTCATCTCAATTTGAATTGGCCACAATGCCAGTGCTTAAAAGCCGTGGGTGGCCAAGGGCTACCATATTGGAAGACATGACTCTGGACCATCTGTAAAATCCAGACACTGCCTGAAGTCCCCAGTAGAGAAACATAGTCAACAGGTAGAAAATTGTCATTACACGTTCTCCAAAGGAAAGTCAGATTTTCTTTCCCCAGATGTCAATGCATCCCAAAATCCAGCAGTCACATAACTTGTTTCACGAAAAGGAAATTACTCCCATTGTCCCAGAGCACAGCGCAACATCGCTGAGTAGCTGCCGGCATCCTCTCAGGCTGGAGCTCAGAGCAAGAAGGAGAGGAGAGGGCAGGACTTGCCATGTGATGAGGAGGTGGAGAAGGACCATGGCACATGGAAGACCAGGCATGGGCACAGAGAGCTGGACTCTTCCAGAATGCGTGGTCCATCCAATCAAGTCCAAACTCCACCTTGAAATTCAAGTATTTCCACAAGGTGACCTCAGTCTCCTGTTTCTGTTGGTTTCTCACTACCTACCTCACTCCCCCATCCTTCAGCCCCTCCCCATGTCTAACCCTAAAAACCCACCTGGGAGAGAAAGGCATCACCCTGTTGGCTTCACCCTTAGAGCTCCCTGACACTTCTGCTCCACACCACTGCACCTGGTGCTTTCTGCCCCTTTGATGCCCTTTCTCCACCCTGCAGGCACAGCATGAATGCTTCTCTCTGCAGAGAGCTTGTGCCACCCACTCTAAAATCTCCTTTCCCTCCGCTTTATCCCACTGCATTTTTCTTGGGCCTCGACCACACCCTGCATCTCAGACTGCTGGGCTGCATTATCAGCTGTGCCTGTGTTGGCCTCCCCCACCAGGTTGCTCTTCTTGAAGACAGCCTTTTCTTTTTCAGTTTTCTTTTCTTTACTGGAACCCAGTAAGTGGTCAATAAGCATATAGACAGCTCAACAAAGTCCCACAAAACTCTGTCATCCAGAGGGACCTAAAACCAACCTGAGTTTCCAAGGACACTGGAAGGAAGCATTTCTTTCTACCAAGCACAGTGCACAAAGAGGCTCTGAGAAGACAGCAGCAGAAAGAGGCCAAGGGACAAAGACAATCCTGGACCCTGCAGGCTGTGGCTTCTGCCCCCTCCCTCTGCCCTGCTCCACCCACCTGTCCTGGGACCTCTTTCTGTCCTTGTGAAGCCAACCTCTCCACTGCTATGAACTCACACAGCCACTGCGCAGCCAAGCCAGACTCTCCCAGAAGTGCCATGAGGTTGAAGGCGCTCTCACTCTCTCTCTCTCTCCTGCCCTCCCCTCTTTCTCACACATACGGCACACACACTACACACTATACCACATACACATATTCACACACACACTCACCCCCACCAGCTGTCTCAGTCTGGCTCCACCAGGAAACAGACTGGGAACTCTTCCTAGGAGGTCTGAGGAGCTCTGCCTCTTCGACCCATCCCTGCCTCTCAAGGACATTTAGGTTTCTGTCCTTCAGAAGCCCAAGCCGTTCTGCTCTGTGCTGCCTCAGTAGGGCCTGCCCTGGCCTCCTGATGGGAACACGTATGGAGCTGAGAGGACCAGGGGCTGACCCTGTGAGCGCAGGTCCCAGATCCAGCAGCCCTGCCCCTGTTCCCTCCAGCAGGCATGCTCTTCCCGGTATTAGCACAAACCCTCATGTGTCTGGGGTAAGGAGCACACTCAGAACCTCACAGAAGATGGGAGAACAGTGAGGAGTCCCTGGCCCACCTCCCTTGGCCTATGCAGGGGACACCAAGACTGTGAGACCCAGGAGGACTTGGGAGAGGAGATAACTCATCCGTGTCACCAAGAAAGTCAGTGTTGGAGCCAGGACTGGGAGTCCTGGATTCTGATCATGGGAGAGGAAAATGAGCATCCCAGAGGCTAAGCCAGTTCCCAAGATGACCCAGCTGGATGGTAGCAGATGCTGGTAGCTGGCACCAGGGCAGCCGAGGATCCTCCCCTCTTGGCCAATGTTGGCTACAGCGGTGACTTCTGATCCTCTGTGCTGCAGGATAGGTAAGGTCACGACCTTTGACATCTCATGAGCCTGGGTGCCGGTCCTGCCACTGCTGACTGCATGCCCTGTGTGAGTTACTTCATCTCTCTGTACCTCAGTTTGCTCATCTGGAAGTTGGGAATAGTAAGACAGTGTGTCCCCTTGAGCTGAGGTGAGGATTAAACGGGGTATGGACGGCAGCTGGCACAGTGCATTTCCCTCAGTGGCCACTCAGTGAACACGCTCAGTCACTGTTTCTGCCCATTGCCAGCCACCACCGAAGCCACAACACGCCCATGCCATTAAAACAAATACAGGAGGTCCAGGCGGTGGCCCCCTTGAATTCAGGCACCTTTTTACTAAATAAAGTCTGAGTTCACAAAGCAATACAGAAACCTACTGTCATGAGACAGGCGGCGGCACCTGCTCCCCCAGGGATGTGCTGGTGTCTGCGTGCTGCCTCCTGCGCCCCCCCTAGCAGATGGCTGCGCAGGGCCTGAGGTCCAGGGACGATGCAGCCCTCACCCCAAGGTCTATGGGCCACGGGCATCTGGGTCTCTGCTGCAGCACAGGGCCACAAAAGGCCTGAAAATCTGCTGTGTTTCTTCATGTTGTCTGCTTCGCACCAGACCTTGAGTGTTATTGAAACTATTCCGGGGTGGCGGGCATTGCTCCTTGGGAGTTTCTTTTCAGACAAATTAACTTAAGGCTAATTACCCTGAAGCACGTGAGCCCTCTCTGGAGTGCCGGGTGGGCGCTGCCAGACAGACGCTGGGCCTTTTCACCCAGGGTCCACCCACCCGGGCAGGAGGAGGCCAGGCCTGGCGTGGGAGCCGACTGCCCCAGAGAGGCCCCAGCACATGATATGCTGATGTGGCCAAGACCTCACACTCATTTTTACTCAAGAGCTGTCATGACAAGAGAAAAACAAAGACGCAGAAAGCATCTGCGGGAAAAATCGAGAGCCCCTTGCAGCTACAGACTAAAAGCAAAACAAGGGATAGAGAGGGAGAAGGGAACAGAGGTACAGCTGCAGGCTGTGCCCCCGGGCTGAGAAAGAGCTGCCCAGTGAGGGCGCTGTCAGGCTGGAGAAGCCAGGGCCCCCGGAGGGCTGGCGGGAGCCTGCACGGGCAGGAGTACTAAGCTGCTCTCCAGACTGAGGAAGCATATTCCTGTTAATTACCTTTTAGCCAGGCCAGACACCAGCACCCTTTCTAAGATCTACTCTTCGGATGAAAGGAAAATCTATGACTCTCTTAAGAATAACAAAACTGTGAGCAGAAGGCTGCTCTGGGTCTTTTCATAAAGAAACCTGATTAGGGCCACACTGTATCCAATCCCTCCTTCAAGATAAGAGGTCTGAGGGAATGCAGGCCAACTGTGCGTTTGAGAAAACATTGAGGGGAGAAGATCTCCCACTCTGGGCATCAGAATCACCTGCAGGCTTCGAAACACCAGATTGCCCGGCTGTGTCCACCTCCTGAGTTTCTGATTCAGCAGGCCTGGAGAATTTGCATTTCTAAGAGGTTCTGTGGGTGACACTGATGTTGCTGGTTTGGGAACCACACTTTAAGAACCACTATTCTGGTGAAATTTTGTTTTCCGTACAGGTGAGTTGACTTTGGCTCCAATCAAATCCCTCTGCCCTAAAAAATTAGATGATCACATATACATATGTTAGGAAATGAAAGAGTCATGTGAGCACATGCAAAGAGATGGCCTGTCAGGGAGCCGAGGGATCCTGCACAGGCTCCCGGGAACAAATGCCGTTGTAAATAATCAGAGAGGAGACTTCACAATCTCCTTCTGGAACTTGATGGAGAATCTCCAATGGGAACGTGCCCCTGGGTGGTCTGGGGCAGGGCCATCTCAACGCGGCAAACTGACTAAAGGGAGGTCCCTGCTGCCCAAAGTGCCTCCTGCACTCCATTACAAGATGAATCGGTGCCTCTCCACCCCGCCCAGCTCCACACACACACTTCAAACACTTCACACACACACACACATTCACATACACACACTTCACACAAACTTCACACACCACACCACACACACCACCAGACACACACTTCACACACACACCACACGCACACACTCACACACACACACTTCTCACACACACACATTCTTACACACATACACATTTTTTGAACTGCATGCCTGGTGAGCCTAGAGGACGACAGAGGCTAGAAACCAGAGACAGTGAGAGGGGCAGCGAGGGGTCCCAGGATGTGGGGGACATGATCCCAAAGAGACAGAGGAGAAAGTGGGACTCAGACAAGAGCATCCAAATCAATGAGTGACACCCAAAGCTGGAGCTGGGGAGCCTGGAGGGAGGAAGGGTGCCCCAGCCATGGCCGATGGGGTGCTGCTGGGCAGAGAGAGGGAAGAGACGCCACATAGCAGCAGGCCAGCTTGCCCTGGTTGCCTGAGAAGGGGGAACCCTTGAGGCAAGAGGATGAGCCATGAAGCAGAGACCTTAGCTCAGTGCCCGCGGTACTGTCCTAGGAGCCTGGGGCAGAGTAGGCAGCTAGTGTCAGAGAGTTCACTGAGGCCGCTCTCTGCAGTGGCCAGGGAAGAAGAGTGGCGGCTTTGCTGACCAGCTGCCTGGGGGCTTTGGGTGCTTTTAAGCCAGAGTAGTTCAGGCCCCCTGCCTGTCCCTTTCCAGACCAGATCTTGTGCATGTAAAAAGCCACAGCTGGACTCCCTCTGCTCCACTTCTAGCAAGGCCCAGGAGGACGTGTGAGCACACCACTGGCCTTTAGGGTCCTTCTCCCCTGGGGGTGTTCAGGAGACTCACCTCTGGGGATCACGTGAGGAACAAGGTAGCAGATCCACTTTTAGGACCAAGTCAATGGGCAACTGACAGCGGGGAAAGCCTCGTCCAAGTGTGTGATGGAGAAGCTCATTCTGTCCTCAGCACACTACTCTGGGAGGAAACAGTGGCTGTGTGGGTTTGGGAAAACATTTAGGGGAGAGCTAGGCAAGGGTTTTCGAAGAAGGACTAGGCTGTCAACTCTGACCCTCCTGAGTTGTGGAACCCTCCCCGAAGAAAGTTATTTAATCTCTCTGAGTCTCAGATTCTTCATCTTGACCACACAAGTCCTAATAATATCAGCCTTATGAAACAGCTCTAAAGATGAAGATGACTTAATATATGTCAAAGGCCCAACACCATGCTTAGCATGTAGCAGGTGCTCAATGCATGGCTGCTGGGGTCGCAGGGGTATTTGAGGTGGTAATGATAGCAGCTAACACACATGGTGATTGCTCTCTTGGGAAGCTATCCTTAAGGATTCTGCATGTAAGAGTTCACTTAAATGTTGCAACAAATACAGCCAAATCAAGAACCAACTGCCATTCACAATTGCTACAAAGAGAATAAAATACCTAGGAATACAACTAACAAGGAACGTAAAGGACCTCTTCAAGGAGAACTACAAACCACTGCTCAACAAAATAAGAGAGGACACAAACAGATGGAGAAACATTCCATGTTCATGGCTAGGAAGAATCAATATCGTGAAAATGGACATACTGCCCAAAGTAATTTACAGATTCAACACTATCCCTATCAAGCTACCAATGACCGTCTTTGCAGAACTGGGAAAAACCACCTTAAACTTCATATGGAACCAAAAGAGAGCCTGCATAGCCAAGTCAATTCTAAGCAAAAAGAACAAAGCTGGAGGCATCACACTCCCGGACTTCAAAGTATACTACAAAGCTACAGTAATTAAAACAGCATGGTACTGGTATGAAAACAGAGATATAGACCAATGGAACAGAACAGAGGCCTCCGAGGCAACACAACACATCTACAACAATCCGATCTTTGACAAACCTGACAAAAACAAGCAATGTGGAAATTAGTCCCTGTTTAATAAATGGTGTTGGGAAAACTGGCTAGCCATGTGCAGAAAACAGAAACTGGACCCCTTCCTGACACCTTACCCTAAAATTAACTGCAGATGGATTAAAGACTTAAACATAAGACCTAACACCATAAAAACCCTAGAAGAAAATCTAGGCAAAACCATTCAGGACATAGGCGTAGGCAAGGACTTCATGACCAAAACACCAAAAGCATTGGCAACAAAAGCCAAAATAGACAAATGGGACCTAATCAAACTCCACAGCTTCTGCACGGCAAAAGAAACAGTCATTAGAGTGAATCGGCAACCAACAGAATGGGAAAAAATTTTTGCAGTCTACCCATCTGACAAAGGGCTGATATCCAGAATCTACAAAGAACAGAAACAGATTTACAAGAAAAAAACAAACAAGCCCATTCAAAAGTGGGCGAAGGATATGAACAGACACTTTACAAAAGAAGACATATATGAAGCCAACAAACATGAAAAAATGCTCATCATCACTGGTCATTAGAGAAATTCAAATCAAAACTACATTGAGATACCATCTCACGCCAGTTAGAATGGCGATCATTAAAAAATCTGGAGACAACAGATGCTGGAGAGGATGTGGAGAAATCGGAACGCTTTTACACTGTTGGTGGGAGTGTAAATTAGTTCAACCATTGTGGAAGACAGTGTGGCGATTCCTCAAGGACCTAGAAATAGAAATTCCATTTGACACAGCAATCCCATTACTGGGTATATACCGAAAGGATTATAAATCATTCTATTATAAAGACACATGCACACGAATGTTCATTGCAGCACTGTTTACGATAGCAAAGACTTGGAACCAACCCAAATGCTCATCAATTATAGACTGGACAGGGAAAATGTGGCACATATACACCATGGAATACTATGCAGCCATAAAAAACGATGAGTTTGTGTCCTTTGTAGGAACATGGATGAACCTGGAAACCATCATTCTCAGCAAACTGACACAAGAACAGAAAATCAAACACCGCATGTTCTCACTCACAGGCGGGTGTTGAACAATGAGAACACATGGACACAGGGAGGGGAGCATCACACACTGCGGTCTGTCAGGGGGGAAGGGGAGGGACAGCAGGGGGTGGGGAGTTGGGGGAGGGATGGCATGGGGACGGATGCCAGATATAGGTGATGGGGAGGAAGGCAGCAAATCACACTGCCATGTGTGTACCTATGCAACAATCTTGCATGTTCTTCACATGTACCCCAAAACCTAAAATGCAATAAAAAATATATATATTAAAAAAAAATGTTGCAACAACCCTAGGAGAGAGGTGCCACTATCATCTTATCAACATCTCTGTTTTGCAGAGAGGAGATTACAGAGCTAGTGAGTTAGACAGCTTGCCCTGGATCAGCAGCTGCTTTGTTAGGGGAGCCAAGGATTGAACCCCAGCACTCTGGATGCAGTCTGTGCCCTTTACTGCCTGCTAGCATTAGCAGGAGGGGCTACATTACTTGGGTCCCTGTCTTCTGTGCTCCTAGTGATCGCTGCCTGTCACCACCACTAGGACAGGATCCTACCATTCTAAGGTAGAATGTGGAAAGCCTTCCTCACCTCCAGGTCTGGAAACACTTGAAGTTCTGGTCTCTGAGAGGGGAATTGGAATCAAATGTTCCTCTGTGTTCCCTGGACTAACTGGAACCACGTGTGAAAGCCATAAAGAGGGAGACCCATCCGCTAGCATGGAGGAGAGCACAGGGAAAGGCATGGAGAGAGGTCAACCAGAAATGGCTTACACATTCCCCCTCTGGCTGCAGACCAGATCCCAGGCAGGCAGAGGGCTCATGGAGTGATCACAGGGTGATGCATCAGGGCTGCAGCATCCTAGAGCCCCTCTCCAGGAGGGATTTGGGCAGGAGATCCCAGCTGAACAAACACGCTGAGCTGCTCATGAGTCTAGCAGAGGTCGGCCTTTTGGTGTGACTGCATCGTGCTGAGGGCTGGGCATATTCAGGGGCTGGCAGGGACTTTCCACCACAAGCATTGCAATCCTGCTTCTAATCTGCCCTCCAGCTGCTGACGAATCCCCTCTGTGTACATCAGAGAAAAATGGAAGCACAATAAAGAAAGACAGGGAAGATAGAATTCCAGCTTCATATTTCAAATGCTCACTTGTAATAAACCAGCAGTGCCTGGGACTAAGAATTCTAAATCAAGCCCTATCACAAGACCCAAATCTCTTCTCCCAGATACTCTGAGCACCAGTGCCACAGCAGATCAGGATATAAGGCTTCTAGAAAGTTCCGTTCTTGCTCAGCCAAGTTTTAGCTATACAACTCAGGAACAGCTCACTTCTCCATGCTGAGTCTCACTCACTGCTCTTCTGAAATGGGAGCAAAATCTCTACCACATGAGGTGGTGAGAATCAAATGAAATAACACATACGGATGCCCCTCACAGTGGCCACCACATGATAGGCACTCAGTGGAAATGAATTAATATTACCAGTAACGACTCACAAAGGAAAAAGCTAAAGAGATAACACCTCCAAAGCCAACTGTGAATGCACGGGGCATTAGCCAGCAGAAGGAGACGGGGGAAGGGGACCCACGCTCAAGTTTCCAAATCCTTGAAAGAAAACAGGAGCATGGAGGGAACCATCACCGCAGGAGCAACAAAACAAGAAAACTCGCACCAGAAAACGCACTCAGCAGACGCGCTAAATGGTTTCCAATTAATTAACTGATTACGTGATAGAACAGAAGGGGATTCGAAAGAGTGCTGTTGACCTTTAAGAATAATTAATATCATCAGGATAGCAAGCTTATCCAAGGAAAATAATGAGGAACATTTTAATATTACATTCAAAAAGCTCTGGATGGGGAAGCAGATGGCTTTATCTATGCAACACCCAGCTTCCTCCTCCTCCTCTGGCTTCCTGTCTCTTTTTCCAGCACCTCCCACCCAGCCTTTCCCCTCCTCATCCTGAGACTTCCGGGAGGATCAAGGAAACTCTAGACCTTCCAGCAGTTGCTGCCTTGGTCCAGAACTGTGGCCACTCTGTTTGCCCAGGTAACATTAGCAGCAAAAGGGTGAGAGGTACCCCATACCCTTGGTATAAAAAGGGCACACCAAACCTTCTCTTCCCAGCCCACCTGAGTATCTAGATGGCTCTCTCCCTACCTCCTCTCTCTCACCAGAGGCGAGTGTCAGCACCTAGAAATGACACCACTCCATGTCAGGTAGGTGCCCCTCCTCCGGGCACCCAATTCATACAGAAATTCCCCCCATCACAGCCCTAAAGGACTATGTAATATTGTATCTGGTAGCAAGCAATTCATATTATCTATGAGGTCAAGGGCTCATTTATCTTAGTCACAACTGTATTTCCCAGCATCCAGCAACCTGGTGTTGCTGAGCTGATCTATAATGAGCCCTGTGCCCTGGGCAGTTGTCCTTGACATTCCGTCTTCTCCCACAATGCCTGGCAAATTCTTAAACACCTTCTATGACTTACTGATTAGCCCTCCTCTGAGAAGCCTTCCCCTGACCACCACCTCCAGACGGCTGGCCTTCCCCCACTCATGTGCTCCCAGAGCGTTTTGTCTATCCATTTAGCTCAGCACTGCTCACACTGTCAAATCATGTATTTCTCGAAAGTCTACCTGCCTCTTGAATGGAGGGAATCCTGGAGTAAAACCACAGCTTTTCTAATTGTTTCCTTGATGCCCGGCAAGATACCTGGTACAGAGCATGTGCTTAGTAGATGTTTGTTCAATGAGTCCAAGCATAAATGGAGGTCATGTGACCAGGAGGAGGCAGGACCTTCCTTCTTCTACAGATAGTTCCAAGAATACAAGACAAATTAATTGTACTAAGTACTGGTGACCAGTGACCACACCTTCTGGTCTGCCCAAACAGTCCCAGCTCACATCTCTTATCCTGGAATTTCATCAGGTTAGTTTCCCATTCACTCTCCAAAGTGTCCCACTTTGGACAATGCATTATTTACTAAGCTCCTACTACATGCCACGCATTCTTCTAGGTGTCACTTGACAGCAGAGAACAAAAGAGAGGAGCGAATGCTCTAAACAGAGTCAGCTTTAGTATCATTTCATTTTCTCTACCTTAAAAGGCATCTCTGCTCATGCAATCATTCAACACATACTAATTAGGTACCCATACTGTGCTGGGAAATGTGGGTGTACTGGGTTTATGGGGTGAACAAGGCAGCTCTCCATAAAAATGTGTTCGTTTACTCTGTCTCCAGAGGAATCTGGGGAAGAAATCTTGTCCAAAAAGGATCGCCTGTGGCTCAGAATTTGAATTTTGCTCATGGTGTTGACTCCTTGCTGGACCCACATGGTGATGGGCTGCAGCCAGGCTGGCCACAGCCTCCATATCCACCCATGTCACCTGGCCCAAGACAGGCACTCTTGTCCCAAATGCCTTGGGTTATCTCTCATCCCTACAAAGGATAAGTCAAAGAGTATTTGCAAAAAGGCCAGCTGCAGAGATACAAGTGACACTGGAGAACAATCTCCAGAATGCTGTGACTCCAAGGAGCCCCCAGTTTACCCCTGATTTTACTCCTTATTCTCCAGGATCTCGTCTATCTTCATCAGAACTCTTCCATCCAGCTTATTCTCAGTGTCTGCAGAATACATCTGAGAGCTATCATTACTGCCAATGCCCATGTTGTTTTGTGTCCACTAAAATTCACCCCCTCATCCCTGTCTCTCCTCCTTAGCTTCAGAAGTACCGGCCTCGTTTCTTCCCTTCCTTGACCGCCAGTAATATCTATGTCCTCTCTTCTGAGCTGCCCTCCCCATCCAGCCTGCCCCTATCTCTGTCTCACTTCTGGTATCATCTCTTTTCTCCTTTTAGTTACACTTCTCTGCTCCCCCTCTGTGCTTGGCCTTATGACTCAGGGCTTTAATTTATTCACCAAACAATGTCATTACACCACTGTTTTCTGTAATTTATACCATGCACATTCTTTTGGCCTCCGTTGCCCAATTCTGCAAAATGTTGGGAAACACAGTGTTCATGCCTACACCCCATGGCCTCTCTCCTGCAGAGATCTGTCCACATAGACTCACCCAAGGAAGAGACAAGATAGAACTCTTACCTCATACTGAGTATATGGACCCTAGAGCCAACCCCTATCCCACTTGGTTTTATGTAGATTCTCAAGGAGCTGAGGATTGAATATGAACTGAGTTAAGGAGGCCATAGAGGCAATGCAATTTGAATTGAGACTTGAGAAATGAGAGGAAAGAGAATGGAGTAAAACAGCACGTGGATGCATGGGCTGAGCCAAAGGCTGGCACTCTCAGGAATAATCACCAACATTAGGACTTATGAACTGTGTTTCTGCTTATAGTCCTTTGTGCAAAGTGGAAGGAATAATTTACACCTTGATCACAAGCACTGTTAAATAAAAGCATACAGGTCAACTTCACCGAATGGCTCGATTTTCCCAAGTCTTGCACTGAACAGGGTGCCAAGCTCAACTCATTCTTTCTTAGATCAGCACCACTATTATGGCTGACCTCAACTTAATTTAAAACCTTGAGAGCTGAACGTAAGTGCAAACAATCAATTAAGTTGCTAATCATGTTTCCTTGCTATAAGGACTTTTCCATAGTCATTAACAATAAACATGAGAGTAAACTAAAGAAAATTGGGATACAGAAATCATTTTCTGAGAAATCAAAGTAATAAGTAACATTTACCGAGCGCTTGTTAGAAGCTAATCACTATACGCTTTAAAGATATTAGTCCATTGAATCTTCCCAACAACGTTTTATGGTCCATATTATGATGATGATTTGCTCTCACTGACAGATAAGCAATCCAATAATCCATGCTCAGAGGTTAGGTAGCTAGTTCAAGGTCATGAAGCTGGTAGTGTTACAATAGGGCCTGAGTCCATGTGCCTAACTCCAAAATCCACCCTCTTAGCATGACACTATAGTGTTCACCTGAGTGTGTGTGTGAACGTGCATATGCGCGTAAGCTAAAAGTTGTCTTAAACGCCAGCTGGGGACTTAGTTTTATACTACGCAGGTGAAAACCTTCTAAGAATGAAGAAAGCACATGATCATAAGGGACAAACCCACGCACATCGTGACTCAGCCAGCTTTGCTGTGCTTTTCCTGCCATTTAGCCCACTTTGTCTATTCCTGTGAGGAAGTGCCTGACAAATCTACTTGCTCCAGGCCCCATTCAACAGTAACAGAACAGACCTGACCCTGGGAGCTCTGCCCTGGAAGAAAGAATCCCATTTCTGCTCAGGATCCTTTGGAATCCTACAGCCCTAGATAATTCCTCAATGCAGGGTAATCAGAGTCATAAATCACCATCCTCATCCACTCTAGATTGGGCCTCTGGAAGGCAGGATTGGAAGGGGCACTCCCTCTACTGTTTACATCTGGGTCTAGATCTCAGCATGAGGGCTGGTAATCATAGAACAGGCCACCTGTACACCGCATGCACCTGATTCTTTGCATGTGCCAAGGCGGTGGCATTTCCTTAGAGACAAAGGTCAGCCCACTAGCAGCTGTGACAATCCTAGGAGAAGGTAAGTGGGGGCATGGGGCCTGGGAGCTTCTCTCTGGGGGAGCTGTTCATAGCTCACTGCCCAGGAGGAAAGAAAAGGCTCCCTGGGCTCTGGCCATGGTGCTGAACCCCCCAGAGACAGAGCCACGGAGGCTGGGAGTTGAGTAAGCCAAAATGGTAGTATCAGTTTCCCTCCCAAGAAGAAACAACTTTTAAATATTCCTTTGCGAACGTTGGACTCCTGACCACCCTCAGAGAGGTGACATGGTCTTTACACCAGTTACAATAGAAAGAACAGGAGTTCTGGATCAGACATTTATGGTTATGAATAAATCTCTTCAGTAGCTGTGTGACCTTCAGCAAGTTACATAACCTCTCTGAGCCCCAGAGTCCTCATGTGTAAAACAAGAATACCAGTTATTTGAACAGGATTACTGTTGGAAGAACACCTATCACAGAGCTTGACACAGTAAATATTTCTTCTTTCTCTTCACTTTGTTTTCTGCTTGCTTGTATGTGTACACACATACATTCCACGAGTTTTCTCCTCTCTTCCTATGTAATACTGCAAAAATTCCCCCAAGGACAAACTTAAGACCCGTATCCTTCCTGAATCCTGTGGTCAGCATTTCCAAAGCACCTGCTACCTGCATTGAACAAGGCCCTTTATCCATATAATCACCTAATAGAGATTTTGAACCTAACAATCTTTCAGTGTTTCCAAAATACTTTCAAGTTAGCTTCTGGCAATGACCCAACTACCATCCTATCACAAGTGAAACCAGTGCTGCTGTGCATTTTCCATGTCATAGGAAAGGAAACTAAAGGGGACAGCAAGGTGGTGACTGACTGGTTAACACTAAGTCTTGAAGAAGCATCATGACTCTGAGGTCCAGAAACCAGGTGAGTCTCCTCCCAGGTGTTGGAAGTGGCATAGGAAACAGCCCAGAATAGCAGAAAAGACCTAGAACTTGAACAAGTCTGAGACCTGGGTCCCAGCTCCTACTCTACTACTTCTAGCTGTGTGGCCTTGGGCAATGCACTCTCTCAGATTCCTCTTCTTTTTTTTTTTTTTTTTTTGAGATGGAGTCTCACTCTGTCACCCACGCTGGAGTGCAGTGGTGCAATCTCGGCTCACTGCAACCTCCACCTCCAGGGTTCAAGCAATTCTCCCACCTCAGCCTCCTGAGTAGCTGGGATTACAGGCGCCCGTCACCACACCCAGCTAATTTTTGTATTTTTTTTTAGTAGAGATGGGGTTTCACCAATTTTGGCCAGGCTGGTCTTGAACTCCTGACCTGTGATCCACCCACCTCAGCCTCCCAAAGTGCTGCGATTACAGGCATGAGCCACTACACCCAGCTCTCAGATTCCTGTCTAATAAAACAGAGATGATGGTAATTGTTAGCTACTTCATCTTATTACAGCATATTAAATAAGATGGTATTTTGAGATGTGGTATATAAAGCACTATAGCCGCAATGGCTAAGATAGCATGTTTCTCAGATAATTGGTCATTAGTTGTGAGAAGCGTCATGTCAATGGACTGTCAGAACAACACATCACATGATATTACTGACCACCCCCACTCCATGTCCTCCTGCCAGGCCCCAGAAAGATGCATCCATGTCACTTCACAGATGCTCTGCGAGATCTAAGAGGTAGCTGCAGGCTCTAGGCACATCAATAAATGTATGAGTCCAGAAAAATGAAAATAAAAAACTCCATAAAATTCTGGTATGAGGTATGATCTAGAGCTATAGAAAATGAAAGGCTTACTATTTGTAAGAAACTTGTTGTGTGCCAAAACTTCAAATGCATTATCTCATCTAACTCTTCAAACAAGCCTAGAAGGGAGATGATTTTATTACCAGAGGGAAGAATCAGCTCAAAAAGATTAGATGACTTGACCAAGGTCTTGCAGCTGGTCAGCAGGCAAGCTGGGAATAGAGCCCAGTTCTGACTGATGCAAAACTTGTGTCTTCGATCATATTATGCCACTTCTCATGAATTAACCAAAACAAGGGAGGCGGGAGCAGGACGAGAATGTCCTAGCACAACCCCATGGCTATGATACCACTTAATAAATGCCACTAGTGATCTCTGAAAAGTTCAACAGGGGCTCTCAATTGTGCCTAGTCACTGCCAGGGGATCTTCCAGAGATTGCTGAGGGCCAAGCAGAGGTCTGCACCAATGAGGGAGCTGAGGGAGAAGAAGAGTGGAGAGGGATGGAAAAGGAAGGGAGGAGTAGAAAGAGAGAAAGCTGCTGGGGATCAGGACTGGGGAAGGGAATTATTAATATGCTAAATGGAGTTCTGACTGCTTAAGCTTTATTTAAGACCATGTCTGACTGTATAATTACAAGAGCTTAATTTGTTTTCTTTTCCACACAATAAATAAGGAGCACACGGTTGCTCTTTGCAAACACCACCCTTGCTGGCATCGGCAAAAGTTCCTGAGCAGCAAATGGACAGCTGGCAAAGGGAGGGGGAACCCCACTGCCTCCTGGAGGGAGTGAGCCGCCTGCCTCAGGGGCACAGCTGGACTTGCCAGACGTAGTAAGGACAAGAGAACCAAGGTGCCCTTTTACTCTGGGGGAAAGACTTGGGGGTCATCTCCCTTAGTTCCCCCTATGGAGCAGGCACCTGCTCCTGAGAGGCACCAGCACAGTATGGACTCAGGTTCAACAAGCATCAGGAGAGGCTGTTGTCTCTCAAAGGCAGCAGCCTACTTTCTATTGCCATGCAGTTCAGGCCAACTCACTGGCTGTCTTTGGCTTTTGGACCTGTGCACTTGACCCTTATGCTAAAACCTGAAAGAGGAATAGACATTAACTAAAGCCGGTCAGAGGCTGTATAAAAACATTCCAAGTTGAGGAAACAGTACAGGCAAAGGCCATGAGCTAGAGGTGGCATGACACGCGGGGGTATGGAGGGAAACTCAGTGTGGCTAGAGCAGAGAGCCCTGGAGGACATGCAGGGAGAGGCTGGAACTGGTCCCGAGCCTGGTCCCACACTCATCCCACGCTGTCTCACCTAGGTCTCTGCATGAGCCTCACACTCAACCAGTAGACTAAGGCAGGAAGTTTGGCTCATATACTAAGAACATCAGAGGCACATTTAAGAGGATGAGATTTCAATGTTTAATCGGTCTCCTTGCAGAGTACATGGAAAACAAATGTAGAATGGGTTGGAGTATGGCAGGTGGTTCGAGGGGAGACCTCTTAGGATGCTGTGATCCTTAGGATACTTGCATGTAAGAGAGGTTGGGGCCCTTGTGGAGGAGGCACCAAGATGTCCCTCCAGAAGGAGCAACAGAGGCATCCGATACCTGTAGCTGGCAGCAAATGAGGCGCACAGGGAGGGGGCTTTGTCTTTCTGCAGCCCTGAACCCCCTTCTGCTCTAACGAATAGCTCTACTGCTTCAATGAGAGAGATCTTAGGTCTCAGGGCCATTCTCGGAGACAAAGATTCTAACCGTTTAGTCCACTGACTTTGGGGCCACAGGACAGCATGGTGGGGGAGTCACCTTGTCAGTCTGATTCTAGGTCTAGGGGGTCCCACAGGCGTAGGCCCTGCAAACATACCAGGCTTTCTCATTCACTGCCTGGCCTCTGGACATGCAGCACATGGTTCCCTTTACGTGGCACAGTCCTCAGCCATGTCCCCAGCAAGGCTTTCAACTGCTGACTCGCACCCACCCTCAGGTTTCAGGTGGCCTGTCATCCCCCCGGAAGCCTTCCTTGCTGGAATCCTCCCTATCCCCAAAGATGCATCCCCTGCCAGTGCTAAGTGCTCCCAGGGAACCCCAAGTCTTCATCACACTGTATAGTAACCATCTCTACATGCAGTCTCCCTTTCCCACCCCAGACTATCCCACTAAAGCCAAAGCCCTAAACCTAATTCACCTTTGCACAAATTAAGAGAATTTGCATGAATTCTCCTGAGGCAGAGAAGGCCTCCACAGACATTCCTGGAGGGTATTAATGCATTCATGTTTCAGAAAAGCTCCACAGGACCCCAAGGGCCATTGTGAGTGGACTTTGTAGGACTTTAAAGCACAAAACATCAATGGTTACATGCCAGCCTCAAGGGCAGGGGGAATGCTCGTCTCAGGCAATGAGGTTGAAATAATTTGTATCAGCAACATTCCTCACAAAATCTTCATAACTTGATTTTCAAACTGAGACCAGATTGCAATTTTTGGGAAGGGTCTCTATTTTTAGCCAAACACAAGAAGATAAAGTACTTTCATCAAGTCTTCCTGGAGTTCAGTGCTTTGGTGACATTCCCTCACTACATATCACAGCAGCCTCTGTTTCTCAGCACCCAACCCCCAGGAGTCTGGCAAAAAGACTCCACAACCCAGTATTATCCATACCCAGAGAACTGATCACGGGACGAAACATCCCTAGAGCACCCTGTTGGGTACTCAGGTTCTATGTTTGTCAAAGTTCTTTCTCAAAATTGTTTACTCTGTCCTCATAATAACCCTGTGGGGGGGGATGTGTAGACAACAGGAGTGGACCCATTTTGTAGATGAGGAAATGGATACAGAGAGGAAGTGGTCACTGTGCACCATGTAAAGAGAACAGGTCTGCACTCTTTCTATGACCCATAACAACATGTTGACCATCACCAGGGAAGCAGAAGAACCAGGCTGCCTCCCCCCTCAGGACGTGGGCTCTGGGTGAGGGTCCCAACAGGCCCATCGTAGGGTCCCTGAGGATTCCCTGGCCCTCATCAGTCTGGAAAGTCAAATGAACCGAGATGACTCCCCTAGGCCCAACCCCAGGCAACTCCAACAGTCAGCAAAGCCTCAGCTCGAGCAAGACAGATGCAGTTCCATCCAGCCAGGTCACCCTGTCACAGAGAGAGGCAGGTGGCCCTCAACGATGCCTCTCACCCCAGGCCCTCTAGAGAATTCAATCCCTCTGTCTAGACACACTGGCCTCCCAGATGCAAATTGGGTGAGAGTTATCCTGGGTAGAGGCTTCACAATCACCAAAAAAGCCAAAGGCAACCAGGATTAAAGAAATGCAGATGTAAACCCTGAGGTGGAGAGGTGACCAGATCCAAGGAGAAACAGCCGTCGGAGGAAGAGAGTGGGACTCAGGGCTGAAGTGGCTGCCATGGAGGCTCAAGAACCAGCAAGCCACACTCTAAATCCAGCTCTTAAATCTCCCCACAGGACTGGCTCCAGGTCACCACATCCTTTTTTCTCTGTCTGTTTCCTCATTGAGAATAATAGTAACACACTAATAAAGCTCCCTCCCTGATAACAGCAATACACTGAAGAGCTGGAAAGGGTACATGTGCGTTAAGACTGCCGTAGAAGACGTGGAGGGTCTCTGCTGGGGACTCCACCCAGATCTCCAGCCCAACTCTGTAACTCCCTCTCTCCTTTAGCTTCTGCTCTCCCCAAATACAGGGGCAGAATCACAAAGACGCCTCAAACTCAGGGGCTTAGAGCTTGGGCTTCTGAACACCCTTAGTAAAAATCAAGTTTCTAACTAACAGGGTGTGGGGCATGCCATTTACTGAATACCTACCACGTGCAGCTACTGAGACAGGCCCCTCACGTTCACTCTTTTAATCCTCACCAAAAGCTGCGGGGGGTGGGAATTATTTCCTTGAGTTCTAGGAAGGACACAGAAGCTTAACTCCTTGGCCACAAATGTAAAGCTAAAGAGTTGGCAAAGTCAAACCTGGGTTCACAGCATAGTCTGTCCACCTTCAAAGTGCATGGCGTTTTCCCTTCTTCGTTCTCCCCCTCCCTCAGTCATTCATTCAGTCAGTCATTTGTTCTCCAAATACAAATTTTACATTGAGAAAAGAGGTTTTAAGGAGACCTAGTCCTTGCCCCCATGAAGCTTACACATCATTGAGAGAGTCATACCTTTCCACAGGCATATTTCAGGCCTTACCTGGACTCCTCAGATGGGGTTCAAGGTGCATCTGGGGAGACTCCCATCTGCAGCTTGAGTGAAGTTGACCAGAGGCAGGGCTTGGCTTACTTCCTCTGGGACACCCAATACCCTTTAAACCCAGAACAATCACAATGGCTACATCACCTAGAAGACCACCCCAGAAAGGCAGAGGCCTCTTGGGCCCAAGGCAAGCTCCAAAATGCAGAGGGGTTAACCCAAGAAGAAAAGAGACTTTCAAAGATCCATTAAGAAGAAACAAGGGAGAAAGAGATGCAAGGCTGTTAGCCTGCAAAGGAGTGAAGGGGAACAGAAATTAATGATGACTCCAAAATAGCCAAGAGACTAAACTCATTTTCTAAATCTGTCCTTAACAAGAAAAATGGAGAAAATAGATGTGAACAAATGGGAGGTAATGAAACCTTAGGGAAGAGGCGGGGAAAAGAGAAGAAAATCTACTGAGAATAATCAAGGCTGGAAAATATGAGCACATTGTCTAATCCCCAGGGCTGGGAGACACGCAGCCCAGAGGCCAGAATGTTTCCTCAGCGCTACACTGACTTTTTAAAAGGCAACAGCTGACAGGGTTATAAGATAATTCTTAAGTTTCAGTCCATGGGATGCTAGAGAGCTGAGCTACCTGAAATCAGAAAGAACACGGTCTTCAAGAAGAGGTTAGGGTTTTCAACTAAGAGAATTGCAAAGTACATATCACAAACATGCAGTGGGTCAGCAGGTGAGGCATGTGACCACATTATCTGGCCCTGGGTGGATCAGAATGTGGTCCATAAACAAACTGAACAGAAAGAAATGATCTGAGGTTGGGGGCATGAGCCATCTCAGAACCACAGGGAGTCTGGAGGAGGGACTCAGGTGGACAAGAAAAAGGAAATTCAATTTAGGAAGCTTGCAACCTGCCTGACGAGGGAACAAGGAGCAATTCCTTCACAGGGCCCCAGAAGAGGCAGGCGCCTGGGAGACTAATGGTATGATGGGACTGGGAATTGACTTTATTTGGAGACAGCAGGTACAAGAGTGGAAACTGAGAAATATCCATTGAAAATCGGGAGGCTGGTGGATTCTGCGGTGCAAAACACAGTTGGGGATCAATAACACATTTGGGGTTCAATAAAAGCAGGAAGGATCCATTTAAAAGGGGACAATGAAGGCTCCACTCAGTGTTATCACATGCCATAGGGGCTAGGATATGGGAAGAATGCAGGTGCCCAGGCACACCTACAGAAAAAGCATGGCTTGATTGAACTAGGAGGTGTCAGATGTCGAAGTTGCATACACAGGCACAAAACTTCGGGATGTCAGAGTAGACAGAGGCTTGGAGCTTGTCTAATCTGGCCCACATCCCCTACTTTCCCATTCTGTAACAGGGTGTGCCACCTACAGTCATAATCCTGCCTGAAATGGGCCAAAGATATCCAGGGCTGGTGTAGCCCCATGCTCCCTGGAAATGGGGGAAATAGAAATCTGCCACTCCTGCATCAACATATCACAGCATGATTCATCTCCACCTGCTCAATCATCAGCCTCCATTCTCTATGCTGAATACCCACTCTGTGTAATCATCTGCTAATGACCCCCCTGAGTGCCAGCCAGTAGGCTAAGGGGCATTGCCCAATTCACCGAGACCCCGCGAGACACCAGGTGCAAAGCAGGACATGGTTTCAGACACTCCCTTTGTGGTCTCCCATGGGCCTTCCCCTCTGTCTGCCCTTCATTTTGAGGAGTGTTGTTCTGAAGCCTACTGCCTCCCTCTCTCCTCCAGCTGGGTTCCTGAACTGACAACAGCCAAGGTTGACCTGAGTTGGCCTTGGCCAAGAGACGGCAGCGTAGAGGACAGGCTCTGGAGCTCTAGACGCAAGCAACCTGGAGTTGGTTTCTGGCTCTGCCACTTAGTAAGTATGAAACCATAGGCAAGTCACTCAACCTCTCTGTGCCTCAAATTCCCCATCTGTAAAATGGGGACAACGGTGGTGTCCACTTGCTAATATGAACATGAAATGACACAGAAAGTGCAGAGAGGAATGCTGGGCCTATAGTCAGTGCTTCACTGATGTCACGTCCCCGGAACTCACTGCACTGGAATAACTGCCCCTCCAGGGAGCGGGAGTGGGGGGAGTAGAATGAAGTGAGTAAAACCAAAATAAACACACAACAGCTTTCCCCTGGCCCTGCCCCTCAGTGGCCCCAGCTGTGTCCCAGATGCAACCTTTCTTCCTGGAAGAATTTCCCAGAATGCTATGAGGTCAGGATTGGGCCATTTATAACACTGTCTCATCTTTGAGATGTGAAAAACAGATCAAATGGGTTAAAACGGCTTATCTGAGGTCACAGGATAAGGCCAAGAAAGAGCCAAACAGATGTGCAAGATGTGGCCATCTAGCCCTGCTGTAGCCAAAGAATACCTCTAGTGATTGACAGCCATCCCCACCAGCCCCTCCCACACTCGTGTGGACTCCAAGCCCAGTATCTTCCCTCCTGGCCACCAACCAGGCACACCACTACATGTAGCCCTCACAGGGAGGGGGGGACTAGCCTCCCACATCACTCACTCTGTGAAAATCCTATTCCATGGACAAATTGCTCCATTTTCAAATGCTGTCCCCTCTGGCAATGTTTTCAGTATACCTGATAGACAGGCTCAACGGTCTGTACCCATGAGTACGTGTCCAAACAACTCCAGCAGGAAGTCCAGGGGGGAAACAGCTGTGCACACCCTATGGTAAGCTGCAGCCCTGTGCCATAAGCAGGCTGTCCACAAACCCAAGCCCACCCTCCTCCAAAGCCGGGCCAGCTGTCACCTGCTCCATAAGGCTGC
Source organism: Ateles fusciceps (assembly GCA_036589455.1). Lineage (NCBI taxonomy): Eukaryota > Metazoa > Chordata > Mammalia > Primates > Atelidae > Ateles > Ateles fusciceps. The sequence goes on along the minus strand of JAZHEH010002724.1, from coordinate 87,179 downwards.
CCAGCCACTCCCACCCATCTCGGGTCAGCATCCTGTTCAGAGTCCTCCACACCTTCTCTGCTGCCTCATGCTAAGAGACCCTGGAGAATGTCAGCCGTTTGTACAGTGTGTCAAAGGTGTGAGCTGTGTCACCAACAACCCACAGCCGCTGATGAAGAACCACCACTCAAATACCATTTATTTCCTTATACTCAAATTAGAAGAGGTTCAAAGCTATCCCTGTAATAATCTCTCTCATCTGTGTTCTGAAAACCTGTCGTGAGTAGGAGAGAAAAGAACAGGGGTGGCAGCTTAGACACCAAGTCTCATGCACTCCCAGTAGCCTATCTACTCTGTACACTGATTACAACCACTGTCATTTTTGGTTTATCTTTTCTTTTTTTTTAACCACAATAAAAGTGTATTTCTCTCTCATACTACATGTCCACAGAAGGTCAGCTACGGCTTTCCTCCCATCATCTTCCCAGCAAGACTCTGGCTAATGGAGCAGCCCCCATCTGGAACAGTAATATCCTTTGCCCTGTGGCAGAGGGGAAAAAGAGACATGGTAGGCCCCACACAGGCTCTGAAAGCTTCTGCTAAGAAGGAACACAGGATAAACAGAGAGAGACAGAGAGACAGAGAGACATGGAGAAGTGAAATATATACACAATTCAACCACTTGAACTGTACAGTTCCAAAGTTTTTCATATATCCACCGAGTTGTGAATTTTAGAATGCTGCTGATTGATTTTAGAATGTTTTCATCATGATGATCAATTTTAGAATCAAATTGATCAATTTTAGACTATCAATTTTAGATGACCAGTTTTAGAATATTTTCATCACCTCAAAGGAAAACCCCACATCCAGTATATTCCTAAATTGTCTTAATTATTGTGGAGATTATAAGCTATGAGGGCGTTCTTCTATTCCCACGAGAATATGGCATAAGTGTCATGTGTCACATCAGCAATCGTATTCTTTTTCATTTTACTTTTGTAATTGGCATACGATCATTGTACGTAGTTACGGGGTACACACTCACGGTTCAATGCATATACTGCATAGGATCAGATCAGGGTAATTAGTGTATCCATCATCTCAAACATTTAGCATTTCTCTGTGTTGGGGACATTTGGTATCCTCCTTCCAGCTATTTGAAACTACACATTATTGTTATAGTTATCCCACAATGCTACAGAACACTGTGTCTACAGACATAGGACCCTGAACATCCCCAGTCTCATCTGGAATATTTCCTAAAGGACCTAGGCCTACCAGATGTAAACCATGCGTCTCAGTCACCACACACCTCTCTCCAGGACATCTTTGGAAACGGTTCTTAATCCAGAATCTAAGGGAAGTCTGCAAGCCCCTGAAAATTTCCGAGCGATGGTATCTATATATGTGTGTATTGGCTTTTTATGAGGAGAAAGTCCATAGCTTTCGTCTCATTCTCAAAAGATTTTTTAAAAAACTAGAAGCCCTCGTCCTGGCTCTGTCAAGGCCCTACATTCCCTAAATAAATGGTAAGCTTTAAGGACAGGAACTACATCCTGTCTACTGATAAATCCTCTGCAGCATGAAGCACTATGGGGAAAACATAGAAGACTTGATATATACTTCAACACATACTATCTATTCACGTGTATGTCAAGAGGGTTATTGTCACATTGTCGTCTAAAGAATAATAATAGCAATATCCACTAACATATATTGGGTTCTTGTTATGGGCCAGACATTCTCCTCAATGCTTCATATACATTAATCCATTTAATCTTGCTAACAACCAGATTATCCGCATTTTCCGAAAGAGGAGATTAAGGCACAGATATGTTAAGAAACTTGCCCGAGATATACAGATATATGTGATAAAGCCGGACCTGAATATCAGCCATGTGCTTCAAGAGCACATACTCCCAACTACTTATCAAAATAACCAAATGAGTGATGAGGGTTGGTTAGAGTCAATAGCTCCAGCAGGAGGTTTGATGGAAGCTCTGAGCAAGAAGAACTGAATGAGAAGAGAGCTCACAGAGGTGACCTACCTTCATTGTACATTTTTGTATCACACCTCAGCAGGGGGATGTTGCGATATGATTCTGTACTCTTTATATTTGTACATTCCAATAATATAAGTGATTTGCATCTAATATTTGCCCATAGGTCCCTTCTTTTAAACAGGACTGCAATGGTTTCTGCCACACATGGAAGTCTGAGCATCTCTGGCTAGACAGGACCCAAGGAAAGTAGACAGGATATATACGATGGAAGAATGCTGCACAAAGCATACCAGGGCCCAGATTCTAGTCCTGGCTCAGCTCTTGGCTATGGGGATCTTGGTCAGAATTCTTCTTCACTCAGGCCATTCCTCCTGTCATCCAGAAAATGATCAAGTCAGACTAGAGTCACTCGTACGTGCAACAAATCGCTACCAATCACTTGGCATATGACAGGCATTGTTCTAGGCGCTGGAGATACAGCAGGGAAAAGTTCCCACTCTACAGAAGTTGACATTCCAGTGCAGGAGATAGAGTATCAGCTCTTAAACAAATAGCTAAATGAGATACCTGCAGATGATCAACAGTAATAAAGGCAAAGGAAATGATTAAGCCACATGACAGAATAAAAAGTGATAGATTTGTAAGGAGAATAAAGGCCACAAAGTTTGAGCAGTCAGAGGAGGTCTTGCTAAGAAAGTAGCATTTGAGGAGCCGAAATAGCTCAGTTGGGAGAGCGTTAGGCTGAAGAAATAGCATTTGAATGAATGATGAGAAGGGGCCAGCCACGCCAAGATCCAGGGCAGGGTATTTTTCAGGGTCAGATGGGTCAACAGGGACAAAACACATTTAAGGGACTGAAAAGGCTTGTAAGGCTACAGCAGAGACAACAAGGAGAAAAGTGCAAGGCAATTAGAGAGGGAGATAGAAACTATATCCACGTGAGTCCTGTGGCCATGGAAAGGGGCTTAGCTGTTATTGTAAGCAATGCAAGAAGTAATTGGAGGGCTTTAAGGAGCTGAGTGGCAGGATCGGATTTATGTGTTTAAAATATCACTCTGGCAACTGTGTTGACGATGAAATGTAGCAGACAAAAGTGGAGGCATGAAAAACCTAAGTTAGCAGGCTACTGTCACAGTGCCAGAGAAGGGGATGGTGACTTGGACCAAGACAATAGATATGAGCATGGAAGGAGGAGAAAAGCAGATGGATACAAAATGTTTTATGAATTTATTAAACTGAACGGCAGAAGAAGGGGGTGGGCAAGTAAAGAGAAGCATCAAGAATGTCTCCCCAAGGTTTTGGCCGGAGCAATCCGATGGATGGTATCACTTACAAAAACAAAAAGCACTGAGGAAAAAGAGGTTTGGAGGGAGGGAGGGCTTGGTATGAAATCAAGAATCCCATCCTGGCCAAGTTAAGGTTGACGCATGACTCAGGCACACAAGTAGGCAGTTTGATATAGGAAGCTAAAGGGCAGGGATAGGAATACGAATTTGGGAGTTGGTTCTAAGGACCCTTCCAGCTTTAACTATCTATGATTCTACAAAATTGGAGACCAACATGGAGGGAGGAAGTCTTTAATAATACAAAAAATATGTATTGAGTCTTTCACAGTGCATGGTCGTAAGCACTTTCCAGGCATTGTCTTAGTTAAGGCTAAGAACAATTCTATGAAACAGGAACTCTTACCTTCCTCTCAAAGCTCAGGGAAGTTCAATAGCTTGCCTAAGGTCAACAGCAGGAAGTGGAAGATCCAGGATTTGAACCCAGGTCTTCCTATCTTCAAAGCCCATGCTTCTTATATAATTAGCATAATATAATATGCTAACTATCCAGCATTTCATGGCTAAGTCCTCCACCAAAAAAAAATACAAAAGGAGGATACTTGTGGAGATGCAGTGAGGAGACCACTGTGCCAGTTGCCAATAAGGAACTCGGAGAACAGTCTCAGTGCACAGGAAAGGGGGCAGGCAGAAAAGTGAAAACTTACTGAGATAATATCTACATGTCATTTTGAAACTCAGAATCTGGGGTTATTTCAAGGAGAAAGAACATTGAGTCATTTATAATACATAATAAATCAATCTCATCATTTTTTCACCCCAATAATCTCAACAGAAATATATTACCTATGCAGTCAGTGTCCCGAAAGGGTAGGGACCCTGGCCACCTCTTCTTTTCCTATCGACCCAGCCTTGTTGACTTCCTCTCCTTACAAACATAACACACTTGACACAATCACGCTCAAATCATTCTCCATCTTCCACCCCACTCTGGCAGCTGACTCCTGCAGCTGAAGATCCAGAGCACTTTGCTTCCAAGAGGAGGAGAAATAACAGTCCAGCACCAGAGCTTTTTGGAAGACAGCAAGAAATGGAACCCAAGAGAGGTCCCGCCACAATCAACTCTAAGGGATTAAATAAATTCTTTCGGCTTGCTGGAATCTCACATTAAATATTCTTGGAAATAAGTAGGCCATAGGCTAATGCAAAGAAATCTTTCATAATAAAGATATTCAGGTTGTAACATAACTGTCATTATAGGATTTGACCTGAATAAGAAGACGAACTAAACAGAGCTTCTCAGCAGAGCTCTTTGAGGATAGATCGAGCTGAATCCCCAGGGGGAAAGAGCGGCTCTTTCACAGAACTTTAAAGATGCCCACCCCCTCCTATAAGAAGTTCTTGCTGTGAAAACCAGAGAGACAAAACGCTCCTGGGATGTAAAACAGTACATGGACTTCAGATTCAAAGGATTTAGAGTCCACATCCTGAGTGTTCCACTAACTTACTGCGTAACCTCAGGAGAACTCAGTTATGACTTCTCAGCTTCAATGTTTGCATCTATGAAATGGGGAGAGAGGAGCACTAACTTACAGTCACTGTGAGGAGTGAGCTCATAGCTGCAAATGCACCAGGCACAGTCCTTGGCACACATGACGTTCTCAACCAGTATCAGCCTTTCCTTCTTCTTTTCTGATACTAGCATTTTTTTTTACCCTGAATTTGTATATTTAATGATGTTTATTTCTCAATATGTAATGCTGTTTCACTTACAGTTCTCTTTTCATACGACAATATTATATGGAATCCGTTACTGGTGGCTTTCTAATATGGTCAGGCAGAGCTTTTCCCAGGCCCGCTCCCTGCCCACTGTTTTTTACTGACTTTCTTGGCTATTCTCAGCTTTTGAAGTTTGTGGTAATTTAATCCAATTAGGGGTTAACATTACATTAAATTTACATATTAATTCGGGGAAGTTTAACTCATGATACTGTCTTCCCATCTAAGAACCTCATATCATTTTGTTTGGATCTTATTTTTTTTTAATTTTTTTTTTTTGATACCAGCATTTTAATGTAGTTTTCTAAACACAGCAATGGTTAGTAAAACTTAGTAACTTTTTAAATTGCTTCTGTGAAAAAACATTGCCTCTTCTGACCCATGAGGTATAGTGGAAAGATTCCTGGAAAGAGAATCAGAGGATTTAGGTGCACTGCTACTTTTGCTGCTTACAAGTCAGACCCTCTCTGGGCCTATAGCCTGTGCTGCAAAATAAAGCTGCCTACCATACCCCTGCCCCCAGGATGGTCATGAGAATTCAATGAGATAATATACGGAAAAGCACTTTGAAAGCCATGAAGAGCTCTACAGATAAAAGGAAGTACCATCGTTTCAGTGCAGCTCATAGACAGACATCTACACTTTTCAGGTATGGGGATCCCAGACTGTGCAATCTAGTCTGGGTGAGCCATGCCACAGAAAATATGCCCCATAAAGGGAAAGAGGGGCCAGTTGCAGAGGCAGGGCTCAGAGGACTCCGAAAACAACCCAGGTTCAATAATGCTGGTGGACGTGATCTCAACTCAGGTGAAAATAAAGAAAGTTGTCAGCTCCTCAGTTGCAATTGCTTAGGTCCTCCCTGAGACTGACAGCATCTACAGAGAGGTCTACATACGGTCTAGAGCAAGTGGGGGATAAATGGAGAGAATAAAGATCTTATCCGGATTTATTCATCAGTGTACAGTGAAGAAAGACACCACAGAATACAAGTATTCTAGTCACCAGACAGGTGGGCTCCACTGTGGGACTGAAATTCAACTTTTCCAGGACAAAGAAGTGGTCAGAATGCCCGTCAAGGTCACCTAACCCCTTCTCTTTGATTCCATCATCACCACCAGCAATAATAACAATAATTACTATCACTACTAGCAACTGCCCTCTCTGAACGCTCACTGCCTGCTGCACACCCGGCTGAGAGCTGTATGTGCCTCTTATTGTTTAATCTTGACCACATCCCATCCCTAGAATTGACACTATCATGAGGACCACTTTTCAGATTAGCACATAGCTATTCCAACTGTCAATCTCAGAAATCCTTATCCTTAAAAACCCTTAATCCAAAATCCTTAAGATCAGAGAAGGGATACAAGGGTGGAGAATATTCCCACCTCTCAAAAAAGGGTTTCCTTTGATGTATATTCGTCCTTGTCTCATCTTCCACATTCTACAAAAGGGAGAGAAAACTGAAGCAATCAAGAGGAGATGATCAGTCACTCATAAACCAGAAGTAGGGCCCAAGGGTCCTAATCTCCAGCCCACTTTGTAGCAGACAACCTGGCCAACATTTTGTCAATTCATTTTCTGGCATGAGGAAGAATTACACTGATTAACGCACCAGTAGCTTAGGGGTGGGAGACAGTTCAACCAATCAGAACAACTTGGACAGTTTGACATCAGTACTAGGGGCAATGATATCACTTCCTACTTCTTATTTTGTACAGAGGAGAGAAGAAAAGACTTCTCAGCCATCACCCAAAAAAAAAAAGCCGCCAAGCCAGGGATCGGCAATTAGTGTTGGAGTAAGTGATCATCTTGTGATTGCTCAGCTGGGGCCAGAAGACTTGTAAATGCATTTAGAGGACAGAAATAGATGCTGTGAGACATCAGAGAAATCTGGCCCATTTGCCAGGAGAAAATGTCCCAAAGCTGCCGGGAAATTTACTCAACTGGGATTTGGTGTGTGTGTCTTCACAAATAAGAAAAGTTAATAAATAAAACCAGTGGATGAAGCCAGGGCCTATGCCTCGTTCTATTGACTCATCTCTCTGTGATCCCCAGGCTCCTCTGGGTGCCTCGCTGTGCCTATCAGAGCCACTTGACTGGGTGCTGACTTTCTTGAACTAGGTTGAGCACCCTGACGTGCCCCTAATGCACAGCCAGACTCAAGTCGGGGGTTAACTAATGGTCATCCATCCTTCTTGGTGATCCCCCTGTAGCCAATAGCAAGTATTTTGGCAAGAGCTGGCCAATGTGTTCAAGAGAAAACAGGGCCCAAGGTCATGGGCAGGTTCATGGTATCCTTGGGTCCTACTCCAAAGGTCCTCCTACCCACAAAGCCTTGGGAATCTTGCAAACCTCCATCAGCCTCTATTGCTGCCACCACTCAGCTGATCCCAGATCATCCCAAAAGAGACAATGGATCACAGCCCTCTTCCAGGATCCTGAAGGGCAAGCCAAAGATATGCTCAGGTACAACCCACTTCAGAGACACCTGCAGTACAAGATGCAACCCTGCTCCCACTCCTGAGCCTGTAGAAACCTGCTGGGTCCCAAACCCTCGCCATCTCCCTAAAAGCTGCAGGGACACCATACCCTAGAAGGCTCTGGGGCCTGAGCACCCAGCCCCTGTCCTCAAAGAGAACAGGGTTTCTCCCACATCGACAGTGTCCTCCCCCCAAATATGACCTCGCACCACAAGCTGGCACTCTATGTGGCATATTCTGCTCATGGAAGTAGTTTCGTTGTCCATGGAGTTGAAGGGTCTTGTTTTTAGTTGGCAGCATTTAAAACTTGAGTGGTTTTATGGAATCTCCAAGTCTTCTGGAAACAAGTCTGACCAGGCCCCACCTCCACGTGGCAGCAGTCAGCTGGAACTGATGACTGGTTGCCTCTTTGGAGGGGACACGTGGCCCCACCTGGTCCACCATGGGCATTTGACTTTATGACCCTTGTATGAATTAGTATGAAAAGGAAGACTTCTTAGATTTCAAAAGCATTTGGGATGTTTTACAGTGAAACTCAAACCCCCAATAAAGTAAACACCTGGAACATCTGGTCCAAGGCCCTCCTCTGGTCAGCTATGCCTCCAGCTGCAAAGAACACACATCAGGAGGCTCTCACCACAGAGGCTACCCTCAGACAAAGGGCAACAGCTAAATTAGACAGTTGAAAGGGAGGTCTCAGTCCCCTGGAGCTGATACATCTGGCCCTGAGCAGTGGCCATAGAACCTGCTATTTCCAGAGAGAGAAAAGAAAGCTCCGCACAAAGCAGAGGTGGCCATACTGATAAACAAATATTTATCAAGCACGCACTATGCGCTTGGGAAAACACACAGAGCCCAGGGGCAAGGTCAGGACCCCCCAGGAGAGTAAAAACAACAACTCCACCAGGATTCTCTGTGATCTCTTCTCTTTCTCCTCCTCCCCCTCCCCTCCGCTTCCCACAGCTCTCCTGGATGCTCTGCCCCTGCACGTGCGATTTCTCTCCAGCCCAGCTGCCCCTTCCTTCCAAATGCAAAGTGCTCAGTCAGTGAAACTTTAAGTGGCCACAGGAAAGACTAGCCCCAGGCACACCACTTCTCCACTTCCTCCCCAAAGGCAACAGAACCCTCCCCACCTGGTTCCTGCAGAGCCTCTGCTCTTAGGAAACATGCCCAGTGGATGTCCAAGATGGCCACTATTCTCAGAATTGACCCAGACAACAAATACCTCTCTATGGGTGCAGCAGGCTGGCACTTCCCCTAATCATTCACCCCAGGCTTCCCTTCATGCCCACCTTCTCCCCCAGGAAACGGCAATCCTCAACTGAATCCCAAAGTCTATCAGCCCAGAACTAGGCTGAGAGAGGAAGCATCAACTCTTGTGATTCTATCCCCCACTAAAGAAAGGGAAGAGACGGGGTGAAGGAGGCACAGACAGGCAGGACCCCCACCCATCACCATACGACCTCCAGCTTGTCCCAAACAAAGCTGTGTGACCTTATACAGGTGTCTCCACTTCTCTGAGCTTTTCCCCCATTGAACCCAGAATCTATTTAGACATAACATCGGCTATTGGCCATGCTTTCTTTCTTCTTCCAACCCCCCATCCTAACACACATACACACACTCTCATGGGCCTACCTATGGTCTTAGAAGTGTAGCATTCACCTTGCAATAAGTGGAATTCCCTATCATTTCAATTCCTGATTTTTATCATGGAGGTGAACAAACTTGGGTGTCAGGAGACTAACTCTCCCTCTAAGCCCTTCTGACAGGAACCTTAGAGATCATCAAATCCAAAATAATCCTTTTAAGAGGCAAAATTGGAGGCCCAAGAAATTTCAAAAACTTGCCCAAGAGCCCCTGGAGGCAAAGCCAGATCTAGACCTCAGGTCTCCAGCTTCACTGCCCTGAGAGTCCCTGCCATGTGCCCCACCTCCCGGCAGCCCAGCTCTACTCACATGTAACGCAAGTGGGGGTTCTTGGCGAAGGCTCTGGGCTGAATGCTCCGAAGTCCTGAGTTCTTGATGGTCCTAAACAGAGAGAAAAAGAGGATCAGCAGAGCTCAAGAGGCAGAGGGATGTCTTCTCTGGGCTGAAGCTGGGAGAGGGTGAGGCCAAGGCTGGCCCTGCAGCCACCCTGTGGGTCATCTGCACCTCTTCATTGCCAGTCATCACTGGTGGCCTGCTGGGGGTGCTCAGTGGAGGCGTCTGGGCTCACACACCCCTGGGCCCTTTGTGAGGCTGGAATGTCAGGGGTCATACTGGCAGCTGCCCTCCATCCATCCTGGCCACTGGGTAAGGACCAGGGCCTCTGCTGGCCCAGTGATGGCAGGGCTACAGATCTCTTTGTTCCTGTCCCCTCTCCCCCCAATCCAGGTCCCCACAGTCTCTAACACTGACATCCAAGGGAGGAGGTAGCTGGGAAATCTCATACTCCAGGGGGCTCATCAGTCAAGCATAAGGCTAGGGAAAGGACACTTGCCCACCATGCCAGGGTCCCAGGCCTGCCTGGAAACCCTACCTTCAAGATGGGACTTCATGCAACCCCCTTGCCTCTCAAGACTAGGAAAAAATGGAGGGGTGTGAAGAGATGGCCTTTGAAGCCTCTGGCGTCTAAGTATATGTTGCCGACTCTACCAAAAGAGGACTCATGGAGGGAAATCGCAGATGGCAGCCTTGCTGTACCTCTCACTCCACCCCTTGCACAGGGAAAGGCCTTTCTGTGGCCGGGTGTACTCACAGCTTTTGGAGTCCGGTGTAGAGCTCCATGTCCACAGCATTGAGCGTGTGAAGACTGCGCCAGTTCTCTATGTGTCTGCAAGGAAGGAGAAAAGGTAAGGCTCAGCCAGAGGCAACAGAAATGGGGCTGGCTTTGGAGCCACAGAGACCTAGGCTTGAATTCCAGATGAACTAACTGAGAGCCAAAATGAGAGCCAGGCCTTTTGCCAAGTCACCAAATCTCTCTGAGCCTCAGTTTCTTCTTCTGCATGCTGGGGTTCACACTGTCTGCCTGATGGGGTTGGTGCGAGAATTAACTGAAATCATTGGTTCCAAGTGCCTGGCCCATGGATTGCATTGAATGTCTCCCTGTCAGTATTTAAAGACATGAAATACTTGCCTTTCTAACTCCCTGCTTGCTTTTCTAACTCAGTTTTCCTCCGTTCCCTTTCTTTCTTTTTCCTATTCAGAATTTCCTAAGGACTGGCCCTTGTTTTCGTTAGTTCTTGCCCATAAAGACAAATGGCATGGCTTTATAAAAGGAGGGGTGGCTGGCCAGCGGGCATAGCCAAGGAGGGACATGCACCTACTTCCAGCATCACCAGGGTCTAGACCCTGGAAGGCCCGTTTGGGTGACCACAGCTCAATCCCTCCTGGAGCTCAAGAAAACCAATGGCTTGATTTGGTGGAGCTGATTCCAGAGAATGGGGGCCACCTAAGGATCCTGGGGGACACTAGGGTGTCATGGAAAGAATGGGAGCCTGGCGGTTGAAGACACAAACTCTAGTTTCATCCAAGACTTCAGGACCCAGTGACTCTGAGTCAGTGCTTCCACCTCTCTGGGTCTCCCTTGTCTTCATTTGTAAAAGAGGAGAGTTGTACTCAATCAGCAGTTTCTCCCCTTTCCATCACAAAGATCTCCTTTTAGAACTTGGCCCCAAGAGATCCCACATTTAAGGAGGTTTATGTCTAGCAAGCACACTACATCTATTAAGTACTAATTAATTCATCTTCTTGGATTTATTAATCAGAGATAAAATCACTGTTAACAGAGCTTCTCATCAACAGACACAAACCCATGCTAACTCACTCAGTGCATAAATTCCAGCCCAAAGCAAAGAAACTCAACATTCTGCCGACATGAGAAGGTTCGTCATGGGTGTGGATGTGATTTCTGGGTTTATCATTTTTATATTGACCAAATGCCAGAAACAAACATCCTTCATTACTGCTTTTGAGGTTCCCAGGTTGAGAACCATTAGGCTATTATCAAGGCCCTTTGCAGCTCTAAAGGTGTATGAAAGATGCCCATTCATACACACTTGTGATTCCAAGGAGCACCAAAGGATCTCGGGAAAAGGCTTTCCACTGCTCAACCCATCGTCCTAGGATTTTATTCTGATCAGTGGCCATGAAGTCTGAGTACCACCTTAGTGAAGAGCGCAGAGAGGTGACAGCTCATCCTGGGACAGAACTAGCTCAGGCACACTCTGGCCAGGAGAGTGACAGCCACCTTCCCCAGACGTCTCCTCCCCCAGCACCACCACACCCGCAGCTCTGTCATCTGCCACTAAGTCGAGTCAGAGCCAGCAAGGCAGCAGGACTATGGCTGCCAGGGCCTCTGGAAGCATTTCAGAGCCACATGGTGACAAGGTATGCTGAGAACCTGTTTTGTACCACAGTCTCTCAAAGTCCCTGCTGAGCAGCCAGAGACACTGGCATCTGCCGGGGAACACGGACCAGGTGGCCAGGTTGGTGTTGGATTCCAACGCCAAAGTCTTCTCCCTGGAAGCCTTATAGCCCAGGGCAGTTTGGGTGGTCTGGTCCCACGATGGCAGGAAACCTGGCAACATTTCAGATGAAAAGAATGTGCCAGAACAGTAGAACTATCTGTGCCACCAGGTCACCCAGTGTATTCCCGGGCCTTTGTAAATTACCAAGTAAATCACCATGATTATATAGAATACTCCTCATTCACAGGAGCGCAGCTTCCTACAAGGATCTGCTCCCAACAAGCGACTTTGATCAAATTGTTTAAATCAATGAAATTGTTTTTCTCAGCCCACATTAGAATTCCATAAATGTGTTTACGGTTGTCAGTCATTACCATGTTCTAAAGCCTTACCCTTCTGAGCCCTCGTGGCTTATGCCTACAGACTGACCCTTCCCTGACTTATGCACAGAGATATGGCAGAGAAATAAAATGAACTCCTTGATCTAAAGGGTCCTCTGGTAAGTACAATAATGGTCCCCACCTCCTCCATTGGGTAGCTCTGAGTTTTCCTAAATCAGGGAATTGCATTTTTATAGCCACAGTGCAACAGTGTGGGGGTGGGAGTCAGGGTTCTACACTGGTTGTCACCAAGCTACACCCCACTGCCTGCTTTCCTGCAGCCCCAGAGCTAAAAATAGCATTTACATTTTTAAAAATCAAAAGAAGAATTCTATTTTGTAGCACATGAAAACTACACGAAATTCAAATTTCCATGATCATACCCGTGCATTTTCTGTTATCTATAGCTAACTTCAAGCTACAATGTCAGAGCTGAACAGTTGCTACAGAGGCCATATGGCCTGCAAAGCCTGAAATATTTACTCTCTGGCCCTTTATGGAAAACAGCTGCTGACTCCTGCCCTAGAAGCCGATGGTCAGGATGCACATCCTGGCCCCATCAGTACTCCTATCTGTGTGACCCTGTCCAGGTTACTTCTTCCGTCTGTGTCTCAGTTTTCTCATCTATTAAATGGGGGACGATAAAATAACTGCCTCCTAAGAATGATGTGAAGATCAAAAGACTATGGTAGAAAAGAAAACCCCTTTGCAGTGTGGAGTACATGTAAGTCCTCCGGCAGAGCTGGCTCTGCTGATTACTTTCCTCCCATGCCTTACAGAAACTGAGCAGTCTTGTTCTCAGTTTTCAAGCTAAAAATGGCATCAGGCTTCTGCTGGAAGTTGTCATTTCTCAGCAATCATTGATAAAAGCCCCATGTGGCGGAGTGTGGAGGGGTAAGAAACCTGTCATTCATGACCTCCAGGAAAAACTGTTCCAGCAGGAGTTTATACACAGGTTCAAGGAATGCATAGATGCCACGTCAGAGCAAGTTCCAAGGAAGAGCGGGAGGATGAAGATGAGGCCCTGGCATTTCTGGATGGCATCAGCTGGGTGGCTGCCAAGTTCGCCTATGACTCACCACTTGGTACCCAACCAGGAGGGTCAGGGTTGTGACTGTGCTGGCTGGTGTGTGTGTGCCATTAGGGAGACAACCATTTTCAGTGAAAAAGGTGGACTCTAAAAAATATATTAAAAAAATAAAAGAGCAGGTTCAGTTTGCTTTTGTTAATGGTAAGTGAGCACCTCAACCTAGCACAATTACACATAGCTTCTCCTTTTTAGTGATTTTCTGGGCTGTCCAGATTGTTTTCATTGAGCATTGTGTCATCATTTGAAAATCAATCAACACCACCTGCAATCCCAGCACTCTGGGAGGCCGAGGCGGGTGGATCATTTGAGGTCAAGAGTTCGAGACCAGCCTGGCCAATGTGGGGAAACATCATCTTTACTAAAAATATACTAATTAGCCAGGTGTGGTGGCATGTGCTTGTATTTCCAGTTACTCGGGAGGCTGAGGCAGGAGGATCGCTGGAACCCAGAAGGCAGACGCTGCAGTGAGCTGAGATCATGCCACTGCACTGCAGCCTGGGTGACATAGTGAGACTCTGTCTCAAAAAAAAAAAAAAAAAAAAAAAAAAAAAAAAAAAAAATTCAATACCTATTCATTTCTAGAGGAAGGCCAGGTACCTAAACCCTGTGCAGGCCAGTGACTCATTGCCCTGTTCCAGGACCACGGGCTGGACCAGCTCATCCCTGCCCGGACATCCTACAAACCCACTACCGCTGTGGAGGAAAAGAATTTGGAGCAATGCCCAAGGGACTATTTAATTCTGCAAAGTGCGCGGTAGCCGTGGCTCCCACAGGAACCTGCAGGCCTGCTCCCAATCTGGGTGTCCCTGCTTCGATCAGAAACAGAGAGTAGAGGGAGGAGAAAGAGGGCAAAGGGGCAGCACACCAGCTGACCACTCCTACTTTAAATAAATTACCTCCACTTTAGTCTCCTCATACAGTGGTTCTCAAAGGGAGGCCATTTTGCCCCCCAGCAGACATTTGACGACGTCTGGACACATTTTTTGGTTGTCATAACTGGGGAAAGAGAGTAACGATAGCTTACAGTGGGTAGAGATTAGAGATGCTGCTAAACATCCCACAATGCACTGGGCAGCCCCCACCACTAAGAATCATCAGCCCCAAATGCCCACAGCACCACGACTGAGAAACCCTGCTTTATTATACAAAGCTTCTGCCTACGAGGGCTATTAAAGCAAGAGTCTCATAGGTTAAAACAACATCAGGTTTGAAGATGACTGCTTTGCAGCAGACACTACCAGGCCTCAGGCCAGTATAAAAAAGTCTGCCTCTAGGTCACTGAGTCCAGGTGAGAGAAAAAAGTGGCAAGCCACGGCTCCCAGGACCCTCTCAAGTCACAGGCACTTCTTGAGAGGAAACAAAGGGTGTGCTGGTCTGCTGGACCATGGCCCAACCCAGGCTACACATTCCAGAAGCAATAGTGGTCTCTTCTCATTATCGCTGGCTGGAACCTGCTGGCCAAGAGCCTTTTCTCTCCACTGAAAGTTCCTCTCCTGGATTTCTCATGCCTCTTCATTCCATAGAAATGTGAAATGCTCCATTCAGAAAATCTGCTCAGTGCCCTTCTCCTACCCTCCCACAACTGCCCTTCCATTCCACAGAACCACTACTCTGCCAAGAGCTAGTGGGCACCACTTTTCCAGAGAGAAGGAGGCAGTGGGGCATAATACATGATGACACTGACCTCCAGAGCCAGAGTCAGGCTTAGGGCAGGAACTCAAAAACTTCAATGAGGTCAAGGTAGACCCCTGGGATCAAGATTTCATGGTGCTGTCAGGTGGGCTTGGAAGGGGGAAATGGAGTCAGAGAATGGCTCTCCAGAAATACTAGAAAATAAATCCAAAACACAGCCACTGTCGGTGACACACAACAGCAATACCAAGTCCCAGAGACCCAGGACCACAGAGAGCTGCTTCACAGCCATTTTTATAATGGGACATGGCATAAATTAAATATTAATTGATACACTCATGGGCAGTACAAACATCCTTTGTGCTAGAATAAATTAGATTGTACTTTTTTTTTTTTTTTTTTTGAGACACAGTCTCGCTTTGTCACCCAGGCTGGAGTGCAGGGGTGCAGTCTTGGCTCACTGAAACCACGCCCAGCTAATTTTTGTATTTTTAGTAAAGACGAGGTTTCACCATCTTGGTCAGTCTGGCCTTGAACTCCTGACCTTGTGATCCACTCATCTGTCTCGGCCTCCCAAAGTGTTGGGATTACAGGCATGAGCCTCCATGCCTGGACTTTATTTTTTGTTGTTTTTTTTTTTTAGATGGAGTTGCACTCTTATCTACCCAGCCTGGGCAACAAGAAACTGAAACCTCTACCTCCCAGGTTCAAGCAATTCTCCTGTCTTAGCCTCTCAAGTTGCTGGGATTACAGGCATACACCACCACACCCAGCTAATTTTGTATTTTTAGTAGAGGCAGGATTTCACCATGTTGGGCAGGCTGGTCTTGAACTCCTTACCTCAGGTGACCCCCACCAGCCTCAGCCTCCCAAACTGTTGCGATTACAGGTATGAGCCACTGTGACCGGCCAGATTGTATTTTTCTACCCCCTGTTTCCTCTTCCTCCTTCTGTTTTGCTTAGGCCAATATGAAATGAATTGGCAATCTCCAAGCATCCAAAAATTGGATGGCACAGAATGTGTGGTCCATGTTTTAATTAAAAACATGTCATATGGATATGTTTAAGAATTGTTTATACCTTCCATATTTAATGTTTCCTCCTCTTCTATGCAGAAAAGTGTAAAACCCAAATACGTCCGCCACCATCTAACCCCACAGGACTAAGGTGACTCAGGAGGTCCACCACAGGGACAAGGCACCCTTTTACCTAGCAGAACTTCCCTGGGTGCTTGGTGAGACAGGGACTTGGTTGGTGGGACATCCTTCCTTTCTCTACAGGAAGCAGGCCCAGCTCTGCCTCATTTTTCCAAGCTTTTCCTGCTCCTCTCTTGCTGTCAGATTGCCGTTATCCTCACTGTGACTTCTCACTGCCATTAAACGAGCTCTTCTTCATAACCAAATTTTCCAGACAACTAAATTTAAATGCAAAACCCTTTGCATTTTCAACTTCTTTGCTGGGTGTTTTTTTTCCACCTAAAATGCATTACACACATCCTTGCCTTTTTAAGCAGAGTAGACAGGTCACAATTTACATTTTCTTGATGACCTTACATCAACATGACCAACCTAATGAGTCTGCCAGGCTGTAGCACAGCAAAACCCTCAGAAGCTCCTGAAGGATGCAGAATTTGTAGCCCTACTACAAATGGCCCTACCCTGATATGATTTCTAATTCCAGTGGTTACTGCGTCCATTTTCACTATTTTCTGGCTCTTTCTTTGCTTTAGGCTGCAGGCCATCACCTCTTGAGCAGCTGTCCCCAGGGTCACTCCTCTCTCCCAAATGTGCTGTGCCCAGTCTCCTCTGCAGCCTCTTGGAGCCCAGTGGGTAAGAGCTGGCACCTGGAAGCAGGCTGACCTGGAGATGACGCAGGCGCTGGCACCAGAAGCCAATGCCCTCAGGCCAGTTACTAGAGCTTCTCCAACCCTCAGTTACTCCACAGCAAATCTAGCTATGGTGAGCGTTAGAGGAGTAATTCCTATGTCCTCAATTCAGTGGGGATGCATGGCACTGGTGGAATAAACAGCTGATTCCATTTGTATTGTTAGAAATGCATGTTAAGTATAAATAGGATCTAAGGTAATATGAAAAAATTCACACACACATACGTTCACATGCATACAGATAGGTAGATATTTGCCCTGGTTTTCATGTTTCATCTCGGCTCACTGCAAACTCTGCCTCCCAGGTTCAAGCAATTCTTGTGCCTCAGCCTCCCGTGTATCTGGGACTATAGGCATGTGCCACCATGCCTGGCTGGTTTTTGTATTTTTAGTAGAGATGAGGTTACAGCATGTTGGCCAGGCTGGTTTCGAACTCCTGGCCTCAAGCAATCCGCCTGCCTAGGCCTCTGGATGTTTTTCATATATGAGTATTCTACTCCTGCAACACAGAATCCAAAACCTTCAAAAACAAGATTGCATACAGGTATCCCTTCTCTCTAGCGAGTGCCTGCAGAAGCTAGTCTGGAATTCCACTTCCTAACAAGTCGGCATTGGAGTACACACATGCATGAGTGCCCGTGTGCACACATGCACAATGTGCCGTGCATTTGACTCCGAAGCCTTGTAGGGCAATGAGGAAACTGATTTGTTATCCAGGCATATTATGTCTAGTGATCCAGACAGCAGCATTAGCTTTCAATTATCTGGTATGTTTAGCATTATAAACAAACCGTCTGGAGCAACAGCTCCATGGTGCTAAGGCATCAAGGGGGCTGGGGAGGAGCTGCATCAGATCACACCAGCCGAGTCACCTGGATGTCCCTCCCTTGACAGCTGTTGTAGGGGGGCAGTGTACTAGATGCCTAGGGAGCCAGACTCAAGAGCCCCAGGGAGCCAGGGTGGGGAGGGTAGCTTGTGCCGGTGACCCCAGTATGCCAGCATGTTAGCACACAAGCCTACAAGCAGCTGTGCGCCAAGGACCACGGTGAACCAGCCCCACATCTGGGACCCCCCCGACGGGACCACAGAAAGGAACATTCAGATCATGCAGTGAACAGATGGAAGACGACAGCATCTGTGCTGGCTTCCTGATCAATTCCAAAGCATTGTGCCAGGAACGAGGAACGTTTGTGCACACACCTGTGTTCTGCAGGTGCAAAGATGCTGTGTCTCCTCACAGGAAAAGATCAAGGACACACCTTCCCTGCTACCCCATTAAGAAAAGGCCTAACTCCCAGGAGTGAGATTTCCCCTGGGAGCCAGCCAGTTCACTGGGGAGTCCAGGCCGTTGTGGCTAGACCCCAGCCTGTGACCCTCCTACCCTACCCCTCCCCAGCCCATCTGCTTTTCTCTATTTTCACTGTTGCTGCCTGGGCAGGCATAGGATGGCAACCACACATCAATGCTCCAGGTAACCACTACCTATTCTAACCTGGAAAGCAAGCATCCCCTCCTATCTGGCCTCCCTGCTTTCCCTCTTCTCCAACAACCTGTGTTATTGCAACCATTCTCCCCCTGCCTAAAATTCCCCAATGGCCTACCTTGGCTATGACAATAAAATCCAGTGAAGTCACTGGGAAGCCACTGGGAGCCACCCACAAGGTCCTGCACAAGCTGGCCACCAGATGCCTCCAGGGCTCCTTCTCTGAACACACTCCCCTTGTTTTGTGGGCTCCAGCCACACTGTCTTGCCTCTGGTCTCTAAACATTCCAGGCTTATTCCCAACCGGACCTCCTACATGAAACACTCATCCCTGGCTTCTTTCAATCCCTCAGGTCTCCACTCAAAAATCACCTTCTCAAAGAAGCCTGTCCTGACCCCCTTATGTTAGCAGCCCCCGTGTTTCCCCCCTCCAGTTTCTCTCTGGCACAAACTCCTGTTTATGTCCTTCACTGCCCTTAATAACCATCTATAATTGTCTTATTAGATTATTTGATTATGTGTTTGTCATCAGTAATCTCTACATTAGAACCATAATACATGAAAACAGAGATTATATCTGTCTTACCCCCAGAATCTCAAATTGGGGCAGCTACCCATGGAAGCCATCCAGAGTGGTGCTATGCAGCCATCCAGATGCCCCACCCCCTTGCCAGAGGATCTCCAAACTCAGCACTTGCACAGCCCTCACCCTCGCCTCCTGAGCAGCCCGGAGCCCTGGTCTGACCCTACAGGCACCCTGAACTTGATCTCTGGGGAGGGTTGTGGTCCCGAGCACACCACTGAACATCCCACCCAGGGACAGGCATGCTGGGAGCATCACTGCAGGGCTCAGCAGCAAGAAGAAGGTGATCTCAGAGGTCTCAAGGGCCCCATACCCACAGCTCCTTCCCAGGCCCAGGTCTCAGTCTGATGCCCACTGCCAGGGTCAGGAGTGGGGAAGTAGGAGGACCCCCGCACTAGACAAGAAGGAAGCAGAAATGCCCTTGGCACCTGGGCACACCTTTTCCACCTGTTCCCTCCCTTCATGACTATGGCCTTCACCGAAGCATGAGTTTTCTAAGGGTAGGGCCAGGAGGCTGTGGCTCCGGTGTTGTGACACCTAGGAGAATAAATGAATGAATCCCCAAAGGGATTAATGTCAGACACGAAGCATTTAGCTATCAGCTCCCCCATGTGGACTTTCTACCCGGCATCAACCTCTCCTGCCTCCTCAAGAACGCCCTCTCCCACCTTCTCCAGAATGCATTTACTTTTGCTCTTCCTCTTCTCTACCCTCAACTCTCTCTCTGCTAAATTTTTCCATCAACATACAAACATGTTCTACCCCATCTACAAAAAGAAAACAAAAACCTCCTTGACTCCATGTCCTCCTTGACCTACCAACTCATGTCTCTATACCTCTTTATGGCAAATGGTTCAAAAGAATCGTCTACACCTGCAGGCCCTTCTTCCTGGCCTCCCTTTGAGTGTCCATCCCAGTTTATCTTCTGTCCCTCCACTCTACTAAAACCAACTGTCAAGGTCACCAGTGATTTCTATGTCGGCAAATCCAATCCCTTTCCTCTGTCACCCATGATTCAATCCCTGGACAGCATTTTACCCAGTTAACCACTCTCTTCCTTGAAACATTCTTTCCTCCCTGGCTTCCTTGACTACACTCTCTCCTGGGTATTTTTCTACTCTCTGGATAGTCTTTCTTAGGCCTGTTTGTTGATGTTGTATTCTTTGATCCCTAAATGTTGAAGTCTCCCAGGGAGCCCGGGGGCTCCTCTTTTCACTTCCTCTCTCACAAGCCAAGGTAATCTCCCCCCAAAATGCTTGGCTCTGAATGCCATCCTTGTGCTGATGGCACTCAAATGTGCATCTCTAGCAGAACTTTCCCTGAGCTCCAGATGTTTAGCTGACATCTTAGCGGATCCAACACCAGCCCCTGCTTTCCTCCCAGTGAGCTGTCTCCATGTCAATAAATGGCACTGGTATCATGGAGTTGTCCCAACCAAACCCCGTCACTGATTCAACCCTTCAACTCTCTCCACTTCTTGCCAGATGCACTATTATCACCTGAGTCCAGGCCACCACCACCTTTCACAAAGGTCCCTGCCTCCAAAACATGACCACTGTTTCCACTGCAGTCCGACTAAAATCTGTCCTCCACACAGAAACCTTAATGAATTAGTTGGAACATAAATTTAATCATGTCCCCCAGCAAAACAAAAACAAAAAACCTCTAGTGGCTTCTCCTGCACTTGGGGGGACAATTCAGACTCCACCGTGACCGGCAAGCTCCTTTCTGATGCAACATATGCCAATCCCTCCTCGGTGCAAACCTCCCTCCCTCTTTATTCACGTGACTTCAGCCTCACTGGTCTCCTCTCAGGAACTTTGCATTTATTTGTCCCTCAGGCAAGACGCCAGCTTCGGGATTCTTCCGAAAAGTCACTTCTTCAGAGAACCCTTCCCCTACCAACCTAGCTGGGGCCATTCTCTGAAGCTTCCTCTAGATCAATAGTGCTCGAGCTCAAGTCAGGGACAGATTGTGCCCCCCAGGCTTGGATTGTCTGGAGACATCAGCTTTGACTGTCACTACTGGGGGAGATCCCACTGGTGTCTAGTGGGAAGAAGACATAGTATTAATCTCCTACAATGCACAAGACAGCCCCCACTCCCAACAGAGAATTATCCATTCCAAAGTATCAGTAGCACTAAGGTTGGGAAATGATGCTCTAGGTACTCCCTTTATTATCATTCGTCCAAACCTCTGATTATGTCACCTTTGTGTTCATTTGTTTATTGTGTCTGTCTCCTAATGCAGTGCAGGCTCCCTGAAGGCAGGCAACCGGTCTTATTCACTGTTGTATCTGCAACACTCATCCCAGTTCCTGGTACATAGAAGAAAATTTAAACGAATTAATAAATGACTGTCCCTCCTCAGAACCCTGTGACCTCACAACAAGTCATGAAAAATCTGTGGTTACCAAGGTCTTGATGGGGACAGCACTTTCTCCAACCACTTGAGGAGGCTAAAGTATAAAGAAGCAAGCTGTACCCATGGGGTTGGGGTCAGAGGGTTGGAAACCTTGTGGCCGCTTGGAGAAATTCTCCTCCTGTCTACAGATAAGAATCCCATCACGTTGATTATAAAACCTCTGATCCTTACTAGACATCTTAGCTTTGAACCAGGAGAGAAATGGAGGCCTTTGATCAAGAATAAAAACAGCCTCAGGCAGGGAGACAGACATTGATTGTGACCCTTACTCCCCAACGGGTCTTGGGGGAGAAAGTCTGAGCAAGAAGGAATTTGGTCCAGGCCTGAGCAGCTGGCTTGACAGTAATCCAATAGTGCAAGCTCTGTGCCTAAAATCAGCTGGCCCCAGGGGTTCTGAGAGTGCTGCCCTTCGGGTGGCCAATTTCCTTGGGAAAATATGAAATGGCCAGGCCACCCTTTACTGAATTATAAAAGCACTTATCACTTCTTTAATAACTACCCGCATGGAGGACTTAATTCACTCAATATGGAAGTTATAAAGGCGAGTTGGTAAGTGAGCATTAAGCTCAAGTGCATTGCATAAAGACTTATGAGGGCAATATTTTCGCCTATTAAAAGGGTAGATTTTCTCACTGCAACTCTGCTTCAGAGTTAATGCAGAAAAGTCGCTCCAGAGCTTGGGGCACTTTCATTGTTAGAGGGTAAGTTCAGGTCACTAGAAGCAAAGGGAGACCTTGACTTTGCAGGAATAATTATCCTGGAACCTGAAGGTGTCAGAGTGATTAGTCAAGGTAAGCATCAGAAAGACAAGATCATATCTGTGGTGCCTGGTACTCTCTTTCGTGCACAGCAAGCTGGGATGCAACCGAGCCACAGAGAATAAGAGAGAAGTCACAGGTTGAAGAAGGAAGGGTAGGCTGGGCTGGGGACTGCAGAAGATTGTGGAGTAAGTCCTGCAGGAGGGAGGCAGGCCCTGGGACCAGCTCCTGCAAGACCTGAGCAGTGGGAGGAACACTGACTTACATCTGGGGCCTGAAAGGAGGAATTGATATTTGATTCACCCTTGCAGTCTGTAAGAAAATCAGCTCCGGAATTTCTGAAGGTTCCAGAGGGCTTCATTTGAGTAGCTAGGGAGCTGGCCTTCTTCATCCAAAGTGAAGGAAATGCAGGCTTTTTTGTTTTCTTTTTCTGAGAGGGATTCTCTCTGTCACCCAGGCTGGAGGGCAGTGCTGCTATCTCGGCTCACTGCAACCTCCACCTCTCAGGTTCAAGCAATTCCTTGCCTCAGCCTCTCGAGCAGCTGGGATTACAGGCACCAGCCACCACGCCTGGCTAATTTTTTTTTTTTCTTTTTGTATTTTTAGTAGAGCTGAGGTTTCACCACCTTGCTCAGGCTGGTCTTGAACTCCTGACCTGGTGAACTACCCGCCTCAGCCTCCCAAAGTGCTGGGATTACAGGCATGAGCCACCGCGCCTGCCCAGGCTTCTCTCTTGCTTTTCCCACCCTTGCTTCAACACTGCCACCCATTTCCTTTCCTCCAGCAATAAACGGTCTGTTCTTTTCCCCATACACTCACCCTCTGTGAAGGCATCTATCCATTCACCTGACTTCAATTCCTGTCTAATTAGAGATTAATTCCAGTTCTACGGCTCTACCCTTGATGCCTAACATCTCCCCCTCTCCTAGAGTTTGTGTTATCACAATATGCTTTCCCCTCAACTCTTAAGAGCAAATATAGACAGAACAGCTCACTCGTACCACCTGAACTTTCCCGAACTACCTTCACTGAGTCCTCCTGACTTGAAACATGACAGCAGAGATGGTGAGTCAATTTTAACTTATGTACAATACCAGTGGGTTGGCAAGAGCTAACAGAGTTCTGTGATTTGAAGAGGCCTGTGGTTGAACAGGACCAAAAACAAACAAAAAAACCTCTGTGATCGATTAGTGATATCTGCTATGGGCACAGTACATGGAATGACTATGAAAGTACCATCCATTGACCACTTCTACTCAAAAAGCTCTGTAACATCTTTTCTTTCTCAGATTCAAGTCCCATATCAGTCCCTCCTTCCTGAAATATTGCGAGTAACTTCCCTTGTCTTTTTATTTCTATAGCTTCTATCTTAGCCTCATGCCCAGAAGGATACAAGAACCTCTTAGCAACCCTTTCAGCTTTCAATCTTTGAGTGCTAACCTGTTCTAGGCTTCATTTTTTTCAAAGATGACATCGATCATATACCCTACAGGCCCACGACATCCGAATGGCTATCAAACGCCTCACACCAAACCAAACTTCTATTAGAAAGCCTTGAGCCTGCAGGAAATCTGATCTGAGGAGAAGGGACTGTAAACAGATCTGCAGACCCTTCGAGGACAGAAGCAACTTTTTCTGTTTCCCGTGTCCAAACCATTGCACTACTGAGATGCTTCCCTGAGGCTTGAATCCAGCTGGAAGCTGAGAGGAAAGGGGATTGCTAACAGGACCTGTGCAAACCGCTTTTGTGACTCTCATTCTTCTTGTCCCCATGTGTCCTCATCTTTCTCTCAAAGAAAATAAAGTATCAAGCTACTCCAGGGAGGTGTGCTCACTTCTACATTGAAGTCCACCTGTCAAGCATCATCGCACTTTCTTCCCTCTGGTTCTTCCCTGTGCTATTTTTGGAAGTGGCTTGGTGTAGCCGAAAAATTAACAGCTTTGAGGTCATCAGTGGGCTTCACTTTCCAGCCTGTCACTGACAAGCTAGGGAATCTCCCATGGCCTCAGTTTCCTGGTCTGTAAAATAGAGATAATGATACTGCCCTCATGGAGGCATCATAAGAATGAACCAAAATAGTGTTTGTAAAAAGCCCTAGCATGTTGCCTGAAATATACTAGGGCTTGGAGAATGTTTATTTTCCTCTCCAAAAAGAAAAGCAATCCTTGGGTTGTGCAGAAATTGAAGTCAGGAACTGGGGCCACCATGGCAGGGAGGGTAACCCTGCTTATAGCTGCAGTGACTGAGGCTGTGACAGGCATATAGTGTGGGACTCTTCCCAGCCACCTGCTTCTCATCCTTACCCACCGCTTCCTCCTCTCATAACCCTGCCTGCACTTTACAAGTCAGCCCAAAAAGCTCTGGCTGCCCAGATCTGTTTCCCTCTGGCATCCTCGGAGCCATGGTGCCTCTCCCCCGCCCATCCCTGGGTACTCAGAATGTCGGCGGAGCTGAATGTCTCCTTCTGGGGTTCCGATACGCAACATTTTCCTCTCTCCACTAAGCTTTAACAAACCATCACCACCCAGTCACAGTCACTCCACGATCCCAGTCACAGTCACTCCACGATCCCAGCCTCACCCTCTAATTACTGGGAAATTTTTCTAGGTGGCTGCTGATGTATGTATGTAATCCTGACACCTGTGTGTCTAGGCATTATCTGCCTGGCTTCCCTTGTAAGAGCGTAAATTCTGTGACAACAAAGTCTGCTGCATTGTTTATTTTGCTTGTCCTCCTCGTGCCCCATGCTCAGTTCTGTGCTCAGTGAGTATTCAGACCTCGCAGGAATTCCCAGAAGCTTCTCCTTGAAGCTGGGACCAGGTGGGCTCCAACCCGCTGTGGACAAGAGCTGTCTAAGGCCTGGGACAGGGCTGAGGTCCACTGTCAAGGCCCCAAGAAGCACGAAACAGAGAGCTGAGAGAGATGCCTACTGCCACATGCTCCTCAGATTCTCAACCTGCACAACTCAACCAGGATGTCCTCGCCTTCAGAAAGCCTTCCTTGGCCCCTATTTCTGGGTCACAAGTTCCTCTGCTGTGCTGTCCATCATGGAACTAGGGCTGATATTTGGGACAGGCCACACCTCATAGAGCACAAACTCAGGACCAAATGGACATCACCTCCTAAGTCAGGCACTGATCCTTCGTTCCTGGATCCAGGGATGGGGTGGAGTGGGGGACAAGGCGGTATCAGGCTGGAATGGCAGATTGGCTGGAATATTGGGTATCATCACTCAGGGGGCTCAGGGAGCAAATATTTACCCTTTGCTATGGAAGTAGTTCTCTATTTTCACAACTTCCAGGCTTTAACTGATTTGAGCTGGTGAGAGTCCACTCCAAACAGAGCCTGCGCCTCTCCCAGGACACTCATGACATTCATCATCTTGTATTCTTTGACATGCCTACTTCCTCCACAAAACTCCAAGATCCTTGGGACAGGGATTATGTCTTTTATCTCAGCATCCCTGGTGCCAAATGGGACTCCTGGCTCCTAAAAAGCCCTATTAAATGTGGCATGGATGCAATAGGATTTCGCCTTCCCAAAGCTGTCAGCTTCACCCTTGGGCAAGAGCATTTAATATTCTAAAAGGAATTGTCCAAATTAGTGAAGGGAGGCCCGAGGCACCATCCTGGGAGTCCTATGGTGGGACAGGGCAGGGGAATGCAACAAAGACTGTAACCGCCACTCTTCTAGGGAGCCTGGTGGAGTAAACCTCCTGGGGACTGGCCTTCCACGCTACAGAGTGGAAACCTCAAGGTCAAAGTGATCTCTCTGCCCTCAACTCCAACACCTGGGGAAAGTGTCTGGGGAGACCCAGTCTTTGTCCCTGACTCCTGCAAGAATTTCCCCCACTCTCTAGGCCAGTAGGGGCCAAGTTTACTCAAAGATCCCAGAGGACTGGGAATGTAGAACCCCACAAATGGCTTCTGAAGTGCAGTTCAGCAGCACAGCCTGGGCCATCACTGCCAAGAAAGGAAGTGGTGCTGGTGCCCAGTGAGTAAAGGAAATGAAAAACCTACATGTGGGAGAGGGGAGTCAGAGCCAGAACACACCAGGATGCTCAGGTCCAACCCCAATCGGCTCTCTTCTCACACTATGCACAAGGAAGAAACAGAGCCCATGGCTGTCCAGATAGAGGGTAACAGTGAATAAACTGGCAGCATGATTGAGCCCTGCCTCTGAGCCTCTGGCTACAGAGCTCACTCATACTCCTGCATTCACCATGAAGAAGGACTTGATGGCCAGAAGCCACTCCATCAGTCCCCACCTGCCCAGCGTGGCCAACAACCTAGAGCATCTTTACTCAGTGGGTTCAACTTCTCCAAAGCCTGGGTCAGGCTGGTCTATCCAGATCTAATCCCAACAGCAGGCATGGCCTGGAACTCCACTTCATTCACTTATTTATAAAGCACCTACTATGTGCCAGCTGCCTCCACCTGGCATCTGGTGTTCCTGGAGAGATATCGCCTTCTGCACTACTGATACCGTTTGGCTGTGTCCCCATCCAAATCTCATCTTGAGTTGTAGTTCCCATAATCCCCACGTCATGGAAGGGACCCTGTGAGAGGTAACTGAATCATGGGGGCAGTTACCCTCATGCTGTTCTCTTGATGAAGGGTGACTTCTCACAAGATCTGATGGTTTTATAAGGGGCTTTCCCCCCCTTTGGTCAGCACTTCTCCTTCCTGCCACCATGTGAAGAAGGGCGTGTTTATTTCCCCTTCTGCCATGATTGTAAGTTTCCCTGAGGCCTCCCCAGCCACGTGGCGCTGTGAGTCAATTAAACCTCTTTCCTTTATAAATACCCAGTCTCAGTCAGTTCTTTACAGCAGTGTGAGAACAGATTAATACAAGCACCAAGCTGCAGCCCTTCCTCCAGGCCTGCTGGAAGCACCTCAGCAATATGACAGGGTCTCTATCACAGGCTCTGATTGTTGTTTCAATGAGATGTTGAAAAGCTGGGACAGGAGCCCTGCCCAAATCCCAGCTGCTCAGCTAGGCTCTAACAATGCAGTGAGCACACCCTCAGCTTTCCTTTTCCTGGCAGATGGACTCAAGTCCTGCTCACACTTTCTCATCAGCATCTTGCCAATGGCTAATGGACCAATCTCAAACCATGTGGACCCCTGTCTGCCCCATTGAAATCACAGTGTTACTAATCTTTGGTTAACAACAGCAGGGCTTCCCAGACCCACCACATTAGGTGCCACGGTCAGCCAGACCAGTCCCAATCAGACTCAAGCCCCGATGTCTTACCCACCATGATGTGTTGGAATGAGGGTGCTGTCTAGACTCTCGGGACCAGTCCAGCAGCTGGTCA
This sequence comes from Ateles fusciceps, assembly GCA_036589455.1. NCBI lineage: Eukaryota > Metazoa > Chordata > Mammalia > Primates > Atelidae > Ateles > Ateles fusciceps. The sequence continues at coordinate 59,643 of JAZHEH010002724.1, read as the reverse complement.
GTTTCCCTTTGACCTCAGCCCACCTGTTGATAGTTTTCTTCCTTTTCCTCACCAGCATATGATTGGAAATTCAAAATGCCTAAAAGCTACATTTATGAGCATGCAGACACTTACCACCCATGGGTCTCAAGGGCCCTGTCCCTGGGCTCTAAGTGTGTGTGAAGCCACCACAACATGTGCAATTCAAGAATTCAGAACCTAGGCCGCACAGGACTTGCATGTGAATTCTACCAAGGTAACAAACTTCACAGTAGTCTTCAGCTCAGACTCTCAAGGAACGTGTGTGACAACAAACCCTCTCCTCCTGCACACCTCATAGATGTTACAGGAGTGCAGAGAGGTTAACGTGCAAATGAACCCCGAGGAAAATACTCCCAATTCACATGTGTACACAAGGGTCCTCTCTCCAAGGCCGAGAAGGTCGAGTCTCTGCTTGTCCCTGTACGTAAACCTGTGAGGTGCCAGCCCTGCCTACAGGTGTGTTGGGGTCCCAATACTTCAGAACACAGGACCAGAACACCATGATTTTGGGCTTTATCTTGAAGGAAACTGCCTGTTTTCCAAAAGGCCCTGTCTACTAGGTCTGCTCATGAGGGGTTCTTTTTATTCCCCTGAAATAATGCTTGCATAAGGCATACAGAGCTCTTCTTACTGATAGCAGCTTTATGAAATATATTTGAACTCTCTCTTCTATTTTCTCCCTCATTTCTTTGTAAAAGATGGCACCCTTCCAACAGGTCTGGATTCCTATAAGAAGACTCCACCAAGACCTAAATGTGAGCATCTACTTGCCTCTGAGATTAGGATCCCCAAACATCCCTCAATAGCTATTCTCCAGTTGACTACTGCTGCCCAAAACTTGCAGGAGCCTTCCTCCTGGTTTTCGTTTCTTGCCTTCCAGATCTTCTCCTGACTAATCCCAGCCTGAGCGGGGGAGCGAGGAGGGGGCTTCTTTTCTCCACCAGCCTGCATCTCAGCAGCCTTTCTCAAGCTCTTCCAACTTCACTTCCGTTCAACATCTCCTCCACTTCACTAACTTTCCCTCCCAGCCTTTCCCTTCAATCATTCATCTCCACATTTGGGAGATAGGGCTCCTCTCCCCAGCCAGCTGCTCTGTGCGGTGTGAAATCATAGTTGGCAGCAACAGGCAGAATGCCCCATTCTATAAAGCAGAAACCTCAAAGAACCCACAAAGTGAGTCAGTGTTTCCGAAAGCTGTACCGTGCTCAGCTGGGTCCTCTGGACAGTCATTTGGGGGAGTTATGGGAATACAGATGCCCTTTGACTAAGCGATTCATTCATGTTCATCTTCAGGGTGTGGCCAGTTGGGCCCCAGACCTGTCCCTGGTCCAGAATTCCTCAGGGGCTGCCTGCAAGTCTCCAATCCAGACCATCTCCTCACCATGACCTGGGCAGCTGCAGAGAAGGCTGCCCTGGAGACAAGGATGTTGCCAAGGAGGGCATCCACACCCGTGTGTCCAAAGGCTGAGTGTGACCCATGAGTATTATTTTCCACAAAGGTGAGATCCTAGAACAAACAAGACCCAAAACCACAAGGTAAAGTAGGAAAACCAGCATTGCTGAGTCCCTAGGAAATAAAATGCCACTGGCTAGCAGGAGAATCTGATTGGGCAGGGGCTGCATGAGACACTGCAAACCTTGCCAAGCAAACACTATGTGTGCCCCCCTGATGTCCCTCAGACCTTTCCACTTCCTGATACTAGCTGGCAGCCAGTGGCCAGCACCTGCTTCTCTCTTCCTGAGAGCTTTCTCTGGGGTGGGCCAAGTGTCTGCAAGGCTTAGCAACCCAGGAGCAGCCCTCCTAGCGATGAAAGTGGACAAATATCCTAGACACAGTTGTCTCACAGTGGTTGCTAGCTTGGTACACACCCTTCCTGTCTTTTCATCTCAGTTCCCCATTCCCCTACTTAGAAGTCCTGAGATTACTTCCCAAATAAATTACTTGCCCTTGAATTATTTCTCTCAGGGGCTGCTTCTAGGGGTTCCCAAGACACCTTTTTTCTTCCAGCTGCTACACATGGGAACCCATGTATGTCTTTCCAGTTCTGTCTCATGGCATGACTCAGACCCCAATAATCCACTTAAAAGAATAAAGAGTTGTACTGTTTAGGCTTTTACTTCGTGTCAGACTCTGCATTTACCCCCGTAATCTCATTTCAATCCCATAACCACCTTAATGAACAGGTTTTATCATTCTTGTTTTTAAATGAAGGCACCAAGGCACCAAGAGGTTGAGTGACCTTCTCAAACCTCACACAGCTAAAAGAGGTTGATTAATGGGTATGAATATACAGTTACATGGAAGAAACAAGATCTAATGTTCAGTAGATTGGTAGGGTGACTACAGTTAACGTGACTCTATTTTACATTTCAAAATAGCCAGAAGGAAGCAATTCAAACGTTCCTAGAATAAAGAAAAGATAAATATTTAAGGTGATGGCTACCCCAATAACCCCAATTTGATCTTTATACATTATATAAATGTATTAGATTATCACATGTACCCCAAAATATGTACGTCTATTATGTATCAATAAAAATATATTTTTTTAAAAGGTAAAGGAAATTTTTTAAATTTTTCTTTAAGTTCTGGGATATATGTGCAGAATGTGCAGGTTTGTTACATAGGTATACATGTGCCACGGTGGTTTGCTGCACCTATCCACCCGCCACCTAGGTTTTAAGTCCCGCATGCATTAGGTATTTGTCCTCATGCTCTCCCTCCCTTTGCCTCCTACCCCCCAACAGGCCTGGTGTGTGACGTTCCTCTCCCTGTGTCCATGTGTTCTCATCACTCAACTCCACTAGAGTGGGAACATGCAGTGATCAGTTTTCTGTTCCTGTGTTAGTTAAGCAAACGTAACTTTCTTTAAGTGAAGTCCAGATACAAACTCTCCTCCCCTGGATTCTGCAGCAATTGATCTTAATGCCAACTATCTACTGCCTTTCAGGAATCTGGTCTTGCCGGACTTTGGGTTTCTCCTTCTGGCATACCCTCTTCTAATTTAAAAAAAAATATCCTGCCTATTTCACAGAGTGAGTTCTTGGGATGATTCAACAAGTCACTGTCTATAACAGAAACCGCAATAAACTATAACACATTATAGAAATGTAGGGAAGCCCCATTTTGATGACTTCTGCTCCTACAGTCAGCCATTTCTAATGCTACTCACTCTTCTCCTGATGGCCAGGTCCTTGGCCAGGGTCTCCTTCAAGCCTAATCACAGTGTGTTTTGGGATCAGAGTCTTTGTGGATGTATCTTCTCCCCCCTCAGAAAGGCCCTTTTCTTTACACCCTAGGAGGTATTGAAAATTCTTTCTGAATGAACTAATCGATTACATCAAGTTGTGAGAATGGGAGCCCGCCCAAGCCACAGGTTTTCATTCCACACATCCAGAGCTGCTGCTGAAGAGAAGCGAGGCTGCAGTCACTGGACAAGTATTCACTGGGGCGTGCCACCTGCTGGGCACAGTCTCTGGCTCAGGCACATTCATCAGGTGTCACCTCTCAGCAGAGTAGGGCTACCTGAGTGGTGAGGCACAAGTTCCTCTCCCATTGGATCAAACTCAGTTAGATCAAACCACTTTGACAGGAGGTGAGGGAAAAGGAAAGGAATATGATGGGAAAGATGATGCATTTCTGAGATTCTTGTTATAATTTGAGCAACAGCCCCCATCAGCACTGCCCTTCAGGAAAATCACCATTCTCAGGAGTGCTGAGAAATTGGAAAGAAAAAAGGAAAAATTCCAGGGATGACACTGACATTCATTAAAAGTGGTTTTTTTTCCTGCTGCTAAGCTTAGCATGTGCTTCTGTACATGGCAGGAAGACAAGGGATCTGGATTTAGGCTTTAAGATGCCTGTCAGCTGAAGCCTTGATGCCTTCGTGTCTGTGTGGGGTGAGAAACAGAGGGGATCACAGACTTCCCTGACTCAAGAGAGCATAGGGCAATGGCAAGCCAGAATGTGTCCACCACCCAGACTGGCCTGTATGGGCCTCGGCTCTCAGACCTTCCCATCTCGCCAGCCAGGGCTTTGAGGACTCTCCTGCAAGCATTTCCCCCAAGGTCCCATGGAGGTCCAAGAGTCCAGCATGGCAATGATGCTTACGTGAAATCACACTTATTATGTGATCTGCCACAGATCTCTTCCAAGAAGGCTACAAACTTCTACAGACATGAGCTCTGGTGTACCATCTTAGGGATACAGGAAGTCAGCCAGCCACACCCTCTACTTTCTCAGCACCAAAAAGTAACTCAGCTGCACACAGCCTCCTTCTGAACAAGGACTATCCTAAGCCCCCAAAATGGTGACTCCAGCCAGGGTCAGCCCTCTCACCCCAGTTTGGCCCCCACTGGTTCTCTAGGCCTTGAATAAACAGAAGGGAGGGCCTGACTACAAGGGAAGGCTCCTAAGGACTTCGGGTATGGGAGGGCACACAGGCTGAGCTGAGTCTCCCATAACCCTGACCTATCTACTGTCATTGAACCTGCCCCTAGGTGTGTACAGGGGACAAGGGCATCCCCTGAATCCCTCCTGCTCCCTCCTGCAGACCTGGAGGGTGCCTTGTGAATGGACAGCTTGATGAAGAGGGGACCGCTGCCAACCTCATCTTCTGGGATATGCTCAGCCCCCTTTTCCAATCCATTCCCACAGCAGCTACAGACGGCCTTGGAAGACACTTATTAAAACTCTACAGAAACCCCTAGGGGCCCTGGTTCTGAGGAGAAGTCCACACTCCTTACCATGTCTGGGAGAGTGGGTCTGGGTCTCGCATGGCTCACAGTTCCTTTCCCCCACTTCCACCTCGCCCACAGCCCTGCAGCCACAGCCATCTGGTCTCTGCATCAGGGGCCCCACGCAGGGCCTTTGTTAGGGTCTTCCGTGCTTCCGCCTGAGACTGTCCCCAGACATGCCATTGTACCTGGTCAGCTCCTCCAACTCTCAGGGGAAATGGGCTTCCTCAGGGACCCTTCTAGGGACCCCCAGATCAGCGCCCCAGGTCTACGTTACCCAGAACCTTGTGTTCCTCCTTCAGGGCACGTGTAGTCCAACTCAGAGTCACTGGCTTAGCATCTCGCTCTGCCCCCGCACTGTGGGTCCATCAGGGCCTGCTTTATTCCTGCATCCCCAGCCCTCAGGCCAGGAGCTCAGTGTATTTGTCAGGTTGCTTGATCTAAACAGGCTGGTTGCATGAAAAGACGATTGCTGGGACTATTTTATCGCCTCCCTTCAGGGAGTCCCCAGGCACCTGCCTCCAGGATGACACTGCGTGGGGAAGTTGTCCCATGAGCTGGGTGGCAGAGCTGTCTTCATGCTGAGGCAGTCAGGACTACTGACCACCCACAGATGTCACTCTTTCCCCCCCCCCACACCTTCTGACTTCCTACCCACAGCCCAAACACACCCTTACTACATCATTTCTCAAACGCAATCCCAATTTCTCCAAAAGCTTCTGTTAAATCTATCTGAAGAGCTCAAGATGAAATACACACGGCTGTCCTGTCGAAGCAGGTTACATGCTACCACTGTGGCCTCATCCACTCACAGAGACTCAGGTGGCAAAGCAGTGTACTAGCGGGACAAGCGCTTTCTTCTCTGGAGAAGGATGTCCTGTCTCTTCTTTGCCCTCTCGAAGGTGCAGCACCAACCATGCTATAGCACATGGCAGAGGCCTCTGCCGCAGGCAAAAGAAGCAGGTCCCCAGACAAGGCTTTTTTCCCAGATAAGCCAAGGCCCTTCCTCGCTTCCTGGAGCTATCATGAGCATCACCTTCAAACACAGCCTCAACAGAGCAGGGCCAGGTGTGCTCAGCTCACGGGAGATGGCAGAGATGCAACCGGACATGCAAAGATTCTCAGCCCCTTCCTGGTTGCCTTTAACAGCCAATGCTCCTGTGGACACAAGTCATCATATTTCATTTCAACTTGAACAACAGGTAACTTTGTGGACCCTGAGAGGCCAGCCTGTAGAAGCTTCCTAATATGCGTGTATCCCAAAGGCATGAGGCAGGTCAGGCTACTCAGTTTGCATGATACCGCCCCACTCCCTAACGGGGATGTGCTGCCGTCCTCCAGCCGCTATAGCCACAACAACCCTCCAGTACACTCGGATCATAACCAAGGAAGTAACAATGTCAGAAACAGGGGACATCCCTTGCAAACAGCCCATCCCCAAGTCCTCCCAAACACTGGCACTCTGTGTGCCCAGGAAGGCATCCATCTCTCCAAGTCCATCTCTTCCCTTCTACCTCCCTCCCACAGTCAAGGGGATCCTTCATCTCATCTGACTCCTGCTTGGTCTCATCCCCCTTTGGATGTTCCACTTTACCTAGAGAAAGGAATGTAAAATGAATACTCCTCTAAAGGGAAGTAAGATAGAGTGGACACAAAGGAAACTAGATTCAGAGTGAGAAAGCAATTTGACATTTAAGTGATGGCTCCATCATTGTATCTCAGGCTATAACGTGCATGCAAACCACCTGGGCATGTTGTAAAAATGCAGGTTCTGACTCATAGGTCTGCGGTGGGGTCTGAGATCTGCATTTTTAACAAGCTCCCAGGATGCTGAGGCTGCTGGTCCATAAACACACTTTGAGTAGCAAGAGTGTGTCCGCACAACGCCTGGTACAGAGTAGGCACTCACAGTGATTTGCTGCATTGAATTAAACTGCAGGAAGAGCTGGGTTTGATGGCAGGACTCATTAATAAACGGCAAGTGGTAAGGTAACGCAGTCAAATAAACCAGTGGTTCCCAGTGCTGGCCGCACATCAAAATCACCTAGGGAACCTTTTGAAAATGCCAGTGCCTGGGGCCCAACCTCAAAGATTGTGATTTCCGCGGTCTGCAGTAGAGCCTGGACATTTGTATTTTTTACAGGTTCTTTAGGGGATCCTAGTGTGCAATCCGGTTACAGAGTCAATGAATTCAATGAAATGATGTCATTGCCTGCAAGGTGCCAAGCATCGTGCCCTGAGCGAGGCATTAGACATACAGAGTTGAGTGGAACCAGGTACTGCCCGCAGCAAACTTAAAGACTAATAGGGGGAAACAAATCTATGTGTAATTATATTGGGAAAACTACTATTAGGCATCGTTCTATAAACTGGTTTTGGAATACAGATGAAGGAACAACTCATCTAAGATAGGGAAATGATAGGAAAAAGAAGACAGTGACCAAGAGGTAGTACTCTATGGGCCTTACTGGATGCATAGCAGTTTTCTAGAAAGACAAGGGAAGCAGCTGCCCCAACCTCTGTTCTTCTCATTATTGGTCATGGGGGAGACGATGCTCGGCCAGGAGCTGGGGTCCTAAATGCTAGGCAGCTGCCTACTGCTGCCACAAGCTGATAAGGAAGGTATATGCACAAAGAACGAGATTAATCCAATGCGTGTTCTGTTACCAGCTGGTGCTATTTGGAAGACCACAGGGGAGCAGCCAGGATGCCCTATCAGTAGAGACCAGTCAGGAAAACAGAATTCATACCCTACATCTGGGAGACGAAATTTAATGGGGAAACAGATGACATCTTGGAATTCCTGAAAAACCAAACAGGGCACCGCAAGGCAACCCAGAGATAAGCAACAGCAGGAAGACCCCAGGCTGAAGGGATGAAAGGAGGAAGTGGTGCTATAAAGCCCAGGGTCAGAGCCGTCTGGCAGGAGGCAGAAACAGCAGGGACTGCCCAGCAGAAGCTGTGACTACTAAGAAACGCAGCCATTGCTAAAGATGCAAAGATCACTACCCAGAGAGTGAGGCAGGGAGCTTGCCCTCTCCTGCGTTCCTGACCACAGACTCAACCAGTCCTCCCACTGGCCAAATCTAGCCCCCAGCCAGTTGGCAAAGGGTCCTGGGAGATGTAGTTTTCAGGGGTCAGGCCTTCAATGGCAGGGAATGGATCTGGGCAATGACAGGTAAATGACAGACTCATTCTGGGCTTCTGATGAAAGCAGGCTAAACATCCCTCATCCCCCTCCCCTACATTCAAAACTCTATCTTGCCGTAGAAGAAAAGCTTCCCAGCCAATGCAGTACAGACGCTATCCACATAGGACCTGGGGGAGGCCACCAGGCAGGTCACATCCAGCTATAAATACCCTCGTCTATGTGTCCTCATGGTGCTACACAAATAACAAATACTATCAATTTCTTCCTGCAGTGATGTGCAAGTGTTTATGAAGCACTGCTCCAAGAAAAAGCTAAGAAAGAGGGATTGAAAGGAGCCACATCCTAGGAAGAGATGTTTTTCTCAATAGGGAGGGTTTCTCAAGCGAAGGCAGCCTCAGACCCCTCTAACTGTGCTGGCCTCTGGAAGCACCGGGAGAAAAGCAATTCAAAGAGCGGCCTGATTCCAAAACAGAGAGCAATGACCTGATCTATCTTCCATGCAGAATCCTGAAGATGGAAGAAATTCTTAAAAAATAAAACTCAAAAAAGTCCTAGCCTTAGGTTTTGAAAGAAATAAAGGAATGCTACAGAATGTCCTGTATCTCAAACAGTTGTTCCTCTGCAATTCCTCAATTGCCTTCTTGCCTTTGCACTAGGATGGTTTAGAACTGAACAAACCAGCCAGAGGGAAAGCTCAGATGCAGGGACAACTCTTCGAGGTGATGCCTCTGAAGATGATGCTGTTGGGACCTCCCCCAAGGGCAGGAGAGAGCTAACACGTGCAGCAACTTGCCTCTGATTTTATTTAGAAATTCCTCTACATTTATAGAGTCTTTAGAGAAAGGAGAAGCCTTCCCTCATATAGCTAATATCACTGAGTTCTTCCGATTTATTTGTAAATGGATCATGAAAGCTTGTCCTAAAAAGCTAACCAAAGAGCGCAACTGCTGCTTCAACTTCCCCCAAAGAGTGGGCTCCTGGGAGAGCCGCCACCTTGGATGGAGGGCAGCTTTGAGAGAGACAAACAGAGCGGTAAGCAGGGAGGGAGACACCCTGCCAGAGACCCAGAGCAGTCAGATGTTCCACTCAGAACCCCAGCACACCGTTTTCATTCAAGCTGCATTTATATACTCCACTCATTAAAAAAAACTAATGCTCTATTTTTTTAATTGAAGCCAAATTTATATAACATAAAATTAGCCATCTTAACATGTATAATTTAGTGGCATTTAATACATTCACAATGTCATGCAATCATCGCTTCTATTTAGTGCCAAAACATTGTCATCACCCAAAAAAGAAACCCTGTATCTATTAAATAGTCACTCACCATTCTTGCCTTTCCCCAGTCCCTGGCAACTACAGATTTACCGATTCTGGATATTTCATATAAACGGAATCATAAAATGTGCACGTCCATTTGTGTCTGGCTTATTTCACTTAACACGTGTTTGAGGTTAGGTTCATCCATGTTGTATCTTGTATCAAAATGCCACTCTTTTTATGGCCGAATAATATGCCGTTATAGAGAATAGACCACATGTTTATTCATATATCAGATGATGGACATTTTGGGGCGTTTCCACTTTTTGGCTAAATAACGCTGCTACAGCCATTCATGTTTGGTTTTGTTGCAATACCTACTTTCAATTATTTTGGGTATATACCCGGAAGAACTGCCCATTTTTAAAGGATTTGAGAGAAGACATAATATAAAATGGCATAATTAGGAATGTAAGCAAAATAGACTTATTGAAAGGGAACAAAAGCGTCTGTGTTAACAGGAGTCCAAGGTGAACTAATTCTCACAATCAGGCACTGAATGCAGCCACAGGTTTCCTGGCAGCTAAGGTGAAAAAGGGAAACAAGTCACTGCAAGTCAGCTGTAGAGATAAACGTGTCTTCCCTGACACTAAATCCAGAAAAGCACCTGTAGCATAGATCCTTCTATAAAAGATTGTGTGTGACATTGCCGAAAACGTGTTCTTTTTATTTCTACAAGAGACAGAAATGTTCTTCAAATGAGTGGTTTTGTTTTTTCTTTTTAATCAACTCTGTATGGCTCATGAACACATTTAAATTGTAATTCAATAAACCCAATTTTGTAGAATAAAGCAAAGAAAATACAGCCCAGATACATTGCTTTCTAAATACCCAATTCATTACATGAATCAAATGTGAAGAATCCCAAAGAAATAATGGTGGAAACATCCAATAAAAATCTCTAACAGTTCATTTCTTCAGCACGTGTCTAAATTCTTTAACACGTGCCCATAGTGCAGACAGTTTATGCTGGTGGTCAAAGTGATGGCCTTTAGCTTGGACATGAGGTGGGGCGTGTAAGGGGTAAAGCTGCCATTTAGCTGTGGATGTTCGTGAGACACTTTTCTGTTAATGGCCTTTGTCCCTTCCCAAAAATACAGTAACTGAGACCTGCATGTGGCTGACCTCTGACCTTCCCTTCTCCTAGCTCCTCCTACCTCTCCAACCTGGTAGATGCTTCATGGAAGCTGTTTTGGCTGCTGCCTCTCAATCTGTCTCTCCCTCTCCCTCTCTCTCTCTCTCTCTCTCACACACACACACACACACACACCCCAGGCCCCCCCCCCCCCATGGCCAGTAGTATGTCCCACTCTGTGGCTGCTTTTGGCAGAGCAAAAATCCATCAGACATCCAAACAAGAGCCATGCCTGAAGAGGAAACATCAGGGCCCCTGGACTGAGTGAGTCCAACTTCATCCTCACCCTGTATTGAGTCAGAAACAGCCCTTTGAAAGCTGGTCACTGCACCGATGCCCATGCCAAGACACTGCAGGGTGGTGGGGTCCCATCCCCTGGCCATCTGACTCCCAACATCCCACGCAGAGTGACCCTGTCTGTCTGAGGTTTAGGCTATAGTAAAAATATGCTTCTTTCTATGCCTGACAGAGACTAGCACAAATGTCTTCCTGATGTGGATTTTCTCACACGGAACATTTATTGACATCTCCCCTGGAGTTGTGGTATCACTTCTCATCACCCTCAGGCAGCCCTCTGATGTTGGGGTGAGCCATCATTCCCGTTTCACTCGTGAGGAAACTGAGGTCCACAGGATTGAATAACTTGCTCAAGACACCCCCACCCCCCCCAGCTGTTAGGTTCACAGCTCTTCTCTACTGGAGGAAACTGTCTACCTTTAAAGGCATCTTAGTTCTCCCACCTTCTATCCTTGGAGCCTGAATGAAGGCACGACAAGGACAATGAAAGAGGAATGGGGACAAGCTGCCCACACATGTCCACTTAAGACGCTGCGAAGGTGTGTCCACAGCCCCCCTCAGAAGAGTGGAGACTAAAGCCCAGACAGACAGACAAGGCGGCTCGACCTCACTCGAGGGTGCAAGGAGAGGTCTGTGGCTCAGAGGCAGGAGTGTAGATGGACTTCAAATAACAATCGCAAACACACCGTGCTTGCTGTGTGCCAGGCACTACTTTAGGTGCTCTGCCTTCGTTAACTTATTGTAGCCCTCACACAGTCCTGCGAGATAAATGCTAATACTATTACCAATTTACAGAGAAGAAACCGAGGCACAGAGAAGTCAAGTCACCTAAGGTCACACAGCTTCAGATTTGAAATGAGGCGGCTGAGTGCAGTTGCTCACGCCTGTAATCCCAGCACTTTGGGAGGCTGAGGCAGGCGATCATCTGAGGTCAGGAGTTTGACACCAGCCTGACCAACATGGCAAAACACCAACTCTACTAAAAATACAAAAATTAGCCAGGTGTGGTGGCACATGCCTGAAGTCTCAGCTACTCAGGAGGCTGAGGCAGGAGAATTGCTTGAACCTGGGAGGTGGAGTTTGCAACAAGCCAAGATCATGCCACTGCACTCCAGCCTGGGCGACAGAATGAGACTCGTCTCATAAAAAAAAAAAAGAAAAGAAAAGAAAGAAAAAAGTTAAGAAAGAAAAGAAAAGAGGATGTGTGTGCTGAGCCACTGTATAGTTTCCTAGGGCTCCCATAACAAAGTATCACAAATTGTGTGGCTTAAAACAAAAGAAATTTATTGCTCCCAGCCCTGGAGGCTGGAAGTCAGAAATCAAGGTGTCGGCGGGGCCATGCTCCCTGGAATGGCTGTAGCAGAGAATCCTTTCTTGCCTCTTTGTGGTTTCCAGGGGTTGCTATCAATCCTTAACGTTCCTCAGCTCGTAGCTGCATCACTCCAGTCTCTACTCCATCTTCACAAGGTCTTCCCTGTGTGTGTGGCTGGGTCCACATGTGGCATTATGAGGACACTAGTCATTGTGCTTAGGGCCCCTCTTAGTGCTGTATAACCTCATCTTAAGGAATAGTACGTGCAAAGACCCCATTTCCAACACGGCTGCAGGGTCAACGTGAGCTTTCGGAGGACACTATTGAACCTGGTGCAGCCACTGAGCTGTACTGCGTCTTGAAGGGAAGGTCACTAGGGCTAGGACCCATTTAAGCCAGGAAAAAATAAAGCAGAAAAAAAAAAACCCCAGAGAGAACAAGGACAAAAAAAAATGTGCCCCCAAATGAACACTCTCCGTATTTCCCAAGTGAGATGCAACCTCTCTGGAATGCCTTCCCATTCCAGTCCAGCTTTATCTGAATTTGCCATCTTGTCTGATAACCGGCTAGGCACACATCTGCGCCTCCACTAGTAGGTGAGCCCCTGAAGGGCAGGATCAGTGGGGCTCATCTTCATGTCCCAGTGCCTAGAGCAGTGCCCAGCAAGTAACAGGTGCTCAGCAAAGGGAACTAATGACTTCCTGGGTCTCCCCCTGCTCCCCACTGCTGTGCCCGGTTTCCTCCCACATGAGGAACCTGACGGCTCCAGGAAGATTCAGTAATTTGCCCATAGCCCTTTTTAGTCAGAGAAAGGCATCTGGGTTCCCCTCACCTCCTACCCTGTGTGTCTGGCACATGGTAAGCACTGTGTGTTTGCCATCTAGCATTTAGGCCCAGGAAGGAACTCTGAAATTTGGCAATGGCAGTTCATCAGAGGAAAAACATCCCAGTTTGTTCACAGCTTCCTTGACAAATCCCAGTTCAAATGGAGCATCGCCTGTAGGGGTTGGAGAAGGAAAGCTGCTGTCACCTGGGATGGACCCGACCAGCATGCCAGCTCCTGGGCAAACACAACCCCCCCACAGCCCTGCCTCGCCCCCATCACTCTCCACCTTGTGCGGTTCTTCTCTGTGTGCAGACATTCATTCCGGCATTACGCCTCCGTTGACTCAGCACTCCCATGGCTCCCCTGAAACTTTGCGTGCTAGATGCTGTGTGCTGTGATGCCAGGAGGGAGCCACTGAGAGAGAAATCAAGAACATCAACAGGCAGCTCAGTGGAGTTAGGCTGAGACTGGGAGGAGAACAGGCCCAAAGAATTCCAGAATGAGAGATCCGGAAATGCAGGGTCTAACGCTCGCAACACAAATGCATAATAAAGACAGGGGCAAACTGCAAATTAAATGCAACGTTGGTCACCTCTAGTGACAGAATCACAGGTCAATTCTCTTGAGGAAGAGAATTTACACTGGGAAAGCAGTAGCAGGGTAACATTTACACATACTTTTAAAATATGGAACCACATAAAGTGTCATATGCAAAGAATATGAAATTGACAAATGTAAACATGAATGCAAAGATTTAGAACTCGCTGTGCTGTTCTCTCCCTGGAGCTAGGCTCCCCAGGTTTCCCCTGGATAAAACAGTTCTAAGATTTGGACCTGGGCAGCTCGATTTGAGAGGGTTCCTGCTGTTAAACCCTATCCTGTGCTGTCCCATTATAATTGGAAAAAGCAATTCTCACCCTCATGAGGTTGTCATAAGACTTGAACAAAAAGATGTTCATAAAGCACCCAGCATAGTGCCTGGCCCAAGGTCATGGCTGGGAGATCTTAGTGCCCCCACTCAATAATGCTCCTATTTAAGCCAGGATTAAATGAGGGGTAAGAGAGAGCGTTACGTTGTAGCTCACTGGGGCAGTGAGGGTAGGAGCTGTTGATCACTGACGTCAGAGGGACAGCCGCTAGGGTATCACATTTGGTCTGCATTAGGACTGTCTCCCCCAAATCAGATTCAGTATCTTGCCCCAGAGGCTCAGCATCCTGGCCATCCTGGGGCTGGGCATTGAAAAACCACATAGCAGCCCTAGGTACTTGTCCCAGCTCAGAAAGAGCTCACCCCCTGTGGACCTGGAGCTTGCAACAGAGGGAAACTTAGCTACAGAATAAAATTGTACTAAGATAGCTCTCCCCAGGGCTAAGCAGCTCAGCCATGCGCTGGTCATGGCAGGGAGGAAATTCTGCATGACTCCAAATTAGCAATGAGACCATCCATCCCTCTTGGCAAAGGCCACACACATATGGCCAGAGGGAGAACTGTCTCTGGATCCAAGTGCAGCAGCTAAACCTGCCCCCTGCCACGCAGCCATCCTTCCTAGAACAGGCCTCCACGAGGCAGACCCCTGTGGCGGGTCAAGATGGTGATGGTGACTGCCTGGGGAGTGGTTATCAGCCCTCTTAGGGGAGGCCAGCATCATCACAAATGCACAAGCTCCTACCATGGCAAGAGCTCCGGAACCTAATATCTATCCCTCTCTTGAGGAACTGATATCACACTTTCTTGTTGTAGTTGACTGTGGAACAGCCTCAGGCCCCACTTACCTTAATCTGCAAATCTCATCAGAGTAAGAACTACATTTGGTGGTGACCCCAAAGTACCAGGGACTGAGGTGACCTCAGCGGTTTGAAGTTTGAAGGTAACAAAGCTTCAAAAAATGCCTCTTACGGCCAATAAGCACATGAAGAGTTACTTAACATCACTAATCACTATGAAATGCAAATAAAAACCATGAGATACCACCTCATGACCACTAGGATGGAGACTAACCAAAAAAAAAAAAAAAAAAACAAGAGTTGGGGAGGATGTGGAGACATTAGACAGCTGACGGGAATGTAAAATGGTAAAACCACCGTGGAAAACAGTGTGGTCGTTCCCCAGTTAAACAAAGAATTACCATGTATTCCAACAACTCTACTTCTGGATAAATGCCCAAAAAGACTAAAGGTCTCAAAAGATAACTGTCTACCCATGTTCCCAGCAGCTCTACTCACAATAATCAAAGGGTTGAAGTAACCCGCGTATCCATCCCAGATGAATGGATAACAAGATGTGGTAAATACACTCTATGGACTATATTAGTCAGCCTTAAAAAGGAAGACAATTCTGACAAACTCTACAGTAGAGATGAACCTTGAGGACATTATGCTAAATGAAACAAGCCAGTCACAAAATTACAAATGCTGTTTGATCCCACTTATATCAGGTGGGGACAGCCAGATTCCTAGAGACAGGAAGTACAGGGTACGGGGAAATGGGGGGAATGAGGAATCGTTGTTTAATGGTCATAGAGTTTCAGTTTTGCAAGATGAAAAGAGTTTGGGAGACCAATTACACAACAATGTGAATGTGCATAACATCGCTGAAATGTACACTTAAAAAGCACTTTGGGAGGCCGAGGTGGGCATATCACGAGGTCAGGAGTTCGAGACCAGCCTGACCAACATGGTGAAACCCCATCTCTACTAAAAAGAAATTCAAAAAATAGCCAGGCATGGTGGCACATGCCTGTTATCTCAGCTACTCAGGAGGCTGAGACAGGAGAATCACTTGAACCTGGGAGGCAAAGGTTTCACTGAGCCGAGATCGTGCCACTGCACTCTAGCCTAGGCGACAGAGCAAGATTCCGTCTCAAAAAAAAAAAAAAAAGGTTAGAATGGTAAATTTTATTACGTGTTTTTAGCACAATTTTTTAAGGCTCTTGTGCCCATTCTGCAGGCCGCCTCTGGGGGCCGCTATCTTGGAAGAACACCTAGACAACAGGAATCTCACCTCTCCCTAAAGACCTACTGTGGGGGCCCTGAACATCTCTGTTCCCCCGAGTTGAATGCAGGTGTGCTTCAAGAAACCATTTCTAGTCTTGCCTGACTATGTCCTGGGCAAGTCACAGACTCCCCCATCTGTGAAATAGGAGCATCTGCCTTTGCTATAAACAAGAGCACTACGTTCAGGCCTCTGATGGACATTCCTATGCAACCTCCGTAGAAAACTTCCCAAAGAGAAATAAGCAGGACTTCTCCATGCAGCCAGGGTTGCTGGTGAAGACCCAGGCTATGGAGCCAGACAGCCTGGGATTGCCTCTGCCACTTACCAGCTCTACAACCCAGCACAGCTTACTGGATCTCTCAGAGCTTACATTTCCTCCTCTGTAAAATGGGATAATAATGCTCATAAACTAGCCCTGTTCTGGGGATTCGAGACAACACTTGCTAAGGGCTGGCGCACAGAAGGCACTCAATGCTCAATCATGGGATGTGATGATCCTGAGTTTTAACCACTATGCTGTCAGCTGGAGCCCCACACGTCACTCTGGGGCTCACACTCTGACTACAGGGCCTGGGGACCCTGGGAGGCATTATCCCCAGGCACAGGTGACTGTGCTGCTTCTGTTCCCTGCACCATTTCCTGAGCATCAGCACCTGCATCTGCTCCAGTCGCAGGAGGTTCCGATTCCGCATTAACCCCTGTGAGACATGGAGCTTTAAGAGTGCCCAAGGCTCCCTTGGCCTAAGAGTTCTCTATTCTCATCCAAATCCACCTGTTTGTCCACCCAGCCTGTATCCGCTTCAAGGCCTTCCTCCATCCCAGTGCCAAGGACCGTCTGTACTGAAGAGGGCATGGGATCACCCACATGTCCCCTCACAGCACAGCCTGGATGACAGATGCCATAGCAACAGCCCTAGCAACGATGACAGGAGGCAACCTCTTGGCCACAGACCGGTGGGGAAATATGTAAATAACAATCGGCATGCATGAAGGAAAGGCTGTGGAGGGCCTGAGGCACACCTACATGTGTAGGATGGCACCCGCCTGGGCAGAGAGGGAAGCCCATTAGCAGAGTCCAACCTCCCCCTTAAATGTCAAAGCAAAATAATCAATGAAAAAGGACAGGAGAGGCTTGAAATCCCTTTGACCTGCAGCAAATTAAGTTTAAACCTCTCCAGCCAGCTGTGTGGCTGTTTGGGTACAACTGGGCTGTCTGCTAGGAAACTGACAGCCCCCCTGAAACCCACAGACACCGGCCAAGAGGAAAAGTTCCAGCCAGCAGCTAGAATGCTGCAAGTGATGGAGCATCCCAGAGCCCCCTGCTGTGCAGGGCTGGGCCCTTGGGGCAGAAGGCTAGACTCCTGGCCTCATTGCCTATTAGCAGTGGAAACAAGCAAAACCTGAGAACACAGAACCAGTCCTGCTTTTCTCACACTGAGCTAAGTTCTGGAAGGAACAGTCATTCTCCCTGGATGAAACAGACTAAACCCTAAACCCAGACCTCTAGTAGTCCAGCTGTGGACACACACTTCCATTTCCAAAACAGTACATTCTGGTGGGAACTTGTCCAGGCTTCCAGAGGTGGTGGAGGTCAAAATCGAGACTCGAAGAATCTCGATGGTGGCGCCTAACACACACTGAGCACTTCTGAGTGCCAGGCCCTGCACTGAGTGCATTAAATCATCTTGGCCCATGCTCTCTGCACCCCTCTGAGGGGGACAGCATTATCCCCCTCCGCACGCATGGTGAAACAAAGGTCTGCGAAATGGCTTGCCCAAGGTCACACAGTTCTCACTGGGAAACTTGCATCCAAACCCAGAAAAGCCCCTACCCCCTTCTCCTCTCTTAGCTTCTGCTGGCCCAGCCAAAAGCACAGCTATTGACTGCCAGGAGAGAAGAGCTTCAAATGCCCGGAGAAAATCCCCAAGTAAATCAGACTACAATTTAATAAGCTTGGGTTTAAAAGAAGACATAATCAGCAGACTAGAATATAATAAAATAAAATAAAGAAATGAAAAAGAATGCCAGCAGCAGAAATGACAATGACCACCATGGCTTTGAGCCACACGTAGGGACACTTAAAAAGCTCCCCCAAGCAAATCAGTCGCTCACGCATTTTTCGGGGCTGGGGGAGTCCCATGGCAGGAGTCCTACTGTAGGCAAGGAGAGGGGTGATAGCCCACAGGAAAATCCTAGCCTCCCCCTACTCAGAATGACCGAAACCTCAAAGGCCACCAAGCCAGAAACCTGTGCGTCAGCCCCCCAGTGGAGCCTGCTGGACAGAAAATGCCATGGGCTTGCAGGTACAGATAGGAGTTCAAATCCAGGCTCTGCCACTTAGTAGCTGTGTGATGCCATCAAGTCACTTAAATTTGGAGGCCTCAGATCTGAAAAATAGTTAGAGCAAGGTCCAGCGTGTGAGTTGCTGAGAGTGAAATGGATCACAGATGAGAAGAGGCCCAACCTGAAAGGCTCCTGGGAAATGTTGGCGAGAGGAAGGCCCCTTTCCAGGCAGTCACAGGAGCCCACACAGCTTTCAAGCCAGCCATTTCCTGCCCACGGCCACAAACACCTGCAGCCAGCTTCTTCCCAGGGAGAGCAGGAGCATCCAAAAGACCTGTCTCTCAAGCCAGAGGAGTGGCTGGCCACAGGACTCCCCATTCCCACCCCACAGGCAAGCCACTCAAAATAGGATACCTCCATAGGAAGTGATCATGGCAGAAAGGTCCCAAGAGATCATCCCATCCAGAGATGTAAACTCTAGATCCATCTGAACCTCCAGGGAATATGTCTCAAAAATGCTGATTCTTGGGCACCCCAGAGTACAGGCTCAGAATCCCTTGGAATGGGGCTCAGTTCTCTGCGTTTTTAACAAGCTCTCCTGATCCTGGAACACAGCCAGGGTTGGGAATCTAGTCCAGTGCTTTCATTTTACAAAGGAAGAAACTCTATTGCTGGTGGACTTCATGCTGATTAATTTCAATTACTCTTTTCCTGGTTATAAAGTAATACAGACATATTGTGGAAAGTCTGCAAAAACTGAAAACATATAAAGAAAATTAAAGTCACTGGCAATCACGGCTCCCAGAGGTAACCATCTTCAGCGTGGGAGCATTTTCTCACGTCTTCATTCTTAAAGGATGAAATGATAATGGATGCACAACTTGAATCCTAGCTTTTCTTCACTTAATATTTCACCTTAGGTATTTTCTGATGTCATTACAAATTCATAAGAAAAAACATCAATAAAGATGGGAAAAATAACTCAACGATTTTAACCATGTTACCAAGTAACTAGCTAGGGACTATCGGGCAGAGCCAAGCAGCCTGACCCCGATGCAATGCTCACTTTTTCAACAAGGAGTTTACTATCAGGTGCGGTGGCTCATGCCTGCAATCCCAACACTTGGGAGGCTGAGGCAGGTGGATCCCTTAAGCCCAGGAGTTCGAAACCAGCCTGGGCAACATGGTGGAACCTTGTCTCCATTTTTTTTTTTTTTTTTTTTACAAAAAAAAATTTTGTTAAAAATTAAATAATAAAAATAAAATAAAACTAAGAGTTTGCCCCCTCTCCAACAGAGAGTCCAGGCTAGGATAAAGAACACTGAGGCCAGTCCTGCAGTGATGGATGAATGGGGAGGCAGGAGAGGGGGCTTGTTTAATGGCTCACATGGACCTGACTAGATTACAGCAAACATAAACTAATGACACAGTTGTTGAGACAGATTAGGCTGCACAATAGAAAAACTGCAGGGCTGTTTGGTCCCAACAATGCAAGATTAATTTATCAATACAGCTTATGTGGCCCTGCAGAGATAACCACCAGAACGAGGGCTTCCTGCACACCTTACAAGCAACTGGAATCTCTTGGCCACAGAGGCCTGTCATGCCTCAAAGCATGAGCTAGAAAGCAAACTTTGCAGCCCCCGCTGGTGAGGTGGTACACAGGGGCTGTTTGCCAACTAACTGGAATGCACGTGGGTCTGAACTCATAGATTCTCTGTGACATGGGCACAGTACAGATCCCAGCGTCCAGCTATAAGACATTCATGCACCTACACATTCCTCTCACACCAGCTTAGTCCTGAATGTGGGCATCACCGATGCTCAAACCTCACGACAAGTCTATGCAGCAGGTACTCTTACTATTCCCATTTTACAAAACAGGAAATAGACACAGAAAGTTTCAATGGCTTAGCTAAGGTCACATGGCTGACACAAAAAGCAGCTCTACGATTCAAATTCAGGCAGGATCCAGAGTTTATGCTAACCCTGAAGCTACCTTTCAATAATACAACAATCATAATTTTTTAAAGATATATCCCTCATTTTAATCATCCATTTCAGTGTATGGAACACATTTCCAGAACATTTCACACAGAACGCAGAACAGTCATCTCATGCAATAGTCTGTGACTTCCAGTCAATAGATGGGGAAACTGAGGCACACAGAGCTCAAAGACTTGCTCAAGAGGTTTAGTTGTCCAGTTACGAGATGGAGGTATTCAAAACTGCCACTCTCATGGATCAAAGACAGCTGAGTACTGGCACTTTGATGTGACTAACTGCTTCCTGGAGGTCACAGCCGTAATCTGTGACCAGAGTGCCCACTTCTGGAGTGTGGGTGCCAGGCATTGTGCTAGGCACTTGGAATTCTCACAATCACCCTAGGAGGCAAGTGCCATTATTAACAGCAGATTACGAAACCGAGGCCCAGGGAGGCTCGATGACTCACTGAAATCCCACAATCAGGTAGCAACCAAGTGAGACCAAGGGGTCCCCAAGGAACCCACAGGATCCTTTTGAGGTTCTGGACTGCCTTACACTGCACTGAGTGCCCTCCAAGCTCAAACCAAGCAGTGCGGAAGGAGGGAGAGAAGGGAGATGGGGTGGTGGGGCTGGCAGGAGGGTAGGTGGCAGCGGAGAGAAGGCGCTTGCCTGCATGCTCCCTCCAGCCAGTGCTGCGGGCTCAGGAGGTGGGTGGGATTGGGCAGAAGGCAGATGTCAGCCGCTCCAGCTGGAACACCCCAGCACAGGGGCCCCAGGGCAGACAGTGACCTCTTCCAAACCAGCCGAGTGGAACGTCCTTGACCAGCTGGCCAGGGTAAAGCATCACACCAGGTCACCCGGGAGGACGCAGTGGCCTGTGTCACCAGGCGTGAGTGCTGGAGGGGGCTGGCCGCTGGTCACAGCTGTGCCCCCTGCCGCCTCATTGCTCCTTTCCTCCCCAGAGCCCCTCTCTGCCCATGCAGAAGGACCAGCTGGCAGGCGAGACTGCACCAGGGATGAGAAGGCAAAGGCCGTGGGCAGCGAGGGTGAGCCTGTGGGGGAGTTTCCTGGGGGACAGAGACTGTGGGGCAGGGCCTGGCTTGCCCAGAGGCCAAAAGCAGCCCTAGGTAAGGAGGCAGCATTGACGGATGTAAGAGAGCCCTGTCCCACGCAATGCCACCACTTTATTGCTTTATTGCTCCATGGTCTTGGACAAAGTACTCAACCTTTCGGGGTGTTCCTCTGTTTCTTTATATATAAAATGGGCATAAATAATACCATCTACCTCCTTGGGCCACAGGAGGATTCAGCGGGCTACTGCACATTAAAAGCACAATGCTGGCTGGCCACGATTGCTATTCACAAGGTAGGAGCTGAAGACTTAGAAAGTTTGGCCCAGGGTAGAGGCTAGAAACCGAGGCAGTGCTCCAGAGGCAGAAGAACAAAGGGACTACTAGGCAAGGGAGGTAGAATTAGGGGCAGGAAGGGGGCAGTGAGATGGCATTCGTTCTGTCGCCCACTGGGAATTGCAATTAACAGGAGGAGAGCTGGCCTCCAGGAAACATCCCAGGCAGCACCCACATAGCGAGGAAGGCCCCAGGCTGGAGACCTATGTTCTGATCTGGTGTGAACTCAGAGCTGATGTGGAGCATCTAAGACAACAGGCCTGGGCCTCTCGTCCTAAGGACAACACAGTGTCCGAAGGCCCCTGTGTGAGCATGGGGCTGAGAAGGATGAGGCCCCAAGTTCAGATCAGCATGCTCCCTGCAAGGTGAGGGGCCAGCCCTGGACCAGGCACCAGAGCTCAGAACCTAGATCTGAAACGGAGCAACTCGGGCAGGCCGGACAGTTGGCCTGCAGAGTCTGAGGCCTGGGGGAGCAAGTCATAAGGAATCTTCAGGGCCCTATTTCCCAACATGAGAAGAACATGCCCAGCACATGCAGTCAAGTCCCACACAGGCTGCATTTTGGGGCCTGAACAAGCTGGGTCTAAATACTCTCTCCTTTACCTCCCAGCTGAGGGGACTTCGGGCACATTATGAACCATGGACCCTCAGTTTCCTCCTCTGTCCAATGAAGCTAGTGACAGTATTAATTCCAATTTCAGATAAGTGTCGTCATTATTCCTGAGATCATTTCTATGACGTCCATAGCAGGGCCTGGAACCTGTGAAGACTTCAGTCATCGGGATCTATCACGACTGTCATCATTCTTCTCACCCACGCTGCTTCTGGCCTGTGACACTGCTTCTACAGCAGGAACGCACTGCCCAGCTACCTACCAGGAGTGCCGGGACTCCGGCAAGGCAAAGTTGGTAAGGCACAGGCTGCTGATGACCTTGAGGTGTCCCTGTCTCATTAGGGAGGCAGCTACATAAATTATCCTGGCACGTGGAAGCAGGCAGGGTGGCAGAGGTGTGCACAAGGCCCTCACTCTGGGCACAGGAGCTAGAGAATCAAACCAACCCTGGGAAGCAGGGCGTCACTGGTGCAGGACTGTGACCCACTGCTTTGCAATGTGGGCTATTTTGATCCTGTTTGCTTTTTGATTTTCCCCCGTAACAAGCTCCACTTTATTTTCCCTTAGTAGTTAGTGAAGTAAGTTCCCTTAGTAGTTCTCTTCTTTTGGATGCCAGCCACTACCAAGAGGTTGCGGGAAAGATGTTTCTCACAGGGTAGTGGGTAGGGGAGTGTGCCCCTGGGCCAGAGGGTGATGGCACGAATAATCAAAGTGAAAGAATCCCAAGATGAAACTGAAAGGGGCATGTCAAGACACCCCAGTGGATTTCTACCCGTGTGCTGATGGGGTTGTTTTGAGTGGGGTTTTGATTGAGTGAAAGACGACATTTCTGCACAAATACTGGGCTCAAGCTAGGCGGGGGTGAGCAGGGGTACACCCTCTGCACCACCCTGATCCTAAAGAGACCAACCAGTCAGAGCTGCAGAAGCCACCTATCCCCCACCTCCTTTCTGCAAACCTCAAGAAGCCTCTGCATTCTGTAGGAGGGACCCCTGGATGCTCTTCAGAGTAGAGAAGGTTCCCAAAGCAGGCCGCAGATGAATGAAGTGGGAAGAAGAAGAGTCCAGGAGATGGGGAAGACAGACGAGATGGGGGCTGGGCAGGGCAGCAGGGCATGGGAAGCTTCTCTCCTGATTGACATCTCAGTTTAAGTCATCCACGGTTCCGATTCACCAAGCAGGATCACAATGATCAGGACCAACCAGGCACAGCCCACTTCCCCTCTTCTGACGGTGCTGATGTTTCCCACCCAGATCCACGCAGACCAGATCTAAGCCCTCTCCAGAAACTCAGGGACCCCTGACAGCCCCGTACACCACACCTCACAGAAGGCAGGAGGAGGGATGGGAGGAGACTGAAGGAAGGGCCGGAAGAACAAGGCACAGATGCCTTCTTGGGGATCCAATAAGCTGCAGTTAGCAGTCACCTGCTACCCAGTGCACAGCCTGCCGCTGCCTCTGGCCCTGAGCTGCTCAGACCCCAGACCCTGGAGAGATGGCCCTTCTAAAAGGCTGAGGTGACAAGCCAAGGGCGATCCCAGGAAGCAGCCCAGAAGTCGAGAGAATGTTGGACGTGAAGTCAAAGGCATGGTAGGAGTCTTCACTATGTGATGTTCCCACTGTGCAACTCCAGGCAAGTCGTGTTCCTTTCCAGTCTCAGTTTCCTCATCCGTAGAATGCAGGAAGTGAGCCAGACCATCTCTACGTCCCCAGCTCTGGGACCAAGAGTCCTACGTCCAGGGCAGCACCTGCCGATTGCCCCAGGAAGACCCCTTCCATGGGTTCTTCTCTTTCCATCCCTGCCCTCCAATGCCCTCAGCACATGCCCTCTCCTCCACCCCAGAGGCTGCAGCCACTGGGGTGGCTCAGGGTAGATCCCAGGAAGTGGGATCCCAGGAAGAGGGTCCCTCAGGATAGATCCCAGGAAGTGCCTACTGGATGGTGCGAGTGGATAAGAAACAGGCCACCAGCAGTCCACAAGGCAGCCTTGAGCTGCTGGGGAAAGCCGTGCACTCAGGGCAATAAGATGACCCACAGCTGGGTGGGTCTCCAGTCCCAACACTCACTTCATGGAGAACAGTCTGGCTTCTGAAGTATCAGACACAAATTGTTCCAGAGGCCAGGGAAGCCCGGCCTCCCAAGTCCCCTCTCCTTGTCCTCAGGCCCCCGCCACCCTCCATCCTGGCATACCCAAGGCGGGCACTGAGCCATCTCTGGGCTGTATGGCCCCTGATGCAAATCATCAAACCCCCACCTCTGCCCCTGGGCCCACACTCACATGATCTTATGTCCTATTCCATAATTAATAAAAGTAACAACAATCATCACACTCAACTTGTAGAGAGCCCCTAGCATGTATCAAGCAGTGTTTAACCAGGCCAAGTGTTTCGCAGAAATTATCTTACTCGATCCTCTCAATCACCCCATGAAGGAAGGGTGCTATCACCATCTTACAGAGGAGGAAACTGAGGCTCAGAGAGGTCAAGTATCTTACTGAGAAGATCTAGAACGTCTGACCTGAGCTCTCAACTTCTTTCCACTTTATGAATGCATCTCCACATTCACCTCTTCCACTTCCCCTCCTTTTGCAGAGATAGAGGATGCTTTTATTTATCCAAAACTCGGCAGAAAGTGAGGCTTTGTGGACAGAGATGAACAATGGTGCCCCAGCCTTCCAGGAAATCCCAGCTTCAGTTTGCACCTCTTACTCTCTCTCCCAAACTCTCCATGCCCTGCCTCCTCCCTGCCCAGTCTCTCCCATCCACTGGCTTCTTCCTTCTGCCCTCATTACCCTTAAAAAGCTGCATTTCCCCACCAACCTATCACCAGCCCTCCCTTGGTGTTAAGGGCTGATTCCTAGCCACCCCTCACCCCCCACCATGACATTCATATGTTGAAGTCCTAGCCCCTAACGCCTTGGTGTGTGACTATATTTGGAGACAGAACCTTTAAAGAGGTAATTAACATAAAATAAGGTCATTAGGGTTGGCCCTAATCCAATGTGACTTGACTGAGTCCTTAAAGGAGGAAATTTGGACAGGAGAAAAGACAGACATCAGGGGCAGATGCGTGCAGAATGACGACCACGTGAAGGGGCAGCAAGAAAGCTGCCATCCGACAGTGAAGGAGAGAGGTGCTCGAGGAACCCGATCCTGCTGGCACCTTGACCTTGGACTTACAGCCTCTAGAACAGTGAGAAATACACTTCTGCTGTTTAAGCCACCCAGTCTGTGCGACTTCGTTACAGAAGCAGCAGCAGCAAATTAACACACCTGGTAACCAAACGCTCAGGGGAACACTCACAGCCCGTTCCTCCCTTCCCCTTTACCCTCCTCAGTTATGGGTTTCTGAGGTCGCTGACCACTTCCCTCCCGCTAGAAGCTGCATGCCCCTGACAGCAGCACCAGATATTGTCCATGTTAGCTCACTCCAGCAGGTCCTTTCTCCTTACTCCCCGCATCCAGATGGAAACAGAGTTCTCACCTTGGCCCTCCTCCATTCTTCATGTTCGCTCACATCCTTGGCTCTGGCCTTCACCTCTAGACACATAATTTACAAACCTGCAGGCCTGGTTTTTATGCCCAAGGCCAGCCCAGAAACTCTAACCGCCGGCTGACATCTGCCTCTGGTTTTCCAGGCCAAATCTAAACCCAGTGTGTGAAACCAGACTCATGCTTTTCCTCCTCATATTCATGCCCTGCTGACCTTCCTGTATCTGTGGGCATGTCAGTCCCCCTCTCTCCTGGG
Organism: Ateles fusciceps; assembly: GCA_036589455.1. Classification (NCBI taxonomy): domain Eukaryota; kingdom Metazoa; phylum Chordata; class Mammalia; order Primates; family Atelidae; genus Ateles; species Ateles fusciceps. Next base: position 33,812 of record JAZHEH010002724.1, on the reverse strand, counting down.
CTCCCCACTGGAAATCCCAGCACTCAGAATTCATACATGCCCCCTCAGCCCAAATCCTGCCACTCTGACCTCCTTGCCATTTCTCTCCCCCATCCCCCTCTTCCTATATCCGATTTCATCCCTCCATCTGGAGAGGATTCTGCACCTCCCAGTGGGTCTCCCCACCCTGGGTGTCTGCTACTTCCAATCCATGGCTGGCAGCTACGGCTCAGTCTTCCTGAAACATGGGTCTCATCCTATCAGTCCATTTGCCCCCATACTACCCCCTAATGCATAAAGGACATGTCTATACCTGCACTCAGAGCCTCTGCAGCTGTGGCAATTGCTGCCCCTTCCCACCCCCTTCCTCCTGTTCAGTTGTGACCCACCACTCAGACCGTGCCACAGACTTCCTGATTCCCCTGGGCAGAAACAGACCCTCCTCCAGGAAAACCCACAGCACATGACCCCAGTACTCTTCACCTCCTGCCCTGTATTCTACTTGTCTATGGGGGTCATCACTGTGATCCTCAAAGTAACTTCCACAAACCTTCTCACACAGTAAGAGAGGGGGAACTGGAGGTCTGTAAGCCAACAAGCTCTCTAGATACGGCAGCACCCCCATAAGCTCCTCCAGCTTCTGCCCACTTCACCTCACCTTGCCATAGACATTGAAAGCCACATGTTCATCTGCTCAGCCTCCCTGGCAGGAAGAGATGGCCGGGTTTGAAGCCTGCGCCATACGCAGAAGTCTAAGGGTGGGAGCTTTGTGAGAGGACCTCTGGGAACTCCTTCCTTTGCTGATAGGTCACTCCTTACCCCTCCCTGTTCCTATCTGCCCCTCAACAGGTCATTTTAGCTGCAGTCACCTTGCAACCATGAAATAAAGGCCAGAAGAATGGCAGAGACTCCGCCTTTGACATAGCTGAGCACTGGACCAACACCAGCCAATCTCCCATTGTCTAATTTTCATCAGAAAAATTAACCCCTATATGTTTAAGCCACTAAGCCAGTTTTCAGTTACTTGCAGCCAAATGCAAGCCTGTCTGATTACATACATAATAGCATTCAATTCTAACAACCACCTTGTGGGATGAGGGTTGTTTTTCCAGGAGGAACTGAAGCTTGAAGAGGTTACATGACTTATCCAACATCCTAGAGCCCATGAGGAGAACTGGGATCAAATCTGCCTGACCATTACACTCAGTATCTTTCCAATCTGCATCTCAGTGTTACATCCCAATGCTTGTTGAGTGACTCAGTGAGTGGAGAGACCACGCACTTTACTAAATGTTCCATATGAGCCTTCAAAGATGTGAGGAAGGACTACATCATCCTCAAGATGGATACCTTAGTCACTCCCATCCAAAAGAGGATACCCTGGTCTGCAACTAACACAGTCTGTCACCAGAAGGGATCCTAGAAGAGCCTGCCAATTAACTCTTGTCAGAGTGAGATCTGGATGTGACAGGCGATGTCCTCAGGGTACCAGCATCCCTGAGGCTCTGCCCTGGCCCCTCTGCATATAGGCGGGTGCAGCCTCCCTCACCTGCTCATGGGCACTTGCTCACTCCCCACCTCCCATCCACGTGAAATAAAGCAATCAATGGTACAAATGTTTTATCTAGTTCCCCACATGGTTATTTTACACGAGGTGAATGTATCAATGTAGCCCAGGGAGCATGGAGCAGAATTTCTCATTGAACTGACATCGGGAGCATTTGTTCCAGCTTGGAAAACCTAACCAAGTCATAATGCAGCCATTGTACAGAACTGGTAGCACCAGGTGGTCCCACCACCTCCAGATGTAGGCTGGACAGAGTCCAGAGAAAGCCTAGACTGTCTTCTGTAACTTACAGGGCAGGGAGCAGTTGCTCTGCGCTCCAATCTAATTAGTGTTGCTAGCTGGATGACCTTGGCCATGTGACCTGAGTTCTCATGGCCTCAGTTTCCTCATCTAAAAAGTGGGAATAATAATGCCTACCTTGTTCAGTTGTAATTAAATTAAAGTCACTGAATGAGAAGTGCTCAGCACATAACACCCCATTTTGGTGATGCTCTTCTTCCTATTGCTGTCCATCATCATCATCATTATAAGTACTTCATCCGTCAGGATAAGAGGAGGCCTGAATTTTCTAGGATGCCTCCAAGTTCATGTATGGAAACCTGTTGTGCCTAGAAGCATGCTCAACTCTGCAGAGCACATGTTCTCATTTTGGATTCAGAGATCATGATCGTGGAAGGCTGGCTATTACAGGAAGGGCCCTGTTTGCCCCCTAACAGGCAGGCGGATCTTAAATAAGTCATTTGCATTCTCTATAAAATGGAACAAAAAAATCTGGCCAGTTTTCCTCAAAGAGGGAGGAGCAAAAAGTTATTTTGAAAAGCCATCCATTTTCATTTTAATCATTTAAATTTTTCCCACCATTCATAATAATCATGTACTAACCAATCTTCTTGCCGCTCTATCAGAAAGCCAACATCTGGCCTTCTCCTATTAGCATGTAATATACCTGTTCTCGGGTACAGAGGTGCGATCCTACCTACAGAACTGGTGAGAAGAGTGGGGTTGGGTAGAGGAAACATAAATTAAGACAAAACAATCTTGAAAATAAAGACAAAGGTAAAATGTTTTTTGAGCCAATATGAACAAAGTTCTCACAAGAGAAAGCCCATTTCCTGAAGACATGCCAGTCAGTGGACATCATGGAGAAAACTGGCTGGTGGCCATGGCTGAATGGGCTCTCAGAATATGGCCAAGTCTTGATTCCAGCTTCTTTGACAAGCTATTCTTGCTGGTTTCTTGTGTTGATAAACTTAACCAAGATGGGTCTGCTGATCAGAGGACGACCATTTCTAACCTGCATGCTATTCATCTCTCATAAGCACCATCAACTCAATGTGTTCCAAACAGACGTCACAGACCTCTCCCCCTAACCAATTCCTGCTAAAGGCAACGCTGCTCCCCCTCTCACCCAAGTTCTGGGCATTTTAATTCCTCTCAACATCTCCATCTCTCACACTCGACACACATAATCAGCGCTGTTTAAAATTTTTGAATAGGCTTTGAAATATGTTTCCACTCCATTCCCCTCACCTCCCCCCACCATCACCCATTCGGAGCCATTGAAACTGCCTCCTGTCTCTTTCTCCACTATCTATTTCTCCTCTTCCTCAATCTGTGTCACTTTCAGATTCTCCTTCTGAAACACAGATTAAAAATAATTGCTCAACACACACACACACACACACACACACACACACACACACACCTACACAAATGCAATGGTCTCCTTTAGTCTACACACTGAGTCTATGCAAATTGAGCTCTATGCACCCAGGTAAAATGAGAAGAGAAATAACCAGGTTTCAAATGCTGATGCTTCTGCCTCCATTTCACTCAATGGGAGCATCTGTTGGCACCGGTGTGAGGGAAGTGCTGAATCCACCGGACCCCACCTGGCCTCGTTCCTGTGTTCTTCACAGTGAACACACTCGGGTCCACTCAAGGGCGGTTTAAAGAGTTTCCAGAAATCACTTGTGACCTTGTGATTCTAGTACCAACCGCACTATAGAATCAACGCTACTCTCAGACTGAAAGGAAAGCCATCAGAGTATGGGGCAGTCTTTCCTGGTTGCTGGAACTATGAGCGATTTCTTATTCTATCTTCTACTTTTCACTATTTTCAAGTTTCTGTTAACAAAGATACTTAAATTTTTTAAGCCATTTGAACTTTCTTTAAGATTGTCTTCCTAGACCTGGAACTCCAGTCACTAACCGGATAAGGTACAGAGGCCTCAGCCCAACATTCAAGACCCTCCCCAGGTGAATCCCATAGCTCATCTGTGGCCTCTCATGGCCCCTCCATGCTCCCTACTTTCTAGTTGATGGGGGACCTTGCACTTCCACCACCCCACTGGGCACTCTGGCTGTGCACCACACCTTCTGCCTGCAATGTCCTGCCTCATCTTCCTCCCTATCCAGATCCTACCTGTGCAGCCAGGGACTCCCCTATATTGCTTCCATCCTCAAAGTTTTCCTAATACCCACCCCACCTCCCCCCGACTGCTTCCCCTTCTATGGCCACCTCACTTGTCACATCCACCTTCTTTCGCAGAACAGCTGCACTTGTCCAATCTGCTCCCGGCCAGGGTTCATTCCTCTGCTGTACCCTCTGCAATTTCTGGCTCTGCACAGCACAGATGCTCAAATAATGGAGGAAGTGAAGTGGATTGAATTGGATTGCACTGAATTGAACAGCCTGGCTTAACTTGGCTTGATTCAGTAATTATATTCCTTAAATCAAAGTTTTGGTAAATGTGGCTGTTTTTCTTTTGGCCATTTGCTCATTGGTCATTTGGGCAATTGGTCCCCTAGACACTTGGCTGGCAAGTCTGACAAGTTAATCCCTCCATGAAGTGACTTCCAAGGAGTTGATTTGCAGTGAACCAAACCAAAGCAGGCAGTGAGTGGCCAGGAGTAGGGCAATGGGATGTACCGAGAAAAGGCCCCAGAAGCCTACTGAGGACACCAGAAAACTCAGCCTCCGGGCCTTCAGTGACTCCCATGACAGTCCTGCCCAGTGAGAGCTGGGAGAAGCTGGGGATCACTCAACCCTAAAGAGTTTTTGTGGAGTGATGTCACTACCCCCACACACCCAGGAACCCATCCCTCAGCCCATAGCTCCTGTCTCGAGAGACTTGGGCCCACTCACAGCAGTGGGGCTGAGGGGGGCGCCCCCACCCCGACCCTCCCCCCAGCCCAGAGTGAAAGTTTGACTAAAGCTCAGTGTCTTCGCTTTTATAAATCTCTGCCTTTTAATGATGGCTTCAAGGCTGAGGGGGAAAAGGGACCATTAAACTCACTGAATAAGTTAATGGGGCAGAGAGAATCTATTTCAGAGCCACCCCAGGCTATTTTCCTCTGGAGCTAAAGCCTGAATAAGCAAAAAGAAAAAATTAAAACCATAGAGCACATTGCCGATAAACAACCCCCCAGTGTAATCCCTCAGCACCCAGGACTTCATTTGCAGAGATATTATAACGCAGATCGCTTGTGAAACACCTCTGGCTTCACACAGTTCCACCCGCACTGGCGGCTGGGGGTCTTATTATCTGTCCATATCCTCCCACTTGTGAAGGCAAGGGAATGGGCTGCTATCATACAGCCTGCAGGCTCTTTAAGGCATCGTGAGGAGAAGTGGTTACAGAAGTTAGCACACTGAAACCACAGTTAGCATCCTCCAAAGAGCAAACCCTAAGACCCTCTAATCCCCCAGCTGCAGAGACTCCCCCACTAGGACTTCCTAGTTGCCACAGGCCTTCTTAAGTTGCAGCCTTGGCCCACTGTCCTGAAACTCCAAAACTCCCTTTGCAAAAACCAAATACAATGTCATTGCTTCCTTTGCCTGGAGAGCTCCACCTCTTCAGAAAACTGCTCTCCTCTCCTCCTCCTCCTCGTAGTCCTCCTTATCCTCCCTTCCGTCCCTGCCCCCTTCCTCCGTACACCTTGCACCTCTTCCCCTGACATCCTGCTCCCCCATCCCTGCCTTGTCCAAGAGAATCTCTACTCCCCTTGGTCTTCCTAGAACAAAGCCAGAAACATGACTCTCAGGACTGTGAAAACAAATCATTAAACAAGTCAGAACTGTTGGTAAATGTTGAGTCCCACTAGACACGCGTTGTTTACTCTTTAATATTTAAACATGTTAATTAAATCTCTGAATAAACAAATATATTTTAGCAAGTGGCATTCCTGAGCAGAGTCCCTTTCTGCCACCATGCACCTCGATGCCTTTCAAGTGGGACCAGGCCTTCTTCTCGTGGCAAAGGAGGTCCACAGTCACCTTCTTGTGCCAGGCCAGCCAGCCAGGCATCCTGGACCTTCAATCAGGAGGTGATGGGCAGCACCCTAGTCCAATCACATCTGCCCCCTCAGGACCCAAGGCTGTCCCTCAGCCCCTCGGACGTTCAAAAAGTCCCCCCAGCCTACACATCTCCAGAGTGAGCTCTCTTCATTAATTCATTCTCCTTCATTCATTCATTGATTCATGCATGCATCAGCCCTGCATTTACATAGCCAGGCATACGCTAAACACTGGAAGGACAAAGATAAGCAGGATTAAACCCCAGCCATCCCTCTAAGAAGCCCACATCCCTTGCGCCTGGCACAGTCTGTCCCCTCTCGACTTCCCCAGCCAGAATGAACTTCCTTTGCCTTCTCAGAGACTCCATTGCTGAAAGGGCTGTCCTCACGTTCCTCCCCCGCTCTGGACTAGCCCTCTATCACCTCTGTCCTCTCCATGTGGCTAATGCCAGCTCATCCCTCCAGTTCCAGCTTGGTTGCCCCTTCCTCTGGGAAGCTTCTCTGCATGCTCAGCCTGGATTAAGTACCCCCTCAGAGAAACCCATACACCCTAGTGCTTCTGTCTCCAACACATCCATTGTACCCATCTCTTCAGCTGTAAGTTGAATAATCTCCTGTTTAAAAGGAAAAACCCTCCGGGACTTCCAATTTTGCCAGGCTTTAAATCTAACCCCTTCCCATGGCCTACAAGATCTAGTCCCTGCAGACCTCTCCAACCTCCCACGCCCACCAGTGCACCCAGTGCCCAGGGACTCCTATCCAGCCCCCAACACACTTCTAGCCCCTTCCAACCTGAGACTCATTGCACTGGTGTTGCCCTGGGCCTGGAAGCTTCTGGCTCCAGTTCTCATGAAGCTCTGACTCTCTCGTACTGACAGACGGGAGCTGGACAGTCTACTTCTCCGAGAGCCCAGCTGCCCTACCCTTACACCAAGGCAGCCTTCTCACCTCCCCATCACACCTCATAACACAGCACTCTGTTGAGTCCCTTCATGGGACCTCTTACTCCTGACATGATCATACTGCTTTATTTGCTTACGTATCAACTGCCAGCCTCTACCCACTGAATTGTAAGGTCCCAGGCCAGAAACATGTGTCCAGTAGGCTGGGCTGGCCTCTGCTCTAAGTACCCTGCAGCAGACCAAGGAAGGAGCCAGTGGACACTCACCGGTCTCTGCCTTTTCAGACCCCACATCTGAGCACTCAGCAACCAGGACTCACAGCTAAACCATTGTGGGAAAGAGATGCAAGCCCAGGGGGAGTTGCCTTTCTGGTGGGACCAGGCCCTCTTCGAGTGGCATTCATCTATCCCTGGCACATGAGACTCAGCCTGAGCCCCTAGGAGGGGCAGCACAACTGGGGTGAATGGAGAACCCCAATGAAACAACCCAGCCCCAGGCCGGAGACCCAGGGCCCCAACCCTGCCAAAGAACACCAAATGGCACCGGCCCTGGCTTCCACAGTGTCGCAGTGTCAGAGAGAAGAAGCGAGTTCTGAGAGGACCCTTGGGGGATGTCCTTGGGATGAGGACACAAGCAGGTGCCCTTGAGAAGTCAGTCATCTGCTTTTTCTGCCTGCTTCACTCCTCTGCAAAAAGCAGCAAGAAGCCGTGCACCACAACAGAAACCCCCCCCCCCCCCCAGGGCTTTGCATCAAACAGGATCCCAGCTCTGCCACCTACCATTTGGGTGACCTTGAACAAGTGACACCACCCCTCTACCCCTCAATTTCTTCCTCTGCAAGACAAAGATACAAGGTCCTGTTTCGATGAGTCATATAAATGTGTCTCCCCTAACCCAGATTAATCAAAAACAGTCCTAGTGTGTAAACTGTTACAACCACTTCGGAAGAAGGTCAGGCAGAATCTTATAAAGTTAAACATAAATTTATCAAACCTCTCAGAAATTTCACTCCTGGGGAATGACCCAAGAGAAATGAAAGCATATGTTCACAAAAAGGCTTGTACAAGAATGTTCATAGCAGATTTATCCATAATACTTCAAAACTAGAAAGAACCTGCAGTTCCAAAAACAAGAGAATGGATAAACTCAGGTTATTCATACAATGTAATACCACTAAGCAATAAAAAAGGAACCAAATACTGATGTCTGTAACAATGTGGATGAATCTCGCAAACATTTTTGACAAATAGATATTCTGTGATTCCATTTCTATAAAGTTGTAGAAGAAAAAAGTCATCTATTGTTGAAAAAACCCAAAACAGGCTGAGCACTGTGGCTTATCCCTGTAAATCCAGCATCTTGGGAGGCTGAGTCAGGAGGATCACTTAAAGCCAGGAGTTCGAGACCAGCCTGAGCAACAAGGTGAGACTCCAGCCTCTATTATTAAAAAAAAAAAAATTTTAAGAAAAGATGAGAAAAATACCAACACAGGAGAGAAGCTATGAAGATGCAAAGACATATAGAGGGATATAATGGACTCTGGAGACTTAGAAGAGGAAGGGAGGAAGGAAGGAAGAAAAACCTTCATATTCGGTACAATGTACACCATTCAGGTGAAGGGTGCTCATCTCACTAAATTCACCCATGAAACCAAAAACCACTTGTACTCTGAAAGCTACTGAATAAAAGAAAATAAATGCTATTTTCAAAAGTAAGTAACAGCAACAAAAAAAAAGAAACCCCGAAACAGTGACTGTCCCTGTGGAGGCAATGGCAGACGTTGACTGGGAAGCGCATGGCGAGCTTTCTGCGGGAGGGTAATGTTCTGCCTCTCACTGGATTTGGGTTCCACAGGCGCGTGCATTTGTCAAAACTCAGAGAACGGACACTTAAGAGTGATGCATTTCATTAAATATAAATATTAGCTCAAAAAAATGAGAAAACATCCAACTCTAATTTTATGCTATACATGCTGAAGTACTTAGAGGGAGCACACTAACATCTCAAATTTACTCCGAAACGCATCAGAAAAATAGGCTGAGTCAGGAAGTGGACAGAGGGGTGGATGGATGGATAGAGGATGGGATGGAGTACAATATTCATTGCAGCGTCTAGGGCATAGTTTTATGAATATTCACTGCCAAATTTTCAACTTCTATGTTTGAGGATTTTAATAATAAATAATGGAATGAGAGAGATCCTACGAATTTACATGTCCCAAAGAAAACAATTGCGTAGCTTTTTTTTTTTTTCTTCTGAGACAAAGAGTCTTGCTCTGTCGCCAGGATGGAGTGCAGTGGCGCCATCTCGACTCACTGCAACCTCTGCCTCCCAGTTTTATTTTAAGTGATTCCCCTGCCTCAGCCTCCTGAGTAGCTGGGGCTGCGGACGCATGCCACCATGCCCAGCTAATTTGTTTTTGTTTTTTGTATTTTAGTAGAGACAGGGTTTCACCATGTTGGCCAGGATGATCTCGATGTCCTAACCTCATGATCCACCTGCCTCGGCCTCCCAAAGTGCTGAAATTACAGGCGTGAGCCACCGTGCCCAGCCCATAGCCATATTTTCTGACCCATGTTTTGGGAAGTTCTTTCTTACCGCTAACCCAAATCCCCAGAGCTAAAGGTCCCAGCCCATTGTCATCGTATGGGGGGTAGAGGGATGCCTAACCCGGTTGCGAACACAAGTCTGGTGCTCAATGGTAGCTGTTGAAATAATTCGTTAATTAATTGATAATAGAGCTAGAAATCGTGCATTTCAAATGTGAGTTGTTTTGCTTATTTACACCTGAGATCTAAATTTAAAACACGGAACTGTCCTGTGAACCCTTCTCAGACTTCGCCCATGTCCTGCCCTTTATCCACCTCTATTTCATCCAAGAATGTGCAGCTCCTTCCACAGGGCTCTCTCACTTACATGACCAACGAGGCAGCAACTTCAGGCATTCCCAGCAAGACACACCAAAAGAAAATGAGAGAAAAAGTCAGCTTTGATGAACTTCTGCAGAGTTCTGCACTCAGAAAATCTAACAACAGCTTTTTACATTTCATCAGGTATGCAATTTTTTTTATTTATGATTGTTACATTTTTGTGATCCCCCCCCTCAACATTCCTGTGTTGAAGTCCTGACCCCCCGTACCTCGGAATGTAACTGCATTTAGAGACCGGGTCTTTAAAGATGTGATTGAGTTAAAATGAGGTATTAGGTTGGCCCTAATTCAAAATGACTGCTGTCCTTATAGGAAGAGGAGATTAGGGAACAGAGACACACAGAGAGAAGATCAGGTAAAGACACAGTGAGAAGGTGACCATCTGCAAGCCAAAGAGAGAGGCCTCAGAAGAAACCAACCCTGCCGACACCTGCATCTGGGACTTTCAGCCTCTGGGACCATAAAAACAAATGTATGCTGTTTAAGCCACCCAGTCTGTGGGACCTTCTTATGGCAGCCCCAGCCAAGAAATATGAGGATTTTAATAATGTTTTTATTTCAAATTTTAAATTTAGTGAATATAATAATCTTTTCATTGCTTAGGGCTTCTAAAGTTTCATTATAATAAAGAAAAACCAAGGATTATCTATTAAATATTTTATCTACCTATCACCTGGAATTGATGCATATTACCATTTTGTCAAATACTAAGATCTTTACAAGCAGAGAGAACATAAACATTACAGGTAAAGTTAAGAGCCCTGTACATACCCTTCTTTTCCTCTCTCCCTCTCTCCCTAGAGGCCAAGATTGTTATGAAATTGGTTTGTGTTCAGCCCATGATTTTATCTGTCTATAAACAATGTATTATATCGGTCATTGTGATGTTTAACGTGTATATATGGTATGTCACTCTCCAACTTATATTTTTCACTGGCATTATGTTTTCAAGACATAGCCATGTTGCTACACAGAGGTTTTCACTGTAACTACCATACCGGATTCCATCCTATCCCTATGCCATGAGTCAGCCCTTTCCATCATATCCCTATGCCATGAGCCAGCCCTTTCCATCATATCCCTATGCCATGAGCCAGCCCTTGATTCAAAGGCCTCCTGGTAACATTTCGGCTTCTTTTCAGTGGTTTTGCTCTTGCACACACTTTTGCAATAAACATGGGAACACGGGCTCTGGAGTCAGCCTGAGCTGGAATCTTCAGTCATTCGCTGCTGTGGCCTTAGACAAGTTTTTGCAACTTTTGGCTTCCACTTCCTCCTCTGTCAAACGAGAGCACTGCTCCACTCAGATAGTGGCTGTACGGATTAAATGAGTGACTGGGTACACTGCGAGGTCTGAACACAGTGCTTAACTCACAGCAGCTGCTAGCACTATGAGCTCCAGGGAGTGGAAAGATAGAATAATCCATAAACATGGGTAAGGAGTTTGAGACCAGCCTGGCCAACATGGTGAAACCCCATCTCTATTGAAAATACAAAAATTAGCCAGGTGTGGTGGTGCACGCCTGTAATCCCAGCTACTCAGGAGGCTGAGTCAGGAGAACTGCTTGAACCAGGAGGTGGAGGTTGCAGTGAGCCGAGATAGCCTCATTGCACTCCAGCCTGGGTAACAGAGCAAAATTCCATCTCAAAAACAAACAAACATGGGTCTGGGCAACAAAGAACCCCTCGAAGGTGGGACTGGAGTGACAGGGAGGGCCCAGGTGACCAAACTGGAGGCCAGAAGCCCTCCAGGCAGGGAAGCGGCCTGATCAGGAGACTGAGAGTGAACGGTGCTGAGAATGTTTGAGGAATGAACAGCAGGTCCGCTTCCCAGAGCAGAGGATTCCCATGGGGAAAAACAGGAGGCAGGACTCCAAAGACGCACTGCAGCCTGAACCTGAACGGTTCTGAATGCCACAGAGAGAAGTCGCAACTACACCTTGGGGGCAAGTGGGAGCCAAGTACGCTTCTTGAGATGCAGTTACAGGATGACTTACTACCTCCCAGATCATTTTTATAAATCCATTTGAGTCTGGAAGGGCATTCTGTACCACATAAGTGTGTTTTCATCTCTTAACTACAGATTGGATCACACAGGTCAGGGCAGGCTCAGGTCAAGTCCAGCCCTGTGGGAAAGGTGAGCGTGAGGCCAAAGTCAGGAGAGAAGCAGTCACCACATGCGGGGTGCAGAGAGAAGAGGGGAGAGAGAAACAGAGAGAGAGCCCAGCACCAGGACAAGTCCTGGCAGAATATGCTTGGGAGTGGGTTGGTATTCTTCAAGAATGGAAGGATGCTGGCTTTTTGCAGTCTAAGAAGTCTTATTCATAAAAATGTTACACAGAGTACCACCCGCCTCTGATCTCACTCCAGGGAGTGCAGTGTGAAAGCCATCAATAGCAACAGTCACTCTCAGACTGTGGTCCTGAACTTGATGCGAATTCCTAGGCCCGACAGCCGATCTTCAGAATCACAAACTCTGGGGTGGGGCCCAGCAGTCCATGTTTTAACAGCCCTTGGTGATGTGCGTGCACGCCAAAGCTTAACAACGACTAGGGTCTGGTCTCCAGAACACGCACAGACACACACACACACACAGATACACACATTCACACATACACAGACACACTCACATACAAAGACACACACACACAGGCAGGAACAAGGCTCCCATGCACCTTTATGCAGGGGCACAGCGCCGCTCCCTCCCCCCACAGGATTGCCCCAGAGAAACCCAGGGCTGCTGCAGCTGTAGGGCTCCCCTGCTTTCCCCACCCCGTCCCCAACCACCCCCATAGAAACATCACAAGTCAGAGCCGGAAGGGAATCTCAAAGATCACCTAGTCCAGTTCCCTGATTTTAAGTATAAGAAAACTGAGACCTTAGAGATGACAATCCCCGGCCCCGACTCACTGATAACCTGGTGGCAGTGACGGGACACAGAGGCCAGCCCACTCCTGCCGTGACTCAGGGGACCCTTCTGTGAGGATGTGGCCAAAAACTCTGTCTATGAATCTCAAGGATCTCAAACTCCGCTGGGTCCCGAGGGCTCCTTCTGCCCCACCCTCCTTATGACTACCAGAGTCAAAAACCAGAACAGTATGGCGTGTGTCCCGTGGGCCCGCATACCGTGGAGGAGGCTGGGGCTGGCAGGAAACGGGAGCGGGTCTGTAATACAGGGCTGCCCGCCTGGCTCTGGAGCACACGAATCTCAGCTTTGCCACTTCCTAGCTAAACCACCTAGGGCAAGGAGCAAGCTACTTAGTCACCCTGTACCTCAGTTTTCTCCCCTATAAAGTGAACATGATTGTGGGACCTGCCTTGTCCCTGTGATGAGAATGGAAGGGGGTTAAAAGACCCCTTAAAGGAGCCCCTGGAGCCATCATCACACAGCATTTGCTCTCACCATGAGCTCAGGTTTCTCCAGAAAATTCCTCCACCAGGCTGCCCTGCTAAGGGTAAAGCCCAAGGCCCTCAGAGGTGTGCAGAGCAGTGAGAACGGCGTGCCCAGCATTCTGGACGGAGGCATGTGCATACTCAACAGGCTGGGAGGGCCGCTGTGGGTCTGGGGGACATTGTGGTGCAGGAAATGATCCTGTTCCAGTCCACAGATCTTTACTGAACACCAATGAGGTGGGGGCTCGTGAGGACAGAGCTGAATGAGCCTCAATGCCAGCCTTCAGGAGCTCACGGCACAGTGAGGTAACAGGAACATTAACAAGCTAATGCCAGACAGGACATATCGCGGGGCTCCAGAGAGTGTCAGCTGGACTGAGACACCAGCTGTGCCACCCTCTTTACCCGGTGACCCCCAGGGCAGGTAAGAACATAGAGAGCAGTAGACGGCAGCAGGGTGGGGCCCCAAGGCCAGAGCATGCCTGCCCAGGCTGCAGGCAACAGCAGCCCTGAGTGACAGGAGGAGGGCAGGGGCCTCAGTCGCCTGTGCAGGAGACACAGCCTGTAGCTCAGGGATGGGGGTGATGGTCGCAGGGAGGAGTGACCGATCATTTCCAGGGAGACAGAGCATGACCCTGGAAAATGAACCCTAGATGCGATTCAGGGAGGCATGAGGTCACTCCCCTGCCACTTCTACTCCCCCAGGGCCCAGGGAGCTGCTCTGGGCTGGAAAGGAGGAGGGCGCGTGGGCCCTGGTCAGGTTCATCCAGGGACGGGGGCATGGGACAGGTCAGTAGGTGGCGGGGCAGAGTGCTAGCTGGGTGCTGGGAGCAGGAAGTGGGGCTACCCTTCAATACCATATGGAGCTCATCTCCATCTAACCTGCACCTCACCCCACCCAGGCTCACCTCCACCCAGAGCAGAGGGGAGAAAGGCTGCTCCTTCCCAGCACCCCCCAGTGGACTTTTCTGCCAAGAACATGGCCACGGGGACGGAGGGGAACCTACCACGCACTCCCAGCACACGTGACCCACCTCCCCCTCTCCAGAGGTCAATTTCCAGGTGCAGGGAGAGACGGAGAGCTGCTGCTCAGCGGCACACATCCTACAACAGGGATGTCGGAGGCCTCGGCGGCCCTGCTCTCCACCGCTTTCCCAGCTCTCCCGCGTGGCTGGCCCATCGGAGGCTCACCAATAAACCCATGTTGGATAAATGCACAAATAGAGAAACGAATGAACAGCCGCCTGGGAAGAGCACGTGGCAGCCTGCTCGAGGACACAGTGGCGCTTGGCTTTCTTCCCTCCCTGTCTCACAGCCGGCCGCTCTCCCTCCCACGCTTCCTGGGGTCACCTTCCAAATAAACCACCCGAGCCCCAAATCTTCATCTCACACAGGCAGAGGGACAGGGGAAGAGACGGAACTCGCTTCTCTTACCTTTCCGTGGGGCCTCGGTGAGCAACAGCAAGGCCCATGAATCTACTTCTCAGCCAGGGGGCACAATCTTGACGACTCACTGCACTGTGATCAGCATTCAATAAACCTGGGAGCAGGTAAATCTAGCATTTTTAAAACTCCGTTTAGGAAAATTGTGCCCTCTCCACCTTAGGGAAGCCACATTTTCATGTATATAAATTTTTCTTTAAACTTTACATTAGATCCATTTTCTAAAATTCTGCCCCTGCTTCTCTTGAGATAACCCTTTGAGCTGCGGATCGTTTGTCTAATACCTGCCTCCCTCCATTCAACTGTAACTCCAAGAAGGAAGTAGTATCATGGTGTTTTGTTTTCTCAAGGCTGTGCCTCGGGGGCTCAGCATGGGCCTGGCCCAGGGCTGGTGCAAGGCGGAAAGACGAAAGCGGGTAGACTCCCCTCCTCTCTGGGTCCCGCAGAAGGAGAGCCGGGCTGGCCCTGCTAGCAAATCTGCTCATTCTTCCCCCAGCAGTCCAGATGCTAGAATGGGCTTTGGCAAGCTGCAAGGCAGGCGGCCAGACACCTGGGCACCCCACAGCCTAGGTACAGATGCAGCCCAGCAGTCACCGTGGGACGAACACGCCGCCAATGCCAGGCTTCCATTAGCTGTCTGTTACGCACTTGGAAGTCAGTCTTTTGGAAAGCGGAATATGGGGCTGCCCCTCCAACACCTGCCCAGCCATGGGAGCCAGAGAGTCCCCATAGGACATAGGCCTCTCCCACGGAGGAGGAGGAGCTGCAGCTGCAGCCCCTGAAAATGAGGCCCTTCTTTCCACCCTCTTCCTTCCAGGGGCTTTGAGGAACTCTGAGCTGATCTCCTCTTCCATTTCTTTCTTGCTCCTGAGTGCCTCGAAGATGAGGTTTCTGCCAAGAGAATAAAACCACACCCCTCCTCCACGCCCTTACCCCCTCCCCCACTTCTTATGTGATTTCCCTCTCTGTGTCTTATCGCCACATTTGTTAAAATGACTGCCACTTAAGAGGTGGCAGGGAGTCAGAAACACAATCTGGAGCAAAGCTGGTATTAAATAACTTCCTGAGCCTGGCCCGTCTGCCAAAGCTCCCTCCTAGATCTCAGGTGGAGAAATGAAGAGGCTGCAAGGATGAGTGCCAGGGACACCCCAAGCCAGCCTCAGAACCACCCCTCTGCTGAGAGGAGGCTGGAGTTCCTTCACCAGTAAAGCCCAAAGCTTAGCAGTGACCCTCTTCCCCGGCTTCTCACTTGATCCCATCCCCCCCCCCCCCCCCACACCACACACACACACACACACACAACCTCTCTCTCTCTCTCTCTCTCTCTGAGGAAAAGGTACTCAGTCATGTCTGACACTCAAAACTACAAGAGCCTTTTTTGTCAACCAGACCAACCCCTAGACTTCCCAGGTAAACAAACTGAGGCTCCGAGACCTGGAGTCTCTTGGCTAAAGCCAACCAGATGCACTGTATTAAAGCATCTCAAAAAAAGTGGTACTCCAGGAAAACACCAGAAAGGCTCTGGTTTGTAGGTGCCAAAATTGTTTCCTTACAATCAAGTCAGTCAGTTGCCCATGTGTTTTCTCCAGCTGTGACCTCGGACTGTGGGCCCCAGCAAGAAACATCCCCAGTAGCCGTCATCACATGAATGCCCTCATAAAAATGTCTTTACTCAGCAGTTAAAGGGGAGAAGCTCTGCTAAGGAAACCTCTGCAGCCAATACCCACTAACCCTGACTCAGCCTCATCCGGCCTGGACCTCCCCACACCACCTCCAAGTTCAGAATACACTTGCTGTTCTCCATGCCAGCCACTGGGTGTCACTGCTGCTCCCCCCATGAATGGGAACCACAGAGGGTTCAGTAGGGGGTAAAATAATTCCAGCAGGCCATGGGGATCTCATAGGTATCTCCTGGGTGTGACCTAAGTTGATATTTCTCCGAGAAAGAGACAGATGACCAGCCATGTCCCACATGCTGTTCCACCATGTTCCAGATGCTGCCCTCACACATATCCTTTAATCTTCACAGCACCATCCCACAGCAACACCTCCCAATAACACCTTACTTTGCAGGTGAAGAAAATGAGGCCCAGAAAAATTAAATAACTTCCTCACATTTAAAACAAAAAAAAAAACAAAAACAAAAACAAGCAAGGAGGATGTCAAGGATTGGAACCTGAGATTGACGCCAAATTCCATGACCTTTTTACTACGCAATTTAGCCTCCCTTGAGCTATCAGTCTCAGTGCTATGGGCTCTGGCTGAACCCAGCTGGCTTGCCATGACCCCAGAGAAGATGGCACCTGGGAAGAAATTCATCAAAGGCACAACTCACAACAGGACAGGCTCGACAGCCCTTCCCTGCAGAAATCATGGTCTAGTGCCCTCTTGTGGCTTAACGTGGAACTGGGATGAATGTCCATGAGGCAGGGGGGACTCTCATGGGTGGATTGGAGGGATTTTAGGTCATCCTATCCCATTGGATTTCTAAATTCTTTCTACCAGGGATGGTCCTGAAGCCCCCTCTTCAGACAAACATTGGATTACAATAGCCAAGAGGGAATCAGCTAGTGAATGGGAAGCTACGTAGGGTACGAATAGCAACAAAACCACATCTGCAAGAGGCTGGATGCTACTAAACGACCCTGGAGAGAGATTTCTGCCATCCAGATTTCTCGGGCTGCAAAGTAGGGGAGGCAGGTAGCAGAAAGGCTTTGCCCGGCACACTCTGACCCTTGGGATTCCAAAGAGTCCCTTATCAGCAGGAGTCGTAACAATCTCCCCGTCCCTGTGGCAGGCATGTACCTCAGCCACTTTGTCCCTTTGTCCAAATATATGCCATCTTAGTCCTTCTGTGGCCTCCTTCAGCTTTGTCCACAGGCTAGTTCCCTCACGCACCTTCCTCTAATCCCACTCTACAAGGACCTGGAAACGTCTCTGTCCATCACCTCTTACAGACTCCTGGGGGCTGCTCACCAGTTTGGCTTCTGTGTAGCTATCACATGCCAGGCACCTACCATAACCTCATTCAACCCTCACAACCACTCTGTTAGATGGGTATAGCTAACCAGATTTCTCAGACGAGGAAACTGAGGCTCGGAAATGTTAAGTAACGTGCCTAAGCCTACACCAGGGCAGAGCCAGGATTTAAACTGAAACTTTTTTGACCAAAGAAGTCTCTACTCTTCCCGCTACACCGAGCCACCTTTCAGACAAAAGAACCTCTGAAAAGTTCGGGGTACAGGAATTGGGAAGATGTATCTATTTAGGGTGTGGAGAATGAGCTGGAGGCAGGCGACTGAATGCAGGAAGAACAGATGAGGGCTATAAAAAGTCTCCATGCCTATGGGGAAGAGGTTCTGGAGTATGGTAATAGGAAGAGAGAAGAGTTTTACACACACACACACACATGTGCTCATTGAAATCTTACAATAATCCTGCCTTATTTTTATTTTCATATGAGAAAACTGAGGATCAACAAGGTCAAGTAGCCAGCCCAGGGTCCCGGCAGGTAAGAGGCAGAGTCATGATCTGAAGCGCAGGGTTGTGTATGCAAATGAACTCTGGCCCAGTAGGAGGGCCATAATGTCAGCTTCCTTCCTGCTCTTCAGTGGACTCAACTTGAAAAACTATCAGAAATAAGGAAGTGGGGGAAAGACTGACCACAACAGAGAGGACCCTGCCTGGAGCCCCGGGTCCGGGATCTGGGAGCAGATTCTCAGGCAAGAGCCACAGGCCCCAGACCCGAAAGCTCCGCACCCACCCCAAAAGCAGCAGACCCTGTCTCTAAAGCGGATAATCTTGTTAGTAGGAGGAGGCTTGTTCGTGCATGGAGCGAGACAGCACCTGCTCAAATAAAGACTGCCTGGGACAGACAGACGGGCCAGCGGTACTCACAGAAGCACTGTCAAAACCAGCCAGTCCAGGCAGGGCCCACGACCCTGGTTTGCAAGGCACTTTCGTACTCATCCCTGTAAATGGTCATCTCTGAAAGTAGACCCAGGATGTGGAGGGGTTAAGAGAAGGCGCCAAGCTCTCATCTCTATAGTAAATGCCAGGGCCTGCTATTTTCTCAGCACTCCTTGTTGTCCGGCAATTTCCAAGCTTAGGTTGAGAGGCAGGCAGAGGGGGAGAGATGGCCCCACACTTGGGCCAGGGTATCAAACAGCCTGACGGTATATATAAAGCTTGCTTTCCAAGGCCAGGCACAGTGGCTCACACCTGTAATCCCACACTTTGGGAGTCCAAGGCAGGCAGATCACGACATCAGGAGTTCAAAACCAGCCTGACCAACATGGTGAAAACCCATCTCTACTAAAAATACAAAAAAATTAGCTGGGCACGGTGGCACGCACCTGGAATCCCAGCTACTCAGGAGGCTGACACAGGAGAATTGCTTGAACCAGGGAGGCAGAGGTTGTGGAGAGCCGACATCACCCCACTGCACTCCAGCCTGGACAACAGCGTGAGACTCCATCTCAAGAAAAGAAACACAAAATAAAAATAAAGCTCGCTTCCTCCGTGGTACTAGCCTCACAGTGCAACTATCTGTCAGCTTCTCTGTCCCCTAAGCCTGTGGTCTTCCTGGGCTACCTCCCATGCATTCATCCCATAACTCTCTGTGCAAATGTGCTGATCTCTCCTGCCGCTGCGGAGAGAAGGCGGAACGGAGAGCACACCCAGATGGCTTTCCTCCATCCAAGGCACTGTCCCAGCCACCTCCTTCCCAGGAAGCCAGGGCCTCGTGAGCCAGAAAGCCCAGCTCCAGGAGTCTCACATCCCTGGACTGCAAAGATGCAATGGAAGCAGGGCCACCGCGACAGAGAGATGCCCCTCCTAGAGGAGCGGCGACCTCCCTGCTCAGCCCTGGCTCAGGAAAGGCTCTGAAAGCCAGGGCTGACAATGCACTTCTCACCAGGCTGGCGCTGCACGCCCGGATCCCGCCCTGAGAAGCCACCAGCCCAGGACTGTCTCGTGCGCCACACTGCCCTCTGGTGGCCACCGGCAGTGTAGACGCAGAGGGAAGCCAAAGTGTTGAAGGTCTGTGTACAGAGACCTCAGACACGATGTGCAGGGAACACGGGAGAGATGCACTTGTACCTGGGCCAAGACGCCCCCAGACACCGCACACAGCCTGTTTCCCGCCGCAGGTCGCCGGGTTTAGGACTTCGAGGCTAAGACTGCTCCCCCTCGTGTTCTCCCCTTCTCTCTGTAGCACTGTAAAGGCTCTTTCCCATCCGCTTTGTAAAAGCCCGAACCCCTCAGTCCCATAACAGCTGGGATGGAGACCCACACCAGCTAGGGAGGCAGGGCCGTTCGTTCTGGGCTGCCTTGTGCCAGGAACTCACTGGGCAATTGGGCCAAAGCAATTCACCTCTCTTGAGCCCTAAGTTCTTTCTCTGTAAAACAGTGTTTGGCCCCAAAATTTTCTGAGCCCTTTTTCCAGATCTAGTAATTTATGGCTCAAAGTCTTGATCTTCTAACTCACAAATCTTCCCAGTGGTCTAGAAAAGGAAATAACCAGTGTGGTACCGAATTATTTACAGAGGCCAGCGAATATATCATCGCATAGGTCTGAACATGACAACGACCCTGCTGGGAGTCAGGCTGGAGAGTTCCATGACCTCAGCTCTCAGAAGTGGAAACTGAGGCCAGTGGCTGTATCATGAAGCAAGCTCATACAGCCGAGCAGCAGTGAAAGTGGAAAGTGCACCAAACCCTGCCCGACCCATTTCAGCTGTTTCACAGAAGAAAGCTGCATCTCTCTCACATGCTCAGAACTCATCCCTGTGGAGAGAGAGATGGAGCTTCCATGAGCAATGAACGTAAAGAGATGGGGTCAGCTTGCGGGGGGGACAAAGACTGCTTATTGTGGGAGGGGGACCAGGAAAGGGCTCAGAAAGAAGCTCTCAACATCAGCTTCCAACTCCAGCTGCCCAGCACTTTAGACACCCCTCTCTTTTGCTCTGAACCCAGAAGTGGTCCTGGCACCCCAAAGCTCTACCTGGGAGAAGCCACACAGCCCTCTCCTCTCCCATCCAAGTTCTTGCTGGCCATGAGCGCCAGGGGCATAGTCCTGCTGACCATGGCTCAGCCCAGACAGGAGCTGGCTGGGACCCAGTCACCAGCTTCTTGAATCTCAGCCAGCCCGGCTGGCACCTGTTCTGCTGTGGGCTGACCTGATCTCAGAGGCCAGGACATCATGGGGTGGACAAGGAGGCCTGGGAAGAGGGGAGTGGCTGACATAGCCTCAGGGGAAACTCCCTGTTGGGAACAGGTGAGGAGGAGAGACCAAAAGCCTCCCCCCAACCACGAGAGAGGCCTGCCTGAGACACTGACAGCCTGCCTGGGACAGTGACGGCCGCACTGTTTGGCCATCACCATGCCCATAATTATCCTATCTGCCTTTCCTTGCAACTCCAGCCAGGGTAATGCTCACCCAAGGAACTGAAATGTTGTCAACTAAAGGATTCTCCTAGACTTTTACATCAACTCATTTATTTTAACTTATCATAATAGTAATATATTCGTATGTGTGTGTGCATGTATCCATTTATATGTATATGCTAGTATGCAGAAGAGTATTACAAAAAAGCAGAGGCAATACGGCTTAATATTTAAATCCCAGTCTGCTTTGCCATTTACTGGCTGCATGAAATTAAGCGAGTTAAGTTCCTTCCCCTCCAGTCAGTTTCCCCATCTGGAAAATGGGGCTAATAAAAGTACTTATCTTATGGGGGTTGATGCGAGGCCACAATGAGGTATTAGCCTTAAAGTGCTTGGCACAGTGTCTGGGACATAGTAAGTGTTGAGGAAACACTAAGGGTTGTTACTATGTACTCAGTAGATGCTAGCTGGCATTAGTCATGTATCCACGGATTTCTCTTTGCCAGACATGACCCAGGTCACCGAATTTCAACAAGGTGCTTATGTAATGTAGTTGTTAGTATTATCCATTTCTTATAGATAAGGAAATTGAGGTGCAGAGGAGGAAAGGGATTTGTTCAAAGCTACAGAAGCTGCTAGGAAAACGGCAGCTTCCAGAGTCCTCCATGCTTGACGATGCATGTCTGGGGGAAGGAATACTGAATCTCCCACCAGCTAGACTCTGGGACACTTATGATGGGACAAGCCAGGGGCCGAGGTGAGGCCAGGGGAAAGGACCGGCTCCCCAGCCTGCGGAGCCCCAGGTTCCCCCAGGCCTGTCTGTGAACCCAGCTCAGCAGAAGGCCTCCTCAATTTGATTTCTAATTGGTGTGGGCTGCAGGCTGCAAGGAACCCTGGGGCTGCCAGCTTCACATAGTTGCTACCTCTGGGGAACCTGAATTTGGAAACATCACCTCAGAAGGAGACACAGTCACAGGGGGAGGCTCTGGCTTTCACAAAGTTCCCAGAACAGGAACCAGCGCTGAGTAGAAGGTGGCCCCAGCACCTGGGAGTGTGCCTGGGAAGAAGAGTCTTCAAGTGACCCAGGGACCCCAGAGGAGTCCCTGCCCACTCTGGACCCTGGGACCCTCATGGGTGACACGAGGGAGAAGATGACTACAGTGGTCCTTTCCAGCTTTGAATTCTGTGAGTCCTGCACTTAGAGGCAACAGAAATGGGAAGCACCTCCTTGGGGGTTCTTTAGGATGCTATCGGGCCCCGAGCTTTGCTAATAACCTCACTGGAGTCTTCACTCCTTACAACCCAACCCATCAAAGAGCAGCTTCCAACATGCCAGGCCGCCAGGAGGATTTGTGTTCCTCAAAGTTGAGGTCAGCGAGGCTCAAAGAATGACAAATGGCATGAGCTGATCCCTCAGTGGCTCACCAACATCTGAGTGGCTGAGTCCAGCCTCTGTCCCCGCCACTCTTCAACCAGTTGCTGGAATACTCAGCCACGCTCTGCAAGTCCCTCAAAGATGGGTCATTCCCGCAATGCTGCCCTTTGGGTGGAAAGAAACTTTCTAGATGAAAATGCTCTGCACCTTCCTTCTCAACAAGCCATAGAAGGTCCAGCTGAAAGGGCCATGTCCGAGAAAGCACGGAGCCAAGAGCACCCGAGAGCCCATAAGAGAAGCCCCGGAGGGACCACAGACTCTGGACTTCCCCGTTTGTGAGCCCCAACAACCTGGGACACTAGATTTGTTCTTTGTTTTCTTAATCCGTAAAATGGGACAGTTAAGCTCTGCTTTTATACTCCAAGCAACTGTCGCAAAAATTAACTCAACAGTTGTAAGCTAAAAATAATGATATGACTGATGGGGGCATCATGGAGATGAAGAATTTGCTACACTGGGATAAAAAGGCAGGATCTTGGCAGGGACTAAATAGAAGACCATCCTTTAAGAGCTAGCCTGGCCCCCGGAAGGGGGCTTTTGGGCCTTGGGAACTCTGATCCGGAATTGAGATCCTCCACCCCACCTAGCTTAACCCCTCCTCACATTGACCCCACCCCCTATTAATCAACTCCTCCTTGGCACAGCACCAAGGGGGAGCCAGGGGCTTCAGGACCATCTCTCCTGTCACCACCCCATCTCCTCAAGCGCCAACCCTCCCAATCACAAGAGCAGTGGGTACCAAGCTGTTCTGATCATGCATGATTTAGCAATCAACCTAAAACACTGATATTTAAATTGCATGTTTATATATCTATCATCTATACATTAAATATGAAATATTCTCTTTTCTAGGCAAGAATAATTTGCAGTCGAAGTTCTAATGTTTTCTTCTCACACCCAGTGGTGAGCCACGCTCCAGCAACAGGCTGAAAGCTTTGCAGAGGGACATCTTTTCCTGGCTCTGAGCCCAGGGTGCAGATGGGGAGCCACGAAGCTGGGTGTCCAGGCCCTAATGAGAGGCTGCAGGCCCCAGCACATTCTTGTTAAATATGCCATTTGGTCTGGGCAGTTGACTCTAAATAGTATCATGTGTCACAAATGGTGTCAAATTCTGGGTGGTCCATTTGCTAGAGGTGGGAAGGGAAGGAAGAGGAGAAAACCAGTGTCCCAAGGTCAGTGAGAGAGTGCACCTCCTCCTGGCATCATCACAAGGGTCACTGCCATCCCAAGGAGGTGCCCTTTAAAGTGTCCTGGCTGAGCCTCCTGGGAGAAGTTCCCTGGGTCCTGAGATGACATATGTCCCAGTTGGAAGAAACACTGCCTTGTGGCCTCAATTCATAGTTGATTTTCCCGGCTCCAAAAGTCTACAGGTCCCTGATATGACTCACAGGGGGCTAGGGGCAGAGCCAAGGTGGGATTCACATGATTCATCCCCTTCTCTAATCCTAACCTGCCGTGAGCCAACTGGAGGACCCAAGGGGAGGCTGGAGACCTGCCCATGACCCTTGTGCAAGCCACCCATGGGAGCACCTGGGATGGGGACCCAGGGCCACAGTGGAAACGCCATGATATTGGCAAGGGCCATACCAAAAGAGGGCCTCAGGCTACACACACCCCACCAAAGAGCCAGCTGAGGTGGGGCCCTGGTCCTTCTGCATAGTTGAGAGAAGGAGCAGCTGGCAGGGACTGGCAGGGCAAGGACAAGGAGCATCCCAGGAGAGCGCGTCAGGCCCTCCCTTGCTCACAGTAGCACCTTCCGTTCAGCCAGGCAGGGGGGTAGTAGGAGCCTTCTAGGACGGTAAGGAACCTTCTGGGTTTCAGGCTCAGCCCTCCTGGGGCCAGTAGCCCAGCACGCTCAAATCTCAAAGCAGTGGCCACGGCAGGCTAGGTTTTGCCCAAAGCTGTCATGGCCTCAGGTCCCACGGAGCTGCAGAGCAGATGCTCTTGGCCCCCAGGGAGTAGGACAGAAGCTTGACCTGCTAGGCATCCTGGGGTGGAGGGTCCTGGCTCTGGAGCCACAAACAGCCTCTCCTTGGTGGAAACCCTTAGGGCCTCAGGAGACCAAGTGCCCCAGGTTTGATCCTGGAAGTATCTTTCCCTGGAGCTGTAACTACTCCCGATTCCAAATCTCATGTCCATAGCCCTTCACATTTCCGCCTCCCTCTCTCAGGTCTAGTCCTAATCCTGGGGCTCTGAGCATCTCACTGTGCCTACCGAGAGCAAGCCCCATGATGCCTTTGGGGCCTGGCTCATACCCTGCTGGGTCATTGTCAAGGCTGGGTCTCCCCCTTGATCCTTAGAAAGAATGAGACTCAAGGAACCAGCACAGCAGCCACACCCCCCGAATGATCCTTCAGCCAGCCAGAAGAGGGCCTTCAGGGAGGGCCATGGAAATGAAGGAACCAGAGAGCTACCAGATGCCAGGGACCATTTGGGGGCTCAGGGTGAGACCCAGCTGGTGTCAGAATTCCAGCTAAAAGCCCATGGTCTTTGCAAACAGAGGTAGCCAGCCCAGCCACACCATCCTCTCCCACTTCATCTTCTTTCTAACAGCCAAAGGCCATATCATTCGAACCGAGCCCCAGGCAGGCCTGGTCCAGCAAGGCAGCCCAGACAGTCAGTCCACCATAGCCACCACCCTCCTGCCTTTGTGACGTCACAGCCTGGTTGGGTGCGGCTGCACATGGACCCTTCCAGGCCCCGTGAGGTTCCTGCAACGAGAGCTGCAAAGGTAAAGGGATTGGCCTCCTGGGCAGAAGGGGCCAAAGGGAGGCCCCTCTGGAGCAGCTTGGCTGTGCGAGGGGTGGAAATCAGACCCACAATTCTGCCCCGATGCCATGCAACTGATTTCCTCCATATACTAACAGGGCAGCAGAAGGCGGAGACGGCCTCCCTGATCAGAGACAGTTCCCAGCCAGCTTCCTAGGATGGCCACACAGGAATCACTCCACACACCACCCCTGAGAAGCAGAACCACAGGGAAACCTCTTGTCCCTCTGGAAACTCAGGTACAATCAGTCCAGCCCTTGAAGGAAGGACCTTGAAACATTACAGCCTGAAGAACAAGAGGGTGAAACTGTGGAGCCTCGGCATCTTCTTCTACCCAGAGCGTGCCCAAGTTGTACCCTGGGGCATCCACCAGCATCCAGAGCTTCAAGCCAATGGGAAGCTGGGGGACCTCTTGACCCCACTGCCTTGGTAACATCAGAAATCTGAGGAACACCTCTCCAGCAAGATAAGCTTCAACTGAAGCCCTCTTCCCAAGCCACACTAAAACAAGAACCGACCCCAGCCGAGGGCACTCCTCTCTGCCCACAGGCTGCTCTTCCAGCCTGCTCCACATGCAGGCCTGCACAGTGGGGGTCCCTGTTGGGGTTGTGTGCCTGGGGAAAGTCACCACCCCAAGCCTCCATTTCCTTGGAAGTCAGACAGGGATGGGGGTGCTGACTTCCCCGTGGTGAGTGTGACTCCCTGCCTTCTCTCCAGCTCTCTGGCTCTGGAGTGGAAATCTGGGCCCTTCTCGAGCTTGGTCAATACCAGCCATAGATATAACAGGGCACTGGGGAGAAGAGGGGGGTGAGGAGAGGTCATTTAACCCATGACCTCTGACCCTTCCCCACCTGCCGCTGGCGCGGCTCCTATGGGAATCCAGTTCCCTTGTTCTTTGGTGTTGGAGTGGATTTAGAGAAAGGGGTCCTGATGGCCTGTCAGAGCCCAAGTCCTAAAACAAGAATGGGGACACACGCAGAGGGGGGTCCAGATGCACTCCCTGCTCACTATCCTCCCAGATGCCCTCCTGAGGGCCCCCAACGCCAAAGAGGGAGGAGGCCACCCCAGTCCCTCCCATCATGGGCCTTTCTGGCAGCCTAGAAAGGCTAAGCCAACTCTTCCCTATGAGACTGCTTCCCCAAGCATCGTCTTCAGAGGAGCAACACCTCTGTGTGGCTATAAAGAGCCTACATGATTATGACCATCCCTGCCTCCCACTGGCTTTCTACAGATAGACACTTGTTCTCCTTGGAGCAGAGAACAAGCTGGATGTAGCTCACCCACTCCCAGAGACCCAGGCTGGGCACCAAGGGCTCCTTCTTCCAACCCTTAGCCCACCCCTGGAAATCTCTAGGTCTGGCTCTGAGCACCAAGATTGGCCACTCAGCTCCCACCTTCACCACCCCCCCACTCACTCCCCAACACGCAGCCCCTACACACACACAGCCCCAGTAATCCACTTCCAAGTCTGAGTTTCCCTAACCATCTCACTCTGAACCCTTCTCCCTGCATCCTTGGGAATGCTGGAAGCCTGTGGCCTGCAAGCGGGGGAGAGGCACAACTGGGTCTGTCCTCTGTTTCTCCTGCCCTCCCCCTGCTCGCCCCCCACCCCTTGGCTGTTTGTCTTGTCATCTCTGGACGGGTTGAAGGGGGGTGAGGGGGTGAACAGCAGATCTGAGATATGGGTCAAGCTTGTCTCCTGGGCCAGGAGTCAGAGGCATCTCCTGGGCTATCCATTTCCCTCAAACTGTCAGTTGCAAGAAGGCAAGCAGAGGCTCCATTAAGCTGAGAGGGCTGGTGGGCTTTCCAGAGAGCAGGACTGCAATTCCTCCAGGCTTTGCAGCCCCATGGCCCTGGGCTCAAGCAAGGGGAGGGGCTCCCAGAGCAGCACCAAAGACAGGTCCGGCCCCCTTGGGTCCGTCCAAGGGGTAAAGAGCCACCCAAAATGCCTTCCTCCAGACCTTGGCCAGGACCTCAGCACAAACGCTTCTCAGCTGCCTACCCACTCCTGGGGGTCCCCAAGGGCTGGGAGCCTTGAAGGGAAGGGGTGAGAATTATCCTCTGAGCAATTCTAGTGTGATCCACACCCTTCTCCAGGGTGGTAGGTTGGGAGGGGGTCACCTGGCCGAGGTCAACGAAAGAAAGAGGAGCAGACTCCCTGGCTTCCGAGCCCTCGCTGTCTCCCCCTCCTTTGCTTCTGCTCCCATCCCCCACCAAAGAAAAATAACAAGGAGAAAGAGCAGGCCACCACTAGTCTCCCTTGGACGGGGCAGAACGAAGCAAAAGCCAGCCAGAGTTGAATGTTCCAAAGAACCCATCCGCACGTCGTACAAAAACCCCCCCTCCCCAAAACACACGCCCTCTCCTCTCCCTGCGCCATCCTGACTCGGAATTATCCGGAGCAGTTATCAAAGCCCAAACTGGGAAAGGATGTGTAGGCGCCCAGATGCAGATGAGGGTGGCAAAGGGGGTGTCTCGGAAATGCCCAAAATGGGGCTGGAGAGGGCGGGCTGCAGGAGGAGAAGGGAAGAGGTAGGCGTCCATGACGGCCTCCACACGTCAAAAGTCTCCCCGCAAGCAGCCAGCTCCCAACTTGTTTACTTGTCAGCATGTTTTTCTGTATTCCAAATGGAAACAGTTAAACACCTCGGCTGGATCGCGAGCAGTCCCTATCTGTCACCATCCCTGCCGGCTAAGCGCCGCCACTGCCGCCGCCTCTGCCAGAGAATCGAACCTCGTCTACTTTATTCCACTTGAGCGTGGCCAAACTGTTGCTATTTAGTGGGGGGGCAATTAAAAAAAACCCGATTTGCACCCTCGAAACGAGCCAGCAGCGGGTGGGAAGAGAGCAAAGCAGGAGCTGGGGCCCTCCTGCCCTCGGCAGCGGCCGGGGTCCTCTCCAGGGAGAGCCACACACACGCATCCCCCGGATCGCGCCTCGCCAGGGCCGGAGTCACCTGAAATGCGCAGCCCGAGAGCATCTCGCGAGCCAGAGCGAGCCTGACGCGCGCCCAGCAGGCAGCAGGCAGCGGAGAGCTGGGGCGGGTGGAGGGCCGGCTCCCGGCCGCGGGCGACAAGAGGGAGACGCGGAGCGCGGGGGGAGGCGGGCTGGGGAGCGGCCGCCTGACTTACATGGAAGTGATATTCCTTGAGATGTCCGTGATGTTGATGCTGGCGTTCCCATTGCTGTTCCCTGAATCCTGCCCTTCCAGGAGGGGGGAAGAGGTCCCCATCGTCCGGCCGCCGGCAATTGATCTCAGTCTTGCTGCAGACACAATTTGCAGGGCAAGCCAGCACGGAGCCCACATAGTCCAGCCAGACGCTTCCCAGCAAGAAATCCGCCAGAAACTACACTTGGCTGGGCAAAGAGAGACATCCATCTCCGATCGCTGCTTCTAAAAAAGAGGAGGAGGAGAGGAGAGGGGGGTGGGGTGGGGGGAGTGGGGGAGAGCAGGGGGGAAGGAAACAAAGACGGTGAGGGAGGGGGAAGGGGGAGGGGGGGCCTCTGCCTTTGAAACGCCGAGCGATCAGATGCAAAATCCTTCAGCGTCTGAAACCATCGCGGCCGCCGCCGCCGCCGCCGGGTGGAGCCGCTAGGAGCGCCTAGTGGCGCGGTCTGCCGGGCATGGTGGCCGGCTCAGCGATCGCTGACTCGCCGGGTCCGGGGGCTCTGCAGAGCGAGGCACGCTCTCCGACTCCGAGACTTTGCAGGGTTGCAACAGACGGTGGGGGAGTCAAAAAAAAAAAAAAAAAAAAAGGGAAGAGGAAAAAATGGTGCTAAAGTCACCAAGTCCCACCTACTGGGCAGAATTAAAACGGACACCCTACACACCTGCAAAACACACACACTCACACATACACACACCCGGAATCCGAGGGAGGGAGGAAAAGAAGACGCAGTAGGAGCCGCAGCAGCCGCTGCGAGTGGCTCGCCGCGCGGCTGCAGAAATGTACAAGTGCTCCGAGCCTTACGAAACGCACCGGTTATCGGAGCGTCTTCCTTGGCTCCCTCCCTCCCTCCCTTCCTCCCTCCCTCCCTCCCTCCTCCCTCCCTCGTCGCGGTCTCCTCCCCCCGCCCCCCCGCCGGGCTGGGAGCGGCAGGAGAGCGGAATCTCCCCCTCCTTCCCCTCCCCCACACCCGTCTCTCTCCCCCTCCCGTCCTCTCCCTCCTCTCTACCCACCCACCCACCCACTCGCCGGCTCGCGGCTCTAGCCGGCACCGCCACCCGCAGCCGCGCGGGCAGCCCGCCCGCCCGCTCCACGCCTCGCAGCTCGGCGCCCGCTCGCTGCAGCCAAGGGGGAAACCGAGACCAAAGGGGAAAAAGTTGCAGTAGAGATTGCGAGGGTGGAGGGCTGGGGAGGGGGAAGGTTGGCGAGCTGGCTGCGTGACACGGAAAGGCGCTCTCCTTTCCACTTTTTGGCCCTCGCGCTGCCCGGTTTTGCTGCAATCCGGACCGCGGTAGGAAGTGAAATGGACGTGGTGGAGGTGATCGGGGAGCACTCCCAGGCCTGGGTGGGGGGGCGCAGACGACGGGGGGTGGAGCCGGAGCGCACAGACACCCCAGAGGAGCACTCAGAGCCCGGGACCGGGACGACGGACACGCAGTCCTTGGTCTGAGAATGACACTCGTTTCCGTAATCTAGAGTCTGGGGCGCTGGTCTCGGCTGGCAGGGGACTGCGGGGCATGGCACGCTAGGTGCCCCCTGTGCCCGCTGCGCCTTCAAGGAGGTGGGTTTTGCATTGGCCTTGAGCAAGCAGGGATGGGGAAGGAGAGACAGGAGCCAAAGGGCTGCGCTGGAGAGTCGAGGTGGCCCCGGGTGAGCTGTGCGTGCTAAAGAACGGCCGGGGAAATTGAGATGCAAGGGGCATATTTTGGCAAGCGCTACGCCGACCCCATCACAGGCCGGCTTCTGGGCTCAGCTCTCGGGTGCGCTGAGCTGGCTGCCGGGTGAGGGGGCGGGCGGGCTGCTTTCTCCCGGATTCGGGGGCGCAGAACCTCCTCCTTCCCTCCCACACAATCACCCCTTCCTGGTAGGGACGCAAAGCAGGTGCAGCTTTCGACAGGAGCCGAGATCCCATCCAAGAAAAAATTGGGGGGTGTCCCCGCTTTTGCGCTGGTAGGGAATTTTTTCTTAATAAAACGTAAAGATGCCAAGTGTGAGCCGTTTGTTGGAAAAAAAAAAAAAAAGAAAAAAAGAAGAAGAGCATTCGCTGTGGGAAAGGAGAAGAAAGGGTTAGGGGAGTCCGAGCAGGCAGACACACTACAGCATTCACACACAAGAAGAAAGCAGGGCTCTCCTGCCTGGGCTTGGATGAGGGCAGGCGGGGAAGCAAAATACATTGAATTCAGCTGCATCCAGTATCTGAAAGGAGACTTTCCCCCGCCCCCCTGTGGATTCCGATGCAGGTCATGCAACTTGCAGGCACCATGGGGGAAGGGGTATGCTAGTGTCACCGCCTGCCCCAAGCACAGACAGGCTGGGCGCCTTCGGGTGGCACTGTCGCTGGGAGTATAAACTTGGCAAGAAAGCAAAGAAAAACAACATGCCTATAAAGGGCAGATTTTCCCAACTTCTCGTCACATTCCACCTTCCCTTGGCCTCAGGGAGGAACTTTTACCCCTGTCGCCATTACGGCCCTGTCCCCAGACTGGCATTTTGCCCTCCCCACCAGCAGGAGGGGACAGAGTATGGAGACCTCCTTGGACTCTGAAACCAGTTGCTACTGGCCCTAGGCCAATCCTTGGTGTCCTTAGGCCCCTGGGAATGTCCCTGTCACTTCAAGTGCCATTCGGGGATTGGCTTTAGAATATCTGAGAGTCAGACAACATGAGGTGCAGTCAAATATTCCACCCTCGGCCTCTCCTGGGCAGGGAGGGGGGGAGAGGGGGGAGAGAAGAGACAGAGAGAGAGAGAAGGAGAGACATCCGTAAGTCAGAACAACAACAACAAAATCCCTTTAAAAAACGCCTCAGGATCTGGTAAAAAAAAAAAAAAAAAATATGCAGGTTGTGGAGCAAGGGGTCCTGATAGGCAAGAAGTCTTCATCCTGACAGTAAAGTGGGATTCAGATGGGGTGCTATGCTTATCCTCACACTCTGGGCCTGAGCAGGAAGCGGCAGCTGAAAAGGAGGGAAGCCCTTTTGAAAGCAGGTGGCACATGGACACGTAGAGGGGGACGACACACATGGGGGTCTACCAGAGGATAGAGAAGGTGGGAGGAGGGAGAAGGATCAAGAAAAACAGCTCATGGGTGCCAGGCTTAATGCCTGGTGATGAAATAATCCATGCCACAAACCCCCATGACACCTGTCTACATATAACAAACCTACACATTCTGCACACGTACCCCTGAACTTAAACGTTTAAAAATAAAAAATAAAAACAAGCAGGTGATAAAATAGGTGTGGGGAAAAGCAGAATTTCACTTCTAACCACAGGCAAATGACAAGCTTTCTGGCACTCAGCTTTCACATCTGTAAAATTACCACACTAAGACCAGATCCCCCAAAATGTGGCCCTCTCTGTCCAGCAGCATCCGCGTCACCAGGAAGCTTGCAAGAAGCGCAGCATCCAAGGCCCCAGCGCAGACCTCCTAAACAAGAATGTCCCTCAGAACATGCTCCCGGTGACTCATCAGTACATTGCAGCCCCAGGGTCCCCTCCCAGCTTGAAGATTCTCTGATTCTATGTGGATCTGGGCCAAATGGACTGCTGAGAAAGAAAGGAAGAAAAAAATGGTGGAGGATAGTAATATTCCCAGAATATTATTCAGTTAGGATGAAATAAACTGGGTGTCTCGGAGGCAGGGGCCTTGTCAGAGCAGAGCCTTTGAAGTTTCACTGCAGCTTAAGAAGGTGAGGAAAATGACCTGCTCACGCACTGCTCACCATGGTGCAGGAGTTTGCTACTTCTTAACCTCTGCAGGAGGCCAGATTTAAATGAGGAAGCAGGAGACTCTCCAGCGTAGACACCCTCCCTTTACTCAATAAGAGTCCAGAGCATTTGCCGTGTCTTATCTCTTGATGGGAATGTCCCAGTCGACAAGGAAGATGCCTGTCACATCATGGAGTCCTGGAGAGACGATGATCAAACTCAGCCTCCAGCCAACCAGGGGTTAACCCCCAGCCTCCTCATCTCCTTTGCTACCAGTTTCCTCCTTAGAAAGGAGGCAACTCAGCCCCTTGCTGATCAGTAAAAGTCAGGAATAGACAGAGTTTTTTGTTTCATTTTTTGAACAGAAAGTAAAGCCTTAGAAAACCTTTGCAGGTGAGAAGACACCTTCCAGTACTAAGGGACTGGAGAAGACAGAAATGTTCCCCAGATTCGGATGAGGTATTTCACCAAGATAGGTCAGAGTGGGGGCTGCCTGCTGGAGCACAGCAGCCCAACTCCTCTGACACCTAGAGAAACTGAACACGTGTCTTTCTTAAAAGCCATGTTCCAGGGGTGCGTGCACCTGAGATTAATATCAACTGTTTATGGGAGATTTCCAGCAGTCCAAATTCCCCCACCATCTAGCAAGGGAGGAAGGGAGTGGAAACTCAGGGCGACCTGTTGGTCACCTGTCTGCCTTTCCAAACTAGCCACATCCCTTTTTCCAAAGGACCCTTACTCCTGAGTCAGTGGCCACATGCCTGGGACGTAGGCCAGACCTCAGGCAGATGTGTGGATTCACCCACCATGCCCTGCTCCTGTGGTGTCATTATGAATCCAGGAGCTGTGCAACACAACTTTCCAGTTTAAGCAGAAATAGGACCTACGGCTCTAAGTCTCAGCTGGTGGAGGAACACACTGTGTTGTGACTGGGGGAGCACGGGAGGCTACAAAGGGAATACTAGATCCTGAAGGACTTGCTGTTCAAAAGAAGCTATCTGGCTGGCAGGTCTGGGCTTGGGCTAGA
This sequence comes from Ateles fusciceps, assembly GCA_036589455.1. Classification (NCBI taxonomy): domain Eukaryota; kingdom Metazoa; phylum Chordata; class Mammalia; order Primates; family Atelidae; genus Ateles; species Ateles fusciceps. The sequence goes on along the minus strand of JAZHEH010002724.1, from coordinate 805 downwards.
CGAGAGAGTCCTGTTTCCTGGGGTGGCCCAAGCGTAAGATATGAGGGAGAGAGGCAGGTTTGGGCCTGGTTGGAGGCTGGGGCTGTGTAATGCTTTCCAGAAGCTCTGGGTCCCAAGGAAATAATGTTTAGGATACCTGGAAGATAAAAGACCACCCACAAAGGGAACAGTCCAGCACCAAAGTGGTCCAGGAAAGCAGAAGAATCTCACCCCAACCAGGAGGCCCCTGCTAGGACTCCCACTCAAGTCCCAATATCTTGGACAAACACCTGCCAGGTGGTTGGACCTACCTGCTGGTGGTGGCAGTGAAATGGGAAGAGGGGGAACCCTCTTCATCCCACTTCTATTCAAAGACTCCTAAGAGATACTGCTAGGTTCTCCTGCCCTGCCAGTGTATGGAGGAGGTTCTGGGGTCCTCACCAGTGATGCTGCCCAGGTGACTCTATGCTATTATTCTACTAACCTGAATGTACATTCCCAGAGTATCTGGGCCTAACACACCCCCAGGTCAACCAATGAAACTCCACATGATGAAGAAATTTCCTAAACAGGTGCCAAGTCTGTCCCTGCTTCAATACTTTCAGTGTAGGAAGCTTGACTTACCAGCCACTAGCAGTATAAGCCTTCGACTCTGTTCTCTCTAAAGCCCCACTCCTTGGGTATCCTTTATTTTGACATAGTGAAGCCAGCCCTAAAGCTGCCACCCTCGTTCTGCTGCTAGCCTAGATCCTCAGGGAAGTCTGCACGTCTTTCTTCAACCAGCAGAGGCTTTTGCGCCCCTCTCTTCTTAAGCAAAATCTCCGTT